>CM067855.1:6017500-7235000 GCA_034642435.1 Megalocaria dilatata | reverse complement strand
TCATTCCATAATTTCGATGCAAATATACTTCAGAATAATTAAACAATCCATTAAGTGTGATAAAATATTCGGAATATAATCATTTCTGGTTTAAAATTTGAATAACAAAACAAATTGAAATATGTTTATCTTCTACAATTTTAATTTCCAAAAGAATTTTTTTATTCAAAAACTTTTAGAATTAAATTAATGTCTAAAACAAGCACCGCTTACATTTAATAGACGTATAAAATCAAAACTCAATATACAATGTCAAATGAAATAAATAACCCAGCAGATATACGAAAGTAATTAAAATTAATAAATAAATATTCAAACGAGACAAAATTTTGTTTCTGGTCTTATCTTAAGAAATACTACTTGCCTTATAAAAACATGAACACACTTGAAGGACTTCCCAAAGAATATAATTTATTTGAAATATTTAATATATTTAAATATTCGAACAAATTATTTCAAAAAACTCTAAAAAATGTGCACTATATTTTCAAAAAACAAATATAATTCTAGATAACCCCTTCATCAGCCGTTTTTCAATAAACTAAATATCAAAATCAAAAACATAACCTACATCACTCACGTGTTAAAAGACTTAAGCTTCGAACTACAGATCAACTATATATTCAAGATTGATCTATGTTCTAACAAAATCAAAGAACAAAGTGAGTTATTTTAAGGTTTACCTAAATCCATTGACACCGTATAAAAAGATTTATTGAAGCCAAAATATAATTATATATTATATATAAAATAAAATGGAAAGGCTTTTTACTTGATAGAAGAAATATAACAAAATTTGAATAACAAAACAAATTGAAATATGTTTATCTTCTACAATTTTAATTTCCAAAAGAATTTTTTTATTCAAAAACTTTTAGAATTAAATTAATGTCTAAAACAAGCACCGCTTACATTTAATAGACGTATAAAATCAAAACTCAATATACAATGTCAAATGAAATAAATAACCCAGCAGATATACGAAAGTAATTAAAATTAATAAATAAATATTCAAACGAGACAAAATTTTGTTTCTGGTCTTATCTTAAGAAATACTACTTGCCTTATAAAAACATGAACACACTTGAAGGACTTCCCAAAGAATATAATTTATTTGAAATATTTAATATATTTAAATATTCGAACAAATTATTTCAAAAAACTCTAAAAAATGTGCACTATATTTTCAAAAAACAAATATAATTCTAGATAACCCCTTCATCAGCCGTTTTTCAATAAACTAAATATCAAAATCAAAAACATAACCTACATCACTCACGTGTTAAAAGACTTAAGCTTCGAACTACAGATCAACTATATATTCAAGATTGATCTATGTTCTAACAAAATCAAAGAACAAAGTGAGTTATTTTAAGGTTTACCTAAATCCATTGACACCGTATAAAAAGATTTATTGAAGCCAAAATATAATTATATATTATATATAAAATAAAATGGAAAGGCTTTTTACTTGATAGAAGAAATATAACAAAATTTGAATAACAAAACAAATTGAAATATGTTTATCTTCTACAATTTTAATTTCCAAAAGAATTTTTTTATTCAAAAACTTTTAGAATTAAATTAATGTCTAAAACAAGCACCGCTTACATTTAATAGACGTATAAAATCAAAACTCAATATACAATGTCAAATGAAATAAATAACCCAGCAGATATACGAAAGTAATTAAAATTAATAAATAAATATTCAAACGAGACAAAATTTTGTTTCTGGTCTTATCTTAAGAAATACTACTTGCCTTATAAAAACATGAACACACTTGAAGGACTTCCCAAAGAATATAATTTATTTGAAATATTTAATATATTTAAATATTCGAACAAATTATTTCAAAAAACTCTAAAAAATGTGCACTATATTTTCAAAAAACAAATATAATTCTAGATAACCCCTTCATCAGCCGTTTTTCAATAAACTAAATATCAAAATCAAAAACATAACCTACATCACTCACGTGTTAAAAGACTTAAGCTTCGAACTACAGATCAACTATATATTCAAGATTGATCTATGTTCTAACAAAATCAAAGAACAAAGTGAGTTATTTTAAGGTTTACCTAAATCCATTGACACCGTATAAAAAGATTTATTGAAGCCAAAATATAATTATATATTATATATAAAATAAAATGGAAAGGCTTTTTACTTGATAGAAGAAATATAACAAAATTTGAATAACAAAACAAATTGAAATATGTTTATCTTCTACAATTTTAATTTCCAAAAGAATTTTTTTATTCAAAAACTTTTAGAATTAAATTAATGTCTAAAACAAGCACCGCTTACATTTAATAGACGTATAAAATCAAAACTCAATATACAATGTCAAATGAAATAAATAACCCAGCAGATATACGAAAGTAATTAAAATTAATAAATAAATATTCAAACGAGACAAAATTTTGTTTCTGGTCTTATCTTAAGAAATACTACTTGCCTTATAAAAACATGAACACACTTGAAGGACTTCCCAAAGAATATAATTTATTTGAAATATTTAATATATTTAAATATTCGAACAAATTATTTCAAAAAACTCTAAAAAATGTGCACTATATTTTCAAAAAACAAATATAATTCTAGATAACCCCTTCATCAGCCGTTTTTCAATAAACTAAATATCAAAATCAAAAACATAACCTACATCACTCACGTGTTAAAAGACTTAAGCTTCGAACTACAGATCAACTATATATTCAAGATTGATCTATGTTCTAACAAAATCAAAGAACAAAGTGAGTTATTTTAAGGTTTACCTAAATCCATTGACACCGTATAAAAAGATTTATTGAAGCCAAAATATAATTATATATTATATATAAAATAAAATGGAAAGGCTTTTTACTTGATAGAAGAAATATAACAAAATTTGAATAACAAAACAAATTGAAATATGTTTATCTTCTACAATTTTAATTTCCAAAAGAATTTTTTATTCAAAAACTTTTAGAATTAAATTAATGTCTAAAACAAGCACCGCTTACATTTAATAGACGTATAAAATCAAAACTCAATATACAATGTCAAATGAAATAAATAACCCAGCAGATATACGAAAGTAATTAAAATTAATAAATAAATATTCAAACGAGACAAAATTTTGTTTCTGGTCTTATCTTAAGAAATACTACTTGCCTTATAAAAACATGAACACACTTGAAGGACTTCCCAAAGAATATAATTTATTTGAAATATTTAATATATTTAAATATTCGAACAAATTATTTCAAAAAACTCTAAAAAATGTGCACTATATTTTCAAAAAACAAATATAAATCTAGATAACCCCTTCATCAGCCGTTTTTCAATAAACTAAATATCAAAATCAAAAACATAACCTACATCACTCACGTGTTAAAAGACTTAAGCTTCGAACTACAGATCAACTATATATTCAAGATTGATCTATGTTCTAACAAAATCAAAGAACAAAGTGAGTTATTTTAAGGTTTACCTAAATCCATTGACACCGTATAAAAAGATTTATTGAAGCCAAAATATAATTATATATTATATATAAAATAAAATGGAAAGGCTTTTTACTTGATAGAAGAAATATAACAAAATTTGAATAACAAAACAAATTGAAATATGTTTATCTTCTACAATTTTAATTTCCAAAAGAATTTTTTTATTCAAAAACTTTTAGAATTAAATTAATGTCTAAAACAAGCACCGCTTACATTTAATAGACGTATAAAATCAAAACTCAATATACAATGTCAAATGAAATAAATAACCCAGCAGATATACGAAAGTAATTAAAATTAATAAATAAATATTCAAACGAGACAAAATTTTGTTTCTGGTCTTATCTTAAGAAATACTACTTGCCTTATAAAAACATGAACACACTTGAAGGACTTCCCAAAGAATATAATTTATTTGAAATATTTAATATATTTAAATATTCGAACAAATTATTTCAAAAAACTCTAAAAAATGTGCACTATATTTTCAAAAAACAAATATAATTCTAGATAACCCCTTCATCAGCCGTTTTTCAATAAACTAAATATCAAAATCAAAAACATAACCTACATCACTCACGTGTTAAAAGACTTAAGCTTCGAACTACAGATCAACTATATATTCAAGATTGATCTATGTTCTAACAAAATCAAAGAACAAAGTGAGTTATTTTAAGGTTTACCTAAATCCATTGACACCGTATAAAAAGATTTATTGAAGCCAAAATATAATTATATATTATATATAAAATAAAATGGAAAGGCTTTTTACTTGATAGAAGAAATATAACAAAATTTGAATAACAAAACAAATTGAAATATGTTTATCTTCTACAATTTTAATTTCCAAAAGAATTTTTTTATTCAAAAACTTTTAGAATTAAATTAATGTCTAAAACAAGCACCGCTTACATTTAATAGACGTATAAAATCAAAACTCAATATACAATGTCAAATGAAATAAATAACCCAGCAGATATACGAAAGTAATTAAAATTAATAAATAAATATTCAAACGAGACAAAATTTTGTTTCTGGTCTTATCTTAAGAAATACTACTTGCCTTATAAAAACATGAACACACTTGAAGGACTTCCCAAAGAATATAATTTATTTGAAATATTTAATACATTTAAATATTCGAACAAATTATTTCAAAAAACTCTAAAAAATGTGCACTATATTTTCAAAAAACAAATATAATTCTAGATAACCCCTTCATCAGCCGTTTTTCAATAAACTAAATATCAAAATCAAAAACATAACCTACATCACTCACGTGTTAAAAGACTTAAGCTTCGAACTACAGATCAACTATATATTCAAGATTGATCACTTAAGATAAGACCAGAAACAAAATTTTGTCTCGTTTGAATATTTATTTATTAATTTTAATTACTTTCGTATATCTGCTGGGTTATTTATTTCATTTGACATTGTATATTGAGTTTTGATTTTATACGTCTATTAAATGTAAGCGGTGCTTGTTTTAGACATTAATTTAATTCTAAAAGTTTTTGAATAAAAAAATTCTTTTGGAAATTAAAATTGTAGAAGATAAACATATTTCAATTTGTTTTGTTATTCAAATTTTGTTATATTTCTTCTATCAAGTAAAAAGCCTTTCCATTTTATTTTATATATAATATATAATTATATTTTGGCTTCAATAAATCTTTTTATACGGTGTCAATGGATTTAGGTAAACCTTAAAATAACTCACTTTGTTCTTTGATTTTGTTAGAACATAGATCAATCTTGAATATATAGTTGATCTGTAGTTCGAAGCTTAAGTCTTTTAACACGTGAGTGATGTAGGTTATGTTTTTGATTTTGATATTTAGTTTATTGAAAAACGGCTGATGAAGGGGTTATCTAGAATTATATTTGTTTTTTGAAAATATAGTGCACATTTTTTAGAGTTTTTTGAAATAATTTGTTCGAATATTTAAATATATTAAATATTTCAAATAAATTATATTCTTTGGGAAGTCCTTCAAGTGTGTTCATGTTTTTATAAGGCAAGTAGTATTTCTTAAGATAAGACCAGAAACAAAATTTTGTCTCGTTTGAATATTTATTTATTAATTTTAATTACTTTCGTATATCTGCTGGGTTATTTATTTCATTTGACATTGTATATTGAGTTTTGATTTTATACGTCTATTAAATGTAAGCGGTGCTTGTTTTAGACATTAATTTAATTCTAAAAGTTTTTGAATAAAAAAATTCTTTTGGAAATTAAAATTGTAGAAGATAAACATATTTCAATTTGTTTTGTTATTCAAATTTTGTTATATTTCTTCTATCAAGTAAAAAGCCTTTCCATTTTATTTTATATATAATATATAATTATATTTTGGCTTCAATAAATCTTTTTATACGGTGTCAATGGATTTAGGTAAACCTTAAAATAACTCACTTTGTTCTTTGATTTTGTTAGAACATAGATCAATCTTGAATATATAGTTGATCTGTAGTTCGAAGCTTAAGTCTTTTAACACGTGAGTGATGTAGGTTATGTTTTTGATTTTGATATTTAGTTTATTGAAAAACGGCTGATGAAGGGGTTATCTAGAATTATATTTGTTTTTTGAAAATATAGTGCACATTTTTTAGAGTTTTTTGAAATAATTTGTTCGAATATTTAAATATATTAAATATTTCAAATAAATTATATTCTTTGGGAAGTCCTTCAAGTGTGTTCATGTTTTTATAAGGCAAGTAGTATTTCTTAAGATAAGACCAGAAACAAAATTTTGTCTCGTTTGAATATTTATTTATTAATTTTAATTACTTTCGTATATCTGCTGGGTTATTTATTTCATTTGACATTGTATATTGAGTTTTGATTTTATACGTCTATTAAATGTAAGCGGTGCTTGTTTTAGACATTAATTTAATTCTAAAAGTTTTTGAATAAAAAAATTCTTTTGGAAATTAAAATTGTAGAAGATAAACATATTTCAATTTGTTTTGTTATTCAAATTTTGTTATATTTCTTCTATCAAGTAAAAAGCCTTTCCATTTTATTTTATATATAATATATAATTATATTTTGGCTTCAATAAATCTTTTTATACGGTGTCAATGGATTTAGGTAAACCTTAAAATAACTCACTTTGTTCTTTGATTTTGTTAGAACATAGATCAATCTTGAATATATAGTTGATCTGTAGTTCGAAGCTTAAGTCTTTTAACACGTGAGTGATGTAGGTTATGTTTTTGATTTTGATATTTAGTTTATTGAAAAACGGCTGATGAAGGGGTTATCTAGAATTATATTTGTTTTTTGAAAATATAGTGCACATTTTTTAGAGTTTTTTGAAATAATTTGTTCGAATATTTAAATATATTAAATATTTCAAATAAATTATATTCTTTGGGAAGTCCTTCAAGTGTGTTCATGTTTTTATAAGGCAAGTAGTATTTCTTAAGATAAGACCAGAAACAAAATTTTGTCTCGTTTGAATATTTATTTATTAATTTTAATTACTTTCGTATATCTGCTGGGTTATTTATTTCATTTGACATTGTATATTGAGTTTTGATTTTATACGTCTATTAAATGTAAGCGGTGCTTGTTTTAGACATTAATTTAATTCTAAAAGTTTTTGAATAAAAAAATTCTTTTGGAAATTAAAATTGTAGAAGATAAACATATTTCAATTTGTTTTGTTATTCAAATTTTGTTATATTTCTTCTATCAAGTAAAAAGCCTTTCCATTTTATTTTATATATAATATATAATTATATTTTGGCTTCAATAAATCTTTTTATACGGTGTCAATGGATTTAGGTAAACCTTAAAATAACTCACTTTGTTCTTTGATTTTGTTAGAACATAGATCAATCTTGAATATATAGTTGATCTGTAGTTCGAAGCTTAAGTCTTTTAACACGTGAGTGATGTAGGTTATGTTTTTGATTTTGATATTTAGTTTATTGAAAAACGGCTGATGAAGGGGTTATCTAGAATTATATTTGTTTTTTGAAAATATAGTGCACATTTTTTAGAGTTTTTTGAAATAATTTGTTCGAATATTTAAATATATTAAATATTTCAAATAAATTATATTCTTTGGGAAGTCCTTCAAGTGTGTTCATGTTTTTATAAGGCAAGTAGTATTTCTTAAGATAAGACCAGAAACAAAATTTTGTCTCGTTTGAATATTTATTTATTAATTTTAATTACTTTCGTATATCTGCTGGGTTATTTATTTCATTTGACATTGTATATTGAGTTTTGATTTTATACGTCTATTAAATGTAAGCGGTGCTTGTTTTAGACATTAATTTAATTCTAAAAGTTTTTGAATAAAAAAATTCTTTTGGAAATTAAAATTGTAGAAGATAAACATATTTCAATTTGTTTTGTTATTCAAATTTTGTTATATTTCTTCTATCAAGTAAAAAGCCTTTCCATTTTATTTTATATATAATATATAATTATATTTTGGCTTCAATAAATCTTTTTATACGGTGTCAATGGATTTAGGTAAACCTTAAAATAACTCACTTTGTTCTTTGATTTTGTTAGAACATAGATCAATCTTGAATATATAGTTGATCTGTAGTTCGAAGCTTAAGTCTTTTAACACGTGAGTGATGTAGGTTATGTTTTTGATTTTGATATTTAGTTTATTGAAAAACGGCTGATGAAGGGGTTATCTAGAATTATATTTGTTTTTTGAAAATATAGTGCACATTTTTTAGAGTTTTTTGAAATAATTTGTTCGAATATTTAAATATATTAAATATTTCAAATAAATTATATTCTTTGGGAAGTCCTTCAAGTGTGTTCATGTTTTTATAAGGCAAGTAGTATTTCTTAAGATAAGACCAGAAACAAAATTTTGTCTCGTTTGAATATTTATTTATTAATTTTAATTACTTTCGTATATCTGCTGGGTTATTTATTTCATTTGACATTGTATATTGAGTTTTGATTTTATACGTCTATTAAATGTAAGCGGTGCTTGTTTTAGACATTAATTTAATTCTAAAAGTTTTTGAATAAAAAAATTCTTTTGGAAATTAAAATTGTAGAAGATAAACATATTTCAATTTGTTTTGTTATTCAAATTTTGTTATATTTCTTCTATCAAGTAAAAAGCCTTTCCATTTTATTTTATATATAATATATAATTATATTTTGGCTTCAATAAATCTTTTTATACGGTGTCAATGGATTTAGGTAAACCTTAAAATAACTCACTTTGTTCTTTGATTTTGTTAGAACATAGATCAATCTTGAATATATAGTTGATCTGTAGTTCGAAGCTTAAGTCTTTTAACACGTGAGTGATGTAGGTTATGTTTTTGATTTTGATATTTAGTTTATTGAAAAACGGCTGATGAAGGGGTTATCTAGAATTATATTTGTTTTTTGAAAATATAGTGCACATTTTTTAGAGTTTTTTGAAATAATTTGTTCGAATATTTAAATATATTAAATATTTCAAATAAATTATATTCTTTGGGAAGTCCTTCAAGTGTGTTCATGTTTTTATAAGGCAAGTAGTATTTCTTAAGATAAGACCAGAAACAAAATTTTGTCTCGTTTGAATATTTATTTATTAATTTTAATTACTTTCGTATATCTGCTGGGTTATTTATTTCATTTGACATTGTATATTGAGTTTTGATTTTATACGTCTATTAAATGTAAGCGGTGCTTGTTTTAGACATTAATTTAATTCTAAAAGTTTTTGAATAAAAAAATTCTTTTGGAAATTAAAATTGTAGAAGATAAACATATTTCAATTTGTTTTGTTATTCAAATTTTGTTATATTTCTTCTATCAAGTAAAAAGCCTTTCCATTTTATTTTATATATAATATATAATTATATTTTGGCTTCAATAAATCTTTTTATACGGTGTCAATGGATTTAGGTAAACCTTAAAATAACTCACTTTGTTCTTTGATTTTGTTAGAACATAGATCAATCTTGAATATATAGTTGATCTGTAGTTCGAAGCTTAAGTCTTTTAACACGTGAGTGATGTAGGTTATGTTTTTGATTTTGATATTTAGTTTATTGAAAAACGGCTGATGAAGGGGTTATCTAGAATTATATTTGTTTTTTGAAAATATAGTGCACATTTTTTAGAGTTTTTTGAAATAATTTGTTCGAATATTTAAATATATTAAATATTTCAAATAAATTATATTCTTTGGGAAGTCCTTCAAGTGTGTTCATGTTTTTATAAGGCAAGTAGTATTTCTTAAGATAAGACCAGAAACAAAATTTTGTCTCGTTTGAATATTTATTTATTAATTTTAATTACTTTCGTATATCTGCTGGGTTATTTATTTCATTTGACATTGTATATTGAGTTTTGATTTTATACGTCTATTAAATGTAAGCGGTGCTTGTTTTAGACATTAATTTAATTCTAAAAGTTTTTGAATAAAAAAATTCTTTTGGAAATTAAAATTGTAGAAGATAAACATATTTCAATTTGTTTTGTTATTCAAATTTTGTTATATTTCTTCTATCAAGTAAAAAGCCTTTCCATTTTATTTTATATATAATATATAATTATATTTTGGCTTCAATAAATCTTTTTATACGGTGTCAATGGATTTAGGTAAACCTTAAAATAACTCACTTTGTTCTTTGATTTTGTTAGAACATAGATCAATCTTGAATATATAGTTGATCTGTAGTTCGAAGCTTAAGTCTTTTAACACGTGAGTGATGTAGGTTATGTTTTTGATTTTGATATTTAGTTTATTGAAAAACGGCTGATGAAGGGGTTATCTAGAATTATATTTGTTTTTTGAAAATATAGTGCACATTTTTTAGAGTTTTTTGAAATAATTTGTTCGAATATTTAAATATATTAAATATTTCAAATAAATTATATTCTTTGGGAAGTCCTTCAAGTGTGTTCATGTTTTTATAAGGCAAGTAGTATTTCTTAAGATAAGACCAGAAACAAAATTTTGTCTCGTTTGAATATTTATTTATTAATTTTAATTACTTTCGTATATCTGCTGGGTTATTTATTTCATTTGACATTGTATATTGAGTTTTGATTTTATACGTCTATTAAATGTAAGCGGTGCTTGTTTTAGACATTAATTTAATTCTAAAAGTTTTTGAATAAAAAAATTCTTTTGGAAATTAAAATTGTAGAAGATAAACATATTTCAATTTGTTTTGTTATTCAAATTTTGTTATATTTCTTCTATCAAGTAAAAAGCCTTTCCATTTTATTTTATATATAATATATAATTATATTTTGGCTTCAATAAATCTTTTTATACGGTGTCAATGGATTTAGGTAAACCTTAAAATAACTCACTTTGTTCTTTGATTTTGTTAGAACATAGATCAATCTTGAATATATAGTTGATCTGTAGTTCGAAGCTTAAGTCTTTTAACACGTGAGTGATGTAGGTTATGTTTTTGATTTTGATATTTAGTTTATTGAAAAACGGCTGATGAAGGGGTTATCTAGAATTATATTTGTTTTTTGAAAATATAGTGCACATTTTTTAGAGTTTTTTGAAATAATTTGTTCGAATATTTAAATATATTAAATATTTCAAATAAATTATATTCTTTGGGAAGTCCTTCAAGTGTGTTCATGTTTTTATAAGGCAAGTAGTATTTCTTAAGATAAGACCAGAAACAAAATTTTGTCTCGTTTGAATATTTATTTATTAATTTTAATTACTTTCGTATATCTGCTGGGTTATTTATTTCATTTGACATTGTATATTGAGTTTTGATTTTATACGTCTATTAAATGTAAGCGGTGCTTGTTTTAGACATTAATTTAATTCTAAAAGTTTTTGAATAAAAAAATTCTTTTGGAAATTAAAATTGTAGAAGATAAACATATTTCAATTTGTTTTGTTATTCAAATTTTGTTATATTTCTTCTATCAAGTAAAAAGCCTTTCCATTTTATTTTATATATAATATATAATTATATTTTGGCTTCAATAAATCTTTTTATACGGTGTCAATGGATTTAGGTAAACCTTAAAATAACTCACTTTGTTCTTTGATTTTGTTAGAACATAGATCAATCTTGAATATATAGTTGATCTGTAGTTCGAAGCTTAAGTCTTTTAACACGTGAGTGATGTAGGTTATGTTTTTGATTTTGATATTTAGTTTATTGAAAAACGGCTGATGAAGGGGTTATCTAGAATTATATTTGTTTTTTGAAAATATAGTGCACATTTTTTAGAGTTTTTTGAAATAATTTGTTCGAATATTTAAATATATTAAATATTTCAAATAAATTATATTCTTTGGGAAGTCCTTCAAGTGTGTTCATGTTTTTATAAGGCAAGTAGTATTTCTTAAGATAAGACCAGAAACAAAATTTTGTCTCGTTTGAATATTTATTTATTAATTTTAATTACTTTCGTATATCTGCTGGGTTATTTATTTCATTTGACATTGTATATTGAGTTTTGATTTTATACGTCTATTAAATGTAAGCGGTGCTTGTTTTAGACATTAATTTAATTCTAAAAGTTTTTGAATAAAAAAATTCTTTTGGAAATTAAAATTGTAGAAGATAAACATATTTCAATTTGTTTTGTTATTCAAATTTTGTTATATTTCTTCTATCAAGTAAAAAGCCTTTCCATTTTATTTTATATATAATATATAATTATATTTTGGCTTCAATAAATCTTTTTATACGGTGTCAATGGATTTAGGTAAACCTTAAAATAACTCACTTTGTTCTTTGATTTTGTTAGAACATAGATCAATCTTGAATATATAGTTGATCTGTAGTTCGAAGCTTAAGTCTTTTAACACGTGAGTGATGTAGGTTATGTTTTTGATTTTGATATTTAGTTTATTGAAAAACGGCTGATGAAGGGGTTATCTAGAATTATATTTGTTTTTTGAAAATATAGTGCACATTTTTTAGAGTTTTTTGAAATAATTTGTTCGAATATTTAAATATATTAAATATTTCAAATAAATTATATTCTTTGGGAAGTCCTTCAAGTGTGTTCATGTTTTTATAAGGCAAGTAGTATTTCTTAAGATAAGACCAGAAACAAAATTTTGTCTCGTTTGAATATTTATTTATTAATTTTAATTACTTTCGTATATCTGCTGGGTTATTTATTTCATTTGACATTGTATATTGAGTTTTGATTTTATACGTCTATTAAATGTAAGCGGTGCTTGTTTTAGACATTAATTTAATTCTAAAAGTTTTTGAATAAAAAAATTCTTTTGGAAATTAAAATTGTAGAAGATAAACATATTTCAATTTGTTTTGTTATTCAAATTTTGTTATATTTCTTCTATCAAGTAAAAAGCCTTTCCATTTTATTTCTGGTTTAACCAACACAAGTATTGAAATTTAAACCGTCATCTCTAATGTCAGGATGGCCGAGCGGTCTAAGGCGCCAGACTCAAGGAAACTTGCCTGTTCAACAGGTTCACGGGTGTTCTGGTCCTCTCTGAGGGCGTGGGTTCGAATCCCACTTCTGACATAACTTTTTTGGAGTACAATAATATTATAATTGTTTACTTGATAAGTCGAAAACATTTTCTTCTGCAATACAGCATAAATTGATATGTGTTTTTCACAAGGAGTATTTGATATTGAAGTTTTTATTACACATCTCTATTAACTCCATTATGTGATTCCTCATTCCATAATTTCGATGCAAATATACTTTAGAATAATTAAACAATCCATTGAGTGTGATGAAATATTCGGAATATAATCATTTCTGGTTTTACCAACACAAGTATTGAAATTTAAACCGTCATCACTAATGTCAGGATGGCCGAGCGGTCTAAGGCGCCAGACTCAAGGAAACTTGCCTGTTCAACAGGTTCACGGGTGTTCTGGTCCTCTCTGAGGGCGTGGGTTCGAATCCCACTTCTGACATAACTTTTTTTGAGTACAATAATAATATATTGTTTACTTGATAGGTCGATAACATTTTCTTCAGCAATACTGCATAAATTGATATGTTTTTTTCAAAAGGAATATAAGATTTGCAAGTTTTTATTACACATGTCTGTTAACTTCATTATGTGATTCCTCATTCCATAATTTCGATGCAAATATACTTTAGAATAATTAAACAATCCATTAATTGTCATGAAATATTCGGTTAATAATCATTTCTGGTTTTACCAATACAAGTATTGAAATTTAAACCGTCATCACTAATGTCAGGATGGCCGAGCGGTCTAAGGCGCCAGACTCAAGGAAACTTGCCTGTTCAACAGGTTCACGGGTGTTCTGGTCCTCTCTGAGGGCGTGGGTTCGAATCCCACTTCTGACACAACTTTTTTTGAGTACAATTATATTATAATTGTTTAAAATGTCGAAATTTGAGCCAAGTAAGCGTCATTTGCGGGAAATATTAGTTTACCTCTTTAATTTAAAGAAATCTGCTGCTGAGGCTCATCAATTGCTCGTAGAAGTATATGGTGAGGGTGCTTTGAGTGAGAGAACGTGTCGAGAGTGGTTTCAAAAGTTTAAAAACGGTGATTTCGACGTAGAAGACAAAGATCGCAGTGGAAGGCCAAAAATTTACGAGGATGCAGAATTGGAGGAATTATTGGAGGAAGATTAATCTCAAACACAAAAAGACCTTGCTCTAACATTAGAAGTCACTCAGCAAGCAGTCTCACATCGTTTAAAATCATTAGGTATGATAAATATTTAATTTGTGTTAAAAAACGGCGGAAACTTTTTTGTACTCCTAATAACATCTGTTATTCACACAGAAAAAAAAACGATCTTAATTTACTTGACAGTTCCTGGCGCCAGACTCAAAGATTCCATTGAATTCATTTTTAAACGGTTCTAAAATCCGTACATGGAACGAACGCACGCTCGTATAATTATAATACGATCTGATAATAACACACTTCGGAGGACTGATTAACGACCGAATCGAACAAAAAAATATTTCGCTAATTGAGCGTAGGAGATACTGACGATAACGCATTTTAATAAACGGGTGTACTTTTGAGAACTCGCAATTATTCCGACCATACATAGTAGAAATCTAGATGGCTATGCGAGTTGCGGTCGTAAATGGACTCCTACGCGACGAAAGATTGCTTGCTCCGGTTGAAAATTTACATAACCATGGCTAGAGATGGGTCGTTGTTAATTCGTAAAGCATTTGTATTTCGTAGAAGTCAGTTTGATTGTTGTGTTGCGCATGCCGACTTCTCTCAATCGACCTTTTTACGTACCCCTATCGAAGGTGGCATATGGGTCAGATGTACGATAGGGTTAACTCTAATGGTACGTGCCCAACTGAGATTGAATGATCCCGAGTTCCATCTAGAGATCCGTTTCGAAACTAGACTCAGAAATGTATCGGGTGTTTTTTTTAGAGTGATAGAAATTTCGATAGGGATCACTGTGATTTGACAGAAGGAGAAGTCGTGTTGTTTTGACATTTCTGTTCCGTAAGCATTGACAAATTATCATGGAAAGACTCACGCCGCAACAACGTTTACAAATTGTTGAAATTGTTTTTCGAAATCAGTGCTTTATTCGCCCAACTTATACAGCAGCTTATTCGTCGAACTATCGATAGATTTCGGACAATATTTTCTCTACTCGATGCAAAAACAACAACAAGACAAAGAACTGTACGTACAGAAAAAAATGTCGCTGCTGTAAGTCATAGTGTTAATGATGATCCAGATTTGTCTATTCGTCCACGTTCACAACAAGTTGGACTCTTTGCATCCAACACATGGAAAGTTTTGGGTAAAGATCTTGGTCTACACCCATACAAGTTCCAACTGGTTCAAGAACTGAAGCCACTTGACCATAATAAGCGTCGTTTGTTTGCTGATTGGGCCCTAGAACAGCTTGAAGTTGATCCACTTTTTTATCGTAAAATTGTGTTTAGTGATGAAGCTCATTTCTGGTTGAACGGCTATGTAAACAAGCAAAATTGCCGTATATGGAGTGAAAACAATCCTCAAGAAGTTCTACAGGTTCCGTTGCATCCTGAGAAATGCACTGTATGGGGTGTTTTACACGCTGGAGGCATCATCGGTCCATATTTCTTAAAAAACCATGCTGGAGCTAACTTTACAGTAAATGTTGCTCGTTACAGATCGATGACCAATGATCATTTGTTTAAAAATTTGAATGGTATCGAGCCGGAAGTGTTTTGGTTTCAACAAGATGGTGCTATACCTGATTCTGCTACCGTAACAATTGATTCATTGAAAGAAAGATTTGGCGATAACATTATTGCGAGAAATAGTTCAATTAATTGGCCTCCAAGATCATGCGACATAACTTCACTGGATTATTTTCTTTGAGGTTATGTCAAGTCATTGGATTATGCTGATAAACCAGAAACAATAGACGCTTTGGAAGCCAACCTAACTCGTGCTATTGATGAAATAAGGCCTGGTCATTGTGGAAATATGCCGGAAATTATTTTCCAAACATTAATCTTCCAAATAGAAAAACTTTGGTTTCAAACTTAATTTGAATGTGTTTTATTTCAATTTAAAGTTCTATCACTCTAAAAAAAACACCCGGTACCATTTTATGATCTGAATATTTCTTCTACACTGAACATTTCGATTTACCGATATGGTCTAGCGCATCTCACGTTTGAAGTGCGAATGAAACCAGACTGCAGAGCCTTTCGATCGAAGTATCCACACTAGCCACTGCCATTAAGAGAAAACAGTCTTTTATTCGTCATCGCATCGCGCTGAAATTTTGATTCTTTCACTGCTCCACTGGATCCTGGTCGTCATTTTGATAAACATTGAATTTCGTGTCTTTTCGATTATCTTTTTATAAATTAAATTTTTGTTAAACTCAAGCAAAATGTATTTGTTTACCATATTGATATCAAAAACGTTTCATCAATTGGTTTGCAAGAAAACAATATATTTAAATCAAGTATGTTACCAATTATCAGACAAATTGTTTATAAGCATTAGAAAAACTTACTATGTGAACGAAACGGCATGTGAGCAATTCATGATAATAAATAGAAATAAACATATATGTTATTGTCTCATACAAAGAGTGAATTTTGAACAGAGGCCACATCAGAAATGTCATAGTGACAGGAGAATATATGTTTAATATTCTATGACAAATTGACCTCCCTAGTGAGACGTCCAGTTCTCATTCTTTCTAGCTTCAATTCTGGTCCTGTTCGGTCGATACTCGACCATGAAGACAATCGGCATTCATTTTGTACAGTTATAACCTCAAATGTTCATAACCTGCATTTGTATCATATAAGCAACTAAATTGGTGTTAAAACTCAAGTGTTTACAATAAAAAATTAGGAGACAACTCCACAATATATGTATGTTTTATTTAATTAAAATCTGCACGTTTCTTTAATGTTTCAGTTGTGTAAATATCTGAATATGGCTTAGTACCTCTAAACTGCAGTAACAAAATATGTAAACTATGAATTTTTTGGGAGTAAAATATATAAATTTCTGAAAATTTTGTATCAATTATGATCAAATATCATATAGTAGTTCAATTTATGAAGCAGGACAAGTAAATTCTCATTGATAATGTTCATCGTGAATTCTACCGGTTATGTTACCGGCATGTGAGCATTGCTCTTTCTTTAAGTGACTACTCAGTAGTCTCCACAATGTGTCCAGGAAGCAGAATGTGTGATAAAGTTTACGCCTTATCATTGCGAATTAGCGAGAATAGCTCCGAAGAATTAAACCCACCAGATTCCAGTTTCGGCTACAATACGAGAACTTACAACGTGACTGGTAGCAGCGAAGCAATGTCCAACCTCTACTGACTCTGCAGTGTCAGTACCCGAGTTGTTTTGCAATGCAACTCACTCGCCGAAGAGGCTTCTTATCCACCCACTCGAACGTAGCCATATGAGCCAAGATAGTCTCAAGATTTAATGCCTCAATTGATCTTGGTACGAGTACCGTCAATCCGCCTTGTACGTCAAGACCCACGAACCTTGTGAAGTCTTTCAATTGATCCTGGCTTCAACTACCGACGGTTTAGCCGTATCCTTGAGATCCACAAACCCCAGAAGCGTTTCGCAATCAATCCTGGTTCAGGACGAGGTCGGTCGAACCGTCAAGTCCCACTAAACCCTGAAGCATTTCTCGAGATATCCTGAACATGAGTTTCTGCGAACAGAGGGATGGAATACCCTTCTAGTCCAGCATGCAGATTTTCAACCACTGCCCCTTCGAGTCCAACATCAATTGGGTGGCCAGGTCGTACGAATACTTTCCAAAGGACTCCACCCTCCCGAGGTAACGCAGTAAGCTACATAACGCACTCAGCCATTGGACAGAATAGAGTACGTTAGTTTTAAGGGTGAAGCCTTGTTCTGCAACAGACACCCTTGCCACTGAGTAGGACAAAGCGGCTCAGCCATCCATTTCAGCTTTACGCTGAAACCTGGGTCCCATTCGGTTGAACTTCCACCACACGAGTTCCGTAACTGGCATCAAGACTTAGTCCTCCATTTACCGGGATGAAATTAGGATCTTAGTCAAGACAAGCGCCCCCAGCGCTTCAAGCTACAATGTGATGGGAGGCGATTGATAATGTTTAATCACACGCAACACAATCTACTAATCTCAGTATTGACTGAGGGTCAATACTGGTCCACGTTGTTTCTTAATTATTCTAACCGACGCCGATGCAAACCATGTTCATAAATATACTTTTTGCCACTAATAATATCGCCAGTTCTGTATGAAAATTAGCATAGCTTCGTTTCGGCTGACTGGCTGGAGTCGCACTGAATATTCATCACGAAATTAAAATATGATCCAACGTCGGTTACGCTTAACTTCCCCCATTCGGTAAATTCCGGTTGAACTGATGGTTTGAGTTAGGGTAAACAAATTTGTTGTGGAATATTATATCCTAGTAAACGGAAACCTTCAAAAGGTGAGAAGGACTAAATATAACCGGCAAATTTTAATGTGAAAACATGAAATGTGTATTTTGTGGTACATTCGATTACTAGGTGTTCAATGTATTCTCGGTATCGGGGTGATTTGCATATGCTATGAGTAATCTAATTATCTGATTCACTTATGACACTATCTGAGGGTATAAATATAAAATTTCACTAATTTACGATCATTAGTTTTCAAGGTATCCTCAGTGAAAGACGACCAGAATGACTGACGCTACAATGATGAAGGAAATCGAGCATCGCGCCGTCACAAAGTTCCTCATTAAGAAGGGATAAAGTCAAAAAATCATTCATGAAGAGATGTTGCTGTTAACCAAGACTGTGCCCTATGGTTCTCCACCGTTCAAAAGTGATCAAGTGACGCAGAGAAAGCTTTAGAGACGACCCTCGCTCGGGCAGACCCGTTAGCGGCACCACTGAAAAAAACGCGAAAAAGTGGTAAAGCTGGTACTTGAAGATGCCAGAATAAAAACCAAGATGTTAACAGAGATGACAAACCTATCTGTGGATACCATACATGCTTAATGACTATCTTAACCACTCAAAGGTCAGTGCAAGATGTGTACCTAGAAGGCTCACCGCACCTTAGAAGTAAGTGCGAGTCGAGTGCTGTGAGGAATTTCAAGAGCTCTGTGGAGAAGACCCATCGACTATTTTCAACCGGCTAGTTTCTGGGGATGAGACGAGGGTTCATCACTATGACCCTGTGAGTAAACAAGAGTCCACTCAGTGGATTGTACACAGCCGCCAAAAGTTTAAAGTCAACCCATCCACTGGAAAAATAATAGCTACTGTCTTTTGGAATTCTAAAGGTATTTTATTGATAGAATACACTAAAAAGGGTGAAAGAATCACAACAGTTTCATCTCGCAATTTAAGAGAAGCAATTAAAGGAAAAAGACAAGGAAAACTCACAGCGGGGGTGTTCCTGCATAACGACAACGCGCCGGTTCACAAGGCCGCGTGGCGAAAGCTGCTTTGTGGGAATGTGGCTTCGAAGAAATTACTCATCCCCCGTACATTCCAGACTTGGCCCCCAGTGACTACTACTTATTCCCAAATGTGAAATGCGATTTCCTGACGATGAAGAACTGAAGGTCAATTAATACCTATTTTGAAGAGAAGCCGGGAGAATTTTTTTTACAAGGTTTAGAGAAGCTTATTTCTCGATCGAACCAATTGATGTGCTCTATTTAGATTTCTTCCGTGCATTTGACCGAGTGCCTTTTCAGCGGCCCCTGCACAAAGTCGAACATTTCGAGATAAGACGAAAACTGCTAAATTGGATTAGAGCATTTCTTGAAGACAAGGGTTTTCGAGTGAGGGTGCCTCTATGCCCAGGAGGGCCACAAGTGGTGTGCCTCAAGGAAAAGTTTTTGGCCCAGTACTCTTTCTGGTTCATGTTGCGGATTTTCCCCATCTCCTTGGGTCTATCTGCAACAATACGCAGACGATCTGAAGCTTTATGCGGATCCCACAGCTGATCACGAGACTTTATAGAACGATTTGAAGACTGTTGTCGATTGGTGCAGCGTGTGGCTGATGTCATTGAATATCTCTAAATGTCGAGTTCTCCACATAGGAAGAAAGAACCCACTCCTACCATATTACATGAATAACTCCTTGATTCAGTATGCGGATTCTCAGGTAGATTTGGGTTTAACTGTGAACGAGACGCTGACCGTGTCGGATCATATAACCTCTATTACATTCAGGGTAAAGAAGATGCTATACATATTCTATAAATCGTTTCCATGTATGGACATTCCAACTTGCACCCTTCTGTATAAGTCTTATATCCGAGCCATCTTGGAGTTCGCTGGACTTGTTTGGTATCCGATCTTCCAGTACGACAGGGATCTCGTGAGTCACGTGAATTCTACCAGGTAATGTTATTGGCATGTTGAGCATAGCTCTTATCCAAGTGACTACTCAGCAGTCTCCACAGTCCACCCCTAGAGGTAGAAAGTGTTATAAGGATTACGCCATATCATCGCGCGAAGCGAGAACTCCTCCGAAGAGGTGAACCCACCAGTTTCCAGTTCGGGCCCCGACTCGAAAGCCAGAACCGTCTGACTGGTAGCAGCGAAGCACTATTCAACCTCTACTGGCTCTGCAGGTCAGTACTCGAGTTGGGTTGTGACGCAACTCATCCGCCGGAGGGAATTCTTATGCATCCATCCCATGAACTAAGATAATCCCAAGATTGATGACTACTAGTACGAGCACTGTCTAGCGGCCTGTACGTCCTGACTCACCGAACTCATGTGAAGTTATTTGATTGATCCTGGCGTCAAGCACTAATGGCTGAGTCATTTCGTCGAGATCCACAAATTGTTACGCATTGATCCAGGGCCAGGACAGGCCAGTCGAACCGTCAAGTCCCGCTAAACCCTGAGTCATTTCATGAGAATGTCCCGAACATGGGGGTCTGCGAACAGATAAATGAAATACACCCCTAGTCCAGCATGCGGACTTTCAACCACTGCCCCCTCGTGTACAACACCAAAGGAGTGGCCACGTGGTACAAGTAACACCTATTGGCAAACCACCCCCCCGAGGTAACGCAGTATGCTACATAACGCACTCGGCCATTACACAGAAAAATCCGAAGATTAATACTGCGATAGAGTAGAGTAGGTCAGTTTTAAGGGAGAAGCCCTGTGCTGCGACAGACTCCCTGTCACTGAGTTAATCAACCAGCTAGGCCCTCCATTTCACCAGAACGGCAAAACTAGGGCCCCATTCGGAGATCTTCCACCATACAGGTCCAGTGACTGGCGCGAATGGCATTACGTTAGGCACCAAGACTTAACCCTCCATTTCGCCGGGCCGAAACTAAGGTCCTAGTCATGACAAGCGCCCCCATCCCGTCAAGATCTAATGCCTGGTGGGCGCGTCACTTGGAGCCAGTGCAGCGAGGCTGCCCTATCGCCAAGACTACGAGACAAGACTGCACATTTTCTCCTTGTCAGCTGTGGGTAATCGCCGGCTGCGTGGAGACCTCATCGTAACATCTAGAGCTCTCAACAATCTGTTTGGTGTCGATCTTTCTCAGAAGTTTCCGTTAAGCTCTGGTGTGAATCTGCCTGGTCACAGCCACAAACTCGCCAAGGATGTCTTCAAAAGAAGAATTTTCGATGTATGGAATGACTTTCCGGTGGATGTTGTGAATGCTGTGTCAATTCGTTCAAGAATGGATATGACAGCTTTTCAATTCGGGGTTCGGAGCGATGAACCAGTGCTTGTTTGATTTTTGTTTCTTTTTTTTATTCTGAGGATGTTTTTATTTTGAATATGATATTTTTATTTCTCAAACACACTTGACTCGATTCTTCTTCTTTCTTAATAGTGCTAATAATAATAACAAATGTATTGAGTTTCTAGAGGATTACATTGAAAAATATAGTTTTTCCAAAGTTTTATTTCGTGCCTATACCGAGAATACATTGAACGTCCTTCATACCTTCTGCAACGTCTAGCAATAGTAATTCTTTATTCTCTTGTTTCAGGTAACGAAGCACATGTTCCATCTGACGTCCATAAAAGATACCCCAACTCACGGTAAGGACTCTTCTCTGTTTCAAACAGTCCATTGTTCTTCGGATCCTACCATATTAGAACATCAAATTTCCTGACTTGTTTTTTAAAACCATTGTATAATTCGATTGTTTGTCGATAATACATTTTATTATTCAGTTTCCTTATAAGACCCTCGGATAGATTCCTCCAGCTCGTTGCCGCGGTGCATATAAATGCGTGGTTGATAGTGGACGACATTGTTCTGTTCTCGGTAAGAGCTGAAAGAAAGTTCTGCTGTTAGGTCAGCCGAAAATTCTTCTCCCTTTGTTCTGCGCTATAAATAACTCCCGAATGTTCGTTCCAACTTCTGCTGTTCGATCGAATGGATTTTGTTGTCCCGTTTTCAAATTTTCGCTCGTCAAAGGTAGAGGATATTGGTGTTTTCGAAGATACACATTTTCTGTATCTTCTTTATGGGAACGCAAAGTAATGTCGTTTGTACGCATATCGATATGTGATTGTCATTTGTACTTCTAAGTCGCGAAAGACATTTAAAGGTTATTGTGACGTATTCAAATATTTTAATATTAGCCTTCTACATATTTAATTTCAAAAAATTATATTTAATAATTATAACTTCAGGAATTTAATTAAAATAATGTCATATCAATACGACTTATATCAAACGACATATAAAATAAACATTCATTATAAGACATCCAAATGATATAACAAAATCCAATAAATAAAAATTGTTAACCAAAATCCTATAAATTAAATATTTTGAATAGACAAAATTTTGTTTCTGCTGATCAATCTCATGAAAACAAATATCTTTCAAAAATATTTAACATAATCTTAAGAATTTCATCATAAAACTAGCTTACTTAGAATATTCAATATTATTGGATATCTAACTAAGTTACTTTCAGATACTGAATTGTTTCAGCCGTTACTATTTGGTAATTGATCATAATTAAAACAAA
Organism: Megalocaria dilatata; assembly: GCA_034642435.1. Classification (NCBI taxonomy): domain Eukaryota; kingdom Metazoa; phylum Arthropoda; class Insecta; order Coleoptera; family Coccinellidae; genus Megalocaria; species Megalocaria dilatata. The sequence continues at coordinate 7,212,051 of CM067855.1, read as the reverse complement.
TTGTAGAAATTACTATGTTTTACTACCAAAATATATATATTACACATTTTCTTGTGACTCGAGTTTCGGGAAATGAACTATCCTATCATCAGACAACTGAAGACCTAATACAGTGGTATTTGAACAAAAGTGATAAATATTTTGACTACTTCAACAGATTATCGGTAACACCTAATAGTGGTACAGTGGTTTACAATCGGAACGTGATAAAAAACCGGGTTAAAAAAGAGGGGCCTTCAAACAGATATCGGAATGTCGGCAATCGACAAAGAAGGTTGTTAAACAGATGGTACCTATTAAAATATCTCAAATAATTTTTGGGGTTACATAGCTCCGTACAGTCATTCATTATTTTCACATTATTTTATTGTATATCTCAAATGTTTGGATTTACAAAGCTCCATACAGTCATTCATTATTTTTTACATTATTTTTATTGTGAACGAATTTGCAAATTTCAATAATCAAGTTTCATTTCTTTTGAATTCACATGTAAAATTTTCTTAAGATTTTCTTTTGTCGAAAGGAATTACTGTTTTCTAAAGAATGAGTGGCAAAAGTTGAATTTTTGTTTACTTTTCATTAAATTCATTTTATGTTCGTTGAAAAAGGTTTTAAACAGATGTTACTTTTTAAATATCTCAAATATTTTCGATTTACATAGCTCCGTACAGTCATTCATTATTTTTACACTATTGTTATTGTGAACTAATTTGAAAATTTCAACAGATTCTAGATAATCGAGTTTCTTCCCTTTTGATTCTACATGTAAAATTTTAAGATTATCTATTGTGGGAAAGGAATGACCGTTTTCTAGACAATGAGTGGCAAAAGTAGAATTTTGTTTATTTTTCCTGAAACTCATTTTATGTTCCTTGAACCTCATCTTGAAGGAACGTCCTGTTTGTCCTATATATTTATTACTGCACGTAGAATAAGATAACTCATAAACTCCTGATTTGTGTATGTTTGGAGTAGGGTCCTTTGCGTTAAATAATACCGATGATAATTTGTTTTGCGTTTTGAAGGCAATATTGACATCTGATTTTGAAAAACTATTGGCCACTTTTTGACTTATGCTACCAAAGTACGACAGAGAAATGAATTTTTCATTCATTTCTCTGTCGTACTAGCATAAGTCAAAAAGTGGCCAATAGTTTTTCAAAATATAAGTTTGGCGATTAAAACACTGATTTTGAAAATAATTGTTGACAATTTGTAAACGTTGTTGCGGCGTGAGTCTTTCCATGATAATTTGTCAATGCTTACTGAACAGAAATGTCAAAACAACATGGCTTCTACCTTTTGTCAAATCACAGTTATCCCTATCGAAAGTTGTATCACTCTAAAAAAAACACCCGATAGAAATCGATTACTAGAATTTTTCGTCTAAAAGAACCAAGACTTCTATGAGAGTGGCATTATGAAGCTACCTTCAAAATGACAATGAATTATAGATCCAAAACATGTTGAATAATGTTTTGAAGTTCACGCAATAATAATGGACTTTTTTTCCCAACCTATTATGGCGATGAAGTTATCAACGGTTTTCACGAAGTTTTTGATGAAAATTTTATTTTTTTTTTGAAAATGCGTTGCCACACAGATGTCACCAGGTGTTTACTGCTAGAGAAAACCAGGGTATTCATCTAAGATCTCTTGACCTGATTCAAGAAATGGACTGTTTAACAAGCGCGCAAAAGCTTTCGATTTCTCGTACTTTTCTCCATTCTATTATATTAAATTTATGTAATAAGACTTTATCTTGTTTCTTGAAAATTCAACTCGTCTCCATAAATACAGTGTGGTCCAACGAAAACTTAACACCTCGTTTTTCCGGATTTAAAATGAAAGTATGGAAAATCGCTCGGATCTGTCAATTTCTGATTCGAGTGGGAACAACTTCTCCGCTCTTCGCATCCCCGTAACTGCAACCCCCTAACGCGGGTGAGTTCCAACCTTTTTATTTTTAATCTAGAGATAAATTCCACATTGCATCTTTCACTATTTTCGCTGTTATTTCATTATCGATGGATATTTTGAAGCGAAATTTAAGGGGCAGATAGTACTCGACACGATCTTCAAAATTAGTTATCGTAACATTCCTCATCCCTATTCAAAATCAAGGGGTTGTGCTCACCCCCGTTCAGGGGTTGAAATTACAGGTATGAAAAAAGCGGAAAGTTGTTCCTCCTCGAATCAGAAATTGACGGGTCCGAGCGCGTTTCCACATTTTCATTATATTCGGAAAATCGAAGTGTTAAGTTTTTGTTGGACCATCCTGTATATTGTACTAACTTGAAACACTCACTCTTGACATGAAAATTATCATTTTAGTTACTTATTCGTTGGCCCTTCCTTACATTCTTGAACATACTATTATAGTTTTATAGCTCATATTATATTCATAACAAGTATTGGTTGATTATAGATCCTTTGTTTATAGCTTCAATAACGCATTTATATAGTTTGATACGCTGTATTCTCATTTGGATCTGCATGATAATGAATGGTTATAATTACGACTTACCTTTTGTATGTGCACAGCATCTTCCTTGTAACAACTATCGAAATACCAATTGATATTCCGATTAAGTTCCATTTGTCCTTGCCCGAGAGCATTATGGCACGTATACACACTGATTTAGTTAATTAAGTTAGAGAGTTATGTTGGTTATTTATTAGTGTGATTATGTTAATCTGCCAAGTAGATTTGTCTTCACACACTACCAAAATATTGAATAATAGGCAATGGAGTTAAGATTTTGATTAATTTTCAAGAAATTGGATTTTCTACTTAGTCAAAGTTTGCAAAGGTGGTTTTTTTTTTATTTTTCAGCGAAACGGTTAGTTCTATGATGAAAATATCTGTTTAAAAATTATAGATCATGCTGTTATCTACAAAAATGGTCCTTACACTTTCTTTCATAACATCAACCATTTCTGAGTAAAAGGGATTCTAAAATTTACTTCAGTTGTATTCCCCATAACATTGAACTCATAATATCGGGTGTTTTTTTTAAAGTGATAGAACTTTCGTTTGGGATAACTGTGATTTGACAGAAGGTAGAAGCCATGTTATTTTGACATTTCTGTTCAGTAAGCATTGACAAATTATCATGGAAAGACTCACGCCGCAACAACGTTTACAAATTGTTGAAATTTATTTCCAAAATCAGTGTTCCATCGCAAAACTTATAGAGCACTGTGAAATTTATGGTTTACATAATCGTCCATCAGAGCAGCTTATTCGTCGAACTATCGATAGATTTCGGACAACATTTTCTCTACAACAAGACAAAGAACTGTACGTACAGAAGAAAATATCGCTGCTGTAAGTCATAGTGTTAATGATGATCTAGATTTGTCTATTAGTCGAAGTTCACAACAAGTTGGACTCTGTGCATCCACCACATGGAAAATTTTGCGTAAAGATCTTGGTCTACACCCAAACAAGATCCAACTTGTTCAAGAACTAAAGCCAGTTGACCATAATAAGCGTCGTTTGTTTGCTGATTGGGACCTAAAACAGCTTGAAGATGATTCACGTTTCATGGTAAAATTGTGTTTAGTGATGAAACTCATTTCTGGTTGAACGGCTATGTAAACAAGTAAAATTGCCGTTTATGGAGTGAAAATAATCCTCAAGAAGTTCTGCAGGTTCCATTGCATCCTGAAAAATGCACTGTATGGTGTGCTTTACACGCTGGAGGCATCATCGGTCCATATTTCTTCAAAAACGATGCTGGACCTAATGTTACAGTGAATGGTGCTCGTTACAGATCGATGATCAATGATTATTTGTTTCAAAATTCGAATGGTATCGACTCAGAAGTGTTTTAGTTCCAATAAGATGGAGCTACACCTCATGTCAATTGAAGGAAAGATTTGGCGATAATATTATTTCGAGAAATGGTCCAATTAATTGGCCTCCAAGATCATGCGACATAACTCCACTGGATTATTTTCTCTGGGGTTATGTCAAGTCAGTGTCACTTTTCAGTGACATATGGACGGTTTCTGGGCATTTTTTTATATTTCGTCGATTTCCAAATCTGTTAGCCGATTTGCGAAACCCTAGTCGTCCTAAGGCCAATAAAGTGTTTGAGTTGTTTGCTTTAATCTTACGCGGTCTTCCAGAAACTGGTATATGCCTCACATCCATGCCTATTTTTATCCTTTGTATTGTCTCATATACAACACTTTTATCCAGTTCGGTCAATTGCACTAATTTTTTAACATTTCGAAAGCCTTTTCTATACAAATATTCTACCTTTTTTCTTTTTTCTAGTTACGACATTATTTCATAAATTGTATACCCGTTGACAATTAACAGTATTTGACAAATAGTGTTGCCACTCAACTTTAGCCATAGCCGACTATCTGCATAACCTATTTCATACATTACTTTTGTAACAAAACAGAAGTATATTAAAATTATGAAAAATAATAAATTCCTGATACTTTCTAGACGGACTATACTTTAATCCAACTCACTCTATTAGCGCGCTGAAGCATCCCTAGTGAAAACTCATAAATTTTTCATCATCTTCTGCTTCAGTTTCAATTGAAGAGTAAAATTAGTTTCCTTCAATATTTTCTTATTGTTTATGTTCGATAGCGTACGGAATCCTAATTTTAATTGCTGTGAATAATTAAATGGGAATTACTCGGTGGTTCAAAAACGAAATGTTCCGCTCGACAATTTCCAGTCTTTCCATAATTCATTGTGTTTACGAACAGAGTCTATTTCTTGAAGCATTTACTCTCTCCACTGAACAGAATGTAAACCAGGAAATGAATTTATTATTCCCCAAAGTTCTTTCTTGGGGCGAAACAAATACACAATGGGTCCACTGTTTTGCAGTAGCAATTGATTAAGTTACTACGCTGATCCTTAATGTCTACTGATATTAATCTACAAGGCGCTCGATCGATGGAAACAATACGCGCTAGTTCCTATACTAGGACCGTATTCCAATATTTATAAACCCCAGTATAATGTAGAGAAAAAAGGAAAGAAATATACTTTCTTTGGTCAGTTCTAAGACTAAGTATCAGTTTATCTTTAAATCAAGGTACAAAAACTTTGTCTTTGTTTGAATTACCCTCGAGAACTATCACATTTGTGAAAAAAAAATTAATTGAAATAATAGAGGCTATTTCACAAACTTAAGGAGCTCTTAAGGAATACGGGTTTTTATGAAGGAGCTATTACCTTTTAATTAGGGAGACGGCGTTTCGTTCCGAGCCTGCGCACCTGAACTCTTCGGGCAGGCGTGGTGCGTGTGATTTCAGTGACTATGTGTTCCACTTTGGAACGGTCGTTGAACTCTGTGTGCCTTGCCTTACTTAAACTCGGCAGGGACGGTCAGTCAGGAATTTTAAGACTAGTCGTGTCCTCTATATGATACGCCGGTCAAGCTGCAACCGAGCAAGGCAGGATTCTGGACGAGTAGCGACGAAAATGGTCGCTATAATTAATAAAATACAATTGTTTCTTGTGGCTTCTTTGAGCTTACATTTTGAACTCGTCATCATTGTCTAAAGCATAGGTCTTATCGATGCAGCTATTGATTGCTGTCACTCTTTCATCCTTCCATATGAGAGAAGGATTCAAAATTGAAGCAACTGTTTCTAGGCCATCCTTTGCATCTGCTTCCATTTATTCTTTCTTCAAAGTTGTTGGGAATTGATTGTGACGAGTTATGGCATATGAGCTTAATTTTTTTGTTCAGGATAGTGTCTGATAAATTCCTTTTTTTTTAATTTCTAACAGTCTTACGTTGGTTCTTTTGTCTATCTTTTGAGTATTCTTCGCCACATCCACATTTCAGTTGCTTCCAATCTTTTCTTTTCACAATTTGAATATTAAAACAAATTGAAATATGTGTATCTTCTACAATTTTAATTTCAAAAAAATATTTCATTCAAAAAACTTTTAGAATTAAATTTATGTCTAAAACAAGCACCGCTTACATTTAATAGACGTATATAATCAAAACTCAATATATAATGTCAAATGGAATAAATAACCCAACAGAGATACGAAAGTAATTGAAATTAATAAATAAATATTTAAAGGAGACGAAATTTTGTTTCTAGTCTTACCTTTAAGAACACCAATTGCCTTTTAAAAACATGAACACACTTAAAGGACTTCTCAAAGAATATAATTTATTTGAAATATTCAATATATTTAAATATTCGAATAAGTTAATTCAAAAGTCTCTAAAAAAATGCACTTTATCTTCAAAAAACAAATATAATTCTAAGCAATCCCGTCTTCAGCACTTTTTAATATTCCAAATATCAGAATCAAAAAACTAACCTATATTTCTCAACACGTGTAAAAAGAGTAAAGCTTAGAAACACAGATCAACTATATAATTCAAGATTGATCTATGTTCTAACAAAATCAAAGAACAGTGTGAGTTATTTTAAGGTTTATTTGAATTCATTGACATTCCATAATGAGATTTATTGAAGCCAAAATATAATTATATATTATATATAAAATAAAATAGAAAGGCCTTTTACTTGATAGAAGAAATATAACAAAATTTGAATATTAAAACAAATTGACATACGTTTATCTTCTTCAATTTTAATTTCAAAAAAATTTTTTATTCAAAAAACTTTTAGAATTAAATTTGTTTTAATATTCAAATTTTGTTATATTTCTTCTATCAAGTAAAAGGCCTTTCTATTTTATTTTCTTTTCACATTTACCTAAGGTCTAGGTTTCGCTGCTATACTTAAGGACGCTTCATACAAAAGTTTTTATGAAGGATTTTAAGGCTTCTATACTGAGATGTTGATTTACCAGTAGGTTCTTCTTTTTTCAGGGGGCTGTTTGGCGAGAGCTATAATTCGTTTTAGAAATTGGCCAATCGGAAACATGTTAAATAAATTCTTGAAGTTCACGAAAAATAATGGATTTTTCCCAAATCTATTAGGATGAGAATTATAGTCTGTCTAGAAAGAATCCGGAATTTATTATTATTCATAATTTTAATATATCTCTTTTTTGTAACATTCTAAGACAAAAGTAACGTAAATAAAAGGTTGTGCAGATAGTCGACTATGGCCAAAGTTGCATGGCAACACTATTTGTCGAATATTGTTGATTGTCAACAGGTATACAATTTATGAAATAATGTCGCAATTAGAAAATAGGAAACGGGTAGTATACTTGTATAGAAAAGATTTTCAAAATGTTAAAAAATTACTGCAATTGACTGAACTGGGAAAAAGTGCTGCATATGAGACAATAAAGAGGATACAAAATGGCATGGATATGAGGCATAGACCAGTTTTAGGTAGACCGCGTGAGATTAAAGGATACAATTATATAAAAGTATGTCCAGAAACCGTCCGTATGCTACTGAAAAGACAAGGCTACATATCAAGGAAACCAAAAAAAATTCCCTATAATGACACCTTCACAAAAGAAACGAAGGATAGATTTTGTCAACGTTTTCAAAAAGATAATTTCAATAATGTCTTCATATCTGATGAAAGTTGTTTCCAACTTTGAGGACTTAAAAGTCCTATTAAAACAACCTGTTACTGTTCAAATTTCCAAACTTCCCACCTAAATAATGGTCTGGGGAGCATTATCTCAGCGTGGTTATACGTTTCTCTGTATAGTTGATGGTACCATTAATAGTGAGAAGTATTGTGGCATTCTAAATGATTTTCTCCTTGAAACAGCGCATGCTTTGTATTCAGAGGAGTGGCGTATTCAGCAGGATAATGCAAGATGCCATAATTCGGCCTATACTCATTCTTGGATGCAAGAATACCAAGTGACAACCATTTCATGGCCAGCACCCTCACCAGATCTTAGTCCCATTGAAAACATATGGAGATTAATGAAGATTGAAGTTGAGCGAGCAGCGCCACGAAATAAATTGTTTACAATTAAATGGAGGTTGTATAAGTAAATAAGATGAATATGTTGTTATAATTTTCTAATTCAAGAATCAAAAATACTAAATAATTGCTAGATTCCTAGGACGATCAAAAAACCCTGTACCAATTGTCCAAACAAAGCTGGCCGATAAATTAAACCGATATATCTCTTCTTAGGTTGCGTTTCAACCGCGTAGCTATTCCGTTTTGATTTATAACAAGTATAAAAGCAGTAGTTAAATTACACGCGACTACTATCCATCAAAGTGAAGTCGAGCTCTATCTGATTTTATAATTAGATGATGTTAGATGGACGTCTTCTCGCTAGGTAAGTATAATTATCACTTAAAAGATGCATCTGCCAGATGGGTATGATGAGTTGGAAATATTTAACTGAAATATGGCATTCTATCGTTGTCGGTATCGCAGAGAAAAAGGTAGCTCGTTAGAACAGGTTAACTTCTGTTCATGTTACGGTACTCCTTCCAACCAAATTAGGTATGATTCGGATCTTTTGTTTGTCGGAGCCGACTGCCGCCTTGTCTTGATTTTGATTTATTAGAATCGTTTTAGGCTGATTGTTTTTACATGATATGTTTTCGAGATAAGTTTGTGTAATGAATTGTTTAAGTGCGCCCTGGGAATTGTTCGTCTGCTCGCAATTACATAAGTGATACATTAGATTTCTGGAGATTATAAAGGGTTTTCCAATAGGAGGTTTCATTTTGATATTGAAAAAAAGAGTATTGATGTTTAATCAATTGTGAACAGAAAGGTGTACGCCATTAACAATAGAAAACCATATCTAGGCGCCATGTTACGATTGCAGCGCAAATCCTTTTAATCCATGACTAATTCGCACATTTGTGGCTGTAGATCCTCGATAAATTCTCGAATTCCATCTTTAAGGTCTTGAGTGGATTGTAGAGCATTGTCATAGACATTATCCTTTACGTGGTGGTACCAAAGAAAGAGGTCTAAGGTGTTAAATCAAAAGATGTCACTCTTCTTGCTAAATTGCGACTGTTTCGTTGCTTGTGTGTCACGTCGTCTTGTTGAGAGTAAACGTCGTTCACGTCAATATCTTCCAAATCCGGCCATGAAAATCATTAATTTTAGCTCGGTAGGGCAATACATTCCCCGAAACAGTTGCACCAGCCTCTTTTTCGAATTAGTAAGGTCCAATCATAACCACAGTCACACTGCCGGCCGAGAAGGTGATTCATAACAACCCAAAAGTGCTTTAGTTTTGTGATTGCAACATTCTCACCATTTTTATAGCGAATTTTAACAATTTGAGTACGTTGTTAAAGCACGTATCGTTCCATTTTTAGTAATGGCGTAGTTTTTATAGGGTGTTTTTTCTAGAGTAATAGAACTTTCGATAGGGATAACTGTGATTTGACAGAAGGAAGAAGCCATGTTGTTTTGACATTTCTGTTCAGTAAGCATTGACAAATTATCATGGAAAGACTCACTTGTTGGAACACCACATGGAAAATTTTGCGTGAAGATCTTGGTCTAGACCCATACAAGATCCAACTGGTTTAAGAACTAGAGCCACTTGATCATAATAAGCGTCGTTTGTTTGCCGAATGGGCCCTAAAACAGCTTGAAGTTGATCCACTTTGTTATCGTAAAATTGTGTTTAGTGATGAAGCTCATTTCTGGTTGAACGGCTATGTAAACAAGCAAAATTGCCGTATATGGAGTGAAAACAATCCTCAAGAAGTTCTGCAGGTTCCATTGCATCCTGAAAAATGCTTTACACGCTGGAGGCATCATGGATCCATATTTCTATGAAAACGATGCTGGAGCTAATGTAGTACAAGAAAGTGTAGAGAATCTTATAAAATAAAATTTATTTAGCTGCACTAAAAAACTTTTGTTCCAGAACACAGAAAAATATGTCCGAAGTTTTTCTTGTCACCCTGTATATTTAATGAAAGTTTGAATTTTTTGCAATTCAATATATGGTTTGCTTCGCAAAACAAGGTTAGCTTATCCTTCCAGATCCTAACCTGTTGTTCAAACGATTCTTTGAATTGCCGAAGAAACCACTTAACATTTACTTGTATTACTTCCCATGGCGCCTGGGTGGCCTGAAGATTTTACCCACTCACACAGACGCCTACAATGCGGATCACTGTTATTTCCAAGATATCGGTACATTAAATCAGATTCCCTCAATAACGATATTATGTAATAAATCACGCAACGGACCCTCGGTCTTGGTTTGGGTGGTTGAATTAAGCTTTCACATTGATGATATGTTGTTATTATTCCTTTCTATGGATTGTGTGTGGCAATTTGAGGTAGGGGATTCTAGCACAAGATGAGGACGAGTCTCCATATGAATGTGGAAATCGAAGAAAGAGGATTAACTGTGCGCTCGTACAAATCACGATTTGCTTCAAGTGAATTTTGCGAATTTTGTTGCAGACTCGAGTAGATCTACAATGATACAACTCAATTTCCTTCTATCCTGCTGTAATTTGTTATCTACTAATGTAATTCACTCGGAATTAAGCAGTTAGGGAAAGATTGAAAAGTTCATAAAAAACTGTATCATGTAACAAAAAAAATGCGTTTCTATCGGGTGTTTTTTTTAGAGTGATAGAACTTTCGATAGGGATAACTGTGATTTGACAGAAGGTAGAAGCCATGTTGTTTTGACATTTCTGTTCAGTAAGCATTGACAAATTACCGTGGAAAGACTCACGTCGCTACAACGTTTACAAATTGTTGGAATTTATTTTCAAAATCAGTCTTCTATTTGCCTAACTTATAGTGCACTTCGTGAAATTTGTGGTTTACATGATCGTCCATCAGAGCAGCTTATTCGTCGAACTATCGATAGATTTTGGACAACATTTCCTCTACTCTATGCAACAATAACAACAGGACAAAGAACTCTATGTACAGAAGAAAATATCGCTGCTGTAAGTCATAATAATGATCCAGATTTGTCTATTCGTCCACGTTCACAACAGTTAGACTCTGTGCATCCTCCCCAAGAAAAAATATTGGTCTACACCCATACAAGATCCAACTGGTTCAAGAACTAAAGCCACTGGCAGCATAATAAGCGTCGTTTGTTTGCTGATTGGGCCCTAGAACAGCTTGAAGTTGATCCACTTTTTTATCCTGAAATTGTGTTTAGTGATGAAGCTTATTTCTGGTTGAGCGGCTATGTAAACAAGCAGAATTGCCGTATATGGAGTGAAAACAATCCTCAAGAAATTCTATAGGTTCCATTGCATCCTGAAAAATGTACTGCATGATGTGCTTTACACGATGGAGGCATCATCGGTCTACATTTCTTTGAAAATGATGCTGGAGCTAATGTTACAGTGAATAATGCTTGTTACAGATCGATGATCAATGATTATTTGTTTCAAAATTTGAATGGTATCGACCCAGAAATGTTTTGGTTCTAACAAGATGGTGCTTTATCTTATGTTGCTACCGTAACAATAATGAAAAACTGATAAATGTAGAAATTATACTGAAAGAATCTGAACCTTCCCTATTTCATACAAAAGACCTTTTTCATTTCAACTTCTGGTGCGAAATACAAATTTCAATTCAGGAACGTAATATTGTGGGTGTTCGCGATATCAAGTTTAAAATGCAATAATAATGATAATTTTATTTAATCCATGAAGACACTACATAGTGTATAGCATAAATCATAAGAGAACAAATTGTAGAAATTACTATGTTTTTCTACCATTAAAAATATATATTACACATTTTCTTGTGACTCGAGTTTCGGGAAATGAACTATCCGATCATCAGACAACTGAAGACCTAACATTGGTATAGAAGTATTCAAACAAAAGTGATAAATATTTTGAACATTTCAATAGATTCTAGATGGATAACACCTAATGGTGGTACAGAGGTTTACAAGCGGAACGTGATGAAAAACCGGGTTAAAAAAGAGGGGCCTTCTAACAGATATCGGAATGTCGGCAATCGACAAAGAAGGTTGTTAAACAGATGGTCATTCATTATTTTTATTGGTAGTAAAACATAGTAATTTCTACAATTTGTTTCAATTATGATCATCTACCAAATAGTAACGGCTGAAACAATTCAGTATCTAAATCATAAGAGATAAAGAAAAAAAACTGGAAAACTAAACCGCCAAGGGATCACAAAAAAATTCATCAACTGAATAGAATCCCTTTCCCAAAAGAAGTTCCTTGACTTCCTTCTTAAACCCTCTTAAATTCAAGGATTTCACAGATGAAGGCAAATGGTTGAAAAACTTAATGCCTCGATATAAAGGAGAGCATTCGAATTTAAAAGTTTTATGCTTAGGGAGCATCATTATTTGTGCATTCCTAGTAGCATATTCATGGTGACTTGATAATTTCAACCATTCGCCTTCATTTTCCTTGGCATACACTAAACATTTCAAAATATTTATACATGGTAAAGAAGAATACGGTTTTCAACAAAAACTTGCTAACATGACGAAAATGGCGTTAAATTAAATATCGAACGCAAAATTCGCTTCTGTGCTACAAAAACCCTGTGAAAATCAGGGCTACTACTGCAGTAAATAACTCCTCAATTATAGTCTTCAGGTAACCAATATTCTTCGGGAATCGGTTATTCGACAAATCATTCGATATGTTCAATGTTTCCAAGTGAAAACCCAACAAAGACCAGATCCCATCGGCCTGCTCGTTCCTTACTAGGCAAGGTACAATTACTGGTTAATTAAGGCGCTTCTGCAACTTGCTGACTGACATGTGTGTGCACTCGACATAATTGACTACGACGGGGACAGCCAGATACTCCGCCCTAAAGCGCCTACTAGAACTGGTACGCGTTAGTGCTCATTACTTTTACTACAAGGTCTGATTTAGATATTACCCGATTGAATACCGGACATGCTTTGAGAGGTTTTACAACTTTTATGGGTGCTCGAGTCCATAAAAAGAATGTCTCAGGGTGTTAACATCGGGCTTCATATTCGTTATCGGAAAAAATTGCTGGTATACTGGCAGTTTTATACATCTACTCCATAAAGTTTTCTGCTATGGAAGAGGCTCTGTTGAGCGAAGGAAAGTTGTCTTTGTGTTTTGCATGCTGGGAGATAGTAGGCACCTCTTAACAAATCACATTACTGAAACCTAATTTCCATACTCAGAAAAGATAAGACAAGCTATGGTATTGATAAGTTATTTGGACAATAGCGTTGTAACGGGAAAAAATTTTTGCACAACTTTCGGAGAGAATTTTTACAAAAAGAATGCTTTTCCAAGGTGGTATCTACTTTTTCAATAGAACACTAAATCACTCAATAATTTCTTGTTGATATGAAGGAGTCCTAACCATGGGCAACTGCACTAAAAATAGTGCTGCAAAACAACTGGATACATTTTTGTATCAATATCAGTGATGGATGGATCGTGTTTCAAAGTTGGTAACATTTATTTTGACTGAGGCTGTATATTATTCAAATTGACATTATCTTCAATCGATTTTATTCCATTTGGTATCTGTTATTGGATACTATACCTTCATAATTCGATGAATTTGTTTGGGTCTTTGGCATCAAAACGAAGGTACGTGAAGTTAGAGCTAGGTAAATTGACTGCTGATTTGTATCATAAATTATTTCTTATGGTTCCCCGAAAAATCCATTTAGTATATAATTCAAATAAATAAGTATAAACATTGTTCATTTTTTCTTAATGAAAAGTCTTCTTACTTCATTTGAATGTGAAGCTTTCTTCTTAATCTGAAAATATGATTTATACATTGTGAAGTTATTTTGGTACTTAATTGTGTCGGAAAGCAAACATTTTTCTGTTTAACAGAAGAAATGTATAGCTCTTATGGTTTTTTCGTGTCTCTTAACTCTGGGCAATCTTCTGGTGACGGCAAATGACTAAGTTTTACCACATTGTTATGTGGTCTTATTTGATTATAGTATCGGGTGTTTTTTTTAGAGTGATAGCACTTTCGATAGGGATAACTGAGTGAGCACTTCGTCAATTAGAACAGCTTATTCGTCGAACTGTCGATAGATTTCGGACATTTTCTCTACTCGATGCCTACAACAAGACAAAGAACTGTACGTACAGAAGAAAATATCGCTGCTGTAAGTCATAGTGTTAATGATGATCCAGATTTGTCTATTCGTCGACGTTCACAATAAATTGGACTCTGTGCATCCACCACATGGAAAATTGTACGTACAGAAGAAAATATCGCTACTGTAAGTCATAGTTATGTTAATGATGATCCAGATTTGTCTGTATATTCACAACAAGTTGGGCTCTGTGCATCCACCACATGAAAAAAAATTTGCGTAAAGATCTTTGTGTACACCCATACAAGATCCAACTGGTTCAAGGACTAAAGCCACTTGACCATAATAAGCCTCATTTGTTTGCTGATTGGACCCTAGAAAAGCTTGAAGTTGATCCATTTTTTAATCGTAAAATTGTGTTTAGTGATGAAGCTCATTTCTGGTTGAACGGCTATGTAAACAACCAAAATTGCCATGTATGGAGTGAAAACAATCCTCAAGAAGTTCTGCAGGTTCCATTTCATCCTGAAAAATGGTATAGTGTGCTTTACACGCTGGAGGCATCATCGGTCCATATTTATTCAAAAACGATGCTGTAGATAATGTAACAGTGAATGGTGCTGGTTACAGATCGATGATCAGTGATTATTTGTTTCAAAATTTGGATGGTGTCGACCCAGAAGTGTCTTGGTTCCAATTTAAAGTTCTATCAGTCAGAGAACACCGGATATATGAAAATTAGCTGTAATTCACACTCTTTGATTAAATAACGCCTTACTGACAAGGCATTCAGGGTCGAGGTTAGTGATGTTTTCTTATACACGATAAGGGGGCACGAGCGGAGTACCCCAGGAATCAGTTTTTGGTCCAGTTCTTTTCGGTTGTACACATCGGATCGCCCTCATTTAATTCGTTCAAAGTGTCTTCTCTTCGCTGACGATGCTAAATTGTATAGTGTTTCATCATCTAGAAACAGCTACAGGTGGATCTGAATAGTATTGCACGGTGTGTTGAGGAATGCTTGTTTCCCCTCAACATTGACAAGTATTGTATGCTGCACATTGGAGGGAACAATCTTGAACTTCGGTGTACACTAGTGAGGCAGCCTTTTGCTGTGTTCCGGAGCCATCGTGATCTTGGGATCACGATCAGATTAGGAAAAGAAATATACAAAATCTGGCCTCATTTTGAGAATCACGGACAACAGGCAAAATTCTTAGGCATAAACACTTTTAAAATAAAATTTTATATTGGTTTCACAGAATCATTCCATTTAATGTTTAAAACTTCAAAATATTTCAATTTTTTATATTTATATAAAATCTCTTGCCTAACCTCTCAAAGAACTGCACATTTAGCGTGTGCAACGTTTCCAATAAAACATCGATATAACCCTATTTCGCCGGCTTTTCCATCCAAAGATTATATCCGAACTGACCTCAATATCGCATATCACGGAGCTCCGGGAAATGCCGCAGGAAAGGGATTATCGCAAGTTTTCCTCAGCTGGCTGAAGTGGAGAGTCGAGAAACTACTTCAATAGAGAAATGGGATGATATTTATCTTATATATGAATCGTGGCCAAATAGAAATGGAAACATCGACAGAAAAACGTTAACTTACTTCGATTTCTAGAGGAGCCACCAAATTAAATGCTCATTGTGTACCGAAGAGCAATTCGTTACTATTACATTGGAACTTTATTTCTGTAAATAAAATCAGATTGAAGTTTTTATGAATTGGATTCGATTGTTGTGATCATCGTTGGTTCTATTGATTCACACATTTTTTCTGTGTGATATTGAGTTACGATCCATATGATTCCAATTGCAGAAACTATCAGGTGTTTTTTTTTGAGTGATAGAACTTTCGATAGGGATAGCTCAGAGCAGTGCACACGACAGTCACTGAGTGTATAAAACACTCTCTACTGACGGTTTAGCACGATATCATCATTGCCGTTCCAGATCCCAAATCATTCGACATTCCAAGAGTTCAGACGTTGAACAGCATCAGCGGCGAAAGAAGAAACCGCCAAGAAATTGACTCTAACCCGGCAGAAGTCGATAAGATGAGATCCGACAGATCGCCCAGAGAAAACACGCGGATCCGCAGATCCTGAAATAGAGGACAGACACGCAGTATGTGGTCACTAGTTTGTGAGTGACCCCATGGACAGGAATCATCCCCGACAAGACCCAGCCCGAAGAGGTTTGCCCTGAATGGGCCATGACCTGAAATAAAGCAAGCCAGTGGAAAAGCTGGTCTGAACCAGGAGTTGTTCTGGACAAACCTGACGAGTGGGAACCAGCCGAAGGTGCAACGACCGGTTTCGGACTCCTCCCAGTCCAACTGCCAACGAGACAATAACGCCTCAAAGTACGACTCGGAGCAGCGGCGCACCACTAGAAACCGATCCTCCGAACCTATAGAAATAGCAGGAAAAGAAGTGTCTTCAAAATTGAAAGGAAGACCCTTCTTTAGATGGTAGTGTGCTGCTCGATATAGTATGTAGTAGTTCGCCGGGATACTTCCAGTCACCACCTGTAATGTCGCCGTAGCCACAGAGCGACACATTGGGGAAACCAAGAGCAAGAAGTGCCTCTGTGCAGACAGGATAACCCTTCTGATATGGGAATGCTCAACTCGATGGAACCAGGCCGCAGCACAATAGGAGATGATGGGGAGAAATATACACTTATATAAAAGTGATAATGAGTGAGATTGAGTGCCTCCCAAGGACCGTCTCAACCGCATCAATCTACAAGCTACAGCCTTTGATTTCTCACGCAGCGCCTTCACGTGTAGCAGAAAAGTAAGTTCCGAGTCCACCAGGACACCCAAATACTTGTGCTCGCGGACCCAACGGAATGGCACACCTGAAACACATACCCTTGGAAGGCGACCTACGTGCAGACTTCCCCTCAACAATACTGCAGCGGATTTACTCATCGACACGGTCAGCTTGTTAGGCAAGAGCCATTCGACCGTAACATCAACTAGACATTGATGGGCAGCCTCGAGAGCGCGACGACTATTTGCTCCAACTAGAAGCGCCAGATCATCGGCATAGTCGATAGCAAGGCTCTTCTCCTTCGAAAGTAAAAACAGCAACTCATCGAAAACTAGATTCCAGAGTGAGGGTCCAAGCATTGAACCCTGAGGACAGCCTTTCTCAAGACTTCTAGACCGAAGAAGGAGTGCCGGATAAAAACTACATTTCGGTCAGAAAGATAACTGTGCAAGAGACAAAGCTGTTCTTGAGGAATGGACAACTCTCGAGCACGACGGAGGATACTTGGCTACCAAAGTGAGTCGAACGCACCCTCGGTATCTATAGAAATGGCAACAACATATTTGTAGCTAGGCTCACGAGCATAACTGACTAGTCGGAAGACAGCATTTTCAGTAGATAGACCAGGCCTAAAGCCATACAGCAGTGGCGAGCAATTACTCGTCTTCAGAGAGACGGCTCAACATAAGCCGTTCGAGAACCTTGCCCAAGGTTGACGGAAGGCTAATAGGTTGGTAAGATTTTGGGTCCTGAATGTCACGATCGTCAGATTTTAAAAGCAGACATAGTGTTGCCGACTTCCAGATTTTCGGAAAATACCCAAAAGAAAGGCAAAGGGTTAAAAGTTTAAGTAGGAACTCAGGAATCACTTCCCAAGTTCTTCGAAGTATTGGGCCAGTGATACGGTCAGGGCCAGGAGCACCCCGAAGAGGAGAAGCCATGATGGCAGCCCCTAGTTCGGATTTCGATAGGGATAACTGTGATTTGACAGAAGGTAGAAGTGATGTTTTTTTAACATTTCTGTTCAGTAAACATTGACAAATTCACATGGAAACACTCACGCCGCAACAACGTTTACAAATTGTTTGAAATTTATTTTCAAAATCAGTGTTCTAACTTATAGAGCACTTCGTGAAATTTATGGTTCACATAATCGTCCATCAGAGCAGCTTATTAGTCGAACTATCGATAGATTTCGGACATCATTTTCTCTACTCGATGCAACAACAACAAGACAAAGAACGGTACGTACAGAAGAAAATATTGCTGCTGTAAGTCAAAGTATAAATGATGATCCAGATTTGTCTATTCGTCGACGTTCACAACAAGTTGGACTCTGTGCATCCACCACATGGAAAATTTTGGGTAAAGATCTTGGTCAACACCCATACAAGATCCAACTGGTTCAAGAACTAAAGCCACGTGCCCATAATAAGCGTCGTTTGTTTGCTGATTGAGCCCTAGAACAGCTTGAAGTTGATCCATTTTTTATCATGAAATTGTGTTTAGTGATGAAGCTTGTTTCTGGTCGAACGGCTATGTAAACAAGCAAAATTGCCGTTTATGGAGTGAAAACAATTCGCAAGAAGTTCTGCAGGTTCCATTGCATCCTGAAAAATGCACTGTGTGGTGTGCTTTACACGCTGAAGGCATCATCGGTCCATATTTCTTTAAAAACGATGCTGGAGCTAATGTTACAGTGAATGGTGCTCGTTACAGATCGATGGTCAATGATTATTTGTTTCAAAATTTGAATGGTATCGACCCAGAAGTGTAACAATTCATTTATTGAAAGAAAGATTTGGCGGTAACATCATTTCGAGAAATGGTCCAAATAATTGGCCTCCAAGATCATGCGACATAACTCCACTGGATTATTTTCTTTAGGCTTATGTCAAGTCATTGGTTTATGCTGATAAACCAGAAACAAAAGACGCTTTGGAAGTCAACATAACTCGTGTTATCGATGAAAAAAGGCCTGAATTACTCGAAAAAGTGCTCCAAAATTGGTCTGGTCGAATGCGGTTCCTCAGAGCTAGTCGTGGTGGACATATGTCGGAAATTATTTTTAAAACATAAATGTCATAAAATTATCTTTCAAATAAAAAAAATTGGCTTCAATCTTAATTTAAATGTGTTTTATTTCAATTTGAAGTTCTATCACTCTGAAAAGAAACACGCGATATGGAAGATTATAAGCTTCCGGACTGTAATCATTAAGGGAAGCAGGATAATACCCAAATGCCATAATGGGTCACACTGGATGAAGGTTCACTCCGAACCAAATAATCATCCTTTATCTGATCTGGATGATTTCGGCTGCCTATGGCACAAACATGGGAACTAAACTTTTCAGACCGGTCTTACTCTCCCCCACACCTCTCTGTCATATCTCAGGCTCCAGTGAAAACCACCACTAATAATTCCTCTTCATCCGGATGAACTGCCGCAAATGGCGTGAAAAATGTTGAATATTCACAGTCGTAAAATACCGCAGAGCGTCGTAAATTCTGATCTGAAAGGTGCTGCGTGGTCTTACGCACTCGCAGCCAGCCCAACATGAGCCAGAAGCTCATCTCTCTCCGCCTGGGAGAATCTCCGGAATTTACAGAGCGCGGACGATCAGTTTCGTTACACGATCAAGTTCGTTTGCATAAAACAAACGATACACGTCGCGATTGTGTTCGAATTTACATCCTTTCAGTTTCAGCGCTGCCCGATGTGGTTTATACGCTGCCGAAACGTGTCCGAAGGCGCCTACCGTAAATGGCGATATTTGATGGACCCTTAAGAGAACCACTTTCGGTTGCTTCAAACGGGGCTTGCGATGCCGCAACAGCTTCTCAGAATGCAGCGGAATGAAACAGTGCCGATTCGTTAAAGTGACACCCTGAATGTTTGAATTATATGAGAAGGAGTAAATTAAAATTCGAACAATTAATTATCTAGAAAATTCAGAAAGAACTGGGAGGTTTTCCGTGCTAGTTCATTAATATCGGGTGTTTTTTTTAGAGTGATAAAACTTTCGATATGGCTTACTGTCTTTTGACAGAAGGTAGAAGCCATATTGTTTTGACATTTCTGTTCAGTAAGCATTGACAAATTATCAAGAAAAGACTCACGCCGCAACAACGTTTACAAATTGTTGAAATTTAGTTTCAAAATTAGTGTTCTATGCGCCAAACTTATAGGACACTTCGTGAAATTATGGTTTGAATAATCGTCCATCAGAGCAGCTTATTCGTCGAACTATCGATAGATTTCGGACAACATTTTCTCTACTCGATTCAACAACAACAAGAGAAAAAACTGTACGTACAGAAGAAAATATCGCTGCTGTAAGTCATAGTTATGTTAATGATGATCCAGATTTGTCTCTATGTTCACAACAAGTTGGACTCTGTGCATCCTCCACATGGAAAAAATTTTGTGTGAAGATCTTGGTCTACACCCATACAAGATCCAACTGGTTCAAGAACTAAAGCCACTTGACCATAATAAGCGTCGTTTGTTTGCTGATTGGGCCCTAGAACAGCTTGAAGTCGATCCACTTCTTTATCGTAAAATTGTGTTTAGTAATTGAGCTTATTTCTCCATATACGGCAAAATTGCCGTATGGAGTGAAAACAATCCTCAAGAATTTCTGTAGGTTCCATTGCGTTCTGAAAAATGCACTGTATGGTGTACTTTACACGCTGGAGGCATCATCGGTCCATATTTCTCTAAAAACAATGTTCGAAATTTTAATGGTATCGACCCAGAAATGTTTTGGTTCCAACAAGATGGTGCTACCCCTCATGCTGGTACCATAACAATTGATTTATTGAAAGAAATATTTGGCGATAACAATATTTCGAGAAATGGTCCAATTAATTGGCCTCCAAGATCATGCGACATAACTCCACTGGATTATTTTCTTTGGGGTTATGTCATTGGTTCATGCTGATAAACCAGAAACAATAGACGCTTTGTAAGCCAACATAACTCGTGTTATTGATGAAACAAGGCCTGAATTACTCGAAAAAATGGTCCAAAATTGGTCTGGTCGAATACGGTTCCCAAGAGCTAGTCGTGGTGGACATATGCCGGAAATTATTTTCAAAACATAAATGTCATAAAATTATCTTTCAAATAAAAAAAAATTTCTTCAATCTTGACTCAAATGTGTTTTGTTTCAATTTAAAGTTCTATCACTCTGATAAAAAACCCCGATATGTGCGCCCATTAAAACAAATTCCTCTCCATCATGAGACACAGACGAATGTAGACTCATCTGTGAACAGGCAGAATCTCCATTTGTACGCGTTTCATTTCTCATGCTCAAGAGCCCAACGATATCTTTCAGCCCGGTGCCCCCTACTCAATCGCGGATTCCTAGCGGATCTTCCTGCCGTCATATTTGAAGCTGCAACTTATTCCGGATTGTTTCAGCAGAAACTATCTTTCCGGAAAGAGCTATTGATTCGAAATGCTCTAAAGAAGGGATTTCGTCGTGCAGATAACTGTATTAGTCGATGCGACAGTTGCTCTTCCAACTCCATGAGTATATGCAGTATTTTCACTATTACCATAGCGATTCCACGCTCTAATAAGTATACTTTGTGAAACCCGGAGACGGTTATCAACTTTTTGTTGAGTTAAATCTTCGTTTAACCACTACACTAATTGTTCAAGTTGGGTGAACATACGGATCACAAGAAAAGAAGGTCATACTCCTACAAGAAACTATTTTTTGTGATATTCTGTAAATGATTAGAGTATATCATAGAATAATCATTATAACTTAACTTATAAAATCCAGGTCTCACCAATTATTTTCTCACCCTTCCAACTCTTTCCTTCGATGCGTTTTTCGATTTCAATCTAATCTCCTCCCTAACAAATTAACCATTGTCTTCTCGCTGCCGATAAGTCGATCGCATTCTCTTGTTGGTCTCCTCATATGGGCCTCCGTTTTTTTTTGCCCCCGTCTTCGTCCCCCGAGGCAACAATCTATCGCCGAAACATGCACAAAGCGGACCGCCATGTATGGCAATACCGGCGGACTCTTGGACATGTCGCGATAACGTTTGCAGATTGCGAGCGTGTACACGACGGAATACTAAAGGGCCTCGCCGACGATTTGAATTTAATGGCGTGGCCCCGTGAGAAAGAACGGGGTGTGGGGTTTTGCTGAAATATTCGCGGGTTCACGGTGGAGATTCCAGGGAGTGATTCCGCTGGAGCACACATGTGCAGTAATATGTTGCACATTACATACTGTTACTTCAAACGCTTTAATGGCCATAATATGTACATCGAAGCCATTGTGATTTTATTGGGAGCGTGTGGATTTTTCAAAAATTAAAGCTTTATCGTGAAATATTGGTCAGCCAGGTCATATTGCATCGATCGGAACAGATGGTAATCTGAAGGAGAAATGTTTGTCGGCGTATTGCGACATGCGTCATACTGCAAATAACTTTTCCATTTCTGTCAGCGTATTAGGGCCATTTTTCTCGTAAAGCTCGGCTCAAACGCATCAGTTATCGTCAGTAGACCTCCCCTGTGATCCTTTTGTTCCTTTTTAGCTGCTCATAATACACCACACCCAGCTGTTTCCACCAAATACACAGCATGATCTTCTCATCGTGAATATTCACACTTGATGATGAGGCATCCGTATGTTTCTCGACGTTTTGGATTAATGTAATGAACCCACTTTTTATCGCCAGTCACAATTCGATGCAAAAACCTTCTTTTTTTGGCTTTGGAACAGTTGTTCACAGGTGAAAAAACGGCGTTCGACGTCTCTACCTTTGTTATCATTCCCATTGCTTCCAAAGAATGGCAAATGGCTGGCTGAGTAACTCCTGATGTTTTTGCGAGTTGCGAGTTTTTGCATTTGTGATAGATCTTTATCGAGCCTTACCTTTAATTCTTCAGCCTTAAACCCTGGTGGCGTTCTTCGCCTTTCAAACCACTTCTAACTAGTTCGTTAAGCTACAGCATAGCCACCATAAACATTCACTAAAATATCGAGTGTTTTTTTTGGAGTGATAGAACTTTCGATAGGGATAACTGTGATTTGACAGGAGGTAGAAGCCATGTTGTTTTGACATTTTTGCAAGCATTGACAAATTATCATAGAAAGAGTCACTGATTTTGAAAAGTATTTTCAAAATCAGTGTTCTATTCGCCAAACTTATAGAGCACTTCGTGAAATTTATGGTTTACATAATCGTCCATCAGAGCAGCTTATTTGTCGAACTATCGATAGCTTTCAGACAACATTTTCTCTACTCGATACAACAACAACAACAAGACAAAGAACTGTTCCATACAAGATCCAACTGGTTCGAGAACTAAAGCCTCTTGTTCATAATAAGCGTCGTTTGTTTGCTGATTGGGCCCTAGAACAGCTTGAAGTTGATCTACTTTTTATCGTAAAATTGTGTTTAGTGATGAAGCTCATTTCTGTTTGAACGGCTACGTAAACAAGCAAAATTGCCGTGTATCGAGTGAAAATAATCATCAAGAAGTTCTGCAGGTTCCATTGCATCCTGAAAAAAGCATTGTATGGTGTGCTTTACACGCTGGAGGCATCATCGGTCCATATTTCTTCAAAAACGATTGTGGAGCCAATGTAACATTGAATGGTGCTCGTTACAGATCGATGATCAATGATTATTTGTTTCAAAATTTGAATGGTATCGACCTAGAAGTGTTTTGGTTCCAACAAGATGGTGATACACCTCATGCTGCTACCGTAACAATTGATTCATTGAAAGAAAGATTTGGCGATAACATTATTTCTAGAAATGGTCCAATTAATTGGCCTCCAAGATCATGCAACATAACTCCACTGGATTATTTTCTTTGGGGTTATGTCAAGTCATTGGTTTATGCTAAACCAGAAACAAAAGAAGCTTTGGAAGCCAACATAACTCGTGTTATTGATGAAATAAGGAATGAGTTACTCGAAAAAGTGGTCCAAAATTGGTCTGGTCGAATGCGGTTCCTCAGGACTAGTCGTAAATGTCATAAAATTATCTTTCAAAAAAAAAAATTGGCTTCAATCTTGATTTAAATGCGTTTTATTTCAATTTAAAAATCTATCACTCTAAAAAAAACACCCGATACGATGACTTTTGGCCGCCTCCTTCTTCATATCGAAGTAATGAAGTAAAATCCTCCTCAAAACACATCATTCGGTACAAAAGTTGACATTTTGACAGCAACAGGAAATATATTGTTTACATTTCAATAAATAATTAATTCTGAAAAAAAAGCCTGACCACGGCAGTTCAAAATGAACATGTTGCCAAATGAAACAATGGAATAATAAACTAGTAGTGACATCTGTTATCAAATCGGCACGATCTTATTTCTACTTCTAATATCTGTCTTCTTCTATACACATTGCAGCGTTCCAAGGGATTAATAAATTATTATTATTATTCAAATAAATTTGAATGTTTGAGCATGAGGAAAATTTATTTTCGTTAGTAACCTGAGAATATGGAGAATACATTTCTGTACTTGAATTAACTCGCAAAAGTATGTCTTGTATTCTGCATACTCTAGATGGCGCTGAGTATTATTAATATCTTCGGAGTCTCTGTGTATGGAATATAGATACTGGATAGATTTGGAGTCACTAGCATACATTGAACGAGTACCAATCAGTTTGAAACGTGCGCATGTCTGCAATTTGCCTCTATGATCTACAAAACCTTGTCGAGTTTGTTTGAGTATAGAATTGTTTTATAGATGTACTACTCTGTCAAGAAAGTACCAGGAATTTTCAATTAAAACAACATTTTTACATTTAATCGTCAAAATTTATTGGGTCGCCTTCAAAATAGGCTCCATTTGCTCCAATACATCTATGCCAACGGCACTTCCAATTATCGAAACATATTTTATAGGCACTTTCCGGGATGGACTTTAGCTCTCGCGCCGAATTTTCTTTTATGGCTTCAATCGACTCAAAACGGGTGCCACGAAGGGGCAATTTTAGTTTTGGGAAGAGGAAAAGG
This sequence comes from Megalocaria dilatata, assembly GCA_034642435.1. Classification (NCBI taxonomy): domain Eukaryota; kingdom Metazoa; phylum Arthropoda; class Insecta; order Coleoptera; family Coccinellidae; genus Megalocaria; species Megalocaria dilatata. The sequence continues at coordinate 7,187,264 of CM067855.1, read as the reverse complement.
TCGCAGGGAGCCAGATCCGGCGAATACGGTGGTTGCTGAAGCACGTTTGTTGAGTTTTTGGCGAGAAAGTCAGTCACAATCTTAGCTCGGTGAGAAGGCGCGTTATCGTCATGCAAATTCCATGAGTTGTTCGCCCACAAATTTGGCCGCTTCTTACGGATACGCTCACGCAAACGTTTCATAACGCCTAGGTAATACTCCTTGTTTACCGTCTGACCCTCTGGAACGAATTCGTAGTGCACCACGCTACGGATATCGAAGAAAACAATGAGTATCACCTTCATTTTCGAGCGGCTTTGGCGTGGTTTTTTCGGTTTCGTCTCATTTTTTGCCACCCATTCCGATGATTGCTGGCTTGTTTGCATATCGTACTCGTAGACCCAGGTCTCATCACCAGTTATAATGCGTTCCATGAATGTAGAATCGGAATTACAGCGATCCAGCATGTCTGAAGCAACCTGTTCGCGATGACGTTTTTGAAGAAAATTCAGGTCTTTCGGTACGAGTCGTGCGGCCACCTTTCTCATGCCCAAAATATCAATCAAAATCGTACGTGCGGACTCGTGGGATATCTTAAGATCATGTGCTATCTCTCTCAAGCTGGTACGACGGTTTTCCAGCACCTTTTCCTTAATTTTATCGACGTTATCTTCGATCGAAGCCGTCGATGGGCGACCACTTCACGACCGTCCTTGAAGGCTCTGTACCACTGATATGCACGAGTTTTCGATAGAGCATTATCACCAAAGGCCTTTTGCAACATTTTCAATGCATCGGCACACGAAAATTCATTTGCAACACAAATTTTTAAACAAATTCTTTGCTCAACGTAATCACCCATAGTAAAAATCGGCACGCACTCTGACATCGACTGACTTAATCAGCTGTTGAAATCACACTAGTTGACAGATCCCGCTCAAGCTTGGCATAGTAATTAAGGACAGTGGTACCAACCTAGGAAAAAAAAATTTTACCTGCCTCATTGCCCCTGCCAGATTTAAATCGATAATTTCCGGTACTTTCTTGACAGAATGTATGTTGCACTGTCTCGATTTCTAGAACTTTCTATTACCATAGTTCATACTTCTTATTAATAATATTATTATTATGCCGGCTTCATTCATCACGAGATTAAGTGAAATATGTTACTCTCGATTTCACGTGGACACACGTATCTCCTTCTTGTCATTATCTGGCATGTTTCGACAAATTAACGAAGGTTAAAAATTCAGCGTTTTAATTGATACATGTCGTCAATCAAGGCGTTGATCAAAACTTTTCATGACTCTCTCACACAAATCAGGTCGTATGTTAGCAATTACTCGTTCAATATTGATCTCTAAATCGTCTAAATTTACTGAATGATTGCTGTAAACCAATGACTTAATGTAACCCACAAAAAAAGTCAATGGAGTCAAATCACAGGAACGAGGCAAATAAGTTATCGGTACATCTCTTGAAATGATCGAATTCCCGAATTTTAATTTTAATGTCATTGGCGAACCAATTCAGGCAATAAAAAATGCATAGTTCTTGAGAACGGCAAGATGTCGATAAATGGTCTTCACGATTACTTTCACGTAGGGCAGCAATATTTTCTTCCCTTCTTGCATTACTTAGCCTCACTGGCACTATAACATCATGAAGTGTAAAATAAGTTTCAAACTTCTTCACTAAACGTTCAACTGTTCTTTTATCCGGACAATTATAAAGACCAGAAACTGGAGTGAACGCACGTAAAGTTAGAGGAACAGATCGCAATTTTTAATATTAAAATTGGATTATTTATGAACATTATGGAGTCTGTACCTTTTCATGATTAAATGGTAGGCATTGACAAACACAACTGTCAATGTCACAAATAAACAGTGGCTGTCATGGGTGAGTAATGTCTATTTGAAAATGGGGCGTTCCCATTAAAAGACCTCTATTTCAGAAGCGGGGAGTTTGCCTCTTCACGTACTTGACCTTCATATTCCTGCTTACTTCCTAGTGTGCAAATTTTAGGTTTCCAAACCTTCCTTTGGAAATTGCCATGCTTACAAATAAGTAAGCTTGTCTTTTATTCCGTTCCACATCAAAAAAATTCGAATTTTGCCATATTGATATGAAAAAGGTCGACAAGAGATGGATATCCACAAATTATCATAAGGGCATATGTTCTCATGTTTTACAATTTTTGAGATACTGAACAGTCAAAGCATTTTCTTAGTTTCATATCATTATATTAGGATCTTTCTCCGGTAGTGGCACCGTTTCAAGTATATGACGCTTTTGCAACGCCTTGAAGAAACAATGACCCTGAAAACACGCCATCGCATCGCCAAATATCGATTCAGGAATTTCCCAGATTTCCTCGCCTGTTCGGAGGCACGTATTCCGGATGTTACAGCCACGAAACTCTCCGGAAGACCTTGTAAGGAAAAAGTTACGACATTAATAAATAAGGATATTTCCTAGTGGAAATAAGTTTCTCAACAGATAGTGTCGAAAATTACATCTTAGAACGATTTGTCATTCTGAAAAAACTGGAAGTTATTGTTGAAAAAGGAAACATGCAAGTTTTTCCTTCAAATAGTCCTAAACGGGTTTAAACGTGACGATTGGCGCCCACTGGAAATTAATTCAATTATTTTTTTTCTTCACTTTCTGTGCGGATTGCTGATATATTGTTAGACAAGAACAAAAGTGGAACCTCATCATAAAAAATTTGAATATTAAAACAAATTGAAATATGTTTATCTTCTACAATTTTAATTTCAAAAAAATTTTATTCAAAAAACTTTTAGAAATAAATTTATGTCTTACAAGCACCGCTTACATTTAATAGACGTATATAATCAAAACTCAATATATAATGTCAAATGAAATAAATAACCCAACAGATATACGAAAGTAATTAAAATTAATAAATAAATATTCAAAGGAGACAAAATTTTGTTTCAGGTTTTACCTTTAAAAATACCACTTGCCTTATAAAAACATGAACACACTTAAAGGACTTCTCAAAGAATATAATTTATTTGAAATATTTAATATATTTAAATATTCGAACAAATTATTTCAAAAATCTCTGAAAAATGTGCACTATATCTTCAAAAAACAAATATTATTCTAGATAATCCCGTCTTCAGCCCTTTTTCAACATTCCAAATATCAAAATCAAAAACATAACCTACATCACTCACGTGTTAAAAGACTTAAGCTTCGAACTACAGATCAACTATATAATTCAAGATTGATCTATGTTCTAACAAAATCAAAGAACAGTGTGAGTTATTTTAAGGTTTATTTTATACTACTCTGTCAAGAAAGTACCGGGAATTTTCAATTAAAACAACATTTTTACACTTAATCGTCAAAATTTATTGGGTCGCCTTCAAAATAGGCTTCATTTGCTACCATACATCTATACCAACGGCACTTCTAATTATCGAAATTATCGGTTTTCCAGCACCCTTTCCTTAATTTTATCGACGTTATCTTCGATCGAAGCTGTCGATGGGCGACCACTTCACGACCGTCCTTGAAGGCTCTGTACCACTGATATGCACGAGTTTTTGATAGAGCATTATCACCAAAGGCCTTTTGCAACATTTTCAATGCATCGGCACACGAAAATTCATTGTCAACACAAATTTTTAAACAAATTCTTTGCTCAACGTAATCACCCATAGTAAAAATCGGCACGCACTCTGACATCGACTGACTTAATCAGCTGTTGCAAACACACTAGTTGACAGATCCCGCTCAAGCTTGGCATAGTAATTAAGAAAAGTGGTACCAACCTAGGAAAAAAAAATTTGCCTGCCTCATTGCCCCGCCAGATTTAAATCGATAATTCCCGGTACTTTCTTGACAGAATGTATATAATATGTAATTATATTTTGGCTTCAATAAATCTCATTATAGAATGTCAATGAATTTAAATAAACCTTAAAATAACTCAAACTGTTCTTTGATTTTGTTAGAACATAGATCAATCTTGAATTATATAGTTGATCTGTAGTTCGAAGCTTAAGTCTTTTAACCGTGAGTGATGTAGGTTATGTTTTTGATTGTGATATTTGGAATGTTGAAAAAGGGCTGAAGACGGGATTATCTAGAATAATATTTGTTTTTTGAAGATATAGTGCACATTTTTCAGAGATTTTTGAAATAATTTGTTCGAATATTTAAATATATCAAATATTTCAAATAAATTATATTCTTTGAGAAGTCCTTTAAGTGTGTTCATGTTTTTATAAGGCAAGTGGTATTTTTAAAGGTAAAACCTGAAACAAAATTTTGTCTCCTTTGAATATTTATTTATTAATTTTAATTACTTTCGTATATCTGTTGGGTTATTTATTTCATTTGACATTATATATTGAGTTTTGATTATATACGTCTATTAAATGTAAGCGGTGCTTGTTAGACATAAATTTATTTCTAAAAGTTTTTTGAATAAAATTTTTTTGAAATTAAAATTGTAGAAGATAAACATATTTCAATTTGTTTTAATATTCCAATTTTGTTATATTTCTTCTATCAAGTAAAAGGCCTTTCTATTTTATTTACTCATCATAAAAGGCTACTTTCAACATCCTATCGGGCTTAGTTTTTTATTGGATATCTTTTTCAGATAAATTTCATATGTATCAGGTGTTTTTTTTTAGAGTTATAGAACTTTAAATTGAAATAAAACACATTTAAATTAAGATTGAAGCCAAATTTTTTTTCATTTGAAAGATAATTTTAGGTCATTTATGTTTTGAAAATAATTTCTTTGAGGAACCGCATTCGACCAGACCAATTTTGGACCACTTTTTCGAGTAATTCAGGCCTTATTTCACCAATAACACTAGTTTTGTTGGCTCCCTTTTGTTGGCTATTGTTTGTGGTTTATCAGCATAAACCTTGACATAACCCCAAAAAAAAATAATCCAGTGGAGATATGTTGAATGATCTTGGAGGCCAATTAATTGGACCATTTCTCGAAATATATATTCTTTCAATAATTCAATTGTTACGGTAGTAGCATGAGGTGTAGCACCATATTGTTAGATCGATACCATTCAAATTTTGAAACAATTAATCATCGATCATCGATCTGTAACGAGCACCATTCACTGTAACATTAGCTCCAGCACCGGTTTTAAAGAAATATGGACCGACGATGCCTTCAGCGTATGAAGCACACCATACAGTGCATTTTCCAGGATGCAATGGAACCTGCAGAACTTCTTGAGGATTGTTTTCACTCCATATACGGCAATTTGGCTTGTTTACATAGCCGTTCAACCAGAAATGAGCTTCGTCACTAAACACGATTTTACGATGAAAAAGTGGATCAACTTCAAGCTGTTCTAGGGCTAATCAGCAAACAAACGACGCTTATTATGGTCAAGTGGCTTTAGTTCTTGAACCAGTTGAATGTTGTATGGGTGTAGACCAAGATATTCACGCAAAATTTTCTATGTGGTGCATGCATGGATTCCAACTTCTTGTGAACGTCGACGAATACATAAATCTGAAACATCATTAACTATATGACTTACAGCAGTGATATTTTCTTCTGTACGTACAGTTTTTTTGTCTTGTTGTTGTTGTTGCATCGAGTAGAGAAAATGTTGTCCGAAATCTATCGATAGTTCGACGAATAAGCTGCACTGATGGACGTTTATGTGAACCAAAAATTGCTCTATACGTTTGGCGAATAGAACGCTTTCAACAATTTGTAAACGTTCTTGCGGCGTGAGTCTTTCCATGATAATTTGTCAATGCTTACTGAACAGAAATGTCAGAACAACATGGCTTCTACCTTCTGTCAAATCACAGTTATCCCTATCGAAAGTTCTATCACTCAAAAAAACACCCGATATGTTTCATTCAACTGAAAAATTACAGTGATTTCCTATCTTAATCGAATCTTCGTGAAACCCATTCATCATTCAGTTTCTTGTAAAAAAGAAATGCGCTCTAATGAACCACAGGAGTCACTCAGAACCAAATAACCACAGAAAAAACTTATGTCCTTAACAACTCTGCATTCACGGTATACTTGGTTATAGTTACGAGGCAGAAAGATATTTTAGAAATTTATTAATTTCAACGAATCCTCCTTCATATAACAGAACGATCCCAACTCTGACAACACCCTGTATAGCTACCAAAGAAACGGTTTCTTCCCACACAGCAAATCGGTATCAATAATTAATTGTTTTCGGTTCATCCACCTAGTGGTGTTCTGAAGTTCATTCTCAATTCAATCCTTGACTCATTTGAGAATTTACGACCAATATTCGATTGAAAAATGCAAATGCCTGTGCCAGCCTATAATTTTTATAAATCATTTAAAAGCGTTCCTCCCTGCATAGCAGTCGGGTTAAAACATGTTGTTCATAAAGTATGAAACGAATTCAAACCCACTGGAACTCAGAGGGTTTTCGTTCCGTGCCAATTTTCCTGATAGCTATATTGAAATTTCAGAATATTGATGAGGCTGTATATCATCGCGAAGTGGACGTAACCGAAAAACCATTCTGATGGTGCCACTCTGTATCTGGACTCGATCTTGATAACTTAATGGAAATTCTGTGTTTTTTCGATAATTTTCAAGGAAGTAATTAAACGGTCGTACGTGCTCTACCATGCCGTGTTACGATTAAGCCCGACTAACTGAATTAATAATTCTGGCAATGAATTTATTATAGAATATTCGTGAATGAAGGGAAAATCTGAGTAAAAACGATTTCTTAGGTGCACCTTCGAACCATTCAGTCCAAAAACAGATTAGAAAGACGTTTTCGTTCATTATTTTTTCCAGTAAGGTATAGTCCGTCCAGAAAGTATCCGGAATTTATTAATTTTCATAATTTTAATACATTCTGTCAAGAAAGTACCGGGAATTATCGATTTAAATCTGGCGGGGCAATGAGGCAGGTAAAAAATTTTTTTTTTCCTACGTTGGTACCACTGTCCTTAATTACTATGCCAAGCTTGGGCGGGATCTGTCAACTAGAGTGTTTGCAACAGCTGTTTTAGTCAGTCGATGCCAGAGTGCGTGCCGATTTTTACTATGGGTGATTACGTTGAGCAAAGAATTTGTTTAAAGTTTTGTGTTGCAAATGAATTTTCGTATGCCGATGCATTGAAAATGTTGCAAAAGACCTTTGGTGATAATGCTCTATCGAAAACTCGTGCATATCAGTGGTACAGAGCCTTCAAGGAGGGTCGTGAAGTGGTCGCCCATCGACGGCTTCGATCGAAGATAACGTCGATAAAATTAAGGAAAGGGTGCTGGAAAACCGTCGTACCAGCTTGAGAGAGATAGCACATGATCTTAAGATATCCCACGAGTCCGCACGTACGATTTTGATTGATATTTTGGGCATGACAAAGGTGGCCACACGACTCGTACCGAAAGACCTGAATTTTCTTCAAAAACGTCATCGCGAACAGGTTGCTTCAGACATGCTGGATCGCTGTAATTCCGACTCTACATTCATGGAACGCATTATAACTGGTGATGAGACCTGGGTCTACGAGTACGATATGCAAACAAGCCAGCACTCATCGGAATGGGTGGCAAAAAATGAGCCGAAACCGAAAAAACCACGCCAAAGCCGCTCGAAAATGAAGGTGATGCTCATAGTTTTTTTCGATATCCGTGGTGTGGTGCACTACGAATTCGTTCCAGAGGGTCAGATAGTAAACAAGGAGTATTACCTAGGCGTTATGAAACGTTTGCGTGAGCGTATCCGTAAGAAGCGGCCAAATTTGTGGGCGAACAACTCATGGATTTTGCATGACGATAACGCGCCTTCTCACCGAGCTACGATTGTGACTGACTTTCTGGCCAAAAACTCAACAAACGTGCTTCAGCAACCACCGTATTCGCCGGATATGGCTCCCTGCGACTTTTTCCTCTTCCCAAAACTAAAATTGCCCCTTCGTGGCACCCGTTCTGAGTCGATTGAAGCCATAAAACAAAATTCGGTGCGAGAGCTAAAGTCCATCCCGGAAAGCGCCTATAAAAAATGTTTCGATAATTGGAAGTGCCGTTGGCATAGATGTATTGGGGCAAATGGAGCCTATTTTGAAGGCGACCCAATAAATTTTGACGATTAAATGTAAAAATGTTGTTTTAATTGAAAATTCCCGATACTTTCTTGACAGAGTAGTATAATTCTGTTTTTAACATTCTAAGACAAAACTAATGTATAAAATAGGTTGTGCAGATAGTCGGCTATGGCCAAAGTTGCACGGTAACACTATTTGTCAAATATTGTTGATTGCCAACAGATATGCAATTTATGGAATAATGTCGCAACTAAAAAAAAACAGGTATTTGTATAGAAAAGGTTTTCGAAACGTTAAAAAATTAGTGCAATTTACTGAACTGGGAAAAAATGCTGTATATAAGACAATAAAGAGGATGAAAATAGAATGTGGTACATTGGGAAGAAGAACGAAGATGACTGGGGGGTCACCTGGACCCACACACTTGGATAGACTGAAACAAAAGCGTTACAATGTGGATGGCGGTTACAGTACGATTAGTGATGATAAACGATGGTCACAAGAAATAGCAGATGATCTGGATAAGACATGGACAAATTCAAATCCATCAGTAGCATCAACTCGCACAGAACTAAATGGAACGATTTCTTCTTTGTCAACGCCTTCAACCATTAGCCCTGGACCTGAAAATGGCCAAGATGAATCTGAGAAAAAGGATGACCATAAGAGTATTGGAGAAATGAGTGCTCATCTTAGTCCAGTTATTGATCATACAAATGGTTATGAAGAGAAAATGAAACCTCTACATCAAATTCAAACTTCCAGAGAATACAAAGAAGCCTTGAAGCAACAACGAGCCCAAGAAGTTCCTTCTGTTTACAGAACCAAAGAATCAGACGAACACTCTTACAAAACAGAACCAAACACCCCAACGCACCATACTTCTCCTCAGTCTGCTATGGCTACCTCAAAGTCTGATCCTACGCCTTCAAACTCCGTATGGGCATAGACCAATTTCAGGAAGATCACGTAAGATTAAAGGAAACAATGTAAACGCTTTATTGGCCTTAGGACGTAACAATCCTCGCCTGGGGTTTCGCAAATTGGAGATTTGGAGATAAACGAAATATAAAAGTATGTCCAGAAACTGTCCGTATGTCACTGAAAAGACAAGGCTACATATCAAGGAATCCAAAAAAAAATACCTATAATGAAACTTTTACAAAAGGAACGAAGGATAGAATTTTGTCAACGTTTTCAAGAAGATGATTTTGATACTGTTTTTATATCAAATGAATGTTGTTTTCAACTTGGTGGATATCAATTAAAAATCCTATCGAAACAACCTGTTACCGTTAAAACTTTCAAATTTTCCACCAAAATAATGCTTTGGCGAGCAATATCTCAGCGTAGTGTTAGGCCTCTCTGTATGGTTGATGGTAATACTAATAGTTAAAAGTATTGTGGCATTCTAAACGATTTTCTCCTTGAAACGGCGCATGCTTTATATCTAGAGGGGTGGCGTTTTAAGCAGGTTAATGCAAGATGCCATACTTCTGCCCATACTCAAGCTTGGATGCAAGAATACCAAGTGATGACCATCTCATGGCCAGCAGCTTCACCAGATATTAGTCCTATGGAAAACATATCGGGACTAATGAAGATTGAAGTTGAACGAGCAGCGTTACGAAATGAAGATGATTTATTTCATTCAGTTTTACAGTCCTGAACTACCATCACCGAAAATTATATTAGGAGTACAAATAAGTTTCCGCCGTTTTATCGTAGATGGCGCGGCACGGAGTTTCGGTTAGATTTCGCAGATGATAACCGGCTTACAAAATAGTTTGGACATTCAAGAACAACATAACCTATTAACATCATTGATTTTATATTGGTAAAATGTAATTTTTATAAGTTGAAAATGTCAAAATTTGAGCCAAGTAAGCGTCATTTGCGGGAAATATTAGTATACTTCTTTAATTTAAAGAAATCTGCTGCTGAGGCGCATCAATTGCTCGTAGAAGCATATGGTGAGGGTGCTTTGAGTGAGAGAACGTGTCGAGAGTGATTTCAAAAGTTTAAAAACGGCGATTTCGACGTAGAAGACAAAGATCGCAGTGGAAGGCCAAAAATCGTAAATTTTTGGCCTTCCAATGCAGAATTGGAGGAATTATTGGACGAAGATTCATCTCAAACACAAAAAGAACTTGCTCTAACATTAGAAGTCACTCAGCAAGCAGTCTCACATCGTTCTTCTATAATAAATATTTAATTTGTGTTAAAAAACGGCGGAAACTCATTTGTACTCCTAATAGTTTCGGGTGTACCTCGACGTTTATTCAAGTGTTCACAGTTGAATAGAGAATGTGTAAGTAAATAAGATGAATATTTTGTTATAATTTTCTAATTCAAGAATTAAAAATTTATCCTAAATAATTACAATTGAGCTTCATTTTTCCGGATACTTTCTAGATGGACTATACATTTGAAATGATGAATTGGATAAAAAATTTTGATCCTACTTAAAATTTTACAACTAACAGAAGTCCCAAAATTCGACGTGAAACTGGAAGCGAGTGCTAAGTGAAGTCGTAATAGTTTAAAAAAATGTAGAAGAAAACTAAGTATCGTATCTTCAAAATTATAAACTTTTCAAAAAAAAAATCAAGATAATCTTCAGCTTGTGATGCCGTTTCTACAAATCTTTATATCCGAAACCTACATTTAAGTTTCATTGTAAATCACGTGGCCTTTCAGCCAAATTAATTAGGGATGCCGATGAGAAGAACAAATTTAAGAGTATTCTAGAGAGCAATTAACCCTTTCTGAATGATGGCCTTAACATAATATTTTCCTTAACTAGCTAAACGGTAATGCGTATTAACCCCAATATCGGCATTAACAGTCATGAATTGAGAGGTTTTTCAGACACTAGAAGACTTATTTGAAATCTATCTGCTAGATGAAGGTTTCTTGCGTGTTGATCGAATCCTAAAAATCACTTTATTGCTTGTCTAACTTTGGACTTTCTTCAAGAAGGATACGTTAATGTATTGCCGCGGCCACCCCGTTTAAAGTACACGAATCTCATTGAATATGCGTACGATTTAATGGTGAGAACATCATTCACTTTGTATCATCCTCCACAGATCCTGACGCAGTTAATCTAGGATATCATTTTGCCGATGCCTAGACGTGTACTCAGCTACGAGATCGGCCAAACATATTCTTATTTTTTTCAAATCGCAGACTACCAGTTTGCCTAAATCGAATTAAAAGAATTCTTCCTCCTGGAAGTGACACTTTTAATGTCGCTAACTATAGGTGTGTAGTTCCCGACATATGCAGCATCAGATCGTTTAAACTCGAAGCAAATTTTCAATTTTCCAAGCGAGACTATGCGCGATTATCATCAACACACCCCATGCTGGGACTTACCCCAACCTGTCTATATGAAAATTTGATCATGAATCGATAATTTAAACTATACGTACTGCGTTTTATGCGAAAACTCCCCCACGCTGTACAGTTTGATGGGAATATGGAGTTGATGGGATTTTAATGATGTCTCTTGATGAAGCAACTCGAAATTTCATCGGCGAAATTGAGTCTCTATAAAAATTGGAATCACTTCCGATGGAAATTTAATGCTTGGAGAGTGTTATCGAGAAGTTTACTGAACGATTGACAAATTATTCATTTCTCTGGGAGATGTTTTTTCTGGAGTGATTGAACTTTCGATACAGATAACTGTGATTTGACAAAAGGAAGAAGCCATGTTGTTTTGACATTTCTGTTCAGTAAGCGGTGACAAATTATCATGGGAAGATTCACGCCGCAACAACGTTACCAAATTGTTGAAATTTATTGTCATTATAAAATAAAACATTTGTTTACATTTTCTACTTTATTTTTGGTATTGACGTACGTTTCGTCTTTGCTTGAAAGACTTCATCAGAATAAGTATAAGAATAAGTCCTCAATCAATTTGAATTGTTGTTGTGTTCTACATAGAGCAAACCAAGGACACCAATAATTCTCTTAATTCAATATGATCCCCAATGCTGCAAATTCAGGAATTTGAATTTTATTCGAAATGCAAAAAGGACCCTGCCGCACGTAGAAAAGTTAAACAGGCAACAAAATTCGCTTTCCCGCTCCGTCCATAAAGCAACCCAGACAGTTAGTTGAGCCTGCTAATGTGGAGCTGATAATGAAGAAACGCCAACAGGGAGTGAATTGCGTAATGATGTATTGTGTCAGCTTTGATAGGCAGGTTCAATTAATTTATCATGTTACGTTGTGGTTGCTATGGAATACTGCGCCAGCCAAATAATCCCGTTTCTGATATTGCACGTATAAGCCTGTGGAAGACGAGACTTGGGGGTATAAATGTGAAATTTGATGGGGGTTCTGGTGTTGTATCATTTCGTGGAAAAGCATCATTTGATCGCTGATGGTTTTGATATTATTCAAATTAGCATCTTCAGCCTTGTTGGTGTCTCTGAATGGAAGGTAGAACTCATGGAAATAAACTATGATTCTAAAGGTAGTTCATGGACATAATTTTCAAAAGTGAGTCTTATTTTTTTAAGAAGATTACCAGGTGTAGAGGTACGGAACTGGAAATTCTGTGAAAATTTCTGTAATAGAAGAAGCTCTTGTTAGCCAAGCCATCTTGCCAGTGTACTTGCTTCTTTACTCACTTTAATCTTTGACGTTTTTAATTGCGAGTGAGTGGAGCTTTTCTTAACAAGCGTCTCGATGTTAGATTGACTTCATGGAGATGTCTTCCGACTTCACTTTGGAAAACTGAAACACCTGAGTGGCAACTCGAAGACATTACGTTGCCATTCTGCAAGTGCTGATATGTTGTCTTCTCACCCAAAGAGTTGAACAACGATCTTCTACTGGCATTGCAGAACATGTTTTACTACTTCTGGGTCTTGGACGAACAGTTCTAGTGTCAAAAAGGTTTCTGTAATCTGTGATTTTATCAATATAATTCTCCTATTGAAGACACCCACTATTCTGAACATACAGTAACCTTATCATCAGAAATTAAACCTTATGTGAACTACCATTCATATTATAGAACCTATAAATTCTCCAGAATATTGACTGGAATCTCTCATTTCGTTACGATTGACCACCTGATGTTCAGTGCAGTAACGCTACTAAACATAGATTTTCACGTCCATTTTTCCGTGAACATAAATTGGCGTTGCATTATAGCTGTTAAACCAGCGAAATCGATATTCCATTCTGGTAGAATTGCTGCCATTACGCTTCATATGCACCCATAAAAAACTCCACGGAATGCCTGGAACACTGTTGGAACAGATACAGGGGGTGAATTTCATTACGGATATTTTTTTAGTATTTGTTATTCAGCTCAAGGTAATAACAATAAAACTTTAACGGTAGGTACTTAGACGATTCATAATGTCGTATAATTAATTAAATATTCACATTGAATAATTAATTTGGATATTGATGAGACATTTTATGGGTACAGTAATTCGTCCAAGAGTTAATATATACCATCAAATGTTAGGTGTTCTTGCGTAAATTAATCGGTATTTATGACACCTAAAGATTTAAATATTCAAGAAGAGTATTCTGGTGAGATGTTGGAAATCCACCTTAACATTATATTGAAGTGTTTCAGTCGTTACTATATGGTAGTTGATCATCTAAACTACAAAAAGAATTAAACACTGTACTCAAAACAATAACCGGTTTCACACTAAAATACTACTCCGTCAAGAAAGTACCGGGAATTTTCAATTAAAACAACATTTTTACATTTAATCGTCAAAATTTATTGGGTCGCCTTCAAAATAGACTCCATTTGCTCCAATACATCTATGCCAACGGCACTTCCAATTATCGAAACATTTTTTATAGGCGCTTTCCGGGATGCACTTTAGCTCTCGCACCGAATTTTGTTTTATGGCTTCAATCGACTCAAAACGGGTGCCACGAAGGGGCAATTTTAGTTTTGGGAAAAGGAAAAAGTTGCAGGGAGCCAAATCCGGCGAATACGGTGGTTGCTGAAGCACGTTTGTTGAGTTTTTGGCCAGAAAGTCAGTCACAATCGTAGCTCGGTGAGAAGGCGCGTTATCGTCATGCAAAATCCATGAGTTGTTCGCCCACAAATTTGGCCGCTTCTTACGGATTCGCTCACGCAAACGTTTCATAACGCCTAGGTAATACTCCTTGTTTATCGTCTGACCCTCTGGAACGAATTCGTTAGGCACCACGCCACGGATATCGAAGAAAACAATGAGCATCACCTTCATTTTCGAGCGGCTTTGGCGTGGTTTTTTTGGTTTCGGCTCATTTTTTGCCACCCATTCCGATGATTGCTGGCTTGTTTGCATATCGTACTCGTAGACCCAGGTCTCATCACCAGTTATAATGCGTTCCATGAATGTAGAATCGGAATTACAGCGATCCAGCATGTCTGAAGCAACCTGTTCGCGATGACGTTTTTGAAGAAAATTCAAGTCTTTCGGTACGAGTCGTGCGGCCACCTTTCTCATGCCCAATATATCAATCAAAATCGTACGTGCGGACTCGTGAGATATCTTAAGATCATGTGCTATCTCTCTCAAGCTGGTACGACGGTTTTCCAGCACCCTTTCCTTAATTTTATCGACGTTATCTTCGATCGAAGCCGTCGATGGGCGACCACTTCACGACCGTCCTTGAAGGCTCTGTACCACTGATATGCACGAGTTTTCGATAGAGCATTATCACCGAAGGCCTTTTGCAACATTTTCAATGCATCGGCACACGAAAATTCATTTGCAACACAAAACTTTAAACAAATTCTTTGCTCAACGTAATCACCCATAGTAAAAATCGGCACGCACTCTAACATCGACTGACTTAATCAGCTGTTGCAAACACACTAGTTGACAGATCCCGCTCAAGCTTGGCATAGTAATTAAGGACAGTGGTAGCAACCTAGGAAAAAAAAATTTTACCTGCCTCATTGCCCCGCCAGATTTAAATCGATAATTCCCGGTACTTTCTTGACAGAATGATACCATAAAAAACTCTATAGAATTGACAAAAAAATTAGAAAATTTCACTATGCCCAATAAATCATATTTATTGAGATGATTAAAGTACATTATTTGGCTGCGTTGAAATACTTTTGTTCCAAAACACAGTAAAATTTGTCCAAAGTTTTTCTTGTTACCCTGTAATTTTCAATTTTTCACAAACCCACATATACTGACGGAATTACACAATTAATTAAACCACCCTATTAATTGCAATTTCAAGCTTTCAACAACACGATTCACAGTTAACAATTGCCTGAAGCATGTGTGAGATTATACCGGGTGTTTTACGAATGATTGTACAGGCTTTCAGGGCAGATGCAGGACATTTTGGTGAGTCTGAATCAATGCTCGAAATATGTCCTAACTATATTAGTTTGAGATACAGGATGTTTTATGTATTTTATCAAAAACTTTCAATCGGCATAACTCTTGAACGCCTGCATGAATCTTCATGTAAATTTGAGGGAATGAGTATTACCGGACTGAGAAAATTACATTCTTTATCCCACATCTTGTAAAACACCCTGTACATCCAATTTTCAAAACGCGAAATTCTCTTCAGAATCTACAATAAATACTCTTTCAAACAAGCCTATTAGGATCAATGGCACACTTCGCATCATCATTTTATGAACCATTGAATATTAGGAATTTTCAATTTACAGTAAACACGGACCTGTGAATCTCCGAATAATGCGTCTATTCATATTGAATCGATTGAAATTCTCAGTAACATGACTTAGGTATTGTGCTGCATCTTATTCCATCCAATACAGGAATGTAGTGGCAACATCAAGTATTTTTTGCAAAACTAAATTTAACCGAAAACTCGAATTAACATTGAACATTTAATTGGACTCTTATAAAATGGACTTAATAATAAAAATATACAATGTATCTTATAAACATGTGTGGAATCGAAAAAACTTGACCATAGTAAGAGAAAAAATTATAACTTGTTTTCGAAAATACCCCCTCTCTCTTCTGAACATTTTCTAGCTCATGTGATCAAATCAGCGACAGCTTTCTTTAAAATTTCCTGTCGTTTTCGTATTGCTTCACATGCAGCTTCAATACGATTAATCAGATGCTCCCTGTCTATGATTTCTTCAGAGTAAACTTCATTTTTTAAGTGCCCCCAGAGAAAATAATCCAAGCATGTGAGATCTGGGGATCTTGCAGGCCAGTCATGAGGTCCCCCCTCTACGAAACTAATGATATGGATAAACTTCATTCAAATGCGCTACAATTTCAGGGGTAAAATGTGCCGGAGCTCCATCATTTTGGAAGTACATTCCTCTTGGAATATTGCTTCCATGATTCAAGAGCCCTGGCAAATGCTCGATTAAAAATTGTAGATATGTCACTCCATTCAGCCTGTGTGGACGAATATATGTTTCAATTAGGCGATTATTGTAAATTCCAAACGAAATATTGACTGAAAAACGATGTTGTGATTTGCGTTTCTTAGCCATTTTCGGATTTACTCTGAACCAAATATGTGCATTGCGAACATTCAAAATGCCATCTTTTGTGAAGGTCACTTCATCAGTAAAAAGCATTCTGAAGATAGCTCACTGGTTCCGCAAAACCCAGCTGCAAAATCGCTTCCTCGGTAGTTCATCGCCTGGCTCCAAGGTTTGAAAGGATTGTAAATGAAATGAATGCCACTTTTCACGGTGCAGAACTCGCCAGACCTGACAATGTGGCAAACCTAAAACTGAGGGATTTTCTTGGACAGCGTCTATTATCTCTTCATGGTTCAACATCGAACTTGTTCTTTCTCGTTTACTTACTGACGAAAAGTGACTAGTTTCACGAAGTGAGCGATTAACATGTTCGAATGTTTAGTGGTTAGGAATTCGACGATCCAGATATAGCCTTCGATATTCCCTAGCAGCTTCACGACCATTGCACTCACAAAATCCATAAACTAACAACATATCAGTATATTCAGTATTCGTAAATGACTATTTGATAGATTCGGTCTTTACTTGGTGAAAACTCATTTTAATTAAAAAAATGTATATGAGACAGTAATTTATTTCCACAAAAATGTTTGTACTACTACAACAATTGTTTATGTGGCTTCTTCAGGTATTACATTGTACTGTCTATTAGACAGTACATTAGGCATTGGCTTATACTCATGTCCTCAAATTTTCATGAAGATTCATGCAGGCGTTTAAGAGTTATGCCGATTGAAAATTTCTGATAAAATACATACAATATCCTGTATCTCTCAAACTAATATAGTTAGGACATATTTCGAGTACTGGTTCAGACTCACCAAAATGTCCTGCATCTGACCTGAAAGCCTGTACAATCATTCGTGAAACACCCTGTATATCCAAAACCACTTTCAGACGAAAAAATCCACCAGCAAATACGCAAGGCATTGTACAGTACAATATACCATGAGTAAATTCCGTATAAAATAGATACATTCTCATTCAAGCATTCCGAACATTTTGACCTTCAAGGACCTCACCAGTGATTTTCCCGATTATCGTTTGGAAAAACTTTTCGCGCTGCGGCTCGAATTGGAAATTACTTATCTACTCCAGAATCCTCCCAAAGCTATCGTCAATTCTCGGCGAAGTCGTGACTTCAACAAACTCACCTAAATTGCTGAATCTATCCCGATAACGACACATTCCTCAGCAAACTTTTAATCCAGGAACGGTTCAACAACCGCTTTTCCAACATGCTGAAAGCGTCCACCGTTTTGCTTTTTTTTTTAGAAATTACATCACGTCCGTCTCTTGAGTCTAGGTCGTGTCGCGTGCTGTTCTTAAATGTTCAAATTGGTGGAATTTGCAAGTGTTGGGTCTAACGGAAAGTTCTGTCCGTTTCGGATACACCTGAATTCTACCAGGTAATGTTATTGTCATGTTGAGCATAGCTCTTATCCAAGTGACTACTCAGCAGACTCCACAGTCCACCCCAAGAGGTGATAAGGATTACGCCACATCATCGCGCGAAGCGAGAACCCCTCCGAAGAGGTGAACCCACCAGCTTTAAGTTTGGACCCCGACTAGAAAGCCGGCAAAACTAGGGCCCCATTCGGAGATCTTCCACTATATAGGTCCAGTGACTGGCGCGAATGGCATTACGTTAGACACCAAGACTTAACCCTCCATTTCGTCAGGACGAAACTAGGGTCCTAGTCAAGGCAAGCACCCCCACGACAAGATCAAATGCCTGGGGGGCGCCGTTTCGGATACAATCAGTTTCAACCAATATGCGCATATTTATCTGATGCATTTTGGCTCCCTCTTTTTATCGATAACGATGTATACATATAAACGTCACAGATGAACTAAAACGAAGATCAGTTCCAGTTGTACACCTGATCGTGTACCCCTGGATACCGATAAAGTTCATTTACGCCACTGTATTTTGTACGAATTCCAACAAGAAATAAATACTACTGAAGTGTGTAGAAATTTAGAAAATGTTGGGTGAAGGTACAGTTTCTGATAGAACATGCAGTAGATGGTTCGAAAAATTTTAAAAAGGTAATTTCGACCTTTCTCTGTCATGCTCTGGGCGACCATCTTTGATCGACGATACTGTCAAGGTCATGTTAGTGCAAGATCTTTTTTGACAACATTAGAGGTTACGGAAAGGCTTGATTCAGATCAACGCACCATTTCCGACCATATTCGGAAACTAGGGTTTGCGTGGAAGTATTCGAGATGGGTGCCACATAAGTTAAGTGAGAATAATTTGAAGGATCAAATTATCATATGCACATCTCTGCTTGCACGCAACAAAATCGTACCCTTCTTGGACCAGATCATAATTGGTGATGAAAAGGAGATCACATATGAAAACCTCTAAACCTCTAAACCGAAGTTGAGCCTGAACAAGAGAAAATTGTATATATGGTGGGACATTCGAGGACCAATACATTTTGAGCTGTTGAAACCAAAGGAAAGGCTAAATTCGGAGAGGTAATGTCAGCAATTGGATAAATTGAAAACAGCAGTCCAAGAAAAGAGGGCATCGACATTGCTTCATGACAACGCCAGGCAACATGCTGCTTTGGGGACTCGTCAGAAAGTCACACAGCAATTCTCGAAAAAAAGATGAGATTCCCTAGGTATTTGAATTTTCCACGTTTTTTATTGTCTGCTCTTGGATTTTCATGTCTAATTTCGGTCCCCACTTTATCATTTCCTTCAGCAATTCCTCCATTATATAAGCAGAGTCATCTCTATTATTTGCAGTTATCAGCTGGTAATCTGCAAAGAGCCTCGTATAAAAATTCTTTTCTCCAATTTCTTTTCCAGTCCTAAACATTTTTCATTCCAGTCCTCGAGGCTTTCTTGCAGATATTTTTGAAACATTATTGGTGACATGCTGCAACCTTGTTCAAGTCTTTTCGTTATTCTTATTCTATCGGTTATATGTGCGCCATTTTTCACAGCCCTTCAAAGTCATTTTTTGAGGATCTATAGACGGGTAGTCTATAGTTTATTTCTTGAGAAACCTTTGACGATATGTATGATGTCAAGACACCTCGTATAGGTTCCATTGATGCCAGTT
Organism: Megalocaria dilatata; assembly: GCA_034642435.1. Lineage (NCBI taxonomy): Eukaryota > Metazoa > Arthropoda > Insecta > Coleoptera > Coccinellidae > Megalocaria > Megalocaria dilatata. Next base: position 7,167,624 of record CM067855.1, on the reverse strand, counting down.
GACGCCAACACTTCTTGTTCAAAAGAACCGAGTCATAAGCTTTCCAAGTAAGCAAAAAAGGATTAAAATAAAAGTACCACACTCACGCTTTTTGATGCAGCAGACTTCAGTAGGTACAAGAATCTCAAAATTCTTTTCAACGATCAAACAGATGTTGCAAAATCCCCATTGTTGAATAATTTTACTAACTGTTGAGGTAGTTTCGATAATTGACCCCAATATATTTTTTGGTTATATATATTCATTTTTTGTACAATCAAGAATCGAATACTAAAAAAAATAGAGAGATATACGCCCTGCTCAACCCAGCTGAACATTTTTCGCCGGGATTATTTCAGATATTATGTCACGTCTCTTGGTCGTGTCTGGGCTGTGTCAGACACCAGTCTTGAATATTCCATCAGGACCGTATAATAACGCGTTATATGCTAAGGCCATTTGCACCAATAGGATGATATAGTATTATGACGTGACTCTAGGTCTAGATGGTCTGTTAAGGTACTTTTCGTTTTCAACTGCATGATGTGTAAATCGAATCGTCATGTCGCGCGGTCGTGGAATATGTTGCTCCCGTTGCACTCTGAAAATAGATCGATATGATGATTCAATAAATTGCCAAATTTGTGATACAAGTTATCATGTCAAGTGCCTCAATATGTCTATAGACGACTTTAATGAATTTCGTGCAAGTGTTAACAATAAATGGAATTGTGAGGCATGTCAGCAGCGCACTGAAAATGTGTCACAAAACATCGTTCCTAATGCCCAAATAAGGGATTATTCCTTATCAGGATTTGATTTCTCAGCATTCAAGAAGGAAATGGTCACTGAAATTACCTCTATTTTTGTTGCTGAGATTGATTTGCTCAAAACAGTTATCACAAGCCAGAGTAAACAAATTGAAGAACTATTAAAAGAAATTCATATCATCAAGTCTGATAAGAACCATATCAACACAACAGATCGTGGGACTATCTCCGTGAGTCCACCTGACCGGGATACCATCGATTACTCATCCTCTACAGCTACGGTGTCGATCATCTGTGACCCGATAACATGCGTTCCAATCTCGTCGAATGAAATATGCGAAAATGCCAATTCTAATGAAAACCGAGGAAAATCCATAAAATCAAATGATTGGACTCTTGTGACCACAAAGAAGAAAACGAAAAAGCCCATTCAAAAATCAGCTGAGAAATCTGAGTTACCGGTTCCTTCTCCTATCGAAAAACAGCCAAAACTCAAAAGAGTTAACAGACCTTTGGTAGGTACTCAGAAAACGAGTAGTCTTCATGTGGTTCCGAAGAAACAACTTTCATACATACATGTGTCAAGACTGAGCCCTGCTACAACTGAGTTGGAACTAAAGAGTTTTATTCAACAATATACTCAGGATGTCTCTTGTGAAAAACTGAACTCCAAGCGACCGGACGTATATTCTTCGTTCAAGATAACTCTTCCAAGAGACTTACATGAAACAGTCATGGATCCAGCATTCTGGCCCGAGGGTGTGGCTGTGAGTAATTTTTTTGTAAGGCGCCGTCAACTCGCGATAGGAACTTAAAAAGAAATTTTAAGATAATCCAGCTCAACGTGCAGGGTATAAACAATAAATTTAATTATTTAGATGTTCTTATAAGTATTGAAAGCCCGGATATCTTGAGTATAGCCGAGATCTGGTGTTCTCCAGAACAAGTGTCTTCTTTAGCCATTAACGGTTATTATATGGCTGCCTCGTATTGTAGATCGTTCCATCAACGTGGTGGTACAGCCATTTATGTCAAGTCAGATTATTTAGCCGAAAATATTAGGCAGATTGAGGGCTTCTCCCTCGAAATGCAGTGCGAAATTTGTGCAGTAAATCTCAAAGTTTCTACTAAAAATGTATCCATTATAAGCGTCTACAGGCCTCCTGGGGCTAACATTGAGCTTTTTATTAATTCATTGTCATGTGCACTTGACTGTTGTTTTTCTGGTTCTGATCTCATTTTCGTTTGTGGTGATTTTAACATCAACTATTTTGCTCCTCACAACTATCTTGATTATATGCTGTTGAGATACAATCTTAAAGTAACTTCCACGGAACCAACGAGAGTTTTCACGGATAGAAATGGGAAGACAAGCTCTAGTAAAATTGACTACATCCTGACTAATGCTAGTACGGATTCTTTGTCAGTCCGAGTATTTGAGAGTAATATAGCTGATCACAAGGCCATACGATTAGTATATAATTATAATACAGATGCTCCAACCTCTGAACCCATCCTGAGATCATTTCGATTGTTGAATGGTGAGAGTCTTCAAATCCTGTCAACTGCTTCAATTTGTTTTGATGGTGTTTATTCCTTCACGGATGCTGATGGTGCATTCGGGGAGTTTCTCACTATTTTAACTTCTGTGATTGATACTGCATGCCCGGTTGTAGAGAGAGCCCCTGTAAGAGCGAAAACTCATGGGTGGGTCACTAGGGAGATACGAAAGGCGAGCTCTGATCTGAAAGATCTGCATTGGTTGCATCAAAATTTGAAATCTCTGGAATCAAGGAGCCTCTATATTGCGGCAAAGAAAAAGTATGCGGAACTGCTTAGGTCTAGTAAGATAGAATTCTACAATAAAATTTTAGAGTCTTCATGTAATAGGTCGAAAACGGTTTGGAATTTGGTAAGGACTGAAACGAGCCAAAACTCCGCTACTCCGCAGATCAAATTGAGCGATAACGGTACGATTATATCCGATCCTCAGTCAGTGACGGATATGTTTGGCGGGTATTTCTCCAGTATTGGTCGTATTAGTGTTGAGGAACATTACGGTAGTGCGAGATCGTCCTCCTGTTCAACCCAAGCCATGACAGATAAAAACTTTTTCTTTTACCCTGTGACAGATCAGGAAATTATAGACATAATTAAACAATTCAAGAAGGTAAATAGTAGCGGTCATGATATGATATCTGTACGAATATTGAAAATTTTGGCTGACAAAATAGCAGAGCCTTATGCTTACCTAATTAATAAAGCAGTTACTGCGGGTAGATATCCAGCTCTACTTAAAATCTCTAAGGTTATTCCAATACATAAAAAAGAATCCAAGGACAATGTTGCCAACTATCGGCCAATATCAATAACCAGTTCACTATCGAAAGTCTTTGAGAAGGTGATACATAAGCGAATGGTTAAATATTTGGATAAATTTTCTTTAATTTCTAGTCAGCAACATGGCTTTCGTGTGGGCAGATCGACCGAGTCCGCAACTGGTGACTTCATTACATATGTCTACGAGTGCCTAGATACTGCGGTTCCGGTCGCTGGGTTATTTTTTGATGAGTCTCGAGCATTCGACTGTCTCGACTTCAGTTTTGTCGTCAGTAAATTATATAATATAGGCTTTCGAGGTGTTTTCTTGGATTGGGTATCGGACTATCTGAGGGATCGATTGCTGTTCGTTCAAGTGGGTCATCATAACTCGAGAAGGTATCCTGTGGAAATGGGTGTACCACAGGGATCTGTGCTGGGGCCTCTGCTGTTCATACTGTTCGTTAATGATCTACCAAACTACTTAAAAACTTACTCCGATCATTTGTTGGATGTTCGGATCGTATTATTTGCGGACGATACGTCATTTCTTGTGTCAGCAAAGAGTGCCTCAGAACTCAAGATGATATGCGGGATCCTCATTAATTCATTCATGGAGTGGTGCCACCAAAACTCAATAATTTTAAATGTCAACAAGACCGATCTTATATTTTTTCAAAATAAGTTCTCGGTGGGTGAGTTTGAATTGACTCTCCCGACTGGTATCCTCAAGGCATCAGATCACGTGAGGTTTTTGGGCATTTTAATTGATGAACAATTGAATTGGCAGAAACAAGCAAATTTCGTCTGTAAAAAACTTAGCAGCGCATTTTACGCTCTAAAGAAACTAAGAAATGCTTTACCTAGAGAAACCCTGTTACAGGTTTATTATGCGCTGGCTTATTCTCATATGAGCTATAATACAGTTTTGTGGGGGAGTTCATCATTGGCGGAGGATGTTTTCATTGCGCAGAAGAAACTGATACGCCTGATATTCAATATGGAGCCCCTGGAGTCCTGTAGACCCAAGTTTATTCAGTACAAAATATTGAGTTTTCCCTGCATATTTATATTAAACTCTCTATTATTTGTTAAGAAGAACTCAGACAATCTCAAGAAATGCTGTGAGTTCCATAGACATGATACAAGACATAAAAGCACTCTTGAGTATCCAATTCACAGAACTTCAAAATTCCAAAAATCACCATTGTATAATGGCATTAAACTTTTTAATCACTTGCCTGACAAATTCAAGACATTACCTTATATGATTTTCAAAAAAGAAGTTAAGAAGTTGCTGATGATCAACTGCTTTTATAGTCTTGGGGAATTCTTGGACTGTAAACTGAATTAATGAATAATTTTGCATTTGGTTTTTCTAATTTTATTGGAGAATATATTATTATTTGTTGAACCATATGACTTGTCCCATACAATGTTTTTTTGTCTGAGAGGATGTAATAAACTTATTCTTATTCTTCTTATTCTTACGGTATTGAGGATAAGCAGTCACGAGTGGGTTGTCGGATTGTGGAAAGAAATTATATTATTTTTAAATCGGATATGGTCGTATTCTGCTGCCCCTACTCGAATCTAATTGAATTCCGTATGAATAGGGTCAAGCAACTGGAATTGTTCGAGCAAATCGGATTTAGAGCTGGAGAAACTGATAGACGATCTAACGGTCCTTTAACACTTATATCGACTTCGTGCAAAAATTATCTATAAAATAGAATTTCAAATATCTAAGATTATGTGAAGAAATGGAAAACATTTCAGCCACTATTAGGTGTATAAATAATTTCGTAAGGTTTTTGTCGAAAAATTAATAATAGTCCGTATAGAAGATATTTTTTTTCCTTGAATCAGAAAATTATAACAAAATATTCATTTTATTTACTTATACAACCTCCATTTAACTGTTAACACTTGACTAAACGTCGAGGAACACCCGACACTGGATCACCTCCATAATTTTCGGTGATGGTAGTCGGAGACTATAAAACTGACTGAATTAAATTATCTTTATTTCGTGGCGCTACTTGTTCAACTTCAATCTTCATTAGTCCCCATATGTTTTCAATGGGACTAAGATCTGGTGACGCTGCTGGCCATGAAATGGTTGTCACTTGGTGTACTTGCATCCAAGCTTGAGTATAGACCGGAGTATGCATCTCGCATTATCCTGCTGAAAACGCCACCCTTCTGGATATAAAATATGCGCCGGATGGTAATCCATTCGGACCTGCACCCTTAATCTCATCCAGCATAAAAAAAACCTCAAGAAACCGATCTTCGGTTACTCTGATCTCATATTTAGAATCATAATTGCTGACACTAGAGGAAACATTGGGAAACTTCTTTTTTAAAATACAACATCTCAACACCCATTTCTTCAGCATTAAGTCTTTTGAATATTGTTTGAAAGATCAACATAATATTAAATTGTATCAAAAATTTATGCTCAATCTTCGAGAATGCTCTTTTATTCGTGAATATCCATTCAGCACATATCGGGTTTTTTAGATTGATAGAACTTTAAATTGAAATAAAACACATTCAAATTAACATTGAAGTCGAATTTTTTTTATTTGAAAGATAATTTTATGACATTCATGTTTTGAAAATAATTTCCGGCATATTCTATCACGACTAGATCTGAGGAACCCCATTCGACCAGACCAATTTTGGACCACTTTTTCGAGTAATTCAGACCTTATTTCATCAGTAACACGAGTTATAATGGATTCCAAAGCATCTATTGTTTCCGGTTTATCAGCATAAACCAATGATTTGACATAACCACAAAGAAAATAATTCAGTGGAGTTATGTCGCATTATATTAGAGGCCAATTAATTGGACCATTTCTCGAAATAACGTTATCGCCAAATCTTCTTTCAATAAATCAATTGTTAAAATAGCACCAGGAGGTGAAGCACCATCTTGTTGGTATCAACACACTTCTGGGCGATACAATTCAAATTTTGAAATACATAATCATTGATCATTGATCTGTAACGAGCACCATTCACTGTAACATTAGCTCCAGCATCGTTTTTAAAGAAATATGTGCCGATGATGCCTCCAGCGAATAAAGCACACCATACAGTGCATTTTTCAGGATGCAATGGCACCTGCAGAACTTCTTGTGGGTTGTTTTCACTCCATATTTGGCAATTATGCTTGTTTGCATAGCCGTTCAACCAGAAATGAGCTTCAACACTAAACACAATTTCACGATAAAAAAGTGGATCAACTTCAAGCTGTTCTAGGCAAACAAACGACGCTCATTATGGTCAAATGGCTTTAGTTCTTGAACCAGTTGGATCTCGTATAGGTGTAAACCAAGATCTTTATGCAAAATTATCCATGTGGTAGATACACAGAGTCCAACTTGTTATGAACGTCGACGAATAGACAAATCTGGATCATCATTAACACTATGGCTTACAGCAGCGATATTTTCTTCTGTAGGTTCAGTTCTTTGTCTTGTTGTTGTTGTTGCATCGAGTAGAGAAAATGTTGTCCGAAATCTATCGATAGTTCGACGAATAAGCTGCTCTGATGGACGATTATGTGAACCATAAATTTCACGAAGTGCTCTATAAGTTTGGCGAATAGAACACTGATTTTGAAAATAAATTTCAACAACTTGTAAACGTTGTTGCGGCGTGAGTCTTTCCATGATAATTTGTCAATACTTACTGAATAGAAATGTCAAAACAACATGGCTTCTTCCTTCTGTCAAACACAGTTATCCCTATCGAAAGTTCTATCACTCTAAAAAAATAGCCGATACAAAAATACTGTTATTTGGAAAAAAAAACTCTAGAATCGCCCTCTATAAATTCTGTTGAGGTGAATTAATTGCTAATGAATCCTAGCGAACACCATCGTCGACCCCAGAACCGTTATTCTTAGACGATAGCACCTATAGATTAACAAAGTTCTCGCTAATTACCATGAGGCAGGTCGTGACCACACATTCCGAGCTCGAAGTTCGACCTGGGGCATTGTAAATACGATCGGCTATTGTTTCCATTGAACCAATTAAAGGCGACAGGACAAACGATAATAAACCACATGACTGGTAATTGTTTGCCATATTACCTCTCATAGATTCTTCGAAATTTTAAGATGTGAAATCGGACAGTGAAAATCGCTTTTTGAACCACCTGAAAGATTCAGGGAGTCCTGGGTTTCAACATAGATAGAAATGGATGATTGAGTTGGAAAAAACAAGTACTAAGCCTATCTATTTGTTCAGAAAAACATTAATACAAGGGTGCTTCTCCTTTTCTAAACCAAAAGTGTTCTTCCGATATGTCCCCAAAACGTTACATGGTTGCAACAAGGGGATCGCCATTTGAAATTGTGCTGTGTATGAGACAATAAAGAAGATGAAAAATGGAATGGATATCTTATTCTTCTAGGTTTTTCCTACCATATAAATCTATAACTTCATCTAGGTACTCTTTATCTGGAGTCTCCGGTCCTTCAAAACTTATGAGCATACAATGCATTAGCGTTCCTGGTAAAATTCTGTTCTGTATTCAGTACCCTATTAATCGTACTGAACGATCTTTCCACGGATGCAGTCTTTACTGGGATAATGAGAATCATTTCACAGAGCTTCTGTAATTCTTTGTATCCCACATCCGCTTCCAAAATCTTCGAAATGGGATCATCATTCACTTTCATCGAATCATTACTGAACATTCCCTGAATGTGGAATATAAATGATTTAATGTCTGCTAATACAATGTCTGCATTGAGAGTAGGGAATTTGATAAAGAATTTATTGATTTCATTTTCTGTGAGAGTCATAAAAGACTGGAAGGTTTCAAATTTGCTTGAAAAAGTCATAACTTCAATCGATTTATCATTGAACCTGTCATCTATTTCATTGACTACGCTATCACAATACGTTTTCAATATCTTTAGTATTTCAATAATTTTCTCATCTTAAATAATTTGGACTTTATTTTTTGTTTCATCGATTCTATTTATGTTTTTTTGTAAGGGACTTCTCTCATCTCCGCACTGCTTTTTAATATTGGAAATTTTGTTGTTGTAATTAACGGATTCACTTTGGTCAGGCACAAGTCCTTTCTTTGCAATGCATTGCTGAGATACGAGAGTGCACTTAGCACCTCGTTCAGCACATAGCAAGTGACGATGAAACTCTCATTCCTGATTTCAAGCTAAATGCCTCCTGCAAGCGATGCAGTAATGTATTCGCAAGCCATCACAATTGACTTCAGACTTCTGAAAACAGCATTTATAGTAGGATAAACATCTAACTTCTATGCATTCTGGAATTTTTAGAATTGGATCATTGAAAACAGATTGAATTTCTTGTACAATATTTTTTGGTGACTTGTTGAACAGTTTGTAGATGTTCTTCAGTACAGAAAAAAACCTTTTGATTCTTTCATTTATATTCCTGCAGGAAGCTGTAGTGAATGCCAATATATGTGATGCCCCAAGTTCAATCATGCCGACAAACTCCATCAACGCGAAAAACTCGTGAAGATAAGAAATTGCAGGGAATCCTATGTCGACTTGAATATTGCTTATGACACGAATAGGCATTTGTAATGGTTTTTTATAATAGTTAAAGTCGTAGGTATTGCTCTAGACTAGACCATAAATTACTCTCTTTTTGTTCGTGAAGTAGAACGTCATAACCGAATCTAGACACTGTCAATTGGCATAGGCCAGGTTCAGGAAGACCATTTAAGTTTCAGAGAAATAATTTAAACGTTCTAATGGCCTTAGGACGACACAATGCACTCCTTGGATTTCGCAAATTGGCTAACAGATTTAGTATGTCCAGAAACCGTCCGTATGTCACTAAAAAGACAAGTTTACATATCAAAGAAACCAAAAATAATCCATTTGATGACACCTTCATAAAAAGAACGAAGAGTAGAATTTTGTCAACGTTTTCAAGAAGACAATTTTAATAATGTCTTTATATCCGATGAAAGCTGTTTCCAACTTGGTGGAAATCACTTAAAAATCCTATCAAAACAAACTGTTATCATTCGAATTTCCAAATTTCCCACCAAAATAATGGTTTGGTGAGCAATATCTCAGCCTTGTGCTACGCCTCTCTGTGTAATAGTTAAAAGGATTGTGGCATTTTAAACGATTTTCTCCTTGAAACGACGCATGCCTTATATCCAGAGAGGTGGCGTTTTCAGCTCGATAATATAAGATGCCAATACTCAAGCATGGATGCAAGAACACCAAGTGACAACCATTCCATGGCCAGCAGCTTCACCGGGTCTTAATCCTATTGAAAACTAATGGGGACTAATGAAGATTGAAGTTGAACGAGCAGCGGCACGAAATAGAGATGATTTAATTCATTCAGTTTTACAGTCCTGGAATACCATCACCAAAAATTATGGAGGTGATCTAGTTTCTGGTCTATCTAGACGTTTAGTCAAGTGTTTACAGTTAAATGGAGGTTGTATAGTCAGATGAATATTTTGTTATAATTTTCTGATTCAAGAATTGAAAATATATACTATATAATTACAATTGAGCTTTATTTTTTCTGGATACTTTCCAGACTTTGTTATTCGCTGTCTCCATAGATTACGCATGATCTTCTGAGGACATCCATGTTGACTGTTTTCATCAGTTTTCGTCAAGTTTCACGTTTCCGCTCCATACAGTGTTTTACTTACAGTAGTATTGTATATGTTCATTTTTCTGTTGCTGGAGATTTATTTGTTCCACCACATACTGTTCAGTCTCAATATAGCTCGTCTTTCCTGCCGTAGTCTTTCTTTTATTTCTCAGGAATCCCTGCCGCCGTTGTTTAGTTCTGTTCCCAGATATTCCCTTGACATTTACGAATGATATTGTTTTCAGTACGTTGTCGATTGTTTGGGGCTCAACTCATGAATGGCATCTTTAAACTAACTTTCTATCAAAACACGAATGACAGAAGTGTTTGCCAGGTTCGAAAGAACCACTACTTTAAAATGCAAACTTCAGATGGCGCAGCCTTCATGTGGATTATTAAATCAAGTGCACAATGGATATCTATCAAGTAAAGGCCAACACAATTTAAAGTTCCATGCTGAAGATTAAATATCAAGTCCGTACCTAAAAAAAAATCTAAGTGCATCTCCAAACCGACTCTATCCCCTGCTACCTCATTCCAGCAAGCGTATATCCTGTCGTTTGTGGCTGACGTCCATTTAAATATAACCCAGAAAGCCAGAAAGAGCGTAGGATGATGCCAGCCGTCGACCTCGTTTCTTCCCCAGACAATGGCCGTGCAATTGCTCGAAAAATGGGACTCTTCAGATCCGAATTATTCCATTAATTGGAAATTTTGGGGTCACGAAGACGGCCGGGAATTTCCCGGAAACGCAGAGGGAATAAGAAGGGAGGCAATGATGGGTCAGGGAGATTGGAAGACGCGCCCGCTGGCACGACGTGGGGTTGGATAGGACAAGGAGGATGCAGAGGAAAATAATTCGAGCTCAAGGCAATTATTTTCAGGACGTTTTTGTGTTGTGGAGGACGCGAGTTCGTTGTGGAAGCTTAAGATGGCTTTGTTGCTTGAAATGAAGGATGACAAGCTTGGAAATTAAAAATTGGTCATAGAATATATGTGCTCGTAGAATGTTTTACGCTTGAAAATATAAATCCTTTCCTCCATTCTAATCGAGGATCACATATCGGGTGTTTTTTTAGAGTGAGAGAATTTTCGATAGGGATAACTGTGATTTGACAGAAGGTAAGCATTGATAAATTATCATGAAAAGACTCACGTCGCAACAACGTTTACAAATTGTTGAAATTTATTTTCGAAATCAGTGTTCTATTCGCCAAATTTATAGAGCACTTAGTGAAATTTATGGTTTACATAATCGTCCATCAGAGCAGCTTATTCGTCGAACTATCGATATATTTCGGACAAGATTTTCTCTATTCGATGATCCAGATTTGACTGTTCGTCGAAGTTCACAACAAGTTGGACTCTGTGCATCCACCACATGGAAAATTTTGCATAAAGATCTTGGTCTACACCCATATAAGACCAATTGGTTCAAGAACTAAAGTCACTTGACCATAATAAGCTCCGTTTGTTTGCTGATTGGGCCCTAGAGCAGCTTGAAGTTGATCCACTTTTTTCTTGTAAAATTGTGTTTAGTGATGAAGCTCATTTCTGGTTGAACGGGTATGTAAACAAGCAAAATTGTCGTATATGGAGTGAAAACAATCCTCAAGAAGTTCTGCAGATTCCAGTGAATTCTGAAAAATGCACTGTATACGCTTGAGGCATCATCGGTCCGTATTTCTTTAAGAAGGATGCTGGACCTAATGTTACAGTGAATGGTGCTCGTTACAGATCGATGATCAATGATTATTTGTTTCAAAATTTGAATGGTATCGGCCCAGAAGTGTTTTGGTTCCAACAAGATGGTGCTACACCTCATGCTGTTACCGAAACAATTGATTTATTGAGAGAAAGATTTGGCGATAACAGTATTTCGAGAAATGGTCCAAATAATTGGCCTCCAAGATCATGCGACATAATTTCACTGTATTATTTTCTTTGGGGTTATGTCAAGTCATTGGTTTATGCTGATAAACCAGAATCAATAGACGCTTTGGAAGCCAACATAACTCGTGTTATTGATAAAATAAGGCCTGAATTACTCGAAAAAGTTGTCCAAAATTGGTCTTGTCGAATGCGGTTCCTCAGAGCTAGTCGTGGTGGACATATGCCGGAAATTATTTTCAAAACATGAATGTCATAAAATTATCTTTCAAATAAAAAAAAATTTGGTTTCAATCTTAATTTAAATTTGTTTTATTTCAATTTAAAGTTCTATCACTCTCAAAAAACAACCTATACTTATAAAAAGCGTTTGCAGTTTAAGGTAAGTGGTATTTGGAGTCTGGAACACTTCTGTCATTCTAGTTTTGACAGAAAGATAATTTAGTATTTGACAATTACGAAATGATTTGAAAATTGAATAGACGATATTTCCTGTTGCTTCACAGGTACAGACAGACTTTTGAAAAAATTCTTCTTAATCATCAATGAAATACATCCTTCAATTAAATTCACTATGGAAACCGAACTTAATAATTCTATTAATTTTCTTGATTTAACTGTTACTCGAATAAATAATTCACATGATTTTTCAATATTTCACAAACCAACCTATACGGATTCTATTATACACAATAAATCAAATCATCCTCTAAATCAAAAATTATCAGCATTTAATTGAATGATCCATAGATTAGTTAATATTCCCATGAATCGAGAAAATTATATTTCAGAACTTAACATAATTAAACAAATAGCAATTAATAATGACTATGATCCAAAGTTGATAGACAAATTATTGATGAATAAAAATAATAAAATAGCTTTAAATATGGTGTTTCCTAATATAAAAGAAAATTTTAAATACATTTCCTTAAAATACACTAAAGGTATTTCTGAGAAAATTGCTACATACCTCAAGAATAAATATAATTTGAGAACTTCATTTAAAACTAATTCAAACTTGAGTAAATTTATCAAAAATAATAAAGACTACACACATAAAGATGATAAATCTGGGGTTTATAAGTTAACCTGCGGTGATTGCCCTAAAGTTTACATAGGTCAGACTAGAAGAACTTTCCGTCATAGGATGTGTGAACATTTGAAGAGTTTCCTCAATAATAAAAGCAATTCTGCATATTCCAACCATTTGTTAGAAACAGGACATACTTTCAACCATAACTTTGAAATTCTACATATAGAAAGCAAAAGTTATGCCTTAAATCTGTTAGAATCCCTAGAGATAAATAAACATAATAAAATTGGAATATTACTTAACGAACAAATAGATTTAAATAGCTCACCTCTGTTAAATATATTCAGATAAGCTGGAATTTGCAGGGACCCTTTTTTGGGTTTTAGTGCTCAATAAAAATTAATTGTACTTACTGTAATATAAATAGCCATGGATTTCGGAAACAAGCTTAGTTATTCAAAATGTGATCTTGCCTGATGATGCTACTGTGATAGCGAAACAATTGTTGTGAGTTTAACAATAAAATTTGTGAAAATCAGAATAACCTTATTTCAAATTATTTAATATGGATTTTCACCAAGTAAGGACTAATACAATTCAATAATTACGAAATGGGTCGATTTTTCGTCAGACAAAAGAGGGAAAGATTGAAAACTTATTTACAATGTGGTGAATCATCTATCTAAAATGTTAGGAAGTTACGTGAAAAATTAAATTGAAATGAAATGCCCTAACTGCAATTTGTGGATCAATTTGTTCATGACAGATCGTTAATTAATTTGAAATAAGGTTATTCTGATTTTCACAAAATTTCATTGTTAAACTTACAACAATTGTTTCGCTATCACAGTAGCATCATCAGGCAAGATCACATTTTGAATAACAGTTATTCAATTAATTAGGGTTTTTTACACCTAAGTTGTTGACACTTCGAAACGTCTTTTCATGATATTTTGTGATATATAATATGCAGTTGTCCTGATAGAATGAGATAAGAGGTTGTTCCAATAATTTTCAATAAATCACTTCAGTGTATCGATCTAAACTTCCCCATTCAGCACAAAGGTACATCGAGAAAACGGCATGATATCATGAGGGTCCGCAAAATATAACAGTCACTTTTTCAACAATAACAGTTTGTCATCTTCCCCTTTTCCCGGATTCCCTTCTCGTCGAATGCCTTCCGTCTCAAGGTCCACGACCTTTCCATTTGATCTTGCAATCTTATTTTTAGTTGTCTCGGATGCCAAGTTCATGGAGTTCCCCAAGGTGCGCATCCTTTGTCAATGTCACCGCGGATAAACAACATGAGTTCAGACGTCATGACGCAATAACGTCTTTCGCAAAGGACGCCTTCCGGTAACGTAATATCCGTTTTCATTTATCATCCCATTTTCTGGATGATGCGCGGTTTATTCGGTCGTATCTTTGTCTCGTTTCGACATGCCTGAGGGTATATTCCGAAGGGTTGATTTGGGGCTTGAGAGTGAGTCGTGTCAGTTATTCCAGGACCTCTTAACTTCCTGATTAGTCGATTGAGGGTTGTGAAAAATGTTCGATAAGATGCCTGTGAAGAAGCAGTAAATTTTTATTTCTAATATAAGGATTGAAACCAGACTTAACAAGCAAATTTCGTCTAAGGAAATAAGAAATGTACCTTTCATAATTAGTGTACGTATGTCATGAAGGAGAAATCAGGATGAAGATTCTGCACATAAACTTTATACATTAGCTACATATGTACTCATAGCTACATTCAAAAAGCTACAGACCGAAAATGTAGACACTAACCAGGAATAAATAAAGAATACATTGTTACTTTCGAACAAGATATTCTCTGTGCTAATAATCATTTATTATTATCATTTGTTTACGATCAATAACAAGTGTGAGCTATGGTAATAGAGTAGAATAAGTTCTACAAATCGAGACAGTGTAACATACATCTGCATATCAATTCTAAACTCAAACAAACCCCTTATCGGGTTTGTTGAACTGTCTATTACCATAACCTCACACTCCTTATTGATAATATTTGTTACATATCAGCCGAGTTAATTTATTTGAATTTATTTATAAGTTACTTATAATTGAGTGAATTTGTGAAGTGAACTCGGTGAAAGTGAACATTGGTGAAGGAGCCTATCAATCTACTCCCTTCGAGGAAAATAGTGTTTTCAACATAACTGTAGCTCCGTCGCATTAATTCCCTTAATTTTGGGCAAAACGCCTCAAAATTATTCTATAATCCGTCTGGAAAGTATCCGAAAATTTTTATCTTTGATAATTTTAATATACTTCTTTTTACTAACATTCAAAGACAATATTAAAGTATAAAATAGGTTATGCCGATAGTCGGCTATGGCCAAAGTTGCATGGCAATACTATTTGTCAAATATTTTTGATTGTCACCATATAACATTTTTCATGTTCTCGTATCTTTGTTTAGAATGATCGGCCTCTCTGTCCCACATATACACTTGGGCAATCACTACATGTTAACTTGTAAACTCCTGATTTTTTGTTTGTAGGAATGACATCTTTATTATTTTTCATTAAGCTGCCTAAAGAATTTATGGTTTTTGAAGAGATGTTATATTTTTCTTTTTTCTTTAAATATCTAGCAATCTTTTCAGATTTTTGGCCTATGTAAGTTAATGAAATAAATTTGGTTTCGTTTGAATTTTGAAATTTTGGATATACAAGTGATATTGCTTTCTTGTAATTTATTTTATCAAGGAAATTGTCTACAATTAACGGATTAAAATCATTATTGAAAGCTATTTGTTTAATGGTTTTATACTCTTTGTCAAAATTTTCTTTCGTCATGGGTGTGTTAACCAATCTATGAAGCATACTATTATGAGCTGACAATTTTTGTGAAAATGGATGGTTTGAAGTATAATGAATCGTACCATCTGTATGTGTAGGTTTTCTGTATATGGAAAAGTCGAGTCTATTATTAATTTTAGTGATTTTTAAATCTAAGAAATTGATGCTATTATTTACTTCATCTTCCTGTGTGAATTCAATTGTTGATAATTTATTGATAGATTCCAAAAATGAACAAAGTTGTCTATTCGTGCCTTTAAATAAACAAATTATGTCATCTACATAGCGGTACCAATAAACGAAATCTTTAAAATATGGGAATTTTTGGATATTGGTTTCTACGTGATCCATGAATATTTCTGATAACAAGGGGCTTAATGGGTTTCCCATTGTTAGACTTTCTTCGTCTAGATAAAACGTGCCGTTGAACATAAAGTAATTTTGATCTAGGCAAACGTTTAAGGTGTCTCTTATTTCTATTTTTATAACAAGATTAGTTCGTTTTTGGAGTAATAAATCATCAACTAATTTTATGGTTTCACTGACCGGTATACTAGGAAATAAGTTTTTTACATCAAAGGAAACAACAGACATTTGTTTTTCTTATATTGAAGATCAATTTCCAGAAGTTATAATTATTGAATATAATTTTTTGAAATTAAATATGTAGAAGGCTAATATTAAAATATTTAAATAATTTCGTTTAATATAAGTGGTACTTATATGACATTCATTTAATTTAATTACTGAAGATATAATTATTAAATATAATTTTTCGAAATTAAATATGTAGAAGGCTAATTTTAAAATATTTAAATAATTTTATATATCTTCTATCAAGTATAAAACTCTATTTATTTTATTCTTAATATATAATTATTATACTTATATGACATTAATTTAATTTAATTCCTGAAATTATAATTTTTAAATATATTTTTTTCAAATTAAATATGTAGAAGGCTAATATTAAAATATTTAAATAATTTTATATACCTTCTATCAAGTATAAACCTCTGTTTATTGTAATTGATTAACGTTCAATCAATTACTACAGAAGAATTCGAAAAGGTATATTTAAATACCAAGCAATTCTTTCAATAATACCGCACTTATTTTCAAAGGAAACCATTCCTCTGAATCTCAAAGTGCAGTTTTTTCAACACGAAGTGGAACCGAAAATTTTCATATTAATTAAAATGCTAAACGATTTAAATTCAATTAGCAAAAGGTTCAACGCTTAATTGCAGGGGGGGTTGTAAAAGGCCTTCGCTTAATCGACGCAAACATTATTTTCGAAGGGTTAAATCCCTTCTGGCTGGCCATCTCTCACACTTCGACAAATCCATTAGGACCGATAGTTCATTAAACGGTGGAGCGCACAAGAACGCGGAAACAGGAAGTGACGGGATGGTGTCATGTGACAGATATATGACGTGGCGTCGATTATGAAGAGCCCGTTTGCAAGCTGTTGCAGAATCGTTAATTTTCCAGACCTCCTCTCCGAAGTCGTGATGCGAGTCTGTTCTCCTGGGGTTGACCCCATGAAGTAGGTATTTATATTGCTAAACGCCATATAATTTACCAACTTTGTGCAAACATGAAGCACTACGTCGTGGAAGAAACTTATTTTAAATCTGTATCATGAAATTCATTTTGAAGTCGCAGTTCACATCAGTGGCGTAGTCGGCTTTGGGTACTGGATTGAGCATATTACGGCCAGTTTCATAAACGAAATTAAAGCCTCCTTTCTCCAAAAAGTCTCCTTTAATGATAAAACGTGTTCCATAAGCAAATTTTAAGGTTAAAGGGAACCTTAAAGCGTCCTTTATCTTGAAGTGAGAAAATCGGCCCTTTACGGCTGGAAAAGGATCCTTTAACGAGAAGCTCGACACTGCGCAGGTGCTCGATAAACACGAAAACAGTGGACATAACCTTCCTCTGTCACATTTACCCATTTTGTTTAATTTTAGCGTGCTACGAAATATGTTGCACCAAATGTTGAATGTTGATTTTACTTCTTCATGAAATGATGAAGAAATAATTGTGAGAAGACCAAAAATTTACAGAAGGAGAGACATTTTTCCACGTTAGATGATCTAGATTTCTTTTATCGTTTTCGCCTGACAAAACCAACTGTTTAATCTTCATAAAGGGACTTTATCATAAAGGAGCCTTTTGATGTTGTTTATGAAACTGGCCGTTAGTGAAGTATCAGAGCCGTAAACACATGAGAATACATTCTGTCAAGAAAGTACCGGGAATTATCGATTTAAATCTGGCGGGGCAATGAGGCAGGTAAAATTTTTTTTCCTAGGTTGGTACCACTGTCCTTAATTACTATGCC
This sequence comes from Megalocaria dilatata, assembly GCA_034642435.1. Taxonomy (NCBI): domain Eukaryota; kingdom Metazoa; phylum Arthropoda; class Insecta; order Coleoptera; family Coccinellidae; genus Megalocaria; species Megalocaria dilatata. The sequence goes on along the minus strand of CM067855.1, from coordinate 7,149,807 downwards.
AAGCTTGAGCGGGATCTGTCAACTAGTGTGTTTGCAACAGCTGATTAAGTCAGTCGATGTCATAGTGCGTGCCGATTTTTACTATGGGTGATTACGTTGAGCAAAGAATTTGTTTAAAGTTTTGTGTTGCAAATGAATTTTCGTGTGCCGATGCATTGAAAATGTTGCAAAAGGCCTTTGGTGATAATGCTCTATCGAAAACTCGTGCATATCAGTGGTACAGAGCCTTCAAGGACTTGCCTCGTTCCGGACCCCCATCGACGGCTTCGATCGAAGATAAGGTCGATAAAATTAAGGAAAGGGTGCTGGAAAACCGTCGTACCAGCTTGAGAGAGATATCACATGATCTTAAGATATCCCACGAGTTATCCCTATCGAAAGTTCTATCACTCAAAAAAAAAACACCTGATACTTTTCTTCCTCAACGCCCTTTATCTTGATTAGGGATGGCGTTACGAAAATTGTTTACTGAATAAACCCCAATTATTTTTCAGTTTCCTATCTATCCTAGATACGGGGTCACCTTTTTTTGATACACTTTGTAGAACCAATTTTTCACAGTAAAGCAAGTAAATTTTCCAAAAAAAAACGCACGAACTTTATACTCCTATATGTTCTTACGCAGATATGGCAGTATCTTAATAGACATAACAACAATACACATTTCAATTTTTGACAAAACCATAGTTCACAATGCGTTTTCAGCTCAGAGTGTTACAATCCCCCTCTATGCGCTGAGTCGCCATCTTCACACCTCAAACCCAGAAATTGACAAACCATCCCCTTGTAACATGCATAATTGTTGTATTATCGCTTCCTAAATCAACTCTAATGGTTAGAATGTCGTCTATCGACATGTTACTCCATAGGGATCCATAAATAACGAACCATATTTATCAACTCAACCCGTGTAAGTGTCGGACACTGATGTGAACAGGGAAGTGATAATACTCCTAGGACGTATCATATTCTGGCACAGAGTAAGTGTGAAATAAATTAGGTAATATAATATGAAGTACGTATGTGTTGTTGGTTGTATATGCATAGATAGGACATTATCTCACCTTCGCAGGGTTTCTTCGTGACCTGAAATCTGCGAATACCGCTTTAACCAGCGTATAGGAGGAAATATTTCACAGGTTTGTGGCAATGGCGTAACTGTTGGGATAAGGAGAGGAGCTGATGGCGTTTATAAACGTCTGAAGAGACAGATACGCCGATGTACCTGTATAGAGGAGCGAATATATTTAAAGGGCCACTTTGAGTTCTTCTTCTTTACGAAAGCTTGCTAGCTTGTTTCACCCATTTTCCTCCTCTCGTTCTTGAGATGTTGAGGTCCAGCTGTCCTTCCACCTCTTTGGCGGTCTTCCTACGGGTCGTTTGGATGCTGGTCTTCCGTTTCTAGCGATTTTTGCTATTCTGTCATACGTGAGACATGTTCATTCCAGAACCTTCTCCTCGCGCGGGTCCATCTAACTACGTCCTCCGTCTGGCATTCCCTTCTGATCTCGTCGCTCCTTCTCTGGTTTCTCAATGTGTTCCCTGTTATTGCCCTCAAAACTCGCATCTCGTTTGTCCGTGCCATTCTTTTAGTTTCAGCTGTATCTGCTCTTGTTTCCGCCGCGTATGTCATCACGGGTCTGACGCACGCTTTGTAAATTCTCACTTTACTGGTTGTTGTCATGCAGTTGTTCTTCCAGATGATATTCCTTAGGGCTCCCGCTATTCTGGCTGCCTTATTCATCTGATGTCTTACACTATCTTTTAAGCTCCCATATGGCGATATCGTTACGCCTAGATAGTTAAAGGAGAATACTTGTTCGATGATGTTGTTATTTATCTCCAGCTTACATCGGCGGGGTTCCCTGGCAATTACCATGCTCTTAGTTTTGGGGATCGATATTACCATGTTGAGTTTCAGAGCCTCCCTGTGAAATGCCTGCATCAACCATTGCAGCCCGTCTTCGCTATCCGCAAATAATGTTGCGTCATCTGCATAACACAAGATCTTCAACAGTTCGTTCCCCATTCTGTATCCTTGGTTCACTTTTCGTACGTTATGTATTATCCTGTCCATTATCAGATTAAATAACAGTGGGCTAAGACTATCTCCCTGTCTCACCCCTAGGTTGATCTTCACTTTATCGGTTGTGGTTGCTCTTGTCTTGACTGTGGTAGTGTTGCCTGTGTTTAGTTGTTTGATCGTCTCTACAATGTTTGGGTGTATTCCTCTGTGCTTCAGTTCGTCCACAACATCCGTCAGTTGTATTCTGTCGAATGCCTTACTCAAGTCTATGAAGCACATGCACGCAGGTTTGTAATATTCAATGGCTTTCTCCATTACTTGTCTGACAACGAATACAGCGTCTACCGTGGAACGATTTTTGCGGAAACCCTGTTGTTCTTCACTTAACGTGGTGTGTTGCAATATATGTTGTCCCAGTATGCGAGTGAACAGTTTTATGGAGGTGTTCAATCATGATATTCCTCTGTAGTTTGCTGGATATGATCTTTTTCAGTTTTTGAAATGAGGTATTGTTATGCTCTGTTTCCATTCGTCTGGTATTACTGCGCTCCCTAGGATCTTATTGAAGAGTTTGGTGAGCTGTTCGGCCAATCTTACTCCTCCTTGTTTCAACAGTTCATTAGGAATGTTGTCTGGACCGGGAGTTTTCCCGTTTTTGAGATGTTTCATTTCGTCCATCACTTCTTCTGTTGTAACCCGCTTGTCCTCTTCCAAGCTTAGTGCATATTCTCGCACTCACTCCGAGTTGGTTTTCATAATTGGATTTTTACAGGAAAAAGATACATAGAGAAAATTCTAATGGACCATGTTTTACCTCATATACCATTTCTGGAAGAGCAGGAAATGTTTATGTATGCCAATGCACGCCCACATACTACTCGAATAGTGACAGCAGTACTTGAATAAGGTTGGAAATTCAAGGTTCAACTGGCCAGCATGAAGTCCTGACTTGAATCGAATATCTATGGGACCAACCGGAAAGGCGAGTCAGGACTATGGTTTCATCGTCCAATAATTTACAAGAGCTCTGTGAAGCCCTTCGTCATGAATTGGAGAATATTCCACAAGAGAATATTCGAAGGTTCATCACAAGCACGCGAAGACGTTTGGGAGCTGTAATCAGAACTAGGGAGGTTACACGTCATATCGGGTGTGTTTCTGAGTGAGTTTTGTGCAAAGCATACGTTAAGAATATCCATTATTATATCGGATGTTTTTTTTTAGAGTGATAGAACTTTCGATAGGGATAACTATGATTTAACAGAAGGTAGGAGCCATGTGTTTTGACATTTCTGTTCAGTAAGCATTGAAAAATTATCATGGAAAGACTCACGCCGCAACGTTTACAAATTGTTGAAATTTATTTTCAAAATCAGTGTTCTATTCGCCAAACTTATAGAGCATTTCGTGAAATTTATGGTTAACATAATCGTCCATCAGAGCAGCTTATTCGTCGAACTATCGATAGATTCCGGACAACATTTCTTCTACTCGATGCAACAACAACAAGACAAAAAACTGTACGTACAGAAGAAAATATCGCTGCTGTAAGTCATAGTGTTATAGATGATCCATATTTCTCTATTCCGCGACGTTCACAAAAAGTTGGACTCTGTGCATCCACCATATGGAAAATTTTGCGTAAAGATCTTGGTCTACACCCATACAAGATCCAACTGGTTCAAGAACTAAAGTTACTTGACCATTTTAAGCGTCGTTTGTTCGCTGATTAGGACCTAGAACAGCTTGAAGTTGATCCACTTTTTTATCCTAAAAATGTATTTAATGATGAAGCTCATTTCTGGTTGAACGGCTATGTAAACAAGCAAAATTGCCGTATATGGAGTGAAAACAATCCTCAAGAAGTTCTCCAGGTTCCATTGCATCCTGAAAAATGCACTGTATGGTGTGCTTTATACACTGGAGGCATCATCGGTCCATGTTTCTTTAAAAACGATGCTGGAGCTAATGTTACAGATCGATAATAAAATATTATTTGTTTCAAAATTTGAATGGTATCGACCTAGAGGTTTTTTGGTTCCAACAAGATGGTGTTTCACCTCATGCTGCTACCGTAACAATTGATTTATTGAAAGAAAGATTTGGCGATAACATTATTCCGAAAAATGATCCAAATCCAAATGGTCTCCAAGATCATGCAACATAACTCCACTAGATTATTTTCTTTGGAGTTATGTCAAGTCATTGGTTTATGCTGATAAACCAAAAACAATAGACGCTTTTGAAGCCAACATAACTCGTGTTATTGATGAAATAAGGCCTGAATTACTCGAAAAAGTGGTCCAACATTGATCTGGTCGAATGCGGTTCCTCAGAGCTAGTCGTGGTAGAAATTATTTTTGAAACATAAATGTCATAAAATTATCATTCAGAAAGAAAAAATTTGGCTTCAATTTTAATTTAAATGGGTTTTATTTCAATTTAAAGTTCTGTCACTCTAAAAAAACACCCGATACTTATACTAAAATAACGATACTTTTTCAATTTCGAAGTTCTTGTTTTTTCAAAAAAGGCTCATTATTTAAAGAAAAGTCGAATAAAAAGTTTGATTTATCTTGGAGCAATTTTCCTTTCTCTACCATTTCAGAACTTTCATGATTCTCCTTAAAATTTCAATAATAATGATCAAGTGATCCATTTTTGCTGCTCGCCAGTGTATAATGGAATCATCTGTATATGACGATATCTTCAGTAACCTAAATTAAGGCAGATGAGATCACAGTACCCAACTTTCCATTGGTAATTCACCTCACTGTATACTTGGCACATGTGAAGAATCCTAAATAGCTTTATGAAGTTGTATCTACTGACGTTGGTTTTTATGTAAAAGTACATGTCATGTCGCAGGCAGGTCCCTCTAGGTCTTAACACCAGTCTGTTCAACGGCGGGATATAATCATAAATATCTTGGGACGGTAAGTCGATTGTGTCCGAAGCTCTCGCTGAGAACCGTCATTAAATCTCTTCGTTTCTAATGAACTTGTTCTGTTTTCTGATGACACGGGCTATTTTATCTACTCTCCTAATCTGTTTTACGACGTTATTTGGAGGATACCGCCAATTGGAACCCATATCAATGTAATTGGGAATATGACTGAGGAAATGGGCTATACCTCCAAGTATAACCGTGAATTAGTTGAAAATTCCGTATACATTAAAATCGAAATAGTTTATGATCGTTTTATACAGGCTGAAGACGGAAACATACCTCTTCTCTTCACCATACTTAAGGCCTACTTGTAAGTGTATGATCTTTTTTTTAGCGCGTTTGTGCGATGATGTGCTTCTGCAATCGATATAATGTTGTATAGTATCGGATTTGGATTCATTGTCACGAGTTTAACATTCTTTTAGAAGCGTTGAAGAACTTGAATAATGTGTCGGTTAAACAAAGATTTGAGTCAACAAGAAGTTACTAACCGTCTCCGGGTTCCGCAAAGTATGGTAAAGCGTGAAATCGCTATCGTATTAGTGGAAGTGTTAAATATAATTATGGGGGTGAAAGAGCAAGAACTACAACCGTCCCACAAGATGGGACGATTAACTGTACTTCACAGCATCCCGAATTAATACCTCATGCCGCAAGCTACCGAAAGGATAGTTTTTGTTCAAATAATCCAGAATAGGTTGCACAGTTTCAATTTGAGGGCAAGAAAGTTCGCCTGCTACCCGCGATTGAGTAGGGAGCTTGTGTCTGTAAGATTTCGTTGTGCTCTTGGACATGAGAACTGGAACGCGCAGATGGAGATCCTGATTGTTCCCTCCAAATTTTGTATCAGTCTGACAGAATGGGGTCAAAGCTATAATGTACATTTTATGACGCCAAAAACTCTTTTAGGTGGCAGCTCAGTTTTGTTTTGGTAAGATATTTTGTTTTGAAGGATGCACAAATCTTATTATCCTCATTAACGCAACGATCACGCGGTAGGGTTTCGTGATTTGTTTGTAGAGCAATTATTGTTTCCTTTGCGGCAGCGATTGGCGACAATTTTAGGTTAAGTACGATAATAGTTGTCGATACCGGGCAAGAATTATCACCGATCGCAAAGAAATACATGGCATTAATCGAATGAATTGGGCCGGTGTCCCTCGGGCAATTACACCACTTCCTGATCCATTGTAGACATTAGAGCAGCTCTCAAATGCTTTGACGAACATTTACCAAACCTTCCCTCAAGCTTTTATGATGGTATCAAGGTGCTTCTGACAGAATAAAAACATTTTTTAAACCATCAGACTTCTTTACGATGTTGTGAAGCAGTCTCGTTTACTGTTGCCATTTCAGGCAGGTTAACCATATGTATTGGGTGTTTTTTAGAGTGATAGAATATTCGATAGAGATAATTGTGATTTTACAGAAGGTAGAAGCCATGTTGTTTTGACATTTCTGTTCAGTGCGCACTGACAAATTATCATGGAAAGACTCACGTCTCAACAGCGTTTACAAATTGTAGAAAATTTATTTTCAAAATCAGTGTTCTAATCGTCAAACTTATAGAGCACTTCGTGAAATTTATGGTTCACATAATCGTCCATCAGAGCAGCTTATTCGTCGAACTATCGATAGATTTCGGGCAACAGTTTCTCTACTCGATGCAACAACAACAACAAGACAAAGAACTGTACGTACAGAAAAAAATATCGCTGCTGTAAGTCATGGTGTTAATGGTGATCCAGATTTGTCTATTCGTCGACGTTCACAACAAGTTGGACTCTGTGCATCCACCAATTGGAAAATAAAGATCTTGGATACACTCATACAAGATCGAACTGGTTCAAGAACTAAAGCCACTTGACTATAATAAGCGTCGTTTGTTTGCTGATTGGGCCCTAGAACAGCTTGACGTTGATCCACTTTTTTATCGTAAAATTGTGTTTAGTGATGAAGCTCATTTCTGGTTGAACGGCTATGTAAACAAGCGAAATTGCTGTATATGGAGTGAAAACAATCCTCAAGAAGTTCTGCAGATTCCATTGCATCCTGAAAATGCACTGTATGGTGTGCTTTACACGCTGGAGGCATCATCGATCCATATTCCTTTAAAAACGATGCCGGAGCTAATGTTACAGTGAATGGTGCTCGTTACATCAATGATTATTTGTTTCAAGAATGGTATCGACCCAGCAGTGTTTTGGTTTCAACAAGATGGTGCTACACCTCATGCTACTGCCATAACAATTGATTTATTGGAAGAAAGATTTAGGGATTACATGATTTCGGGAAATGGTTTGATTAATTGGATTGGGGTTATGTCAAGTTATTCATTTATGCTGATAAACCAAAAACAATAGACGCTTTGGAAGCCAACATAACTCGTGTTATTCATGAAATAAGGCCTGAATTACTCGAAAAAGTAGTCCAAAATTGGTCTGGTCGAATGCGGTTCCTCAGAGCTAATCGTGGTGGACATATGCCGGAAATTATTTTTAAAACATAAATGTCATGAAATTATCTATCAAATGAAAAAAAATTTGGTTCAATCTTAATTTAAATGTGTTTTATTTCAATTTAAAGTTCTACCACTGTAAAAAAAACACCCGATAGACACCTAACTCAAAACATCACTACATATACACAATCGCTTTTTTCCCTTTATATACATCTCTTCCCTATTCAAAAAAAGTTGTGGGTTGTTCATAGGGGTGGTTTTTTCGGAACAAAGGCATGATGGAAATTCGTCGCCCTATAAACAGGTTGACCTGTTCTTTAAAATCTTCAAAAATTCTTCGTTTCTGAGTTCTGGGGGAGTCAAATTGTCGTTGGGATACCACCCTGTATTGTGTAGACATTAAACAGTTTCAATTAAGATGTGTAAACAAACTCCTATAGAAGCTCTTAGGTTCTAATTTCACATAAAACCTACAAATATGCGGTAATATTTTAGTAATGGAAACAGGCTCCCAAAAAATTCGAAATAATTAGTTTTCTGAACAAGAAGAAGCCCATGAAAATTTCTGTCTAGGTCCACCAAACATTTTGGTGCATTTTACCAGTAACGGGGCTGATTTAAATTTTTATTTCGAATCAACACGAACCTAATTCCAACTACAAATCATATTTCCATTTAAAACGGGATATTCAATTTACTTGCTCAGATATATAAATCCATTCACATCCAGAAAATAAATGATGCCATTAATCAGAACATACCTGCTAAAATGGTAAACCCATATAGTTTCGCGTGATATTTTCACATTTTTCATTCGATCATCTACATAAATCGGATTGTTTCTGTTTGCCCAAATTAATTTACAACGATCTATGGTCCCGTATACAATATGCTACGCTTAAAAGATGTAGAAATAGTATAATTCTGGAAAGTCTGTTTCCGAGGGTAGCGTTTTATGTAACATAAACTACCACCATAAATAATTATGAAAATTATGGATAAAAATTACGAAATGCGATGCGAAAGATGTTGTAGGAAAGGGAGAAATGAAGGTGTTGCCAGATGGAACAATGGAATAATAAACTAGTAGCGACATCTGCTATCAAAACAGCACGAATATAAGAAATAAAGGACTCATTTCACCTCTTCCCCATCGTTAGGCCATATTTGAAAAATCTTTTACATATACCAAGCGATGATTGGATCTGTATTTAAAGGGAGAACGTGGAAGTATCTTTTCCAGAATCAATGAATTTCTCTTACATATTAAAGCAATTATATCTCAGTCTATCAGTTATCTACGGCCTCATTCAGTTTTTTATTTTATATCGGAACTATTTATATTTAATTTAGTTATCCATTCAATTTTTTCTCCTTTCATTATACATATTTTTATTCCTTCCACTTTATAATTAGTATTGGACTTTTTTGGATATAACACTTCTATTTTGAGGTATAGACGCTTTAGAAGCCAACATAACTCGTGTTATTGATGAAATAAGGCCCGAATTACTCGAGAAAGTGGTCCAAAATTGATCTGGTCGAATGCGATTCCTCAGAGCTAGTCGTGGTGGACATACTACTCTGTCAAGAAAGTACCGGGAATTTTCACGAAAACCAATGATATGGATAAACTTCATTCAAATGCGCTACAATTTCAGGGATAAAATGTGCCGGAGCTCCATCATTTTGGAAGTACATTCCTCTTGGATTGTTTCCATCATTCAAGAGCCCTGGCAAATGCTCGATTAAAAATTGTAGATATGTCACTCCATTCAACCTGTGTGGAAGAATACTTTATAATTAGTATTGGACTTTTTTGGATATAACACTTCTATTTTGAGGTATAGACGCTTTAGAAGCAAACATAACTCGTGTTATTGATGAAATAAGGCCCGAATTACTCGAGAAAGTGGTCCAAAATTGATCTGGTCGAATGCGATTCCTCAGAGCTAGTCGTGGTGGACATACTACTCTGTCAAGAAAGTACCGGGAATTATCGATTTAAATCTGGCGGGGCAATGAGGCAGGTAAAAACTTTTTTTCCTAGGTTGGTACCACTGTCCTTAATTACTATGCCAAGCTTAAGCGGGATCTGTCAACTAGTGTGTTTGCAACAGCTGATTAAGTCAGTCGATGTCAGAGTGCGTGCCGATTTTTACTATGGGTGATTACGTTGAGCCAAGAATTTGTATGCCGGAAATTATTTTCAAAACATAAATGTCATAAAATTATCTTTCAAATAAAAAAAAATTTGGCTTCGATCTTAATTTAAATGTGTTTAATTTCGATTTAAAGTTCTATCACTCTAAAAAAACACCCGATACTTTAGAATTATAGATTTACTCTAATATTTGGTATTCTATTTAATTTTAAAAGCATGCCTTCGTTGTTCGTAAACCCCTGACGTGGAGAATTCCGAACGTTTCTCACTTTCCATACGCTTCTCGTATATCAAACGAACCCTCTCTTTGTCTGTATAGGCCCAATGTCCACTCTGTTGACCGACCAGGGATTTAAATGAGCGCAAGTGATTTATGACGTGTCCACGTACAAGAGCCCACAACATTCGTGAGCGAATCACCTCGATCCATCACGGCTGACCATTCTGACAAACATAAAACAAAATAGATCGAGTCACCTTACGTCGCCATTCATAAAGCAACTGCGACCTGCCCACACCTGAAGACGTAGGTAGATATGCGTAAAAATATAACGGAGTAGGCCGAGAGGTGAAAACAAGCGAGCACGGGTACATTTCGAAAAAATATGGACGATATTACTGGCGACCATATGGTTGTCTTTCCAGGAATAACAATTACAGCTTTCGAACAACAAACGATGAGAATATGAATATGGCAAAGAAAGAACAGAATGTTTTGAGTATGTGTTAAAGAATTTCGGAAGAAGTTGGATAGATATGACATTCATTAACATATTATATTGGGTGTTATGGGGAGTTATGTCGCATGATCTTGGAGGTCAATTAATCGGACCATTTCTCGAATTAATGTTATCGCCAAATCTTTCTTTCAATAAATCGATTGTTACAGTAGCAGCGTGAGGTGTAGCACCATCTTGTTGGAACCAAAATACTTTTAGGTCGATACCATTCAAATTTTGAAACAAAAAATCATTAATCATCGATTTGTAACGAGCACCATTCACTGTAACATTAGCTCCAGCATCGTTCTTAAAGAAATATGGACCGATGATGCCTCCAGCGTGCAAAGCACACCGTACAGTATATTTTTCAGGATGCAATGGAACCTGCAGAACTTCTTGAGGATTGTTTTCACTTCCTATACGGCAAATTTGCTTGTTTACATAGCCGTTCGACCAGAAATGAGCTTCATCATTAACCACAATTTTACGATAAAAAAAGTGGATCAACTTCAAGCTGTTCTAGGGCCCAATCAGCAAACGAACGACGCTTTTTATGATCAACTGGCTACAGTTCTTGAACCAGTTGGATCTTGTATGGGTGTAAACCATGATCTTCACGCAAAATTTTCCATGTGGTGGATGGACGTAGTCCAACTCGTTGTGAACTTTGACGAATAGACAAATCTGGATCATCATTAACACTATGACTTACAGCAGCGATATTTTCTTTTGTGCGTACAGTTCTTTGTCTTGTTGTTGCATCGAGTATAGAAAATTTTGTGCGTTATCTATCGATAAGACGAATAAGCTGCTCTGATGGACGATTATGTAAACCATAAATTTCACGAAGTGCTCTATAAGTTTGGCGGATAGAACACTGATTTTGAAAATAAATTTCAACAATTTGTAAACGTTGTTGCGGCATGAGTCTTTCCATGATAATTTGTCAATGCTTACTGGACAGAAATGTCAAAACAACATGGCTTCTAGCTTCTGTCAAATCACAGTTATCCCTATCGAAAGTTCTATCACTCTAAAAATGACCTGATACATTACTTTTGTCGTAGAATGTTACAAAAAATAAGTGTATTAAAATTATGAAAAAAAATGAATTCCGGATTCTTTCTAGACGGATAATATATTGACCATCAATATGCACATGATTTATCTATCATATACAGAGGTATTCCAGAATGAATGGATAATCCTGTAACACTGTAGAGAAGAGCTATTGGGCGCTCTGAAAAAAAACACAAAAATTATCTATACCCTGTAGACACTTTTTTTCAAAGTAATGATTCCTACAACACCGTGTTGCGTTTATATTTAATATGCTCACAAAAATCGAATTCGTCAGTTTCTTCCTGGTAAAATACCAATAGATATAGAGAAAATCGTATGAATAACTTTCGTCATTATTTTGAAAGAAATAATTTGTTTGTTCGTTCAACAGGATTTTACGGGCATTGTACCTGTTGATTTCAAGAAATTCTGAAAGTGTTAATCTAGAACTTTTGCTTTCAACGTGGATAATTTCATAATTATTGTTGAAATTTTGCCTGAATTCCTTGAGATGATTAGCATATGTCGAATGTACGGAATCCGATATATAACTTCTTTGGTGTTCTTGGATTCTTTTCTTGAATGATCTACCTGTCTGGCCGATGTATATATACTAAAGGGCAATCGTTTCAAGTCAACTTGTAGACTTCAAATTTATTTTCTTTATTTGTTGAAAAATATAATGATATAATAAATCGGGAGTCTACAAGTTGACTTGCAATGATTGCCCGTTAGTATACATTGGCCAGACAGGTGAATCATTCAAGAAAAGAATCCAAGAACACCAAAGGAGTTATATATCTGATTCCGTACAATCGACATATCCTAATCATCTTACGGATTTCAGGCATAATTTCTACAATAACTATGAAATTATTCACGTTGAAAGCAAAAGTTCTAGATTAACACTTTTAGATTTTCTTGAAATCAACAGGTACAATGCCCGTAAAATCCGTTTGAACGAACAGATAGATGTTTAGAAGTCTCCATTACAGAATTTCCCTAATAGTATTTTTAGTGACAAAGTCCAATAAACACCTTGAGTTTTTATGACTTGTTCTTCCATTATTTTGTCACGTACCTAACAATGTATTTGAACTCGGTTACACTGAACACCATCAGCCAGTAGAATGTAGATACCTGAATAAGCCACATCGTGGTGAAACAATTGTTGTATTACAAACATTTTTGTGAAGATGAAATACTGTCTCCAATATATTCGTTAATTGAAATGAGGTTACACCAATTAAAGACCGAATCCATCAAACATTTCTCGCATTCTATGTTCGTATATAGATATAAGACAGAATGGATTTTGTGCATAATAATTTTAGTTGGTTTTTTTCACACGCGCCACCTCTTTGATAGGATTGAATCTGGAACATGCTTTTTCTATTAAACTTGTGCGTATATTCTGTAGAAAAACATAGAATGTTACAAATATTTCAGGTTAAATCTTTACAAAATTAAAAATCTCCTATATTTGTGGAATTATAGATATGCAAACACGGAGCCAAACCAATCCAATTGTTCAACCATATCTTGGAAGTAATACATTCCAGTCCAATAACCGAAAGATAACTGAACCAATATTTCCTGCATCTATTTCCTACTTTTTACGATTCCAAATAAACTCTTAGCAGCAATGCTATATCTATAAAACAACATTTTATTCTCGCACCCTTATACATCCATCTCCTATTCTTGAGGACCAGAGACAGTTATAAGAATACTATGTGTTCAAACTGTGGTATAGTTTCACACACACTTGCTCTAAAGTTTGCCAGTTTAATATGACATCGTAAAAACTTATATGGAAGCTATTTAAACAAGCGAGGATTTCAAATGTGCAGGATTCCGGGAATATCCGGGCAATTTCGAAGTTTTATCCCTTCGGAAGTTTAGAAGTTCAATATGGACATTCTCGTTCTAGACTGTGATTGATGCAATAAGTGGATGATGCATTTGAGATTTTTTCATCTATTCGCTACTGAAAAAGTTATTAATTTAAAACTTATATAAAATGTTAATTATCTGACTCCCGATTTATGTATGTTTTTCTTGGAACTTTTGCAATAAAAATTATATGAATCAGTTATTACTGAAATGACATTTATCCATTAATAAACAGCCATAATAACGGATTTTCCAATATTAATGATAGAATTTTAAATATGGGGTGTTTTTGTCAGAGTGATAGAACTTTCAGTAGGGATAACTGTGATTTGACAGAAGGTAGAAGCCATGTTGTTTTGACATTTTTGTTCAGTAAACATAGACAAATTATCATGGAAAGACTAACGCCGCAACAACGTTTACAAATTGTTGAAATTTATTTTCAAAATCAGTCTTCTATTCGCCAAACTCATAGAGCACTTCGTGAAATTTATGGTTTACATATTCGTCCATCAGAGCAGCTTATTCGTAGATCTATCGATAGATTTCGGACAACATTTCTCTACTTGATGCAACAACAAGACAAAGAACTTTACGTACAGAAGAAAATATCGCTGCTGTAAGTCATAGTGGTAATGATTATCCCGATTTGTCTATTCGTCAACAAGTTGGACTCTGTACATCCACCACATGGAAAATTTTGCGTGAAGATCTCGGTCTACACCCATACAAGATACAATTGGTTCAAGAACTAAAGCTACTTGACCATAATAAGCGTCGTTTGTTTGATGATTGGGCCCTAGAACAGCTTGAACTTGATCCACTTTTTTATCGTAAAAGTGTGTTTGGTGATGAAGCTCATTTCTGGTTGAACGGCTATGTAAACAAGCAAAATTGCCGTACATGGAGCGGAAACAATCCTCAGGAAGTTCTGCAGGTTCCATTGAAAAGTGCTCGTTATAGATCTATGATCAATAAATATTTGTTTCAAAATTTGAATGGTATGGACCCAGAAGTGTTTTGGTTCCAACAAGATGGTGCTACACCTCATGCTGCTACCGTAACAATTGATTTATTGAAAGAAATATTTGGCGATAACATTATTTCGAGAAATGGTCCAATTAATTGGCCTCCAAGATCATGCGACAGAACTCCACTGGATTATTTTCTTCAGAGTTATGTCAAGTCATTGGTTTATGCTGACCAGAAACAATAGACGCTTTGGAAGCCAACAAAACTCGTGTTATTGATGAAATAAGTCCTGAATTACTCGAAAGAGTGGTCCAAAATCGGTCTGGTTCCTTAAAGCTAGTCGTGTTGGACATATGCCGGAAATTATTTATAAAATATAAATGACATAAAATTATTTTTGAAATACAAAAAAAAATCTTAATTTAAATGTGTTTTATTTTAATTTAAATTTCTATCACTCTAAAAAAAACACCTGATAGTTGAAATGGAAACACTGTTTATTATTTTTGATATTTCCCATGGCATTTGCGTTGTTTAAATTTGTCACAGTTTTCACGAATGAACACCGATTTTGATAGAAGAGTTTAACAATTTCTAAACGTTGTTGAAGCGTGTATATTTCCATGATTAAATAACATTACATACTGAACACAAATGATCTGAGAAATGCCGGAAATAATGTACAGTGTGGCCGGTATAACTATTTCAAATTGTATAATTCCTATTGGAAAACCCGTTAGTTGTTTGCGTGAATTAGGTATTTTCATGAGATTTTCATTTCAGATGAGTAAACTCAGCAACGATGAAGATCCTGATTCGGACCCAGAAGCGGATCCTGAGCAGTTGCTGAATGAGTGGCTGGGCGAACTGAAAACACTATCAGGGGTAAGTTTATCTCTGAACAGTGACCATCTTTTCAAACCACGACTTGATGAAATTCGAAATCAAACTGAAACCTATTTTATTTGAATCCTGGTTTTAATAATATAATAATATGTAATGTTTGTGTGTAATCATATGCTAATTATGAGTATTACGACAAATTATGGTCTGAGTTGAGCATGAGGAAAGTTTATTCTGCGTTAGTAACGTGAAAATATCGGGAATACATTTCTTTACTTGAATTAACTCGTAAAGGTATGTCTTGTTTGTATTTTGATTACCTAGATGGCGCTCGTGTATTATTAATACCTTAGTGTCTCTGTGTATACCGAGTATAGATACTTGACAGATTTGAAGTCACTAGCATACATTGCACCAATCAGTTTGAAACGTGCGCATGTCTGTAATTCGCCTCTGTGATCAACAAAAACTTGTCGAGTTTGGTTGAGTATAGATATGTTATACAGATGTATGTTACACTGTCTCGATTTCTAGAACTTTCTATTACCACAGCTCATACTCCTTATCAATAGTTTTTGGTACAGATCAGCTGAGTTGATTTATTTGAAATTATTTACGTCATTCATCGCTAAAAATAAATTCCTCACATGCAGTGTGCAAAGAAATATCGGGTGTTGTTTTTTAGAGTGATAGAACTTTGATTTGAAATAAAACACATGACCAATTTTGGACCACTTTTTTGAGTAAATCAGGTCTTATTTAATCAATAACACGAGTTATGTTGGCTTCCAAAGCGTCTATTGTTTCTGGTTTTACAGCATAAACCAATGACTTGACATAACCCCAAAGAAAATAATCCAGTGGAGTTACGTCGCATGATCTTGGAAGCCAATTAATTGCACCATTTCTCGAAATAATGTTATAGCCAAATCTTTCTTTCAATAAATCAATTGTAGCAGCATGAGCTGTAGCACCATCTTGTTGGAACCAAAACGCTTCTGGGTCGATACCATTCAAATTCTGAAACAAATAATCATTGATCATCGATCTGTAACGAGCACCATTCACTGTAACATTGCCTCCAGCATCGTTTTTGAAGAAATAAGGACCGATGATGTCTCCAGCGTATAAAGCACACCATAGAGTGCATTTTTCAGGATGCACTGGAATCAGCAGAGCTTCTTGAGGATTGTTTTCACTCCATATACGGGAATTCTGCTTGTTTACATAGCCGTTCAACCAGAAATGAGCTTTATCACCAAACACAATTTTACGATAAAAAAGTGTATCAACTTCAAGCTGTTCTAGGGCCCAATCAGCAAACAAACTACGCTTATTATGTTCAAGTGGCTTTAGTTCTTGAACCAGTTGGATCTAGTATGGGTGTAGACTAAGATCTTTACGCAAAATTTTCCATGTGGTGAATGCAAAGTGTCCAACTTTTTGTGAACATAAACGAATGGACAAATCTGGATCATCATTAACACTATGACTCACAGCAGCGAGATTTTCGTCTATACGTACAGTTCTTTGTCTTGTTGTTGTTGTTTCATCGAGTAGAGATAATGTTGTCCGCAATCTATCGATAGTTCGAGGAATAAGCGGCTCTGATGGACGATTATGTAAACCATTAATTTCACGAAGTGCTCTATAAGTTTGGCGAATAGAACACTGATTTTGAAAGTACATTTCATCAATTTGTGAACGTTGTTGCGGCATGAGTCTTTCCATGATAATTTGTCAATGCTTACTGAACTCAAATGTCAAAACAACATGGCTTCTACCTTATTTTAATTCACAGTTATCCCTACCGAAAGTTCTATCACTCTAAAAAACACCCGATAGGAATGTGGTATCGTATTGTATTTGATTTTCAAGCGTTATGGACTGCACCGGAGTACTTCTGAGTAAGATGCAGCAACTAACTGAATTTAAGATACACGAAACTGAATGAGGTGTCTAACTCCCCACTTCCCAGATCTGTGAGAGAGAGAAGAGCAATCTATTAGAGTTACACACTGGATTATTCATTATCATAACCTACATATCTTTCGATTATTCCAATGTTCGATTAGACGTCGGAGCATTGAATATCGTATTTCCAAAAACGTTATCTTCCAAACCTGTATATGTGGAAGATCGCATAAACATCATTTCGTCATAAACCAAATAATGCTCTTGTTGACCAGGTAGCCACACTGTAGCTTCCTGATAACATAATTCACAATTTCGTCTGACATTTCCAGTATCTCCGGAAACATTGTTTCCAAATGGTGAAATATCATAGGCTTTATCGAAGTATAAATCATCTGAAATAGGGTTGGTATAAGCCAATATCCACTGAACTTCATTGTTTCCGTCAATATCAATATCGAGCAGTGCCAGTATTTGTCATGTTATGTTATTATTGCGTTACGGTAGGTAATGAATTGTTCTATTATGTTCCATAAGTGGGACAAAAGCATTATTCGACAAACAATTGGTGTATTAATACATTGTTCACATGTCCCAATTTTCAAATTAACGTTCGGAAATTAATGAAATATCAGGTGATTGGAAATTAACTTGGCCGAAAAAATGAAGTTTTCGGGGGTATTTCTACAGGATTTCTTGGGATTTATATTAGATATAAGTATCGGGTGCTTTTTTTTTTAGAGTGATAGAACTTTTGATAGGGATAACTGTGATTTGACAGAAGGTAGAAGACCAAATTATCTTGGAAAGACTCACGCCACAACAACGTTTACAAATTGTTGAAATTTATTTTCAAAATCAGTGTTCTATTCGCCAAACTTATAAAACAATTCGTGAAATTTATGGTTTACATAATCATCCATCAGAGCAGCTTATTCGTCGAACTATCGATAGATTCCGGACAAAATTTTCTCTACTGAGCATCATATTATTAGAAGTGAGCGGTTCAGCGTTGATCCCTACCTTGAACACAATAAGTTTCAAACGGAAACAGATATAGAATTGAAAATTCCGGTTTAGCTTATAGGCCTAAATACCCCGATGGATTTCGCTGTTAAGGTAAATCAGTCCGATAGTTTCGCAGTTATTTAGATTAGAAATTTTCTCATATCTTCAATAATATTTTCCAATCTACACATCCAAACTATCTTAAACTATCGATAGATTTCGGACAACATTTTCTCTACTCGATGCAATAACAACAATACAAAGAAGTGCACGCACAGAAGAAAATATCGCTGCTGTAAGTAATAGTGTTAATGATGATCCAGATTTGTCTATTCGTCGATGTTCACAACAAGTTCGATTCTGTGCATCCACCACATGGAAAATTTAGTGTAAAGATCTTGGTCTACACCCATACAGTATCTAACTGGTTCAAGAACTAAAGCCACTTGACCATAATAAGCGTCGTTTGTTCGCTCATTGGGCCCTAGAACAGCTCGAAGTTGATCCACTTTTTTATCGTAAAATTGTGTTCAGTGATGAAGCTCACTTCTGGTAAACAGGCAAAATTGCCATATATGGAGGGAAAACAATCCTCAAGAAGTTCTGAAGGTTCCATTGCATCCTAAAAATGGATTGTATGATGTGCTTTACACGCTGGAGGCATCATCGGTTCATATTTATTTGAAAACAATGCTGGAGCTAATGCTACAGTGAATGGTGCTCCTTACAGATCGATGATTATTTGTTTCAAAATTTGAATGGTATCGATCCAGAAGTGTTTTCGTTCCAACAAGATGGTGCTACATCTCATGCTGCTACCGTAACAATTGACATATTGAAAGAAAGATTTGGCGATAACATTATTACGAGAAATGGTCGAATTAATTAGCCTCCAAGATCATGAGACATAACTCCAATGGATTATTTTCTTTGGGGTTATGCCAAGTCATTAGTTTATGCTGATAAACCAGAAACAAAAGACGCTTTGGAAGCCAACATAACTCGTGTTATTGATGAAATAAGTCTTGCATTACTCGAAAAAGTGGTCCAAAATTGGTCTGTCTAATGCGGTCGTGAAAATTATCTTTCAAATAAAAAAAATTTGGCTTCAATCTTAATTTAAATGTGTTTTATTTCAGTTTGAAGTTCCGTCACTCTGAAAGAACACCCGATATAAACAGATTTAATCTGTCAGTCTTTTACAATTTTAATTTCAAAAAAATTTTTATTCAAAAAACTTTAAGAATTAAATTAATGTCTACATAAGCACCGCTCATATATAATAGACGTATATAATCAAAACTCAATATACAATGTCAAATGGAATAAATAAACCAAGAATTATAAATAGTCATTTGAAATTAATAAATAAATATTTGAAGGAGACAAAATTTTGTTTCTGATCTTACCATTATGAACACCAATTCCTTTTCAAAAACATAAAACACAACTTAAGGGCTTCTCAAAAAATATAATTTATTTGAAATATTTAATATATTCAAATATTCAAATAAGTTAATTCAAAAATCTCTCAAAACATGCACTATATCTTCAAAAAACAATTAGAATTCGGATAATCTCTTCATCGGCCCCAAATAATATTTTAAATATCAAAACTAACTAACAATCAGTATATCTTACCTCAAAGTGGTAACCGGCTTCAAACAGACTAACTTTAAAAATCAAGATAGTCTATGTTCGTCACAAAATCACAGAAAACTGTAAGGTATTATAAGGTTTTCTTCAAACCATTGACATTCCATAATGAGATTTATTCAAGCCTAAATATAATTATATATTATGTATAAAATAAAATAGAAAAAGGCTTTTTTCTATTTTATGAATGTCAAAACAGATTCAATCTGTCAGCCTTCTACAATTTTAATTTCAAAAAATTAACAATAAAAATTTGTGAAAATTAGAATAACCTTATTTAATATTACGATTCATTTTATTGTTTTATTAACTATGAACAACAGCTGTTTATAGGTATTTGAAGAAGTTTTTATGTAACGAAACGCACAATAGGAGCAAGTCTGAAGAATAAGTAGAAACCAACATATATGTGTTATATACAATTTAGTATACCGTTGTTTTTTTTTTACTTCATTTAAATTTGAATTATGTAGAAGTAACTAGCGTTCACAACTTGATTGCAGTTAAACGATAAAGATTCTGCCACACTCCTACTGGTTGACATTCAACACAATAATAAAGTAATAGGTCTGTTCTTGATTTTTACAACTCTTTTATTTCACATTTCCAAATATTGTCCTTCGCACACGTCATTTCCTGCCCCTTTAAGTGCACTTTGATGTAAAAATAATTTTTGCCGCAACTGAATAAACACAAATGGATCGAACAAGGTATGCGTTCATCAAGTGAACATGTTCAATTATAAATGCAGCTGAAATACAAAAACAGGTCGAGTTAATACAAAACCAAAGTTAACCTCATGCGCTCTGTAACTTATTAGGAACGTCTTTGTATTCATTAAACAAAACATACAAAACCCGAATATATTATAGATTCGTTGAACCCTTACCAAATGAATTGGTCAGCCCTGAACAGAATCGAATAATTCGATGGTGCGAACACCTGCGATAAGCAAAGAGTACATTCGATTGTTTAATAAGGTTTCACCTTATTTAAACTATTATTCACTGTGATTCAACCATCAGGAAGTACGTTCATTCATTATTTGAATGTTCAAATAACTTGATGCCATTTCATTCACGAATAAACGAACGTATATTTATCACTATTGTCTACTTGATCAAACAACGGAAGTATCGCGGGTTTTTTAGAGTGATATAAGTTTGAATTGAAATGTAACATTTAAATTAAGATTGAAGCCAATGTTTTTTTATTTGAAAGATAATTTCATGACATTTATGTTTTAAAAATAATTTCCGGCATATGTCCACCACGACTAGTTCTGAGGAACCGCATTCGACCAGACCAATTTTGGACCACTTTTGCGATTAATTTAGGCCTTATTTCTTCAATAACACGAGTTATGTTGGCTTCCAAAGCGTCTATTGTTTCTGGTTTATCAGCATAAACCAATGAGTTGACATAACCCCAGAGAAAATAATCTAGTGGAGTTAACTCGCATGATCTTGGAGGCCAATTAATTGGACCATTTCTCGTGATATTGTTATCGCCAAATCTTTCTTTCTATAAATCATTTGTTTCGGTAGCAGCATGAGGTGTAGCACCATCTTGTTTGAACCAAAACACTTCTGGGTCGATACCATTCAAATTTTGAAACAAATAATCATTGATCATCGATCTGTAACGAGCACCATTCACTGCAACATTAGCTCTAGCATCGTTTTAAAGAAATATGAACCGATGATGCCTCCAGCGTGTAAAGCACACCATACAGTGCATTTTTTAGGATGCCATGGAACCTGCAGAACTTCTTGAGAATTGTTTTCACTCCATATACGACAATTTTGCTCGTTTACATAGCCATTCAACCAGAAATGAGCTTCATCACTAAACACAATTTTACGATAAAGAAGTGGATCAACTTCAAGCTGTTCTAGGGCCTAATCAGCAAAAAAACGATGCTTATTATGGTCAAGTGGCATAATAATTTGTCGAAGTTTACTGAACAGAAATGTCAAAAAACATGGCTGCTTTCTTCTGTCAAATCACAGTTCAAGCTGTTATAGGGCCCAATGACACACAAACGACGCTTATTATGGTCAAGTGGCTTTAGTTCTTGAACCAGTTGGATATTGTATGGGTGTAGACCAAGACCTTCACGCAAAATTTTCCATGTGATGGATGCACAGAGTTCAACTTGTTGTGAACGTAGACGAATAGACAAATCTGGATCATCATTAACACAATGACTTACAGAAGCGATATTTTCTTCTGTACGTACAGTTCTTTGTCTTGTTGTTGTTGCATCGAGTAGAGAAACTGTTGTCCAGAATCTATCGATAGTTCGACGAATAAGCTGCTATGATGGACGATTATGTAAACCATAAATTTCACGAAGTGCTCTATAAGTTTGGCGAATAGAGCACTGATTTTGAAAATAAATCTCAACAATTTGTAAACGTTGTTGCAGCGTGGGTCGTTCCATGATAATTTGTCAATGCTTACTGAACAGAAATGTCACAACAACATGCCTTCTACCTTCTGTCAAATCACCGTTATCCCTATCGAAAGTTCTATCACTCTAAAAAAACACCCGATATAAGTGCAGTTTTTCAGATTTCTGAGATTTTTAATCCTATGTAGTAAAAACCCCTCAGCCTCGGAAATTTATCCTTCTGAAACGTTGCTTCAAAAGAAATCGAACCAATTAATTCTGGTTTACCGACAATTTTTCGAGAAAGTGGCGAACAACACTTCTCGTTATTCCTCCTCAACTACATTCATTCTACCGGGGCAATAATTCAACTGCCATCTCTTCCATGCCGATGCGAAGACGCCATCATTAATCCATTACCAGCAGCAATGAATATCAAAGAGACAGCTTCAGGCAAGGTACCCGTCTACATCGCTCTGTATATACCCAACCTAGATGGTAATACGGTACTCTAAATCAATTCCAACTTTCCTGCATCGGCGTTTATTTATTCACACTCGTTATATCCTTTATAACGGAATTCAATTGTTATGAATGATGGATGAGAAAAACGGGTCATTATGCAAGATTGCTGGAATCATGTGAAAAAGTGAAGTT
The DNA here is from genome assembly GCA_034642435.1 of Megalocaria dilatata. Lineage (NCBI taxonomy): Eukaryota > Metazoa > Arthropoda > Insecta > Coleoptera > Coccinellidae > Megalocaria > Megalocaria dilatata. The sequence goes on along the minus strand of CM067855.1, from coordinate 7,127,081 downwards.
TTCATTTTTTCCCATTCGAAGGCTAATCCAGACACCAGAACGACAGTATTTGTGGCAGTAAAGTTGAAGTATCGGGTGTTTTTTTACAGTGATATAGTTTTCGATAAATATAACAGTTATTTGACAGAAAAAAGAAACCACATTGTTTTGACATTTCTGTTCTGTAAGCATTGACAAATTATCATGGAAACACACACGTCACAACGTTTCCAAACTGTTGAAATTTATTTTCAAAATCAGTGTTCTATTCACCAAACTTATAGAGCACTTCGTGAAATTTATGATCTGCATAATCGTCCATCAGAGCAGCTTATTCGTCGAACTATGGATAGATTTCGGACAATATTTTTTCTACTCGATGGAACGACAAGACAAAGAACTGTATGTACAGAAGAAAATATCCATGCTGTAATTCATAATACACCCATACAAGATCCAACTGGTTCAAGAACTAAAGCCATTTGATCATAATAAGCGTCGTTTGTTTGCTGATTGGGCCCTATAACTGCTTGAAGTTGATCCACTTTTTTATCGTAATATTGTGTTTAGTGATTAAGCTCATTTCTGATTGAACGGCTATGTAAATAAGCAAAATTGCCGTATATGGATTGAAAACAATCTTCAAGAAGTTCTGCAGATTCCATTACATCCTGAAAAATGCACTGTATAGTGTGCTTTACATGCTGGAGGCATCATCGGTCCATATTTCTTTGAAAACGATACTGGAACTAATGTTACAGTGAATGGTGCTCGTTACAGATCGATGATCAATGATTATTTCTTTCAAAATTTGATGGGTATCGACCCAGAAGTGTTTGGTTCCAACAAGTTGGTGCTACACCTCATGCTGCTACCGTAACAATTGATTTATTGGAAGAAAGATTTGGCGATAACATTATTTGGAGAAATGGTCCAATTAATTGGCCTCCAAGATCTTGCGACATAACTCCACTGGATTATTTTCTTTGGGGTTATGTCAAGTCATTGGTTTATGCTGATAAACCAGAAACAATAGAAGCTTTGGAAGCCAAAATAACTGGTGTTATTGATGAATTAAGGCCTCAATTACTCGAAAAAGTGGCCCAAAAATTGGTCGGGTAGAATGCCGTTCCTCAGAGCTAGTCGTGGTGGTTTCTAAAACATAAATGTCATAAAATTATCTTTCAATTAAAAAAAAATTGGCTTCGATCTTTATTTTAAATGAAATAGAATAGAAAAAGGCTTTTTACTTGATAGAAGAAATATAACAAAATTTGAATATCAAAACAGATTTAATCTGTTAGTCTTCTACACTTTTAATTTCAAAATATTTATTCAAAAAACTTTAAGAATTAAATTTATGTCTTTATAAGCACTGCTCATATTCAATTAATAGACGTATAAAATCGAAACTCATTATACAATGTCAAATTGAATTGAGAAAACCCAACGAATATAAATTGTCAATTAAAATTAATAAATAAATCAATATTTTTTGTTTCGTTCCAGGCATGCGTACTGAACTCTTCAGACAAACGTACGAAGCCCTGTTTGTTACAAAATGTATTGTTTTCTGCTCTTATATTTATGAAGTCTAAATCTGTCTTGAAAATATACAAAATAATTTCAAGAACTTCTCAAAAATCAATTTATTTGAAATATTTAATATATTTAAATAAATTGCTTCAAAAACGCTCAAAACATGTAGCACATCCTCAAAAATAATTAGGATTATATTAGGTTTTTAAATATAGAAAATTTATTATACAGTGTTGAATGTTATCAACTAAGACTATTAAAGTGTCTTATAAACTTTGTGTAATTTTGTTGTGAGCATAGAACATAGGGAAACTTCGATATTAGTATACCTAGTTGAATGTTCATCAAATCACATATTTCCAGAGACGGCATTTGGTAAGTCTATTCATTGTTAATTGATTTTATTATTATTTTTTTATATGTAAAGTTGAACTGGTCTTATCTGAATTCCAATTATTTTTGAGGATGTGCTACATGTTTTGAGAGTTTTTGCAGCTATTTATTTAAATATATTGAAAATTTCAAATAAATTGGTTTTTGAGTTCTTAATACCATTTTTTATATTTTTGAGACAGATTTAGTCTTCATAAATAAAAGATCAGAAAACAATACATTTTTTAACAAACAGGGCTTCGTACGTTTGGCTGAAGAGTTCAGTACGCATGCCTGGAACGAAACAAAAAATATTTATTTATTTATCAATTTAAATTGGCAATTTATAATTCTGAAAGTTTCTTGAATAAGTTTTTTGGAATTAAAATTTTAGAAGACCAACAGATTAAATCTGTTTTGATATTCAGATTTTTTTTATTTGAAAGATAATTTTATGACATTTATGTTTTAAAAATAAGTTCCGACATTTCCACCACGACTAGCTCTGAGGAACTGCAGTCGACCAGACCAATATTGGATCACTTTTTCGAGTAAATCAGGTCTTATTTCATCAATAACACGAGTTATGTTGGCTTCCAAAGCGTCTATTGTTCCTGGTTTATTAGCATGAACCATTGACTTGACATAACCCCAGAGAAAATAATCCAGTGGATTTATGTCGCATGATCTTGGAGGCCAATTAATTCGACCAATTCTCGAAATAATGTTATCGTCAAATCTTTCTTTCAATAAATCAATTGTTACGGTAGCAGCATAAGGTGTAATACCATCTTGTTGGAACCAAAACACTTCTGGGTTGATACTATTCAAATTTTGACCATTAACTGTAACATTAGCTCCAGTATAGTTTTTAAAGAAATATGGATTGATGATACCTTCAGCGTCTTAAGCACAGCATACAGTGAATTTTTCAGGATGCCATGGAACCTGCAGAACTTCTTGAGGATTGTTTTCACTCCATATACGGCAATTTTGCAAGTTTACATAGCCGTTCAACCAGAAATGAGCTTCATCACTAAACACAATTTTACGATAAAAAAGTGGATCAACTTCAAGTTGTTCTAGGGCCTAATCAGCCAAAAAACGATGCTTATTATGGTCAAGTGGCATGATAATTTGTAAATGTTTACTGAACAGAAATGTCAAAAAAACATGGCTGCTATCTTCTGTCAAATCACAGATCCCTATCGAAAGTTCTATCACTCTAAAAAAAACACCCGATATATTATAAACTGACCGTCACTGATGATGATTTTTCGATGAAAATCCGGATTTTTTTGATTCATTCAAGGATCCAATCAGCGAAAATACTCTTTCTGTTTCGATATTCAAAAAATATCTCATTTAATTTCAAAAAGCTCTTAAGAAATTTCACAGAGTTAAGGGTTGTAGTGAGTTATAACGAAATCACTCTCTTTGATGCGTCAGATATTGAAATAGCCTTCTATCATGTAGAAAAGCCTCCTTTCCATTAATTTATCTTATAATAATATTTTTTCTGGAAAATCTGCAGTTTTCCAAAGTAAAAAGCCTTAAAAGCTAGACCGTCATTACAAATCATGCCTGAACTTGCGAGGTGGATACTCGTGTTCTACATGCCTTCGACAGGAATATCAATATATGCACTTCCAAGTCTCCCCAACACTTAAGAATTATAATAGATACTCACCGGCTTATACCTACCCTCAAATACCCATCCACTTTTTTCCCGAGTGTTTACCAACACCGGGGTGGGGAAAGGGGGACCTTTCTCATTTTCTATGTATGTGTGTACCGACGAGTGCTTTTGCGGGACTCGACAGAGCCCAGAAGTACGTGTGCGGAAAAGTTTATCGCTGTGCTTTTGTGAAATTTCCACCCCTGGTCTTTTTCCGCTTGATATATCTGCAATGGAATGTACTTGCTCATTTGAAAGGGGACATGGGACAGGGATATATGTCAACATACCGGAACAGAGCTGTATGAGGTATTTCTTCAATCATTCCAGAAATGAGAATTTCAAAATAATTAAGTCTATCATATTGATTTCAGTTCAAATCACCCATTTTCCTAAAAATTGGCAGCATTCGATGTTCTAATTATCGAAAATATTACCTCAAAATTACAATTAAAACTGGATCTGTCTTTAGTATATCCAAAATCAATAATTCAACTGAAAGTAAATAAAATAGAAAGGCCTTTTACTTAATAGAAGAAATATAACAAAATTTGAATATCAAAACAAATTAAAATATGTTTATCTTCCACAATTTTAATTTCGAAAAAATTTTTTATTCAAAAAGCTTTTAGAATTAAATTAATGTCTAAAACAAGCACCGCTTACATTTAATAGACGTATATAATCAAAACTCAATATATAATGTCAAATGGAATAAATAAACCAACAGATATACGAAAGTCATTAAAATTAATAAATAAATATTTAAAGGAGACAAAATTTTGTTTCTGGTTTTACCTTTAAGAACACCAATTGCCTTTTAAAAACATGAACACACTTAAAGGACTTCTCAAAGAATATAATTTATTTGAAATATTTAATATATTTAAATATTCGAATAAGTTCATTCAGAAATCTCTCAAAACATGTACTATATCTTCAAAAAACAAATATAATTCTAAGTAATCCCTTCTTCGGTCCTAAATAATATTCCAAATATCAAAATCAAAAAACTAACCTATATCAACAACGCACCAACGGTGTCCTTAAAGGTAAGACCAGAAACAGAATTTTGTCTCCTTTAAATATTTATTTATTAATTTTAATGACTTTCGTATATCTGTTGGTTTATTTATTCCATTTGACATTATATATTGAGTTTTGATTATATACGTCTATTAAATGTAAGCGATGCTTATTGTAGACATTAATTTAATTCTAAAAGTTTTTTGAATAAAAAAATTTTTGAAATTAAAATTGTAGAAGATAAACATATTTTAATTTGTTTTGATATTCAAATTTTGTTATATTTCTTCTATCAAGTAAAAGGCCTTTCTATTTTATGAAAGTAAATACATTCCATTAACTTACTCAGGATTAAAAAACAGAAAAAGTAGCTATAGATATCTAAAGATGAATCACAACTTTGAAATTTCTTTCAAAACTGATAATTCATTAGGTAAATTAATGAAAAATAATAAAGATGAAATATCTAAGAGCAAGAAATCAGGTATTTATAAGCTAACTTGCGTTACTTGCTATTTTGTTAATGTTGGTCAAACAGGAAGACCTTTCCAGACGAGACTAAGGGAACATCAAAATTGTTATTGTAACAAAAAAATATATATTGGACACAGGACATATTTTTAATAGTTTTGAAATTTTACACATAGAAAATAAAAGTTTCAGATTAAATCTATTGGAAATATTAGAAATTAATAGATATCATAAAAAACAGATATTATTAAACAACCAAACAGAATTGAGTAGCTCCCTCCTGTTGAATCTTTTTTGAATTATTTTTTCAGAATTTCCAAAGAATTGTAAAACTTTCTTCATCCCCTCTAGTTTCTGTTATGAACTTGCCCTATATATAGAAATTCTCAAACATTGTAAAACCAGTATCTAGTAGTACTCACCTGACGAATTCATGATATGACGAAACGATTGTAGTAAAATAAAATATGGGCGGAAATAGAATTTTGTTTTTACTCATAATTTCAGGATGAATTTCTGGCAAGTAAAGAGCGAAACAATCATGGAAAAACAACTTGGCTGGAGTTTTACTGTTTATTTAATGTCTGTTTACATATATGTTTCGGGTTTTCAGTCCATTTTCAAAACTGAAGAGAACCAAACTTAAAATCGTATTTATAATGGTAGAATAGATCACAGGTACAATTTTGAATAGTGTAAAAATATAGTGTTAGTTGGGTCCTCATCTTTTACAGATAAGAGCAATGGTGATAAATTAAATTGAAGTTGTTCATTTGTTATTGGTTCTTACCATGTGCTAAACAAATTTCCAAAGTTTCTAAAAGTGTCCAATCTTCTGCTTTTATTACCTACGTGTAAAATCTCAGTTCTACTGAAATCTATGAAATAGTTTTTATTTATACAATGTTCCGACAAACCAGATGTTATTTCATTATGTAATATACTTTGTTATGTTCTCCTACTCTTATTTTTATAGATCGTCCTGTCTGGGTTCTCCCTTATCACTACTTTTGAGCGAAATTTTCAGGACCCATCTTGAAAATGAAATCTTTTCTTCACAAGATAATTTGATGAAGAAAGTTTTTTATTGGAAAAGATATGTGGATCATGTATTTTGCATTTGGTTAGGTTTTATTAGGCAATTAGAAATGTTTCTGAATTGGTTAAATTCATCTTTCAATTCTTTCAAATTCACTATTGAAATCGAAAATTTCCAAAAATCAATAAATTTTTTGGATATTCAGGTTACAAGAAATAATAACATAATAACAATTCCCACTCTCATAAAATAAATATGTCTCCTTTTGAGGCCTGAGTAGATAGAATTTTTAAAAAGCCTTTTTCTATTTTACTGAGTAGATAGGTTACTATCAACCCCTTTCTCAATAGAAAACTTTAACAAAGAAATTAAAGTTTTGAAGTCATTAGCGTCGAACAATTGTTACGAACGTAATCGATAAATTAATTCTAGCTTCCCCTTACCCTATTCTTCAGGACAAAGAAAAAGAAAAATTCTGTAGCATGAATTTCATACCACAAATAAGTAACAAAATTTGTAGTAGACTACAATAGAATAATATTAATATTATTTGTACAAATAAGAAAAACTTAGGTTTACTCTTAGTCAATAGCAAAGACTGTCGCGAAATGTGTGAAAAAAGCGGTATATTAAATAATATTATAATTAATGCTCTGCATTTTAGGTCAGACAGGATGATCTATAAACATAAGGGTAGAAAAACATAAAAAAAGAATATTATATAATAAAATAACATCTGGTTTTTCAGGACATTGTATAAGTAACAACCATTTTATAGATCTCAGTAAAACTGAGATTTTACTCGTAGGTAATAAAAGCAGAAGAATGGACGTTTTAGAAAGTTTGGAAACATGTTTAGAATATGGTAAGAAGCTGCCAATTACAAATGAACAACTTCAATTCAATTTATCACCATTGCTCTTATTTGTAAAAGATTAGGATCCAACTAACGCCATATTTTTACACTGTTCAAAATTGTACCTGTGATCTACCTTACCATTATAAATAGGATATTAAGTTTTGTTCTCTTCAGTTTTGAAAATGGGCTGAAAACCAGAAACATATATGTCAACAGACATCGAATAAACAGTAAAAAAGGTGATTCTGGCGTATAGTGTGTATAACTAACTTGAGTACAATTCATTATTTCATGACAATAATATTAAATAAGGTTCAGGTAGGTTGGGCAGAATTACACAAAAAAATTCGGTAAAAATTTGCATAAAAACAGCTTTCTCACCCTCATATAAAATTTCCAACCTCTTTTTCAATGCAAAAGACAAAAACAATCGGCTGAATAATTCTAGAGTCTATAAATAAAGTTGTCAAGAGTGCAGTTGGGTATGTATAGGACAAACCGGAAGATCTTCTCGGAAAAGGTACAAAGAACATCAGTCTACCTTTAGGAACCGGAATGATAACTCCAATTTTGCAAAACATGTTTTCTTAACCGACCATATCTTCTCAGAATTGGATAATCTCGAAATATTGCACGTGGAAACGAAAGGAAAAAAATAGGCATCCTGGAATTCATAGAAATGCACAAATACAAAAAGCACGTACCGACAAAAAAACTATTAAATGAGCAGACGGACCTGTGGCAAACCCTACTTTTTGAAGCTTTGCCGAAGCCATCAAGAAATATATTAGTTGAGACATAATTTGTTTATTCAGTTTGAAAATGTGGTATCACTACGAAACTCGAGTCATTGTATAATCAGTAATTTCTCATTTCATTCCTATCCTCATATTCTTCTGTAGTGAAATTATTCCTAATAATAATTTTTTGTTATATGAAATTAGAATAAAAACTGTATGAATTTTGTCAATTGAAGTTTCAGAAAAATGGACGATATTAGATTTAAAAGTTTCAGTAACCAAAGCAACAATAAACACCTTGAAATATTCATGAAAAAATATTTGGAATATTAAATCATGAAAATGCTTGTAACTCGAAAACGGTGCATTTTTTCGATGTTGCATTGGTATACCTGGTATCCTGATTGTTTACCTTGTCTGTTGTAGCTACGGTTTTATACATTTTGGTACAAACACCTCAGTTGGTAAGATTGTCAGTTTAGACTTAATTCTGACAAAAATTTTTACTGTTAAAATATTCCAATTTTGGATTTTCTCAAAGTTGTTACTGAATAGTTATAATTCCATCATGCAAGAATAAACTACACAGGAATATTCGACCCTGAACGTTTCAAGTATAGAGATACATCTTCAGAATCCACTTACATCGGTTTCGTTCAAATAACACACTGAAGAACATTCTACCATCGACTTCTTGCTATAAAAAGTGAAACCGTATTCATGACATCACCGCGATCCAAAATAAAGCGAGGAATATTCTTTCTTACAGGACGATATATTATGAATGTTGATGCAATGAGAAAATACCATCTTCTATATTACATCCACCATTTATCTTTCTCGGATGTCGTTCGCCTCTGAAATTGAATCGAAGAATTCTGACTAATGTCTCGTACATGATCTGAATCGGAGATATCAGAAGAGATTCCGGAATTCTCTGGAGTTATGGAGGAAGAAGGATATCTATCTAGTTTCGGTGAAAAAGTGAGTAATGGTCAATGAGTTATTGCTAAGGTTCGTTAGTTTCAAATGTAGTGGAATACAGCTGATTCTCGAGAAAAAACGGTGGGGACAGCTGTTAGAAAGATTTGATGTCGTCCAATCTTTCATATCTTTTTTTGGCAGTATAGCATTGCATAAAGACTAACGGCCAGTTTCATAAACAACATCAAGAGGCTCCTTCATGATAAAGTCCCTTTATGAAAAAGGATCCTTTAAATGGGACCATCAGTTTCATAAACGCACATCGACCGTCCTTTACTTAAAGCTTCCTTTAATGCACCGGTCATATGTTTCGGACTGTTGGATATCCTGAGAACTAGTGATTTTACGAATATAGTTGGTGATATCCTGTAAAAATTGTGAGTTATGCGTCGGAACTTGTAAAAAGATAAAGAAAAGAAGCATATATCAGTCTTTGCTTAAGCATGGTTATGCGCAGAAGACAGTGTATTGGAATTTATATTATTATTACCTGCGAATTGAGAAGAGAAAAAAGAGTATTACTTTAAAACCTGAGGAGGAACTACGTCTCTTGGAATTGATTGAAAGAGAGAATTTTCATTTTACAGGATAAAGTCTGGCAGAGAATAGGAACTGCTTTCAATGCAACAGAATAGAAGAAAAGAAAAGGAGTATTCGGAGCTTAACATATTAGATTTGCAAATTATGGAGATGAAAAAAAAATTAATTAATAATAATCAAATCTTTTTTATTTTGAATGCACTTTCTTGGAAAAGCGGTATTAGAATTCTGTCAGCACTGCTGCAGACTTTGAAGTACTAGGCAACTTATTAAACAAGTGTGCCACTTCAACTTGACTTCTGCAATTATCCCTGCAACCGATCATCATTAAAATCTCAATTCGTTGAGTCTCACTTAAATATTTCATTATTACTTCTACAAGAAATACATTTTCAAGTAGGAATGAACTATTTCAATTTAAATCTCAACACCGCAACATCTGACATTATTTATAATAAGACCTTACATAATATGATTCATTGAAATCATTACTTGATGAAAATCCATATTGAATAATATAACATAAGGTTATTCTGACTTTTTGAATATTTTATTGTTGTTCAATACAGCAGTTGTTTCGCTATTTTAGTAGCATCTTCAGGTAGTTATTCAAAATGTAAACCTATCTGAAGATGCTACTGTGATAGCGAAATAATTGTTGTATTAAATAACATGAAATTTTGTGAAAATCAGAATAACCTTATTTAATATTAGCTTTAAAAGCATACAGGATGTTCCATTTAAAATAGAGGATGGACTGTGCTGGACTTGTGCGAATCACTCTGTATATTTGAATTTATGCTTAAAAAGCGCACCATTGAATTTTAAAGTTGTCGTGTCCCAGTGTTTACCATTTTTTTGTGTGCCTCACACAACTTTCCATCCTTTGGATTCTTTCCCGGGATTCGTTCAGCTTTCAGAGGATTACTCTTTCAGATTCGAAAAAATGAGTGTTTCTACCTCTTTCATTGATTGAATCCCTCAACTGTTCCATGATTGCCTCTCCAACAATTGTTTGAGGAGGATCAGACTTTCGTCCTGTCTGAGACAGGAATTGGCGTAAGCTTAGAAGTTCGGCAAATATTGTCCTCAATCTGAATTCACGAGCAAATATAATGGCTCGAGTATGAACGTGATCCTCGTCTTGTTAGAGAATATAGTTGCTGCTACCTGAAACTGTGAAATATTCTCATTTCCTTACCTGAATTTTTCACTATCAATTTTTTGAGTAATTTCTGTGATATAACTATTTCAACCCTATATATAACTTAGAAATATCATTCTCTCAACTAAAACTTTAAAAAAAATTAACAAAATATTTCTCGGAAAAAATCATGAATGAATTCAAATAATCGTGTAATAATGTTAAAATATAAAACTCATATAAAACAAGAAATAATTCTACAAATTATTTCAGTTAGTTTGTATAATCAAAATTAACTCGTCGCAATTTTGTGAAGCAAAATAGTCAAATTTTAGGTTATAGAAGTCGTTATGGGCTTCCATTTCTTTCACAAATTTGTGTTCACTAACGATTAATTCTAAATTTTATGATCTATATCGAGACATAGTGTATCTGGAAGAAGTTTTGATTCTGAAAAAATATACAATCGTTGCTGAAAGAGTAAGAATTGGGATACGACCAATCAGCACGCAAAGCGAAACAGAAGTCCCTCTTTGCTTCCAGTATAGACTGGTAGTTTCGAATCATTATCCTACTTCTACTGTCAGTGCCCGAGATGTTTGGGACGCAACTCATGTACCGAAGACACCCGAGTTGATCCGGGTTCAAGCCGAGCCAATGAGTGGTCGAGATCCCTAAACCACAAGGCTAGTTCCGGTCATCCAGACACAAGAACTACGACTCTAAACGGCAGAGTACCCTGCTAGCCTAGCATGAAGACTTTCAACCACCACTCCCACGAGTCCTACCCAAAATTGGATGGCCAGGAGAACGAATACCACCCTCCCGTGGTACCCTTGTTTCCAAAAGGAGCCAAAAAGGCTAACGGTCGCCAAGAAGAATTCGACTCGATGCAAGAATCCACGAACTTGAGGAAAATAACACGTCATAGTAGCTAGCACAGATCTATTACTGTCGTATTCACCCTTATGGCCAGAGTACCTGGAATCGGAAATAATCACGCCTGTTTTATGGGTTTTGATGAGAAGTATGAGTTTTCCGAATCGGGACAGTGCAACTTGCATCTGTGCTTCAGTGAAATGCTCTAATGCCGACGAATGCAACATTGCCCCGTGCCCGTATTTTTTCTGTATAGGGACACTGATATTTTATCAAACAATGGCGTCATCTAATGCACGCGAACACGCAGCAACCTCATCAAGGTAATTCAATAATTGTACTGAATTCTCGATTACTTCAAGGGTCGCAGACGAAGAAATCTTTCTCATGCTCAATTAATGGCCTATTAAGCCTATATTCCAATATGAATTTCTTTCCAAATCAACCAGTTAATTCGGCTGATATTTGTTTCATAATATGCAACCTGCAACCGGGTAGAACTACCCCAGTTTTATGAGTGAGCGTCTTTTGCCCCGATTCAAGTCATACTAAGAATTGTACATGTCGGCATAGCTCTTAACCAACGTTGATGTTCCATTGTCATCATTGCAGTCCAGGATTTCCACTCGAGTTTTGACACTCCAGCAGACCCATGAAAGCTGAGAAAGAAAGCAAAGGATATCTGGAAAGGAATAATAGAGAACTTGCGTCAGTACAACCGTGAAAGAAACAGCTCCATCCTCCAAAAGGGATTCCCGTGTAGATCCCAGCACTGAGCTGCATGAGCAAAGTGTCCCTATTTGGTTGTGAAAGACCGAAGTACAGAAAGAACATAAATGACAGCTTTCCAGCAGGGAACCCCTTGGCTTAAGGATCCAAAAATGGGGCCGAAGTTGCAGGCGAACAGAGAGCAATTCTTCTCAGATAGAAAGCGTCCTAAGTCTCTCCTTGTCTACTAGCCAGCGCACACCGTTCCTAGGCCAAGACTGGGAGAGCAACAGAGAGTCCGCTACCACAATGGGTCATAAGTTCCTTTGTCCCTTCTGAAGCGCAGATCATTCAAGGGCTGAAACGGGGGTGGCATAGAGCTGAGGGCGAGCAAATAGCAAATCTACCCAGGTCAAAATGTCGTAGGTCTCCTTTTTCTCCAGCGGACCATTTCGGACCCTGTTGCGGATAAGTGACGAAGGTTGAAAAGCCCGTGCCGAGACACAGCAGGGTTTCGACTTCGCTCGTGAGGTGAGTGTTTTGCTCCTAGTTCATTCAATGAGACAGGAGAAAACGACGGGTCCAAACCGCGGTTCTCTGCTCATCCAGGGGCGACAAGTATGGAAGATAGCATGACTGCGTCCTGCATTCAGAGCCACAACTACCCCGTACGATTCCAAGCTTTGTTGAAGGATATAAATGGTTGTGGGACAACATGATGGCATGGTATAAGATAAAAAAAGAAAGAAAGGAAAAATAGGTATAGAAAGTCACTGATTTAGGTATCATGATTTCATTCTCTATTTCACCGGGATGAAACTAGGATTTCAGTCATGACAAGCACCCCCATCACGTTAAAGTACAGAGACAATTGGGGGGCAGATTCAAGTCATCAGTCGTTTCTGAATGGTGAGCGTAACACTTATCCTTAACGGATCTCCACAAAAAATCGTCTTTCTATTAAAACACTAATGAAAGAAGTGTTGCCAGACCCGAAATAACCTTTACTTAAAAATGTACAGGCTAGATGGCCCACTCTTCACTAATCGCTTCTTGATATTTGAAATATGCTTCCTGTGTGTGCCTTTTCTACCTTTTTTTCTGTTTCTGGCAGTTATCAATAGTCCAAATGAATAGTCTTTAAATCAATGGTCATTAGAGAAACAAAACTGCATGTCTTACATAAGTGATTATCATCAGATCGCTCGCACGAAGCATACCTTCGTTCCTGATTGCACCAATACCTATTGGAATTCCATCATCAGTTACATCTGTATTACGGATGAGCAATCATATTAAGCACACTGAGATGAAATGCGAGCGATAAAGCCGTGTACCCACGAAGACGCGGTCCAACGGTGGGTAATACAGACATTATCGATCTTATAAAGAGATTGCGGGTGACAGGTTAATACCAGGAAATGAAAATGTCCAAACCCTGCCGGTAATGCAGGCCGCTGCAGCCGGACGTGACTGGCCTAGGAGCGAGAAGTGATAAACATCTCCGATTGAATTTCTCCAGGGCGATAAAGTTAATCAAAATTCACTTTTGCGTTCGTGGAGTCCGATGCTCAGGCTTCAAACTGAGGGAGAAAACGGTGCAAGTCATTATTGGAGCAGGCCTGTCAGGGATTGTGAAAAATATGATTAATGTTTGAATGGCCAATTTGTTGCTTTTGATGATGTCTGACAACGCTCAGAATGTAGAAGACCCATAACATGTGTGTTTTCTGAATCATAATTATTTGGAACTTTTGTCACGATAACACCTGTAGATGTAACTGATGAGTTTTCCAGTAAGAGGTTTCATTTTGATATTAAAAAAAGGGTATATTTCAAACGAAATCAATGGAAGTTTATTTAATTGTGAAGATAAATGTATGCCATTAACAATGGAAAATGATGTCAGCCAAATGGCCGCCCGGTTGCAGCACCATATTCTTTTCATAAAATTTTCCATGACCAATTCGCACATTTGCGCCTGTATTTCCTCGATTACTTCACCTTATCTTTCACGTGGCCCAAAGAAAAAAGTCCAAAGGTTAAAACATCAGTACATATACAAAGTCACTTTTTCATTTTCCATCACATATCATTACAGGGTAACAAGAAAAACCTCAGACAAACATTTTTCATTTTACTTTATAAAAAAAAAGAAATTGAACAGAACACCAACGAATAATACTAACATAAACATTTGGTATTAATATATTCTAGTGGTTTCGAAGTGGCTTCCTCTGGCGGCGATTCATAACTTCAAAGGCTTCTTGAAATTTTCGGCAATGGGTCGTAGCTCTTCGGGCATTCATCGGTCCCATTCCTGGAGCAGGGATTGCTTCAGCGACTCCAAATGCAGATTTATTTTCCTCATGGAGACCCTCGGATTTCGATTGACTCGCTTCTTGACGATGTTGCGATTGCTGGTCGTATTGACAGTGCGTTTTCTCTCACTTCCTGGACGATAACTGTCATTGCCAAGCTCCTTGAAACGCCAAATTGCATCGGACACGGTTTGTCGAGGCACATTGAGCAAACGAACAATTTCGCATTGACGCTTACCTTGACGAAACAGCTCCAAAATTGCACCACGTTTGTTTGACATTCTAACACTCTGCAAAATAAAGTGATATCAAGAACCGACGCATTATCGGTGCGATTTTAGTAATTTCTTTTACTATTTGTGTATGTTAATTCTAACAGCTACATTGTTCCTCTTGCCCTTTTCGATAGTTTATAGACTTTTGTCAGATTATTTCTGATGAAGAACCGCACCTATGTGTTCGAAATATAGAGTTACCTGAAGATTAGACGTTTTCACTAATACTGCCCTCAACCCTAAGAGTATCAGAATAATATTACAAATATGTTGCTCAGACAAGAAGTTTGTTCAATATTAACAAGGATAACGGAACTAGAAAACATAAAATTTAACAGATTCAAATTTTTTACCAGAAATAGGACATAATATTGATAATGAATACAAAATATTACACATTCAGAATAAAAGCCATCGATTTAATCTTTCAGAAACCCTAAAAATCAATAGATACAAAAAAAGCAAATTATATTGGTCGATTAAATAGACTAAAACTACAAGAAAGTGTAGAGAATTTAGTAGAATAAAAACTATTTGGGCGCACTTAAATACTTTTGTTCCAGAACACAGTAAAATTTGTACAAAGTTTTTCTTGTCACCCTGTATATGTACGCAAATTATCTACTTAAATTTTTTTAGTTTACTTTTGACCTATGATTCTTCAATGAGTCCAACTTAATCGTTCAACATCATTTTCGGCTTAAAATTCGAAAATCATAGACATTTAGGCGAAACTGTAGCACGCTGTTCCTTCGAGCAAACGCATTTCAAGAAAGATTAAAATCTGAAGATGTGTTGAAAAGACCTTCAGCTTATCGTGTCCTTACCTAAATACCAGGTCATTACCACTTCTCGAGGGTCCAAATGGAACCGGCACTCTGTGAAAGGGCGTGAAAAAAATCACTATGGTTTTCTATTGTATTCTGTCTCCTACGCCTGGGTTCTTGAGGAGCGGGGTTAGATTTATCAGCCGATGTCAACGGAGCTCTTATTGATACAACAATATTGGATTCGAGGCGAACGATTTTCAGTTTTGAAAGATTATACTGAAAACGATGAGCATCCTCGAATTCTTACTCTCCCTGTAAGAATATAGATCTAGAGATGGATTTCCGAATTGAATAGAAGCTTCACAAGTGAATTGAAATTATGTAAAATCAATATGTAGAAAATATTCTGAAGCAGAGTAGAGCACACCTAAGAGTTTCAGTGTAAAAAATTACTTAAATCTCTGAATATGGATATCAGGAATTCTTCAATTTTGTTGGGGTGCTTGGAAATGAATTTTCATAGGCATCCCGATCTTCAAACACTGAACATTCGATTGGAAACTATCCGATACTTATGTAAAACCTTCACCCACCGAATAATGATACTCTACATAAGTATATTGCATTCAATCATACTTGCCAATGATGTAACTCTTCAGTCTCACTTCTTATCCAGAAATTAAAAGTAATTAATAAAAATATATCTCACCCAACCAACCTCATATATTTCGATAAACAAACAAAGAACTGCAGTGGTTTTTCTGAATATAAAACCCTACGTATTCCATGTTCGTCCATAGAAATTACACGAAGAGTCAATTATATCCAAATGTTAATAATAATAATAATAATAATAATATTTCTTTATTTCAAATAAGGTTCACCAAGAAGACTATCTGAAATGAAATAGTGTCTTAAAATTAAACATAATCAACTAAATTCAACATTGAAAAAATCTCCCAGTTCATAAGGTTCAAGATTTATTATTCATGATTTCATTCTATTTTTAAAAATTTTTAGGCTACTTATATTCCTTAAACTATTAGGTAACTGATTGAAAATTCTTGTACAGCTATATGCAGGATGTTTTTCACTCAAAGTTAATCCGTGTATTGGAAAGTTATACCATATCGGAGTCTAGATTCGAAATTCGCATGATACAATATTTCCAATGATAATATATAATGATAAACTTCGAATACACCTGTATTCTCCCGAACAAGAATCATATTTTGCTGGTTTATTGTTTTCATTCATGTGATAAGATAGTGAAGATTCCACACACAAAAAATTGTCATGTTACATTCAACAAGTTGAGAGTTGATAGGGGGGACCAATACTTTTGACGATGTGTGTATGTTCATTACCGTTGGGATATGCACTACGACTCAATATAAATACCTCAATTTCAATTTACAACTATAATGGCATTATAAATTAGGATATCATATCATTTCATTGCGTTCGGAGGCAAAAAATCGATTTTATGTCCCCGTTCGGCTCTGTCCAGCCAGACAGGAGCGTCCGTCGCGAATTAAACAATGAAACCGATGGGAAGAAATGCCTGAATTATCTCCTCTTACGCGACACTAATTGATGGAATTTGACGTTAATTAATAATGATTGATTTATGTTCTGACGCTGATACGTGGAGTGTATACAAAGTATGATATTTGCGGCTGCAAATTGTAATTGGAACAAAAACAGGATTCCATTGTGGGGTCAAAAATGTCTTGTATTTTGTCGAGAGTAAATAACACTCGTTATGGAATCAGTTGATCCAAAAAGAATATTTTCATTTGATTAAAGCTGAAATGAGAATATTGTATTGGCCTGATGAGAATCGAATCATTAATTAAATAATAATTTAATTGAATCGTTCCTTACTTGATGAAAATTCATTTTAATCAAATAAATTAATGAAGAATATTCTCACAAGAATGAACATGTCGAAAACCTAGGTATGACACTACTCACGCATGGCAGGACATTGTTTATTTGCGACATTGACAAGTTGTATTTGTCTATGTCTACCATTTAAGTATGGAAAGGTACACACTCCAACAACGTTTACAAATAAACCAAATTTATTATGAAAAATCGCGATCTGATACTGATAACTATTTAAATATTTTAATATTAGCCTTCTACATATTTAATTTCAAAAAATTATATTTAATAATTATAACTTCAGGAATTAGATTAAAATAATGTCATATAAGTACCACTTATATCAAACGACATATAAAATAAACATTCATTATAAGACATCCAAAATATATTATATAACAAAATCCAATAAATAAAAATTGTTAAATGACTTTAAATTCATAATTATATATTCTAACTTCTACATTATATATTGAAACTATATACAAAAACTATCAAATTGATATTCTTATATATAATCAATATAAAGTATTTTTTAATGTTTCGGAAAAAAATTTTTTACATCCCTTTTTAGATTTCAAGTCGGAATGTAAAAAGGGTTTTTTCCGAGACATTGAAAAATATTTTATATTGATTATATATAAGGATATCAATTCGATAGTTTTTGTATATAGTTTCAATATATAATGTAGAAGTTAGAATATATAATTCTGAATTTAAAGTCATTTAAATTTTACTTCTATCAGGTATTGACTCACATTAAAATTGGTTTTTTAAATTATGAAATAATTTCATATAGAGTCTTTATATCCACAATATATTCCTCAATTATTTATTATTTTTGAAATTCTAGTTATATTTCTTATCATGGGACATTATTTGCGGTGAATAAGTATTGTTATTGTTTTTCTGTGTTCCGAGTACAAATAGTTATAGGTTATACGTAACAATACGTTGATTATTTCTGTTTTATTTTGATTACTTTAAAGCTTACTTCAAGTTTATTCGTTCCATGTTTTATCTTATTTTGGTAAGTTGAATTTTGATCTTTTTATATATTCGAATCTGAATTCAATACATTTCTGATGAGGCCATATAGGCCGAAATAGCTATCAAATATTCGAGTTCTCGTTCAATCATTTTTATTTGATCCTTTATTTTGATGATTTCAGATAATTTTGGAATAGTGGATTGTCTTGTATTTGTATGTTGATATACATACTTATATAGTTTTTGTTAATACATTTGTATTGATACATTTCAAGTCAGGATGTAAAAAGGTTTTTTCCGAGACATTGAAAAATATTTTATATTGATTATATATAAGGATATCAATTTGATAGTTTTTGTATATAGTTTCAATATAAATTGTAGAAGTTAAAATATATAATTCTGAATTTAAAGTCATTTAAATTTTACTTCTATCAAGTATTGACTCACATTAAAATTTGTTTTTTAAAAAGTGTTAACCAAAATTCTATAAATTAAATATTTTGAATAGACAAAATTTTGTTTCTGCTGATCAATCTTATGAGAAAAAATATCTTTTAAAAATGTTTAACATAATCTTAAGCATTTCATCATAAAACTATCTTACTTAGAATTTTCAATATTATTGAATATCTAACTTAGCTACTTTCTATAAAATCTCAAGATATGTAAAAGCATTACTGAAAAAAAAATTTAAGAGAGACTTTGCTTCGTCAGTATTCAAATAATTCATATTCAATAAAATATAACATTAATCAAGAACAAATATTTACTCACCCTTCAAAAATTTAGAAAACTTCTGGTAAATAAATACTGAAAAATTTAAATGTAACATAAATAATTCTGTGGTTTACCCTTTGATATAAGTGGTACTTATATGACATTATTTTAATTTAATTCTTGAAGTTATAATAATCAAATTTAATTTTTTGAAATTAAATAAGTAGAAGGCTAATATTAAAATATTTAAATAATTTTATATACCTTCTATCAAGTATCAACCTCTATTTATGTTATTTTATTCAAAATATCGATACGCTCATGAATCTTGGTTTTGTTAACTTTTTTTGTCATGAATACCTAACAAACTAACAACATATGCAGATAAATAAAAAAATCTGTAAATAATGTCGATTGTTATCAGTCAGATGTTGCGGTGTTGAGATTTACATTGAAATAGTTCATTTCTGAATGAAACGTAGAAGTAATAATGAAATATTTAAGTGAGACTCAACGAATTGAAATTTTAATGATGATCGGTTACAGGGATAATTGTAGAAGTCAAGTTGAAGTGGCAAACTTGTTTATTATTTTAGTATGAGCCTCTATTTATGTTATGATACTGATAACTTTCAGGAATAGTGTTTAGCCCTTCAGGAATGGAATTATATACCTGAAAATTTCAATGACTTGATTCGTGGGATGCCTAGGCTTATTGGGCAGTTGATTGAAAGAAGAGTTGGTAATACGGACTATTGAATTCGGATTCAGTTGTGGACTAACTATAATTAATCAAAAATAAATAATTTAGATTTTTTCTCATTTTTACTTCTTTGTCTCATCCTGCATAAAGCAAAGAGTAACAAACAAAGATTTTCTATCAAAAATATTGCAGTTGAAATAGAGGAAAATATTCATCTCATTTCCAGAACATAGATTGTTTATTTCTTGAGAAACCTAGGGCGCCAAGACTTTTGACGATGTGTGTATTTCTGATATATCATACATAAGATCTTCTCTGAAGATCCTTCAGGCATCCTGGATGACGTGTTTCCCGTAATTAAATGGATGGCACTGATTGGTCGTAAATGCGACTTGTCTCTATATAAACCTTGAGCAACCTGTATAACTCACGAACTTTTCTTGAAATTCGTGGTGTTTATTTATTCAGTTCTGGAGTTCGTTGCCGCCAATTAATCGCAGAAAATCTGCAGTCGAATATAATCGATCAAAGATAGCCATAGATGGATCTGGCCGAGCAGACCAGAACTGCAAGGCCGAAAATAAAACCCAGACCACAGACAACGTCGACTCCTAAAAATACACCCGATGGAAATCTCTGCAGGACGTGAACACACATCTTAAACAAATTAAAACGCCTGCAATATCCGTCGATATATAAATTATCGCTCGTAATAATTGTTTGCGTGGTACAATTCCCGTCGAAGAATAGCAATGAAGAAAGTTTAAAGCTCGTGCCAATTAAATTGGCCAGGCATGGATCGTTTGGCGCCTTCGGTGTCTGGTGGCTTGCGTCCGATCATACGGTAAAATAAATGAGACTCTCCTGCTCCATCAGGCTGCGGTAGATGGCTTTGGAAAATTAATTTAACCTTCCGGAAGCGACGCTTTGTGCATGCTGCTCCAGTTGTCGGTGTTAGTTTATTTGTTTTTGATTGTCGCCTATGGTTTATACTTTCGGAGTTAATTGAAATATGGTGTTCACTTCCTATTCTGCAGTATTGATTGCGCTTCCTGTTCTCGATCTTGGCGTTGATGATCTTGCATATCCAGTCAACATTAAACAGACAACGTATTCCCTGTAACCTCAAATCCGATACCAAATAATTTTCGTATCATCCCAGCGATTTATGTTGTATTAGATATTTCAGAATGAGCATTGGACTTAAAACATGACCTCAGACATTTGCTAAATTCGAACAAGTTAAGGTTCTTATAGACCAGAAGACATTTTGTCTACTGCCGACGCAGAACGTTACAAAACGTGTAATAAAGCTGCAATTTGTTGTTACAAGCTGCACTTAATGATTTCAAATTAGTTGGCTGGGGTCGAGAAACTTTGCGGCGCGTCCTGAGCTTTCAGTGCGAATTACGAGTGCTGTTGCAAGCGTTTTTCCGTGCTGTTTTGTCTCTTGGGTGTTCCAAAGAGTCTATCGACAAGTGTCGTCGAATCTCCTCGTGGTGGCCCTGGCTTTCCTAATTGGCGACGCGATCTCAGATCAGGCATTAAGAGCCCCACTCACAGCGATCTTATAGATTTACACTGATCGGTGGGACCACCTTCAAGCCTGGGAATAGAAGGTCCTATGCTTCGTTGGTCTTGGTTTGGGTTCATCCGGACCATCGTATACGAGGTGTGGACTACGTTTCCTTTATACACAGCGGGCGAGTTTACTATATCCCGCCCGTCGTCCACACCACTTTTTGAGCTTTTTGGGAGACTTCTGCGCGATGGTTCGTTGCGAGTGCTGCGGCGAATACAGCTCGGAGGCTAACCTCAGGACTCATGTCAGAAGGGGACGATGTTGCCCTCCTAGCGAGAACACAGGGAGGTGCCCAATCTGTGCGGCCGAATTCAGCGGTTACGTTTGTATGAGGCAGCATTGGAGGAGGGCACACCCTGACTCCTACAACAGGGAATTGGAGGTCAGATACGAAGGTAGCCAGTCAGAGGAGAATTGGAACGTAGGGAACTCTCCTATACCGGCAGGTTCGTGAACCAATACTTGCTGCCCTTTTATCCGGGCGTAAATCTGGACTTCATCAAGAACCGAAGGCGATCACCCCGGTATAGGGAAATACTCCAAACGCTCCGCCGCGATGATGTGCCGGAACCGTCGAGCGAAGCCCTGGAAGCAATTCCGGAGTCGAGCGGAGCGGTCGAGGCGCTAGCACCCTCTGGCTATGATCCTTCTGCTCAGGCTGCGGAAACTCTAATGGAGGAGGAGGTGCAAGAATCTTCTTCATCTCGTGGGCCTATGAACCCGAATGCAGCCGAGTTCGTGCCGCTGGGAAGGAATGTTATATCCCAGTTCTTTCACGATTACTGGTGTGACCACGATGAATGATCCGGTGACGACGCTACTCTGTACGAGCTTAGCCAGTTGCCAAACACCGGTGATCAACGAGAGTCTTTAGGTTAGAGTTGGACGCCTATCTGCAGGTCCTGTTTCCGAAGGTCTTTGCTAGAGGAGGCGGGAACTCACGTCCGAACATCAGGACAGAACGAATTCAACCGAGGTGGATCCTTAATCGAACCCAAGAACGAGCTCACCTGTTCAGGACGTGTCAACGTCTGTATAGGAAGGATCACGCCGCCCTGGCCCGTAGTGTCATCATGAACCTAAGGGGGTCATACTTTTCCTGACATAAGATCCGCGGAGCAAAGATTCTCCGCTCTATTTGGTCACCCGTCTACCATAGACAACGAGCGAGTCGAACCGATACAAGGACCGACAGATCTTGGGGCTCCCATCTCCGAACAGGAGATTGCGGATGCTCTTGGGGTCTCGAAGTCGCCTTCCGCTGGGATCGGTGGTCTTTCGATCAAAGATCTTAAGAAGGTTCCCCTTCAGAGACTTGTGCGGCTTTTCAACTCCATATTCGTCTTCGGCGTTACGTCGCTTCTATTCAAACGGAATAGGACTATTCTTATTCCTGAAAGAGTTGACCTTCAAAATGTTAATAACTGGCGACCCATAACCATCGCCTCGGTGGTGGTAAGGCAGGATCGTCGGAAAACGTTTTGGCTCTGTACCGTTACACGGACACCAGCGGGGGTTTCAACCGGTCTACGGAGTTCTCCTGAACAATCTCACACTACAGACGCCCATCAAGAAACGGCGTAAGGGCGTGAAGCCTTTTAACATCCTGAGTTTCGACGTGCGTAAAGCATTCAACACCATCTCTCAGCGCTCCATCTCACGAGCTATGACGCGGTTCGGGATAGATGAGGTGACGAGGCGGTATGTCGAGGACTCATTTGAGAACTCGTTAACCGTAATTGAGGTCGGAGGCAAGAGAACGCATGAGATTCCAATCAGACGTGGTGTGAAGCAGGGCGACCCGCTATCACCCGTCTTATTCAATATGGTCCTCGACGAGCTGATCTGCGAGTTGGAAAACTCCGGATACGGGCTACCTATTAGCGCGCTCGAGAGGATAGCGGTCCTAGGCTATGCTGACGATTTGCTTCTTCTGGTCGAAACCTCCAGCGATGCCGAGAAACAGCTGAAGTTGGTTGTCGAGTTGGTTGTCGAGCGGAAGGGGATGTCCCTAAACCCCTCAAAGTGCGTCGCGGTTACCGTTTGCGTTAACCGTGGCAATAAGCACATATATTCCGTCTCGAGATATCTGTTCGCCATTGATGGCCAGTCCATCCGGCAACTCTACCCGACGGATCTGTTCCGGTGGCTGGAAGAAAATTTCGGAATCATGGGTCAGACCGGGCCTACGTTGGAAAACCTCAACGTTTAGCACAGAAGGATCGGTGCTGCGCCGTTGAAACCTCAGCAGAAATTGGAAATCCTAAAACTATATCTCTTGCCGAAGTACTTGCACATTCTGCAGAATCCTGTCGTAACTCTCGAGGCTCTGACTGATCTTCTTCTTCTTCTTTCGTCTCCCACTTAGGCTTGGAGCCTGTTCTTCTTGGATGATGTCTCTACCGGTGCGTAAGTTATCACTCAATCTCTTTCTATGTCGCCCGATATTTCTTCCTCCTGGAGGTGATTTATCCCTTGCCTTCTTCACCATTCTGTCTTGCCCCATTCTTTCTATTTGTGCGTTCCATTCTTCCTTTTTGTTGTTTATCCACTCCCCGATTTCCTCCACTCCACACAGCTTTCTGATCTCATCACTCCTTTCTCTGTCATACAGGGTTTTTCCGGAAATTCTACGAAGAATCTTCATTTCCGCTGTCTCCAGCATACGTCTTGTCTTCGCAGTATCTGGACTGGTTTCAGCCGTGTAAGTCATGATCGGTCTTATGGTACCTTTATAAATTCTTGCCCTCGTTTTTATGTTCAGATGTTTATTCCTCCATATGGTGTCGTTAAGGCAGCCTGCAATTTTATTTGCCCTCATGACTTGTTGAGATACCTCATCTTCAATGCAGCCATAACTGGATAATTCGACACCCAAGTATTTGAATGACATCACCTGCTCTATTGTTCTTCTTGACTGATGAAATGAGTAAATCAATATCATCATCGCTACTGCCATCCAATTCAAACCTTTGATCCTCTTATGGTTTCACAAAAAATTCCATTTTTTCGAGATTGTCGAAACAAAAATGGACTCTGTATTCGATCCCACCACAAAGTTCGATCAATTTTGCATAGACGATAAAAAAGTCACAAGGGAGTACCCCAGGGTTCAATTCTTGGTCCATTTTTTTCCGTTTACTATATTTATTCCTTTTGGATGACGGTAATCTTCGCGGACGCAATTTTAAATTAGCCAAAGGATCATTTAGAACCTCCTGCAGGATGAACTTTCTTCTCTAATAGAGTTTTTGGTATCGTCTGCCGGTGAAGTGGTGAAACTGCCATCAATATGTTCAAGAATCTGAGGATCGATGGAGAAGTGTTTTTGTTCAATCTAAAGGGTAGGCTATCTAGAGTTTGCATTTTGAAACAGTGGTTATTTCGAGACTGGCAAAATTTCTGTCATTCGTGTTTTGACATAAAGTTGCTGAACTTGCTTCATTCGATTTGAGTTGTTCTTCACAGATAGGAAAGAATAAGTGGAAATAAAAGCGGATAAAAGAGCCACCCGTTCAGAACAATTGCGGAAAATGACCAATCATGTCTAGCAGAAAAACTGCTGTCATAGTTCCCAATAATATACACGAAAAAGAAAAAATACATAAGAATAACCACATTGCAGTTATTCAACCTCCTAAAAATCTTATGCAAGGGAATAGGATCATATTCCCATTCCAGAATATACGATATAAATCTAAATGCATCTCGAAAAGTTTCAAGTTCTTGTTTTTTTTTCAATTATACGAGCAACTTTAACGGAACGAAGAATCCATTCCCCTTCGAGAGATAAAACCATGCTTCGAATATAACGAGTACGTTGATTTCAAACATAACTCAAACTGATAAGAGCTTAAGGGTGGAAAAGTATTTCAGCATTTCTTTTCGAGGTCGACATCATAGTTACAGAGAGGGAATACAGCTTGGATATGACGTGCAAATCTGACTATTGCAATCTGTTGTTTAGGCCGACTAAGTTGGCGTTTTCTCATTGCACAATGTGAATATTGTTTAAATCGTTTGGGTACAGAACTCATTTCGCATACAAGCACCATTATTTCATCCTGTTTGTTCTGATTAAGAAAAATAACATCACAGGGTTTTTCTCAACTCCAATGCAGAATATAACTATTCTGTGATACGATCTCGGATATAAAGGGTCCTTCAATGGAAACACAACATTTTTAAATTGACATTACTCACGCATGGCAGCCATTGTTTATTTATGACATTGACAGTTGTATTTGTTAATGTCAACCATTTAATCATGAAATGGAACACACTCCAACAACGTTTACAAATAATCCAAATTTAATATGAAAAATCGCGATCTGTTACTCTAACTTTACGTTTTTTAATTTCAATTTCTGCTCGTTATAATCGGATAACAAAAAACAGTTTAACGTTTAGTGAAGAAGTCTGAAACAAATTTTACACTTCATGGCAGTGCCAGTGAGATAAAGAAATGTGAGGAGAATATTGCTGCCGTACGTGAAAGTGTTCGTGAAGACCAAAATTTATCGATTTATAATAATAATAATTCATTCAGTCATTCCCAGTAAACTACATAGCACAGAATATGAATAAATTTTTAACCCATCAAAAATTTCATGGGGAGTCAGGTACAATTTTGTCTAAAAAGACACATAAGTATATATCAATAAAAAATGTATAAAACAAAACAAAACATTAGTCAAACAATAAATAAATAAATTTGGTCAGATAACGTATTTCATACAAATATATTTTTTCAGGAAGTATCATTCAGATATTCATGTATTGAGTAGTATGCTTAATTCATTAGAAGACATGTTAGTTCATTCTTAAGCTTTATTCGATTTAATTGTTTCATTCTGGATGGTAGTTTGTTGAAAATTTTTACAGCTGGAAGACTTACATTTAACTGTGATACTTTAATACGATGGTATGGTATGATGAAGTTGTTTTTGCTTCTAGTATCATAATTGTGATTAAAGTTGTTTTTCAATAGTTTGTACTTATTATAATGGATGTACATTACACAGGTAAGCATAAGAATGGACGTCATGGTAAGAATTTTTTCTCTGGGGAATAGCTCTCTACAGCTATATCTACTACTTACGCCACATAGTATTCTCAGTACCTGCTTCTGTTTTATGAGGAAGTAATCCTGGCTGCTTCAACTCCCGCTATTTGCTTTTTCTCCTAACTGCATAGGTAGTTCTTGACAACTTAGGAATCATTTCATCAATGTGGACAGAAAATTTGAGATTTGATTGCAAAAAGACACCAAATAGCCTCATGTGATTGTCGGAAGACATATTTGGTTCCAATAGAGTTCTCTGTGTTTTATCACTATTATTCATAATTTTGTTTGTTGAACCATACCTGGGCTTTCCTTAGTGTCTTCTTGTATTTCTCTTCCAATTCCTTTATTCAGAAAAGAAGTGTCATCAGCGGAGAGTACGGTTTGATCTGGTTTCACATTAGCTGGCAAGTCATTCATATATATCACAAACAAAAGGGAACCCAACACAGAACCCTGCGGTACACCATGACTCACCGTCTCCCAAGAAGAAGACCTGCCTCCCAAGCTGGTTTTCTGCATCCTGTTTGTCAGATCAAGAGCCTCACCCGTGGTTCTATAGTATTCAAGCTTGTTTAAAAGCACTGAGTGTGAAATACTAATAGGCCTTGGATAAGTCACTAGATTTTTGTCTCCCATCAAAAGCTTCTTCTATATGTCCAAGCACCTCCTTCAGTGCCGTCTCCGCTAATTTGCCCATCAAAAACCCATGCTGTTATTTGCAGAAAAATTTATGATGTTTGAAGAAACTCAGTAATCTATTTTTCATTATTATCTCAAACAATTTTGAGAACACAAGAAGTATCAATAGTGGAGGATAGTTTTCTGGTAATTCCATATCTCCTCTTTTAAGGACAGTTACTAGTTTAGCCTTCTTCAACTGATTTTTCGACGTTCACAAGAACTAGGCATCTTCCAGAGCGAATTTCACGAAAAGGCCTTGGTTTACATCCATTCAAAATTGTTTGAACCCAAGAACTCAAACCAACAGATCATTTAAAGCGTTGTGTATTCAGTTAATAGTGCTTAGAAAAAAGCGGAAATGATGCAGATTTTCATAAGAAAATCATTGTCAGCGATGAGGCATATTTCTGGTTAAACGGTTATGTTAACAAGCAGAATTGCCGTATCTGGAGTGGTGATAGACCTGAAGAATATCAATAACTGCCATTACATTCGGACAAACTTACTGTTTTATGATGGGGGAGTCATTGGACCTTATTTTTTTTAACGAAGCTCATGAGGCGGTAACTGTCAATGGAAATCCTTATCGTTCAATGTTGACCGATGTTTTATGACCCGAATTGGTTGGTCTTGTTCTGCACAACATGTTTCAACAGGACGGTGCCATTGTCATACTGCCAATGGCAAAATGACTTTATTGAAAACATAATTAACTGACTCGATTCTTTCAAGCGATGGACTGATAAATTTACCGCCTTGTTCTTGCGATTTAACTCCATTGGACTTCTTAGTTTGGGGTTACATTAAGTTGTTGGTGTACAGCAATCAACCAGGAAATTAAGACGATTTACAAATCAATATTGAACGAGTAATTGCTAACATACGACCTGATTTGTGCGAGAGAGTCGTGGAAAATTAAGTTCAACGACTTCATTCCTGCCAGCGTTTTCATGATGGACATTTAAATGTCGTTTTGTTTTATAACTAATGGTATCCATTGTACTTTATGATGAAATAAAAATTTCAATAGTTTTCGAATAAATATTGTGTTTTATTTACAAAACAAAATGGGGCGCTGTTAATGAAACATCCTTTACTAGTTAAACTTTTAAAGCCTTCATACCGAGTTCTTTATGCAAAATTCTTCTCAGAGAAGTGTGAGAAAGGTTCATCATGATGAGTCATCAATGTTTCTAGGTGTGCTCACTAGACGAGAACGTGAACGGAATGTTTTATCAAATAACGATCCTATTTTCATGGAAAAATAGATCCTCAAATTCTATTCAATGTTTCACGTAAATGTCTTACTAGTCCGGTCTATTTACACATTCAAGTTTACATAAATTCCCATAAAGCTGAATATTGGCATAGTTGTTCAAAACATCATTATAAAGAAAATCTCAAAAGTTCTCATCGTTCCGAGGTGTGCTAAAAATTTGGCACGGGGTCAAAGGTCAAAAAAATGAGTTTTTTGCGATTTTTAGCGAAACGGTGAGTTTTTTCGCAAAATTACCCCAGTACAAAATTGTAGATCACAAAATTTTCTACAAAAAATATATCAATAATTTTTTTCCTAAAAGCCACCATTTTGGAGATATAACGTTCCGAAAAGTTGGATCAGTCGTAATCCCTCTATTTTGCACACGTTTCCACGCCACCTATGAGGTAGTGTACAAAGCGCGTTTTTTTTAACGTGGTTTCCCCAGTAGGCCTATTCCACGGGTCTGCTGAGATTTTATATGTTTTAAAACTATTGCAAAATAATATTATATATTATAGTGGGCAAAAACAACGGCGGTGTAATTAAATAAAATACTTAAAATAAAAAGTTAGTCGTCTGATTCATAACTGTCCAAGATTTCTGTTTCTTCTTCTTCTTGATCTTCTTCTCCTTCTTCTTCCTGTTCATCCTCTTGTTCTTCTTCTTCTTCTTGTTCTATTTCACACGTAAACTGCCCCAATAGCGATTCCTGATCGGTATCAAACGAATCTTCAAGAGTTGGTGACTCAACATTCGAGCATGATCGGCCTTGACAGTGTGTGCATGCCAGGGAACAAAACAGTCCAACTTTTCTGCAACCACATTTTGCACTACAACGTTTCTTGCAGTTGCAAAATATTGTGTTAAGAAGTTTCTCAGGTGCTGGTGGAAGTAAAGTTTGAACTGGCTCTAGTGTATTGTCGATCAACTTCCAACCCCAGTCTTTAGGGTCCAGCTGATTACCAAGCCACACTTGAACTTGGTAATATACCCGAAACAGATGTTGATGAGCAGCTACTGAGGTTGGAGGAAGAGAAGCTAAGTTGACTTGTTTTTTATTACGCGTATTTTTCACGAAAGATGTGTATCGCAACTTATCTAAGCAAGTGGTTTTTTTGGGGGCTCCGTACATAGCAAGAAGAAATTGAACTCCGTTGGTGATAACATGTTGTTGAGTTGAATTACTATTTTTAAAAACTTCAGCACATTGTAGTAAATCTTTTTTTTCAAACATTTTGAAAACTGTTGTTTTTCCTCTCCTGTAAAAAGCAGATGTCGTATCGCAGCCAGTTATTGCGTGTAGAAACAATACATGATTTTGACATTTAGGAAAATTGGATAAACTGTTTGATGAATATATTTCCGATTGATTTTGGGCTTTTCCGGGTTTAAAAAAATAAATAATTTTTTCAGTTGGAGTTCGAGCAGTAAGCAAGACGAGTAAATCAACATCCTCACCAACAACAACAGTTGTATTTGTCACACTGAATTTCTTTATCGCTGTTTCAATAATCAATACATCAGCATCATCATTAGCTTGTTCAACGGATATATTCTCAGCAGTAAATTTGTATGTATTTCATATATTGGGCATGCCAACATAAAGCAGGTATACGACCCTAGCCACGCGGACAATAGAATAAAAGACAGATGTTATCCCAAGGTTATACTGACGTACAAATTTAGGAACGGGGTTTCATTATACCTGAGATTCTCGTAGTTTAACTTATATTTTACATAAGCAAGTTACAATAAATAATAGCGAACTTATTTTAGTTCTATTACACCTTTAGTGACTTTCATATGTGGCGTACGTGTGCAAAATAGAGGGATTACGACTGATCCAACTTTTCGGAACGTTATATCTCCAAAATGGTGGCTTTTAGGAAAAAAATTATTAATATATTTTTTGTAGAGAATTTCGTGATCTACAATTTTGTACTGGGGTAATTTTGCGAAAAAACTCACCGTTTCGCTAAAAATCGCAAAAAACTCATTTTTTTGACCTTTGACCCCGTGCCAAATTTTTAGCACACCTCGAAACGATGAGGACTTTTGAGATTTTCTTTATAATGATGTTTTGAACAACTATGCCAATATTCAGCTTTATGGGAATTTATGTAACCTTCCTCCTGATTTTAGGCTTAAATAGACCGGACTATTACAGTTTGGATAGAAGAAATAAGTTTTAAATGTTTCCCAGTTTTGTTCAAGGGTAAATCGATCCATTTCGTCAATGTCAAGTATTAAGCTAAACTGTCTGTCAAAATACGAATGGCAGAAGTTTTCCAGTCTCGAAATAACCACTACTTGAAAATGCAAACTCTACATGGTCCACCTTTCATAATTTCATTTTGACAATTTTCTGAGATGCTGAAAAAACCTTTAATGGAACCACGCCAGTAGCTCATGGACAGGTTTTGCATTGTCACAGCTACAATGTCAAATATCTTAATTGTTTTGTTCGAAAGTGATCTTATTTAAATCCAATATCATTTTCTTTAGGTTCAATGTTTTAAGACTCTTTTCGGCCAAAATTCGAAAATGCAAACATTTGGATGAAGCGATACTCTAGCGAGTGAAAAAATATGAATTAGTGCTAAAGTAATCTTCCCAAACACCGAATTTTTAAGTTCCATAACGAATGCCCGGATTCAATTTATGGACGTGAAAGAGAATATAAAAAAAAGGAATCCGAATACACATTAACAGATTTTTTCCATCCCTATTCAGAACCGACAAAAGGAACAAATTATGAAAACGACGAATTTAACGAGCGAATAAATATGTGAACAGTCGCAAAATATACATTGCCTTGCTCGACAGTTTGCAAAACAGTCAGAAGGATGTAGGGGTCACTTGGAATGGAATTTTCCTTTGATCCTTTGTTTTGAAATTGCATTAGACCCTCGTAGCTTCAGAGCGATCCCCTAGGTTGTGTTTTCTTTGCGTCCTGGACTTTGTCATCTCTTTATCTCTGTTGTGGATTAATCGGGAAATCGAATTTGCCCCGTACAATCTTTTCGGATAAATATGAAGATTTGATTTTTATTCTGGATATATCGGAGATTACACCGGGTGCCCACGTTATTTCTAGCCAAATTTCACAAGGTGAGGCGTACAGATCTTATTGTCCTCATTAACGCAATCACGACGGCGTTAAAGTATTATGATTTGATGAAAGAACCATTTATGTTTCCTTTGCTGCAGCCATTGGCGCCAATTTTACGTTAAGCGAATATAATGCTCGTCCGCATAGAAATGCATGGCATTAACCAAATGGATTGAACCGCTGTCTCTCCAGACTAAAATTGTATTGAACATGTCTGGTCTGCAATGTCACAGCGATTTCACCGCTGACGTGACCCACAGCAGACATTACAACAGCTCGCCAATTATTTGAGGGACATTTGGCAAAATATTCCTCAAGCTTTCATCGATAACCTCATTGACACAATGCCAAATATAGTAGAGGGGGCTCCACCCTATATCAAAACGGGCGTTTCTAACAGAATTAATCTTTTTTTAATCCTGCAAACACCACCAGGTCAGAATCTTCATTTTGTTCATTTCCCTACTGTGTGGTCGCCCCAAAGTCAGTTTTGCTTACTGTATTTCAGGCAGCTTAACCGTATGTCTCAATACATCAGCACATATATTCAATTTTTTTATTTCCCTACATATTTTATTAAATCTACGCAAAGTATCCACTTCAATTTGTGAGCAGTGTATTACCTCTCTGTTCATGTAATTCCTTGAGAGATATTATTTATTAATATAATTGATAGAAATGGACGACAAATGAATTCTAATATTTTAACATCGTTGTAATAAGTAGTATTTTTAATTCTATTTTCTGCTGAAAATTTACAAAATACAAATTACAAATCACAACGTAAATATTTTTTTGTGTTTATATATTTTTGGTTCTAATAACAATAACAGATAGAACTGCATTTAATTTATTTTTAAGACGAATATGGAAATGTTGTCCTGTTCAAGTATTGTTTTTTTTTTAGAGTGATAGAACATGTTGTTTTGACACTTCTGTTCAGTAAGCATTGACAAATTATTATGGCAAGACTCACGCCGCAACAACGTTTACAAATTGTTGAAATTTATTTTTAAAATCAGTGTTCTATTCGGCAAACCTATAGAGAACTTCGTGAAATTTACGGTTTACATAATTCGTCCAACTTTCGATAGATTTCGGACAACATTTTCTCTACTCGATGCAACAACAACAACAAGACAAAGAACTGTACGTACAGAAGAAAATATCGCTGTTGTAAGTCATAATGTTAATGATGTTCCAGATTTGTCTATTCGTCGACGTTCACAACAAGTTAGACTCTGTGCATCCAACACAGAAAATTTTGCGTAAAGATCTTGGTCTACACCCATACAAGATCCAACTGGTTCAAGAACTAAAGCCACTTGACCAGAATAAGCGTCGTTTGTTTGCTGATTGGGCCCTAGAAGAGCTTGAAGTTGATCCACTTTTTTATCGTAAAATTGTGTTTAGTGATGAAGCTCATTTCTGGTTGAACGGCTATGTAAACAAGCAAAATTGCCGTATATGTAGTGAAAACAATCCTCAAGAAGTTCTGCAGGTTACATTGCATCCTGAAAAATGCACTGTATGGTGTGCTTTACACGCTGGAGGCATCATCGGTCCATATTTCTTTGAAAACGATGATCAATGATTATTTGTTTCAAAATTTGAATGGTATTGACCCAGAAATGTTTTGGTTTCAACAAGTTGGTGCTACACCTCATGCTGCTACCGTAACAATTGATTTATTGAAAGAAAGATTTGGCGATAACATTATTTCGAGAAATGGTCCAATTAATTAGCCTCCAAGATCATGCAACATAACTCCACTGGATTGTTTTCTTTGGGGTTATGTCAAGTCATTGGTTTATGCTGATAAACCAGAAACAATAGACGCTTTGGAAGCCAAATTTAACTCGTGTTATTGATGAAATAAGGCCTGAATTACTCGTAAAAGTGATCCAAAATTGTTCTGGTCGAATGCGGTTCCCAGGAGCTAGTCGTGGTGGACATATGCTGTTATTTTCAAAACATAAATATCATAAAATAGTCTTTCAAATAAAAAAATTTGGCTTCAATCTTTATTAAAATGTATTTTATTTCAGTTTAAAGTTCTTCACTCTAAAAAAACACCCGATATTGCATTTCACAAAAACAATACGAAACGAAAAGATGAGCGATGAATTTCCGTGCTTTATCTTCTTTATTTATCCCTGACTCATTTTTTATACAATAATATCATCTGTTATAACAACAGTGTTCTTATCGACGCAAATTCTTATCAACTTTCATACAAGATTTCCGATTTCGGAATAGATGTCTATACTATTTCTGTGTAGTTCAATGGCCAGAGTACATACAAAATATATATATTTACATATTTCGTTAAAATTAGCTCCCTTCGTAGTTGATCCGAGGTCATTTTGTTCTCTGAGAAGCGACTTGACTATTTCTATTCCTAAGAATAGAAATCCAATCTTGGTATTATTTTTTATATTTTCGAATGCATTGAGATAATAGGTCCAACAAAAACTATGAAAATTTCAATGGTAGCTCTAAATATTTGGAGTACAAATAAGTGTCCACCGTTTTTTAACACGAATTAAATATTTATTATAGAACAATATTATTATAAATTATAATAAATATATATAATAACAAATAATATTAATATAAATTTATTTAAAATATTGCCCATCACTTGCAACCACTTTTTCCCATCTCTCAGGCAGCATTCGAATCCCACGTCTGAAGAACTCCTTGTCTTTTGAGGCTATCCACGAATCAACCCAATTTTTGGTTTCCTCATAAGATGTGAACCGCTGCGCCGTCAGAGCATGTGCCATGGACCGGAACAGGTGATAATCGGACGGTTCAATGTCTGGTGAATACGGCGGGTGGGGTAACATTTCCCAATCAAGTGTTTCCAAGTACTTTTCACGGGAGCCGCAACATGTGGATGAGCATTGTCATGCAGAAGAATAATTTTTTCGTGTCTAGAATAGTATTGAGGGCGTTTTTCCTTCAGAGCTCGGCTTCTTTTTGTGTTTGAGATGAATCTTCCTCCAATAATTCCTCCAATTCTGCATCCTCGTAAATTTTTGGCCTTCCACTGCGATCTTTGTCTTCTACGTCGAAATCACCGTTTTTAAACTTTTGAAACCACTCTTGACACGTTCTCTCACTCAAAGCACCCTCACCATATGCTTCTACAATTGATGCGCCTCAGCAGCAGATTTCTTCAAATTAAAGAAGTAAACTAATATTTCCCGCAAATGACGCTTACTTGGCTCAAATTTTGACATTTTCAACTTATAAAAATTATATTTTACTAATATAAAATCAAGGAATCAAGGAAAATATGGTATTCGATGGCTTATATAAAAGGTTTCAGCAGTAGGATCTCTAATGGTCTTCATAAAATGGTAATTAATTCTTTAGCAGTAAATAGAAATAATTTAATGTTGGTGAACAATAAAGAAAGGAACCCCAACTTTTCGGAATCGGAGATTTTTCAAATTAAATGTGATTATTGTAAATCTATGTACATACATAGAACAGACCGACTGAAGTTTACAACTTAGAATCAAAGAACATAGGATGTCTATTTTGAAAAACCAGAAATCATTTATGGAAAAATGTCACTTTACTATATAATGTTAAAAAGGGTAAATTGATGAACTATTTGGAGATTCTTTCAATCAAAAAAGCCGTTGAGAAAGAGGAGAATTTAACAAATTCCCAAATACCTCTATATTGGATGCTGTTATTTCCATGCGCCATAAAAATACACATATGTCCGAAGTGTAATGAAAGAATCTTTTCAATTTCAAGTTAAGTTCCTTTTTGTACTCCTTTGAAGAGGTACGAAAGACCGAAACACGTGTCAGGATTCTGAATAAATTGCGAAACAAAAACTGTGTGAATTTTCAGAACAAAATATGTATAAATGTTAAATGTCTTCAAATAGATAGAGTGACATCATTCATCATTGTCAGTGTTGATAATAGTTTTTCATAAGGGTATTATAGTTTTAAAATTTTATATATAACTATATATCCTATATATATATATATATATATATAAATATATATATATATATATATATATATATATATATATATATATATATATAACTATTTCATATAATACAATAATAGTTTCGTCAAATTCTTAACAGTGTTTCGTGCCTGAAACATATACCATCAATACGGTATTCATCTAGGAGTTCTTCCTATTGCAATATTGGTTATACCGTCAATAGTCCATTACTTTCGAACTTGAGGGAATGCTAATAAACTCTTTGCAATCAACTTCAGTATCGATTCAGCTCGCGCCTTCGGTTTCTCTGTTCCTTTCTCTAAGAGTTCATCTGTATTCATGAACAACTTCATAAATTTTCGCTTTCATGTATAGCTTCTGAGATTCCGACAAAGGAAGTACATTGATACAATACACTAATGCATCGACTATTTATATACACACTATGCATTTAGCATTGTCATGCCCTGAGTGTTTCAGCGCTACTGCCTTATATTCAATCTTGTTATATGTCAGGAATATTCTTGAACTGATGATTTCCTGTTCAGACTTAAATAACTCCATGTAAATTTTATGGAAATATAAGGGATTTCCTGAAAAATATAGAAGTTTCTCGATTAATGGATATCTCCACTTATTCCGGATGTTAAGAAACAAAGTTTTAATGTTTTTGGAGCTAATTATAGACCTTAAAATAAGTAGAAAGTTTTATATGCAAACTAGCCGTTTTGGAGTTATAGGCGTAACCAAATACGACAAATAACAGAAGATATTCGATTTATTTTTGACTTCTACTATTTAACAGAAGATGTTCCATATAACCACCGTCCATTTCAATGCAGGAAGTATCGGGTGTTTTTTTAGAGTGATAAAACTTTCGATAGGGATAACTGTGATTTAACAGAAGGTAGAAGCCATGTTGTTTTGACTTTTCTGTTCGGTGAGCATTGACATATTATCATGAAAAGACTCACGCCGCAACAACGTTTAAAAATTGTTGGAATTTATTTTCAAAATCAATGTTCTATTCGCCAAACTTATAGAGCACTTCGTTAAATTTATGATTTACATAATCGTCTATCAGAGCAGCTTCTTCGTCGAACTATCGATAGATTTCGGACAACATTTTCTCTACTCGATGCAACAACAAAAACCAAGAGAAAGAACTGTACGTACAGAAGAAAATATCGCTGCTATAATTCATAATACACCCATACAGGATCCAACTGGTTCAAGAACTAAAGCCACTTGACCATAATAAGCGTCGTTTGTTTGCTGATTGGGACCTAGAACAGCTTGAAGTTTATCCACTTTTTTATCGTAAAATTGTGTTAAGTGATGAAGCTCATTTCTGATTGAACGGCTATGTAAACAAGTAAAATTGCCGTATGTGACGTGAAAACAATCCTGAAGAAGTTCTGCAGATTCCATTGCATCCTGAAAAATGCACTGTATGGTGTGTTTTACACGCTGGAGGCATCATCAATCCATATTTCTTTGAAAACGATACTGAAACTAATGTTACAGTGAATGATTATTTGTTTCAAAATTTTATTGGTATCGACCCAGAAGTGTTTTGGTTCCAACAAGATGGTGCTACACCTCATGCTGCTACCGTAACAATTGATTTATTGAAAGAAAGATTTGGCGATTACATTGTTTGGAGAAATGGTCCAATTAATTGGCCTCCAAGATCGTGCGACATGACTCCACTGGATTATTTTCTTTGGGGTTATGTCAAGTCATTGGTTTGTGCTGATAAACCAGAAACAATACGCTTTGGAAGCCAAAATAACTCGTGTTATTGATAAATTAAGACCTGAATTACTCGAAAAAGTGGTCCAAAAATTGGTCAGGTAGAATAGGGTTCCTCAGAGCTAATCGTGGTGGATATATGCCGAAAATTATTTCTAAAAAATAAATGTCGTAAAATTATCTTTCATATAAAAAAAAAATTTGGCTTCAATCTCAATTCAAATGTGTTTTATTTCAATTTAAAGTTCTATCACTCTAAAAAAACACCCGATAACTGCAGATGACAGTTTCAATCGTAATACAAGAGATGATTTGCTTGAACAAAACTATTTCAAACAATAACTCAAATAAACACTAAAAAATTCATGTTTTCATCGTACTTCGGTGAAGCGAGTGCAAAAGTGACCAATATATTTTTTTGAAATCAGATAAACAAAATCAATTAACCCTTGAGTCGATTACTGATGGAAGTATTGAAATTGAAGTCCAAAATATCGGATGCTATCGCGAAAAAAAGCATTTTGTTCGCTAACCATGCTTCGATCCATTTATTGACTTCATCCTAATTGGACAAGTGCTGTTTAGCATTTGTTGGATCGATCGGAAGAGATGGTAATCAAAAGAAACAATGTCTGGGCTGTTCGGGGGGTAGGGTAAAACTTTCCATTTGAGTGTTTCAACTGGCGACGCAACATGTGGCCGTGCATACTTCGTCAATAACTTTGTCGTGTCTGTCGGCGTATTGCGGCCGTTTTACTCCTGTTTATCAGAATATAATCTTGTATAATCATGAATTCAAAAACTTGGTTAAATGTGAATTAATCCGTAAGTGTTATGAGTGATATTTATTTTCGTTATATCTTTTTACAAATACTGAAATTTGCATTTTTTTTTATTTTCAGGTAAGTGATTCGATGAATTTCTGCCATGGTTAGGTTTCCTCTACACCAGTTATGTAAGTTCATTATTATCTAAGTGATTGTACACACACCAGTGTTTTTTTTTGAATTTTTTCGAACAGAAAAATATAACTGGGTGACTATTTTCACTGTTGTCAAACTTTGAACTAGCTGAATCATATGATTAACAGTCATTGGAAGCAGATAACCTCGTGAATTTCGACGAAAATGAAATAATATCATCATTGATAAATTTTCACGAAAATATAACATCACGCAAACGAGTGACTCTTTGCTACCAATCGGCTTCAGCTCCACGAACTTAAGTCCTTACTTGTGGGGGCCAGACCATTCTCATTATTATGATTTCGGACTTCCACTGTTTGAATTATGTCGGTATACAATATTCCTTAATGCAGACAAAAAAAAAACTTGAAACAAATTAAAATTCTATAAACTCCAGCTCTATTTCCATCCTTCATTAGTTCCGTTGATTCGACCTTCATTTTCATTCATTGCAATTGGTGAGCACTTGACCTTTACCACGTGGAAAACTCCGTCAGACGGTTATATCGACCGCGAACTTGACATTTCGTTCCCATTCCAAGCAACTCCAGGCCCTATTAATGATTTTAATGTATTAAATTGCGAACATCCAATTGAGTTATCGCTTCATGAATGTTTGATTAACTGTCCGTTCTGAAGTGGCCATTAGAAGAGTCTCTCCTGAATTTGTTCTCGCATTAATCGCTTTGCTCCGCTCAAGGACCTGAAATCTATCTGGTAATAGTTATTAGAATGAATGGGAAAATGGTCTGGTTAATTGTGTTGCAGGACATGCTATCCTGGGTAAAACTAAGTTGATGATTGAAAGTAAACTTGGTACCAAGCGATTACCGTCTTTTGCTCGCATTGCAAAACTTCCTGAGTGATAAGAAATTAGCATCAAAGGAAGATTGTGAAAATCGGATACTATAGTTTTAAGGACCAAGACTTCTACGAGAGAGGCACTATAAAGTTACCTTTAACATGGCAACAACTTATAGAACAAAACTGTCAACGTAGGAGTTTCCCAAGGAAGTAATCTGGGACCCTTTTTATTTCTGATATATATCAATGAACTCGACCTCTTGTTGTTTGTTGAAGACGCGAGTGCTTTGCTGCGTAGCGAGAATCTAGTATTGAACAATATAAGAAAAACAAATGTTAACTTCCGCTATTTTATTGATTTTCACAACAATTGTTTCGTCATACCATGACTTCATCAGGCTAGTATTTAAACTGTAGTTTAACTGTAGTATTGAACAATCTAGAATAGCCTTCATAACATAAATAGAGGTTAATTCTTGATAGAAGGTATATAAAATTATTTAAATATTTTAATATTAGCCTTCTACATATTTAATTCCAAAAAATTATATTTAATGATTATAACTTCTGAAAATAAATTAAAATAATAGATTAGCCTTCGATTCAGTACAGCGTTGGTGCATTCAAAATAAGTTACTTCGCAATGTCAGTAAGACTGAGTGTGTGATTTTTAGAACGATTCAGTCTATAAATCCTCAGTCAATAACTCTGGAAAACACCCAGGTCAGATTTTTGTCTTCGACAGACTTTCTTGGAGTTTCGTTCGATTGTCACCTGAAATGGAATGATCATGTGGGTCAAGTCAGCAAAAAACTCAATAAAGTTCATGCAAATTTTGTTTCACTTCAGATGTACGGACTTGTCATATGGGATGGAAGCAGTGATTTGAATAGATTGTTCATTCTGCAGAAATACGCCTTGAGTTCAATATAAAGAATCATGCAGAGGTCATTTTAGAAATAATTCCATGCTCACACTTCCGGGACTATATATTTTGGAATGTCTGCTATTTGTGAGAAAACATCCCAAATATTTTAATGATCTGTTGAATAAAAACAACACAAGACGTACTATTTCATACCACTTTCCGAGGCATTCCTTGACACTAACTGAAAGAAACACAAAATATATGTGTATAAGATTGTTCAATGTACTACCTAGGGAGTTCATCAATGTATCTAATTTAAGAAAACTCCAAACCGAAATAACTAAAATTATTGTAGATATAGAACCATATTCGATTAGGGAATTCATGGAATATTTTTTCAGATCTTGCCGAATGAAGTTGTGATATATTTTGACGGTTTCCTCTTTTCTTTTGTATGATTGCATCGATTATGATAATATAGTTTATGTTATGTTATTTGACCCAAATCGGACAATCTCAAACATGTTATATGAAGTCTTGAAATTCACGCAAAAAAAACCTAATATTTAGGCTCCAAACCTACTCTGAAAGCTTGAAGCTTCTAGCTTTAGCTTGAGCTTCTACGGGCGGACAAGAAATTACTTATGACTTCGATTCATTATTGGCCATATTTGGCCATGTTTCCATGAAAAAAAGCGCAAAAACGTCCTGCATAATTTTGGATGACAGTTCGATGTGACTTACTACTCTGTCAAGAAAGTACCGGGAATTTTCTATTGAAACAACATTTTTACATTTAATCGTCAAAATTTATTGGATCGCCTTCAAAATAGGCTCCATTTGCTCCAATACATCTATGCCAACGGCACTTCCAATTATCGAAACATTTTTTATAAGCGCTTTCCGGGATGGACTTTAGCTCTCGCGCCGAATTTTGTTTTATGGCTTCAATCGACTCAAAACGGGTGCCACGAAGGGGCAATTTTAGTTTTGGGAAGAGGAAAAAGTCGCAGGGAGCCAAATCCGGCGAATACGGTGGTTGCTGAAGCACGTTTGTTGAGTTTTTGGCGAGAAAGTCAGTCACAATCGTAGCTCGGTGAGAAGGCGCGTTATCGTCATGCAAAATCCATGAGTTGTTCGCCCATAAATTTGGCCGCTTCTTACGGATACGCTCACGCAAACGTTTCATAACGCCTAGGTAATACTCCTTGTTTACCGTCTGACCCTCTGGAACGAATTCGTAGTGCACCACGCCACGGATATCGAAGAAAACAATGAGCATCACCTTCATTTTCGAGCGGCTTTGGCGTGGTTTTTTCGGTTTCGGCTCATTTTTTGCCACCCATTCCGATGATTGCTGGCTTGTTTGCATATCGTACTCGTAGACCCAGGTCTCATCACCAGTTATAATGCGTTCCATGAATGTAGAATCGGAATTACAGCCATCCAGCATGTCTGAAGCAACCTATTCGCGATGACGTTTTTGAAGAAAATTCAGGTCTTTCGGTACGAGTCGTGCGGCCACCTTTCTCATGCCCAAAATATCAATCAAAATCGTACGTGCGGACTCGTGGGATATCTTAAGATATCTCAAGCTGGTACGACGGTTTTCAGCACCCTTTCCCTAATTTTATCGACGTTATCTTCGATCGAAGCCGTCGATGGGCGACCACTTCACGACCGTCCTTGAAGGCTCTGTACCACTGATATGCACGAGTTTTCGATAGAGCATTATCACCAAAGGCCTTTTGCAACATTTTCAATGCATCGGCACACGAAAATTCATTTGCAACACAAAACTTTAAACAAATTCTTTGCTCAACGTAATCACCCATAGTAAAAATCGGCACGCGCTCTGACATCGACTGACTTAATCAGCTGTTGCAAACACACTAGTTGACAGATCCCGCTCAAGCTTGGCATAGTAATTAAGGACAATGGTACCAACCTAGGAAAAAAAATTTTATCTGCCTCATTGCCCCGCCAGATTTAAATCGATAATTCCCGGTACTTTCTTGACAGGATGTATGTGAGTGAATCAGCGTTGTCAAATTCAAACTGCGAATCGGATCTGCCGTACATTGAAAAGCATATTATATTTCTCGAGATTCAAGCTAAAAGTTTTTTCCTTCCTATAAAACTTTCATGTTTCGTGTATTCTGAAGTTCCAACTTCGAATTGTTCATGCTCCAGTTTCCTCCTCTCGAAAATCCTACAACTTCGATACGATCTCTACTATACATTTGGGGAATCACGTTCAATGCATCTAATCCTATTTCATTTCTGTATGGACCTAAATAGAGGAAAGCTCTATTCGTTATACAAATTTAATTGAGTTTGAATGCTGTTAAATTCCGGAGTCACTAATTGAGATATGTGAATGAATTCGGAAGCCATTCTTATAAATAGGAACGATTTTAGGAAGTTTTAAGCTGGTATTATTTTGAGAACGTTGAATTAATTCCTGAGGAGTACAAGCTTGTTATATGAAGGTATTTTACCTCCATTTTCCAATTAGAAGTTTCATATTCATCTCAAAATGCAGCATACAAAATCAAAAAATGTTAAGACTCTTTAATGGAAAAAAGTCTTATTTGCATTCATATCTAACCTGTGAGAATCTTAATTATGAATATTATTGCGTATATGTATCAGGTGTTTTTTTAGAGAACTTTCAATTGAAATTAAATACATTTAAATTGAGATCGGAGCCAATTTTTTTTATTCGAAAGATAACTTCATGACATTTATGTTTTAAAAATAATTTCCGGCATATGTCCATCACGACTAGCTCTGAGGAACCGCATTCGACCAGACCAATTTTGGACCACTTTTTCGAGTAATTCAGGCCTTATTTCATCAATAACACGAGTTATGTTGGCTTCCAAAGCGTCTATTGTTTCTGGTTTATCAGCATCAACCAATGACTTGACATAACCCCAGAGAAAAAAATCCAGTGGAGTTATGTCGCATGATCTTGGAGGCCAATTAATTTGACCATTTCTCGAAATAATGTTATCGCCAAAGCTGTCTGTCAATAAATCAATTGTTACGGTAGCAACATGAAGTGTAGCACCATCTTGTTGGAAACAAAATACTTCTGGGTCGATACCATTCAAATTTGGAACAAATTATCATTGAGCATCGATCTGTAACGCGCTCCATTTACTGTAACATTAGCTCCAGCATCGTTTTTAAAGAAATATGGACCGATGATGCCTCCAGCGTGTAAAGCACACCATACGGTGCATTTTTCAGGATGCATTGGAACCTGAAAAACTTCTTGAGGATTGTTTCCACTCAATATACGGCAATTTTGCTTGTTTACATAGCCGTTTAACCAGAAATTAGCTTCATCACTAAACACAATTTTACAATTTTTTAAAGCTGAACTCATTCCTTTCGATGTTCAAAACTTATTTCCGAGTATTTCACCTAACTAAACAATTAAACTAGTAGATAATCTATTAATCAACAACAGATGTATTAAAATTATCAGAAAAGATTTTTTAAAATGCCCAATGTTTGCAGTAAACAAAATTATTTTCAGTTTGAATATGAAATTTATAATTCTGAAAAAGGTTTGATTGTAGGAAATCCTCCAAGTCCTTCATCAACAAAAACATTCAATAACAATATTAAATCGAAAATTCAACAAATTTTCCTTATGGAATATTTTTGATATTGGTATGTAGATGATATTTTCTGATACCTCACAGGTA
The DNA here is from genome assembly GCA_034642435.1 of Megalocaria dilatata. Taxonomy (NCBI): domain Eukaryota; kingdom Metazoa; phylum Arthropoda; class Insecta; order Coleoptera; family Coccinellidae; genus Megalocaria; species Megalocaria dilatata. Next base: position 7,083,652 of record CM067855.1, on the reverse strand, counting down.
CAGACAGACTATTAAAAACATTCTTTTCGTTAAAAAGAAATTAATGTCTTATAAAACATTAATTTAGTTCTAAAAGTTTCCGAATAAAATTTATAGGAGGCTAACAGATTAAATCTTATCATAATTTTGTAATAATCCTTCTATCAAGTAAAAAACCTCTTCTTATTATTATTTTATTCTTGTTGTTCATCAACGAAATACATCCTTCAATATCCCACCACAAGAATTTCTTCGTGGGATTATATTTTTTTTTCATTTGAGGATATTATTTTTTTTTTATGTAATTGAAATAGATGGTGAAAAAGAGTGAATATGTGTTCATTTCAGCTGTTTTTTTTTGGTTCTTCATCATAATAAACATATATTATATTATTCACCAATGAAACCGAACATAATAACTGCTAATTTTCTTGATTTAACAGATATGAGAATCAATAATTCACATGAATTTTCAGTATTTCACAAGCCAGCATATACGGATACTATTATACACAATAAATCAAATCATCCTATAAAGCAAAAATTATCAGCATTTAATTTTATGCTCCACAAATAAGTAAATATTCCCATGAATCGAAAAAATTTCTGAATTCAACATCATTAAACAAATAGCTATTAATAATGACTATGATCCCACGTTGATGGATAAATTGTTGTTGAATAAAAATAATAAAATAGCTTTAAATATGGTTTATAAGTTAACCTGCGGTGATTGCCCAAAAGTTTACATAGGACAGACTGGAAGAACTTTCCGACATATTTGTGAACATTTGAAAAGTTTCCAAAATTAATTCAACATATTCGAACCATTTGTTAGAAACAGGACATGCTTTCAACCATAATCTTGAAATTTTACATATATTATGAGTACAAATAAGTTTCCGCCGTTTTTTAAAACAAATTAAATATTTATTATAGAAGAATAATTGTAAACGATGTGAGACTGCTTGCTGAGTGACTTCTAATGTTAGAGCAAGTTCTTTTTGTGTTTGAGATGAATCTTCCTCCAATTCTGCATCCTCGTAAATTTTTGGCCTTCCACTGCGATCTTTGTCTTCTACGTCGAAATCACCGTTTTTAAATTTTTGAAACCACTCTCGACACGTTCTCTCACTCAAAGCACCCTCACCATATGTTTCTACGAGCAATTGATGCGCCTCAGCAGCAGATTTCTTTAATTTAAAGAAGTAAACTAATATTTCCCGCAAATGACGCTTACTTGGCTCAAATTTTGACATTTTCAACTTATAAAAATGATATTTCACCAATATAAAATCAATTATATTAATAGGTTATGTTGTTCTTGAATGTCCAAATTATTTTTTGAGCCGGTTATCATCTGCGAAAGCTAACCGAAACTCCGTGCCGCGCCATCTACAATAAAACGGCGGAAACTTATTTGTACTCCTAATAGAAAGTGAAAGTTATTCCATAAACCTGTTGGATTACTCAGAGAGAAATAACAAATTTGGAATAGTACTTAACGAACAGATGACCTGGAATTTACAGAGACCCCTTTTTTTGAGTTTTACTGCTCAATAAAAAACTTTGAAACTACTCTAATACAAATAGAAACCTATTTCGAAAACAAATTTAGTTGATCAAAATGTAAGATACCATCTAACTGAAAATGCTACTCTGATAGCGGAACAATTGTTGTATTATATAATAACAATAAAAATTTGTGAGAATCAGAATAACCCTATTCAACATGGATTTTCATCAAGTGAAGACTGATTCAATTGAACTTTTAAACGTATATATCAAATTAAGTAGCAAATTGTGAATATTGCGTTTATATTAATTGCGAATTGCATACGTGTCGAATATGAGTGTATGTAACTAACTCGACTTGATTTGCGCCAATCGAATTGACTTGATTTGCGCAGTTGGTTGCAATAATTGAAATTTAACTTAATATTTAATATATTTGAATATTCGAATAAGTTAATTCAAAAATCTCTCAAAACATGCATTATATCTTCAAAAAAATAATTAGAATTCTGGTAATCTCTTCATCGGCTCTAAATAATATTCCAAATATCAAAATCAAATAACAATCACTATATCTTATCTCCACGTGGTAACAGGATAAATTGCTTTAAACAGACTAACTTTAAAATTCAAGATAGTCTATGTTCTTAACAAAATCACAGAAAAGTGTAAGGTATTATAATACCCTATTATTTTATACATAATATATAATTATATTTAGGCTTGAATAAATCTCATTATGGAATTTCAATGGTTTAAAGAAAACCTTATAATAGGAGGTAAGATATAGTGATTGTTATTTGATTTTGATATTGGAATATTATTTAGGGCCGATGAAGAGATAATCAGAATTCTAATTGTTTTTTGAAGATATAGTGCATGTTTTGAGAAATTTTTGAATTTAACCATTTGAATATTTAAATATATTAAATATTTCAAATAAATTATATTTTTCGAGAAGTCCTTAAGTTGTGTTTCATGTTTTTGAAAAGGAATTGGTGTTCATAATGGTAAGATAAGAAACAGAATTTTGTCTCCTTTAAATATTTATTTATTAATTTTAATGATTTTTTTATAACTGTTGGTTTATTTATTCCATTTGACATTATATATTGAGTTTTAGTCACGTCTATTAAATATAAGCGGTGCTTATTTTAGACATTAATTCAATTCTAAAAATTAAAATTGTGGAAGACTAACAGATAAAATCTGTTTTGATATTAAAATTTTGTTATATTTCTTCTATCAAGGAAAAAGCCTTGTTCTATTTTACTTTTATTTCCTTCTGCATTTCGTGGAGAAATGGACACAGACACTGAAATTAGAAATGCATAATTCATTTAAGTGTACCTTATGTGAAAGAAAAACGATTCTTCGTAAAGTTATTCGGTAGAAATTCAAATATTTCATCTAGAGTGCAATCCACTAGTAAGTTATGTACCCCCTAAAGAAATATTCTCTCTGAAAATTTCATATTCGTCTTCGACCTGTTATCCTTTAATCCGCCTGTCTTGTTTTTCCCAGAAAGTCGTTATGTAAATAGAGTTTGAATTTTCTTTCGAATGAAATCCGGAATAATAATAAAGCATTGACGTGGGCTCAGAAGCTTTGCGCGCTTATTTATATAACCCACGATCCTAATGAAATTTTGCATTAACTTTCTTATCGCTTTTTAACATATACATGTAAATAATAAGGAGGGGTTTTTTACTTGATAGAAGAAATATTACAAAATTTAAATATCAAAACAGATTTATTCAGTTAGTATCCTACAAATTTTATTTTCAGAAAAATTCATTCAAAAACCTTTAGAATTAAATTAATGTCTTATGGGCACTTGAAACGACAAACGACGCTTATTATGGTCAAGTGGCTTTAGTTCTTGAACCAGTTGGATCTTGTATGGGTGTAGACCAAGATCTTTACGCTAAATTTTCCATGTGGTGGATGCACAGAATCAAACTTGTTGTGAACGTCGACGAATAGACAAATCTGGATCATCATAAACACTATGACTTCCAGCAGCGATATTTTCTTCTGTACGTACAGTTCTTTGTCTTGTTATTGTTGATGCATCAAGTAGAGAAAATTTTGCCCGAAATTTATCGATAGTTCGACGAATAAGCTGCTCTGATGGACGACTATGAAAATCATAAATTTCACGAAGTGCTCTATAAGTTTGACGAAGAGAACACTGATTTTGAAAATAAATTCCAACAATTTGTAAAAATTATTGCGGCGTGTTTCTTTACATGATAATTTGTCAATGCTTACTGAACAGAAATGTCAAAACAACATTACTTCTACCTTCTGTCAAATCACAGTTATCTCTATCGAAAGTTCTATCACCCTAAAAAAAAACACCCGATAAAATCAAAACTCATTATATAAAATCAAATGGAATAAGAAAACCCAGCGAAATATTAATTGTAATTTAAAATTACTTACTAATTAAATAAATACTTGTAGGAGGCAAAATTTTGGAGAAGTTCTCAAAATTATGTTAAGCATATTTGAAAAAGATTTGGTTTCATGAATATAAGATCAGAAGAAAATGTTGTCTCCTTGAAGTATTTATGTAGTAATTTTAATTGATGATTTACATTTCGTTGGGGTTTTTTATTCCATTTGATATTATTTAATGAGTTTTGGTTTTATACTTCTACTAAATTTAAGTAGTAGTTATAAGACATTACTTTAATTATAAACGTTTTTGAATAAAAATTTTTAAATTGAGATTTATACGAGGCTAACAGAATAACTCTATTTTCGTATTCAAATTTTGTTATAATCCTTTTATCAATTAAAAAACCTCTTCTGATCATTTCATTGCATATATAATAAATAATCATATTTTGATTTTCCTGACTCATTATATAAATGTCATTTGGTTTTAATTAAGGCCGTACCTTACAAGCTTTGTGTGATTTTCGTGATGAACATAGAATACGTAGGATCTTTTAAAGTTTTCTATTTTTAGTGTTTGTTCATCAAGGATAACAGGAGGTCTGTCTGATAAGGTATGTTTTGTTAATTGATTTTATATTTTAAATGTGAAGTAGGACTGATGAAGATCTTATTTAATTTGAAATTGTTTTTGAGGATGAACTACTTGTTTTGAGAGTTTTGAAGAAACTTATTTGAATATTTTTCCAAATTTGGGAATAGTATTTTTTAACATTTGAAAATAAGCGGAATTCATTTAACTATTAATGAAACTAAAGCTTCTACGGTCAGGTTAGTACTTTCATCACATTTTCAGTTGTTTTTTCCGTGACCAATGTCGGAATTGGATCTTCAATAATCCCATTCCTGATTTCCACAAGAATGATATATTCTCTCGAACAGATGGTACAAAATTCAGCGGATACTAACAGGCTGGTTGTACACGCGATCAGAACAAAAGCCTATCGGAATAATCGCCTACAATCCCGTAATTGTTTGGCGCCTCTTGACTAGACGGTGCAATATCCGCTTATCTCGATGCATAGTTATCGAATAAGCCGGTCCGTGTTCTTTCTTCTTCTTCTTCGATAGCCGAGGCTCAGTATTTGCGAACTACCTAGATTGGGGATAAACGCCCAGATGAGGCGAAGGAATGAGACTGAGTGGGGATTTGTTTTCGAATTCCTTCTTGATCGATTAACAATAATCTTATGAATAGTTCTGAATCGGGGATTAGTCGTCAAAGTAGAATTTGCGGCGCTTACTTCGAAAGTGAAAGTATGAATCCGTTATTCATCACTTCATCGATTCAAATTATTGAATAGTTTTGTGAATGTTAATCTAAATTGGAAATAAAATGATACGAACGAATTAAATGATAGAACGATTACGAACTTTGAATATCAAAAAAGATTTTATCTGTTAGTATCCTACAATTTCAATTTCAAAAAATTTCATCCAAAAACTTTTGGATTTAAATTAATGCCATATAAGTACTGCTTCTATTTGATAGATGTATAAAATCAAAACTCATTATACCATATCAAATGGAATAATAAAACCGAACAAATAAAAAGTTTCAATTAAAATCAATAAATAAATGAATATTTGAATGTTTGGTTCCAAGCATGCGCACCTGAACTCTTCAGACAGGCATGGTGCACAGCTGTGCCTGTGACAAAATCTTTTGATCCTGATGTTCTATTTATCAAAACTAATGGTGGCCAACAAAGAGTTATTATTATTAGAAACATCACTCCAATCTCGGCATCATTTTATTGTTGTATTCGAACAATTTTGTCTACGAAGAGAGGATGTCGAAATAATATGCTCGTACCGTTATGATGAAAAAAATCTAATCTTTTCAGCATTGTTCACAACGAAACTGGTAAAAGGAATATATGAGACAACAATGCTATGAATGAAAATGTAAATAGGAGGCTTATGCATTGTATATGATGAAATGCAAGGTCTTCTTGCTTCTGCACACATGCGATATTGATTTTATAATAATGGGTTATTGAAGAACGTGGTAGCGTTTCATTCTGTTCGTATTCTGCCTGTGACAACTCAAAGAATTCTACAATATGCAACGGCAATTCTATGGCAAACGTTCACCGCTAATGGCAGAGACTGTTTGATCTATATGGCGTGCAATATGGCATTCCTCCTCGTGAGCCATTATTTTTTAGGTAATGATGTGCTTTATGTTCATATAATCATGCAAATTTGAATGGCATGGATTATCCGGTTGGTTTGCTAGCGTATTCGGTTATATTCAATCGTGGCCCCTGAAATTTTGATGCGGAAATACTCACACAATGTCTTATTTTATTAGGAAGAAAGAAATAATAGGACTGTGAACATAGAAAGATCGATTTTTTACTCGATGAAGGTCTTTTCAATATCTTAAATGTCAAACAGAGTAATTATGTTACAGAAGTTTCAATTTTATAACATTTCTTAAAAAAAATTTAAAAAGAAATTAAATAAATGCCTTAGAAACACTGTTCCTTTTCAGTAGACCTATAGAATTAACACGCATCAAAAGGAGTGGAGACAGCACTGTTTCATTATGAAAAAAAAATTTCACTATAAAAATGCCCAACATTAAGAAATTGTTCGAAACAATCTCTCTTTGAAAAACTCTTTCAAACAAACTCTTCAAAAAGATGTAGCACATCTTGAAAAAGACGCTTGACTCTCACCGATAATCAACAGTCCACTTTCTTACAAGTAAAATGAAAACAATCAATAAAAAATATCTATCATACTTTGAATTTGTATAGATTTCGGAGAATTGATGTACTGGTCTGAAATATTTGAAAGCTCTTGTTCAAAGTAATCTAGAAATTATCCGGAAATGACAAAGCTCAATTGTAATTATTCAGAATATATTTTTAATTCTTGAATTAGAAAATTGAAACAAAATATTCATCTTATTTACTTATACAACCTCAATTTAACTGTAAACACTTGACTCAACGTCGAGGTATACCCGAAACTAGATCCTCTCCATGATTTTCGGTGATGGTAGGACTGTAAAACTGACTGAATTAAATCATCTTAATTTCGTGGTACTGCGCGTTTAACTTCAATGTTCATATGTTTTCAATGGGACTAAGATCTGGTGAAGCTGCTGGCCATGAAATGGTTGTTACTTGGTGTTCTTGTATCCAAGCTTGAGTATAGGCCGAAGTATGGCAACTAAGGCTAATAAAGCGAAATTTGAATATTAAAACAAATTGATATATGTTTATCTTCTACAATTTTAATTTAAAAAATTTTTATTCAAAAAACATTTAGAATTAAATTAATGTCTAAAACAAGCACCGCTTACATTTAATAGACGTATATAATCTAAACTCAATATACAATGTCAAATGGAATAAATAAACCAAAAGATATACGAAAGTCATTAAAATTAATAAATAAATATTTAAAGGAGACAAAATTTGTTTCTGGTCTTGCCTTCAGAACGCCATTTGCATCTTAAAAACAATGAACACACTTAAAGGACCTCATTGTTTTTAAGATGCAAATGGCGTTCTGAAGGCAAGACCAGAAACAAATTTTGCATTTGCATCTTAAAAACAATGAACACACTTAAAGGACCTCATTGTTTTTAAGATGCAAATGGCGTTCTGAAGGCAAGACCAGAAACAAATTTTGTCTCCTTTAAATATTTATTTATTAATTTTAATGACTTTCGTATATCTTTTGGTTTATTTATTCCATTTGACATTGTATATTGAGTTTAGATTATATACGTCTATTAAATGTAAGCGGTGCTTGTTTTAGACATTAATTTAATTCTAAAAGTTTTTTGAATAAAAATTTTTTAAATTAAAATTGTAGAAGATAAACATATATCAATTTGTTTTAATATTCAAATTTTGTTATATTTCTTCTATCAAGTAAAAGGCCTTTCTATTTTATTTTATATATAATATATAATTATATTTTGGCTTCAATAAATCTCATTATGGAATGTCAATGAATTTAAGTAAACCTTAAAAATAACTCACACTGTTCTTTGATTCTGTTAGAGCACAGATCAATCTTGAATTATAAAGATGATCTATGTCTCGAAACATTATTAATTTACACGTGGTGAGTTGTTTGATGTAGGTTAGTTTTTTGATTTTGATATTTTGAATATATTTCAGGACTGAAGACGGAATTGCTTAGAACTATATTTGTTTTTTGAAGATATAGTGCATGCTTTGAGAGATTTCTGAATTTACTTATTCGAATATTTAAATATATTAAATATTTCAAATAAATTATATTCTTTGAGAGGTCCTTTAAGTGTGTTCATTGTTTTTAAGATGCAAATGGCGTTCTGAAGGCAAGACCAGAAACAAATTTTGTCTCCTTTAAATATTTATTCATTAATTTTAATGACTTTCGTATATCTTTTGGTTTATTTATTCCATTTGACATTGTATATTGAGTTTAGATTATATACGTCTATTAAATGTAAGCGGTGCTTGTTTTAGACATTAATTTAATTCTAAAAGTTTTTTGAATAAAAATTTTTTAAATTGAAATTGTAGAAGATAAACATATATCAATTTGTTTTAATATTCAAATTTTGTTATATTTCTTCTATCAAGTAAAAGGCCTTTCTATTTTATTTCAGCTAATAAAGCGTTTAAATTGTTACCTTTAATCTTACGCAGTGTTCCTGAACTTGCACTAATTTTTAACGTTTCGAAAACCGTTTTTATAGGAATATTCTGTTTTATTTTTTCTAGTTGCGACATTATTTCATAAATTTTATACCTGTTGGCAATCAACAATATTTGATAAATAGTGTAACTTTGGCCATAGCAGACTCTCTGAAAATCCTATTTCATACATTACTTTTGTCTTAGAATGTTGCAAAGAAGAAGTATATTAAAATTATGAAAGATAATAAATTCGGATACTTTCTAGACGAACTATATTAATAAGATAAATAAAAATACTTGGCTTAAGTTTCACTGTTTATAATTAACTAAGATAGGACTTGTGTATACAACAATTATATTATTAAAAAAAAAATTATATTTCTTTTCTATTGATTTTAAAATTGTATTGTAATATCGTAACTTCAGGCAACCCAAAAAAAAAGGTTTTGTAGCTGTAATTCATGTTTTTCATTTCAGTGAAAATTTTGTGATAAAATCTAAACTAGTTGGCCTTTTTTTTTTAAAAGTTGGTGTTACTATAACCCTGGACCTGAAACCTGTTAAAGAATTATTGAATTATTCACTCTTTATTTTATTTTTCTTGAAACTATGTTATCGCCAAATCTTTCTTTCAACAAATCAATTGTTACGGTAGCAGCATGAGGTGTAGCACCAACTGGTTGGAACCAAAACACTTCTGGGTCGATACCATTCAAATTTTGAAACAAATAAACATTGATCATCTGTAACAAGCACCATTCACTGTAACATTAGCTCCATCATCGATTTTAAAGAAATATGGGCCCATAATGCCTGCACCATACAGTGCATTTTTCAGAATGCAATGGAACCTGAAGAACTTCTTAAGGATTGTTTTCACTCCATCTACGGCAATTTTGCTTGTTTACATTGCCGTTCAACCAGAAAAGAGCTTCATCACTAAACACAATTTTACGATAAAAAAGTGGATCAACTTCAAGCTGCTCAATCAGCAAACAAACGACGCTTATTATGGTCTAGTGGCTTTAGTTCTTGAATCAGTTGGATCTTGTATGAGTGTAGACCAAGATCTTTACGCAAAATTTTCCATGTGGTGGATGCACATAGTCCAACTTGATGTGAACGTCGATGAATAGACAAATCTGGATCATCATTAACACTATGACTTACAGCAGCGATATTTACTTCTGTACGTACAGTTCTTTGTCTTGTAGTTGTTGTTGCATCCAGTAGAGAAAATGTTGTCCGAAATCTATCGATAGTTCGACGAATAAGCTACTCTGAAGGACCATTATGTAAACCATAAATTTCACGAACAGCTCTATAAGTTTGGCGAATAGATTTTGAAAATAAATTTTAACAATTTGTAAACATTGTTGCAGCTGTCTTTCCATGATCATTTGTCGATGCTTACTGAACAGAAATGTCAAAACAAGCTTCTACCTTCTGTCAAATTACAGTTATCTCTATCGAAAGTTCTTTCACTCTAAAAAAAACACCCGATATATAAAAACACTTGGCTTAAGTTTCACTATTTATTTTATGTCTGTTGACATATATGTTTCGGGTTTCAGCCCATTTTCAAAACTAAAGAGTATGGATTTAAAATCATATTTATAATAGTGAAACATGTAGAATTTTGAGGAGGGTAAAAATAAGATGTTTTAGTTTTTACAGATAATAGCAATGGTGATAAATTGAGTTCCAGTTGGTGTCCAATTCTGTAATGAATTTGAACAATTTCAGTGCGCTGCTGGGCCTTCTATCGTTCCATTAGTAGTAACGGCGTAGTTTTACTTGTCAAATGTCAAAAGATTACAGCTGCCTAGAAAGCGGGCTATTCAAAATGAAAGCTCTGATTGGAAAACTCTTCAGTTCATTTCGGTGAATTTTATCTTCAACTGAAGAAAGACTCGTCTTTGAAAAACTATGTGATGCTGATTGGAATATAAAAGTCTTGTCATAAAATTATTTAGTAGCACGGTATCGAAATCGCAATTTATCAACAGTGTTCAAAACTGCCCTAACGATTGTATAATTAACCCTCAACAGCTATCTACGAAATGAAATAAAGCCGGTCATAAATCAGTGGGACTCCCGAGGAAAATGTTGATCCTACATTTCCTCACCGAAGTAATCCAGTTTCCAGTAACACACACCCTTGGTCGGTAAATAAATCTCTGTCGAAAGAACACTTAGCTTTCGCCTTAATTTTTAATAACCTCATTTAGGAGCTGTAGCAACACCACCGACCAGATCTTATCCAGTCCTTATCTTTATGAGAGTGGGCGTTGAGCGAGTAGAGTGAGAACGTGACGAGAAGGAGAAAATGAAGGAGTTCGGAAAAGATGGTCTAAAATTATTTTTAGCTGTTAGAAAGCTGTTAGAAAGTTACAGGTAATTGAATTTCGGCTACTTTGAATTTTTTCCCATCAAAATCGATGGGAAGTATTTATCTAATCTTAGATTCGCGGACGATATTGTCCTTCTTTCAGAAAGCCAAGGCGAGAAGCTGAACTAGCGATAAATGAAACTGAAACTAAAGGGATAACAAACAGCGAAGAAAGAGAAATAAAAATTAATGATAAATCCATTGACTATGTTCAGGAATATTGTTATGTTGGCCAGATCGTTTCTTTTACAAATCGTCAGAACAAACAGATTAAGAGAAGAATAGAAAACGCTTGGAGTCTATACTGGTCACTTGCATTTAACCTGAAGGGTGACTTTCCCACGAATATGAAGAGGGAAGTGATGAATATGTGTGTAGAGCCTGTTCTATCACAAGGCACTGAACTTAGTCCCTGACTCAAAACCAAACACAAAAGTTAAAAGTATGTCAAAGAGAATGGAAAGAAGTTTATTAGGAATAAAATTAAAAGACCGAAAAGGAAATGTGGATATCAGAGGAAAAACATGAATAAAAGATATAGGCAAAAAACTGTTCAAGAAAATGTGGACGGATGTCAACTGAAAAATGAACCAAGTTGGTGCAGGAATGGTATCCAAGAGATGGTAGAAGAAGACGTGGGCGTCCAGCAACAATATGACAGGATTCTATTGAGAAAAAGAAAGGTATATTATGGATATAAATCGTTCAAAATAGAGAATGATGGAAGAAATTTGTAGAGGCCTTTTAATGGGGATTGTACGAGTTCAGGATGATGATGAATATTTTGAGGCACCAGGGATGAATACTCGGACAAGATCGTTACGAATTAAATGAATTGAAATTGAATGATGAAAATCAACAGCTTAAATGTCTCACAAAGTTTAACATAATTTTTATGGTGTGTGCCTTCCCTTTCGTCCTAGGACTAGGGGGAATTTGTGTCTTGGAATTAAGTTTTGTGAACATCTTAACATCCTCTAGAAGGCTGCCTCAAAAACTGTTTCTATGTTCTTCTACTGATCTTGAGATGTTTCCATTTTTGCGTATACTGAAATTTTTATGTTACTCCAGTTCGGAACTTTGAATGTATGATCATTTTTCACGATACAGGGTGAGAAGAAAAACTTCGGACAAATTTTATTGTGTATTAAATTATCTACACTTGTACTAATATGTGAATTTTCTGTTTGATATTACTTTATTTTGCAGAGTGTTAGAATGTCAAATAAACGTTGTTCAATTTTTGAGCTGTTTCGTCAAGGTAAACTTCAATGCGAAATTGTTCGTTTGCTCAATGTGCCTCGATGAACCGTGTTCGATGCAATTTGCCGTTTCAAGGAGCTTGACCATGATGTAGTTGTCCAGAAAGTGGAAGAAAATGCTCTGTCATCTAGGAAAATAGCTCGTGAGACCGGTATCAGCCGTGAATCCGTTCGTCATGTGTCCAAAAAAAAAGCTCAACCTCAAGCCATACAAGCTCCAAAATGTTCAACTCTTCACGGATGAAAACAAGCGCGTACGACTCCAACTTCTTCGTTTCGCCACCGGTCAGTAATGGGAGCGCATTCTCTTCACAGACGAGAAGCTTTTCACCGTAGAACAATCCCACAACCACCAAAACGACTGCAGAGTCCAATTGGCTTCCAAAGCGTCTATTGTTTCTAGTTTATCAGCATAAACCAATGACTTGACATAACCCCAAGGAAAATAATCCAGCGGAGTTATGTCGCATGATCTTGGAGGCCAATTAATTGGACCGTTTCTCGAAATAATGTTATCGCCAAATCTTTCTTTCAATAAACCAATTGTTACGGTTGCAGCATGAGGTGTAGCACCATCTTGCACCCGATATATATACTTCTAATAGTAATAAAATTCGACAATGCGACAAAATTTATTCCAGACTAATTTCAGGAGTATTCTTTGGACATTCGTACATTTTCAGTAGAAGTGAAGAAAAAGGAAGGCTCTAGAACATTCTTTATTCGGCAGTAATGGCGTACACGAATATTCCTTCATCGATTTTATCGACATCTGCAGGCACATAATGTACATAAAATAAGCGATTATTTTTTATTATGTTATACGCGATTTGCCCCAGAGGCTCATAATATTCGCCACGTTTTCAATGGCCATCCAACAATGCTACTCACATTATAACACCCATAACAATAAATACAACCCCCGGTATCCCGTGATATTTCTGCATTCAATTGTGTTTTTCCATTTCCGATACCCATTAATGTAATCGAAGATATTCGATTTCTGTTTTTGGTATACTTAAAGAGAAAGTAGGCGTGGATATTGCTGACACGTTTGTTATTTATTATTATTTATTCATTAATTAAACAAAATCCATGAGAATATATCACCATAAGAATACTGAGTCATGGTCATTCTATGGAGACAGGTGAATTCTACCAGAATAGTTATTGGCTATTTGAGGAAGGCCTTTTTTCCAAGTGACTACCAAGCAGTCTCCACAGTCCACCCCTAGAGGTAGAAAGTGTGATATGAAATTCTTAAGATTATGTTAAACATTTTTGAAAGATATTTATTTTAATAAGATTGATCAGCAGAAACAAAATTTTGTCTATTCAAAATATTTAATATATAGGATTTTGGTTAACAATTTTTATTTATTGGATTTTGTTATATCATTTGGATGTCTTATAATGAATGTTTATTTTATATGTCGTTTGATATAAGTGGTACTTATATGACATTATTTTAATTTAATTCTTGAAGTTATAATTATTGAATATAATTTTTTGAAATTAAATATGTAGAAGGCTAATATTAAAATATTTAAATAATTCAACAGATCATTAAAATATTGGGAATGTTTTCTCACAAATAGCAGATATTCCAAAACATATAGTCCAGGAAGTGTGAGCATGGAATTATTTCTAAAATGATCTCTGCATGATTCTTTATATCTTAATCCTATTATTGCCCTCAAGGCGTATTTCTGCAGAATGAATAATCTATTTAAATCACTGCTTCCACCCCATTTGACAAGCCCGTACCTCAGAAGTGAAACAAAATTTGCATGATAAACTGTTCCATGTCCACTCTCCGTGACAATACCCTGATCATGTACAAAACTTTATTGAGTGTTTTGCTGACCTGACTCACATGATCATTCCATTTCAAGTGACAATCAAACGAAACTCCAAGAAATTCTGTCGAAGACAAAAATCTGAGAGTTATTGACTGAGGATACATATTTTTAGAGCGAATCGTTCTAAAGCAAAGCACTCGCATACTTTACTAATTTAACTTGAAAATTCTCTTCAATCTTAAATTAAATGAACCAGTATAATTATCTTAATTATTTTGAGTTCGTGAATAAATATTATTATTATTATTATGAGTGGTGATGTAATGAACTTTCACTTTAATATAATGTCACACTAAAAAATCAACGAAAAGCTCTATGAAAATGACGCTTCCTACTGGAAAAATGCTTTAACAAATTCCCTAGTACTGGTTGGGCTGCTTTGTCCATAAATTTTCCACTTATCACCAGGTGCTTTTGTCCGCATATGATCCCCAAAGCGAAGTTCAGGTGATAAAAAGACAGATACTCTATCAACGTCGCCTTTCATTCTCAATTTTCTCCCATTCAGGAAGGTACGGTGGGCTATATCATATATCACTGGGATTTGATGATACAGAAGTGTATGGTCCTATTGTGGATTTTATGTATGAATCGTAAAAATATTATATGAAGTTTCATATCGTGGTTCGTGCGCTGTAAAAAGGATTCTTCTTTTTTATGTTGATTGAAATCGTTATGTTTGTAATGAAACTTCTTGTGATATAGGGTTTGGTACGATGATTATTTAGACAACTTTGTAGAATTGAAGATATCTTTTTTGCTCAAATAAATTAATTCGGCTGATCCACACCAAAAATCATTGATGAGGAGCATAAGCTGTGGTAATAGAAGGTTCTAGAAATCGAGACAGTGTAATATACATCTGTATAACAATTCTATGCTCAAACTCGACAAGGTTTTGTTGATCACAGAGGCAATTTGCAGACATGCGCACGTTTCAAACTTATTGGTTTGCGCCTCTGGCGAGTGACTAATGACTCCAAATCTGTCAAGTATCTATATTCTCTATACACAGAGACACTAAGGTATTAATAGTACACTAGGGCCAATTTCAGTATGCTAAATACATACAAGACATATCTTTGCGAATTAATTCAAGTAAAAAAATATATTCTCGGTATTTTCACGTTACTAACGCAGAATAAACTTTCCTTATCCTTTGGTTTTGAAACTTGCGCATGTCTGCAATTTGTCTCTATGACCACCAAACCCTTGTCAAGTTTTTTTGAGTATAGAATTGTTATACAAATGTATGTTACACTGTCTCGATTTCTAGAACTTTCTATTACCATAGCACATACTCCTTTTTAATGATTTTTGGTATAGATCAGCAGAATTGATTTATTCGAATATGAATATGCTAATTATAAGCATTACGGCAAAGTATGGTCTGATTTGAGTATGAGGAAAGTTTTGTCTGCGTGAATAACTTGAAAATATATAAAATAATACATTTCTTTACTTGAATACGCATATGTCTTGTCTGTATTTTGCATACTCTAGATGGTGCTAGTGTATTATTAATACCTTAGTGCCTCTGTGTATAGCGAATAAAGATATTTGACTGATTTGGAATCACTAGTATACATTGCACTGAGGAGAATCAATCAGTTTGAAACGTGCGCATGTCTGCAATTTACCCTTGTGATCAACAAAACCTTGTCGAGTTTGTGTGAGTATAGAATAATTATACAGATGTATGTTACACTGTCTCGATTTCTTGAACTTTCGATTACCATAGCTCATTATATCTTTTTTACGTTTCAAATAGTGCAGAAATCGAGGTTGTCAAACATTTTTTGCAAAATTTGAAACGAGCTAGAGACTTGAAACTTTCAGAGTTTGAATTTAGGGTTCAAATATGTCCCCTTGATTCGCTCATGGACAAAATCTTTCTTATGGTTTGCAGTTATTCACATTTGAAATTTTTTAATTTTCCCAGAAGTGCCGAAACTATAATAGTTACGTTCAAGAATGGACATAATCGTCTTTTCAAATAAAAGGTGGGCCATCTGGAGTTTGCATTTTAAAGTAGTAGTTATTTGCACTCTGGCAACACTTCCGTTATTCATATTTTAAGAGAGAGTTAGTTTAACATTTGAAATTTACGAAATAGATCGACTTACGCTTGAATGAAACTGGGTAATATCAGGAATATTTTCAAAATGTGCATTTTCTTTCCAAACTGTTAGAAACTCAAATGGAAAATTCGATAGAAATGAAATGCCCTCAATTCGTGGATCAATTTGTTCATGCCAAATGGATCGTTATTTGATCAAACAACCCGTTCACGTTCTCGTCCAGTGAACACCTTTAAAATAAAGACTTCGGTATAAAGGCCTACAAAGTCCAACCCTCGAATTCAAAAACCAAGCCTTCTGCAGAAAAGATCGCTCCAGAGGTATTTCATGTATTTATGATCTAAATAACTTTATATATTGGCATAAGACATAAGATCTTTTTCGCATCTTCCTTCAAGGGAAACTAAACATTTTATCTTCTAATTGAAGTAATTCGAGGGTATACATTTAGATATAACTCAGTACTAATTTACTTGAAGTGTGATCTTCGAAACATTGTTTTATTTCTTAAGAAAATATATTTTTTAATCTAATCGTACACTGTTAGTGTTATTGTATACTCAATCTGTATAAAATGTATAGAGCATTTTCTATGTCATCCCAACCATCATTTCTTGTATCCCTATCTTTCCCTCGTGACACATAAACAACGAAACAACTCAATACATCGACGACAAATTCACCCTCGAAGTCTTAATGGCTATTCGAGGGTCCTTTATTGTCTAAATCTCTTCAGTTTCCCTAATCCTCATAGATCTAGAAGAGATCAGAGCCGACAAAGGATATGACAATAGTCGCTGTCTCGATGTGGATAAACCTATTCTCATGTTCGATTCCTAAATCAGACATCAACTTAAATGATGATGTGGTTATTCTGCCACATGGTCCATCCCTCGCTCATTTCTAATCCTGTTTTATGATGACTAAGTGCAAATTGAACAGAAAAGGAGAAACCTGTCCATAAGGATTATACGTGGATCGTTGTAGAAAATTCGGTAAATATTTAGGTGTTTCCTTAAAACTTCGTCATTTGTGTGGTTGGAAAGAAAGGAATAATTTTGGATGAAAAAATAATAGAATCTAATATACATTAAACAACAGAAAGTATAATCGTAATATACGCACATCACGTCAAAAATCGTGCCCCTCCTAGGTTTCTCAAGAAATAAACAATCTATGTTCTGGAAATGAGATGAATATTTTTCTCTATTTAGACTGCAATATATTTTATAGAAAATCTTTGTTTGTTTCTCTTTGATTTATGCAGGATGAGATGAAATAGAAAAAAATGAAAAAAAAAATTTGTTGCCTGTAAAGTCGGTATACGGGCGAAAGTTTTACGTGACAACGACTTTGAGTGGTAAAATAATTTTAATGTGAATATTCATTCGTATAGTAGGAAGAAGGATGAAATAATAGTAACAATTTAAAACATTTATTTATACAAAGAATTATATTTAAAACATTAATTTATACAAAGAATCTCGCACTGAATTTCATATTAACAAAATTTTATTTATCAATCAGTTGTTATAAGTTATTAATAAATTTAACTTGTTTTACATTGTTATAAATATAAAAACTAAATTTAAAAGTTAGAACATTTATTTAAATCACATTAATTGTTAATATCAATCGATTTTAATTCAAAGTGTATTTTCTAAAAGGAGAAAACTAATTCACAGTTGATCTTTGAATTTGTAAATCGCGCGCTTACGACCTTGCGCAGTGATTAGTCGTCTCGGTTTGAATGTTTGAAAGTTTCGATTTGACAGGTTGGAGGTTAAATATGTTATTTCAATTTTTTACATAGCAAGTCGCGCTCATTTTTTCAAGTTAAACAAATTATTATTGGTTGAGAAACGATTTCTACTACTTTTTTGATTGAAAACTACCACAACATTGTGATTACTACAACATAACCTATTCACTTATGTCTTAGTCATTTATTTCATCATGTTATATTATCAGTCTGAAATTATTTACCTTTGCTGTTTGAATTGTTGCGATGGACGAAACTACCTTCACATTATCACTACACAATCGTTTTACAATTAACTGGCAACGTGTAAACTTGTATGCAGGCGCCTAAGCGAAATAGAAGCGCAAGACATGAACCGGTGTGTATGCCTATCTCTCTCTCTCTCTCTCGCTCTGTCTCTCTTGCTCTTAGGCGGGCTAACTGTGCTCGAGTGGAAGGGACGCGTGCCTTTCACTTTTTATGTCTGTCTCTCTCGCTCTTAGGCGGGCTAACCATGCCCGAGTGGAAGGGACGCGTGCCTCTCACTCGCTCTCATTGTGAGCGCATAACGTGAGCGGAGCGTAACGCAGTTTCTTGAAGTGTCACCCGGCAAACCAATTTATAAGACGTTGTCACGTCAAAAAAATCTAAATTTATCGATTATTTATTTTTGATTAATTATAGTTATTCCACAACTGAATCCAAATTCAACAGTCCGTATTACCACCTCTTCTCTCAATCAACTGCTCAACACTTCGTGTGTGGTGGGGCGTTATCATCCCGATAAATGAAATTATCCCCAAATTCGTTGCGCAGAGGTATAATATCTCAACAAGTTGAGAGTTGATGGGGGAGCCAAGACTTTTGACGATGTGTGTATATGCAATAGCTTATTGGTAGCTCTATGATTTTCAGTAGTTCGGAGTTATTAATATAAATAATAAATTGATTGAAATAACTATAATCCTTGAACAATTCTTGAACATAAAGTGTTGAATCTTCTATCTAAACTTATAAAAATTCACGTGAAAAATTTAATTGCAAGGAAACGCCCCCACGGCAATTTGTTCCTGAAAACTAGATCGTTGTTCAATAATACAATCCGTTCACGTTCTCCCCCAGTAAGCATACCTGGAAATATTGCTGCTATAGTCCAGAATGTGTAAACATCCATCAACGTCGTGCTCAATAACTGAACATTTTCCGCACTTCCCTGAGGAGAATTTTGCATAAAACCTTGTTATAAAGGCTAACAAAGTTCAACTAGTACTATAAGTGAAGCCTCGTGATCATTCGATGCGTTTGCACTTCGCTCAATGGGCTAATGATTATATGAAGAATCAGAAAAATCATCTTTAGCGATGAAGCTCATTTTCATCTCTTAGTAGTATTTTTTGTAGCGATAAGTGTTCCTCAACCATACAGAAACGACTGATGCCTTGAAACACGAAATCGAAGTTGCTATTCATGGGATTAAAGCCCAAACAATCAACAATGTTGATTGATCGCATTGGCCACTGTAGACAGTCGTGACAGTCACATAGATACTATTGTTTCTAATTCGTGAATGTCAAGGTTCAACTCTCCTGATTAACTCATAAATCTGGAAAATATATCAGCCAGTTTTCTATTTATAGCTAATCAAAAAATAAAAATTTTGAAGGGCTCGCTTTTACATGTATGGTTATGCAAAATGGTGAATGCGCCGGTTACTCTATTAACTAATTAAAGTTTGTTCGAATTTTCACTTCAGTTTTGAAACTTTAGAGTATCAAGCAAAGGAGTTGAGTGATTGAAATGCAAATCGAAAATACTTTTATTCTTTTCAAATGATTTTTTTCCAATTATAATGAAATTAACCTGCCCGACTTCATTAAAACGACTACTATCTATTTTTCATATTCTTTATTATAATTCGAGTACATAATATGTATGTAACGAATTCTAACTACTCAATTTTCACCTTTTAGAATCATCCGATTTCAACAAGAGGGTGAATTATTGAGGAACAATCTATTTATTTCCTCAACTATTTTTTTCGGCACCTCCATAATGACTCCAATATTTCAGTTGAAAAATAGGACACAAAATGAGTAAACTCACGTAAAGTTTTGTCAATGTTTCAACAAGAGGAGGAATCTGCTCTGCAAAACTTGAAAAATAATGAAGTTGAATATTTTTCAGGGAAATTTTTTTTTCAGCTCAAGTCTTAATTGATATGAAATGGATAAAGTTACCTAGTACATGTTGTTGGTTTCTGATTGAAAATTCCCTGAAATATCTTTCTTCATCCCCTTAGAAATATCCCATATATTCTGAATCTAATAATATAAAGCATAATAATGATCCAAGGGGAATAGTAAAGGGTTTTCCAATGAGAGGTTTCATTTTGAATAGATATATGGTCAGCTGTCACTTTTTAAACAGTCATCTTTCGATATTTGACAAGTGAAAACTACGCTACTAGTAAAAATGAAACGATACACGCTTCAACAACGCACTGAAATTGTTAAATTTCATTCCGAAAATGGTGAAACTTTTTCAGTCATAGTTCGCGAAACTGAAGCACTTTTGGGTCGTGGTGAAGCATCTTCTCAGTGAAACTGGTGGAAAAATTTGGGCTGTTGGGACAAGTTAGTGATGAACCGTATAGGTCGCTCAAGAACAACTGAGAATATAGCTACTGAAGAGTTGACGAAAACCCAGGTTTGTCGATTCCTTGATTTTTTATGGCCAGATTTGGAAAATATTGATGTGGACGACGTTTTTCAACAAGACGATGCTACGTGCCACACAAGCAATGAAACAATCCCAGTTTTGCAAGAAAAGATTCCTGGCCGTGTTATTTCTCGAAGAGGTGATCAGAATTGGCCATCAAGACCTTGTAGTTTAACACCTTCAGACTTTCTTCTGTAGGGCCTCTTGAAAGATAACTTCTATACCAACGCTCCATAATCAATTCAAAACCTTGAGTAATGGAATTCGGGAAGTTACAGTCGCAAATGTGTGTGTTGGTCTTGGAAAATTTCAAGAGTATATGGTACTGATATCGTAGCCATCTGGCTTATATCATTTTCTATTGTTTCTCTTTACAATGAAAAAAACATCCATTGTTTTCTCGTAAACTATACTAGTTTTTTTTTTAATAAAAATGAAACCTGTTATTGTGAAACTTGTGAAACCCTTTATATAAGGGTCACTAGGAAAAGAAAGATATAATTGGAATATCTTAATAGATAAAATAAGGGTACCGATAGATTAGAAGTTTTCAGTTTTTCATAGCTCCGTTAAAAACTGTTTGGAAACAATCAACCAAAAACTCATATTTGTCTAACATTGCGGTCGACTTCCTGCCCAGACTTTCATTTGAAATTGATTAAACTCTCTCTTGTTGCGTTAGACCTTTTTCGATTTTCAGGCGCTGGAAAAAAAATCTTCGTGGTAGGACGATCCATTATCGGGGATTCCTTCGTTCCATCTTCAGCGTGTATCCAAATGTCGTTTATGCAGACGAAGGAAAAAAGAATCAGATTAAATCTACAACGGCTATTAAAAACAAATATACGTCCCATCTGTCTCTGGAAGATGTTAGATTCATTTGTAAATAGCACCCACATCTTTCCATTTACTGGTTTGGTTTCATTCATTTCCGCCTACAATTTCACGGTTAGAATAATTGATTTATCAACTGTGATTTTGTCAAGTCCTTACAAATCAAGATGCGTCAATATAAAATCAATGCTTATGTAGCAAAATATTTAATTTTCGTTTTAGGACATTGTATGCATACTCATATACGAAAATTTATCCATTAGTTCCCAATACATAAATTACAAAATACATAATTCAAGATATAAGCTATTACACATATATACAGGGTGACAAGAAAAACCTCGGACAATTTTTTTTTATTTATATTTAGTAAACAAAATAAATTAAACAAAGCAACAAAGAATAATAATTACATAAACATTTGGTAAAAATATATCCAAGCGGTTTCGAAGTGGCTTGCTTTGGCGGTGATACACAGCTTCAGACACTTCATAAAATTTTCGGCAATGGGCCGCAGCTCATATAATTACAAGGAAGTGAAGAGAATCGAATAGAATAAAAATTAATTGACTGTGCTACAATATTTTTGTTCCAGAACATACTAAAATTTCCCCGATGTTTTTCTTGTCACCCTGTAATTATTTTTAACAACCCACAGATAGCTCTAGTATTAAAAATCAACTATAACAACAACATCAAAAAACACACAATTCGAGAATGTTCGGAACAGAATCTGTAAGTACGTGTTGCACCTGGCATCAACTCCGAAACGAAACCATCGAATATATTATCAAACAGATTGACCAGACGTCACATTCTCTAAATTAATTCAAAATCTTTTCCCATGATCTTTGAAAGATCTTAATGATTACAAATCAAAGGATGAACTACCCAGAAAGGTGTAACACGTACTAACAGATGACTGTGCTTAGGTTTTTATTCAAAACATTCTGGAATTGTGAGTTTCTTAATATTGTTATATATCGGGTGTTTCTTTTAGAGTGATAGAATTTTAAATTGAAATAAAACACATTTAAATTAAGATTGAAGCCAATTTTTTTTTATGTGAAAGATAATTTTATGACATTTATGTTTTGAAAATAATTTTCGGCATATGTCCACCACGACTAGTTCTGAGGAACCGCATTCGACCAGACCACTTTTTCGAGTAATTCAGGCCTTATTTCATCAATAACAAGTGTTATGTTGGCTTCCAAAGCGTCTATTGAAATCGAGTTTATCAGCATAAACCAATGACTTGAAATAACTCCAAAAGCCAATTAATTGGACAATTTCTCGAAATAATGTTATCGGCAAATCTTTCTTTCAATAAATCAATTGTTACGGTAGCAGCATGAGGTGTAGCACCATCTTGTTGGAACCAAAACACTTCTGGGTCGATACCATTCAAATTTTGAAACAACTAAACATTGATCATCGATCTCTAACGAGCACCATTCACTGTAACATTAGCTCCAACAGCGTTTTTGAAGAAAGATGCTTCCAGCCTGTAAAGATCAACATAAAGTGCATTTTTCAGGATGCAATGGAACCTGCAGAACTTCTTGAGGATAGTTTTCACCCCATATACGACAATTTTGCTTGTTTACATAGCCGTTCAACCAGAAATGAGCTCTATTAGTACACACAATTTTACGATAAAAAAGTGGATCAACTTCAAGCTGTTCTAGGGCCCAATCAGCAAACAAACGACGCTTATTATGGTCAAGTGGCTCTAGTTGGATCTTGTATGGGTGTAGACCAAGATCCTTACGCAAAATTTTCCATGTGATGAATGCACAAAATCCAACTTGTTGTGAACGTCGACGAATAGACAAATCTGGATCATCATCAACACAATGAGTTACAGCAACGATATTTTCTTCTGTACGTACAGTTCTTTGTCATGTTGTTGTTGCATCGAGTAGAGAAACTGTTGTCCGAAGTTTTGCGACTAGAACACTGATTTTGAAAAAAAATTTCAATAATTTGTAAGCGTTGTTGCTGCGTAAGTCTTTCCATGATAATTTGTCAATGCTTACTAAACAGAAATGTCAAAACAACATGACTTCCACCTTCTTTCAAAACACAGTTATCCCTATCGAAACTTCTATCACTCTAAAAAAAAATACCCGATGTAAAGATGGAAACTCGACATTCGGACAAAATGCTAGGTCCCTAATACAAGCGTGCAAAAGAGGCTAATGTTTATAGGAGTAATAAAAATCTCACATTAATCCAACAAAACTTCACTCACGCATTCGGTTTAAAAAGAAATAAAACAAGTCCTAACGACGTAAAAATCATATTAAATATTACATGGCTGAAATACATCATGCAAAGTAATAAACGCAAAAATTTTCACCCTTAAGCAATCACGCAAGAACTGCTCCAGCTCTTTCACCCTCCCTATTGCATTCCTCAGATATCTTTTAAAATTTATTGATCAACTTTTCGAAACCGCAGCCCCCTTACTTTTATTGCGATGACCGGACTTGAAGAGTTCAATAACACCGAAATTTGCCGGTCTAGCAAAACAAGTGACGCAACGAAATTTCTCCGATATTGCTATTCCGGAAGCTAGAATGTTGCATGCATCATTGCTACTGGAAAATGTGGAATAGACAGGGATGTTAGGGGTGAACCGGATAAACAGGGTGGTAACAGTGAGACTGACGGAATAATTGAATTTTACACCTAATCCGCTCGGTAGGAATTTGATATTCTCTCCACCACAAAGTTTCAGGGTTTATACTGAAATGTATTCCCTTTTCTTATTCACAAATGGAATTTTTTCATTAAAATATGCATTGTATACCTCACTTTTAATAGTCACCTGATGAAGTGATGGTATGACGAAACAATTGTCTGTAAATCGATAAAATAGCGGAAGTTAACATTTGTTTTTCTTATATTGAGGATGAATTTCCGTCAAGTAAAGACCGAGACAATCAAAAATTCTTCAAAACTTTTAGGTTCTGTTCAACATCGCCTTTTGACGGTAAGTCCAATATTTCATCATTTCGTGAATAATAAACAGATTTTGAATATTTTAACTGAGTTGCGCACGGAAGATAAATAACTTTCAAACTTTTTGAATATCAAAACAGATTTCTTAGTCTTCTACAATTTTAATTTCAAAAAGGTTTTTATTCAAAAAACTCATTATGGAATGTCAATGGTTTAAAGGAAACCTTATAATACCTTACAGTTTTCTGTGATTTTGCGACGAATATTGACTACCTGCACTTTTAGAAGTTAGTCTGTTTGAGCAAATTTCGGTACACTTTGAGGTATGATATACTGATTGTTAGTTGGTTTTGATATTTTAAATATTATCTAAGGCCGACGAAGAGATTACCAGAATTTTAATTGTTTTTTGAAGATATAGTGCATGTTTTGAGAGATTGTTGAATTAACTTATTTGAATATTTAGATATATTGAATATTTCAATTAAATTATATTTTTGAGAAGTCCTTAAGTTGTGCTTTATGTTTTTGAAAAGGAATTGGTGTTCATTATGATAAGGTCAGAAACAAAATTTTGTCTCCTTCAGATATTTATTTATTAATTTTAATTGCCTTTTTTTTATTTGTTGGTTCATTTATTCCATTTGACATTGTATATTGAGTTTTGATTATATACGTCTATTAAATATAAGCGATGCTTATTGTAGACATTAATTTAATTCTCAAAGTGTTTTGAATAAAAAAATTTTTGAAATTAAAATTGTAGAAGACTAACAGATTAAATTTGTTTTGATATTCAAATTTTGTTATATTTCTTCTATCAGGTAAAAAGCCTTTTACTATTTTATTTTTAACCTTCAAACTAACCAACACTCGACTTCTCTTCCCTATTCAAAAATTGTTGGGGGGTTGAAACCACCTTCATGAGGAATAAATTCATGATGGAAATTCGTCCCCCTCAAAACAGAGGGTGGCCTGTTTTTTTTAATCTTCAAAAATTCTTCGTTTCTGAGTTCTGGGGGGGGGCACATTTTAGTTGGGACACCCTATACATGGTGAGTGATAACTTTAATATGTTCAATGAAAGTCGATTTTTCAGATGATCCGTCAGTCTTGTGTCAAAATTTTAACCAGTTTGACCCACGTGTTTGTTTTGCCTTGAATAAAATATTTCTTAGATTATGACAACCAGATAATGCTGTTCTTAAATGGAATATTTTTAAATAATTTTGGATAGTTCTTGCCGACAGATGTTCAAAATAGCTCAAGGTTATATATAAAATAAAATAATAAGGAACGGTTTTTATATATACATTCTGTCAAGAAAGTACCGGGAATTATCGATTTAAATCTGGCGGGGCAATGGGGCAGGTAAAATTTTTTTTCCCTAGGTTGGTACCACTGTCCTTAATTACTATGCCAAGCTTGAGCGGGATCT
Source organism: Megalocaria dilatata (assembly GCA_034642435.1). Taxonomy (NCBI): domain Eukaryota; kingdom Metazoa; phylum Arthropoda; class Insecta; order Coleoptera; family Coccinellidae; genus Megalocaria; species Megalocaria dilatata. The sequence continues at coordinate 7,057,739 of CM067855.1, read as the reverse complement.
GTCAACTAGTGTGTTTTCAACAGCTGATTAAGTCAATCGATGTCAGAGTGCGTGCCGATTTTTACTATGGGTGATTACGTTGAGCAAAGAATTTGTTTGAAGTTTTGTGTTGCAAATGAATTTTCGTGTGCCGATGCATTGAAAATGTTGCAAAAGGCCTTTGGTGATAATGCTCTATCGAAAACTCGTGCATATCAGTGGTACAGAGCCTTCAAGGACGGTCGTGAAGTGGACGCCCATCGACGGCTTCGATCGAAAATAACGTCCATAAAATTAAGGAAAGGATGCTGGAAAACCGTCGTACCAGCTTGAGAGAGATAGCACATGATCTTAAGATATCCCACGAGTCCGCCCGTACGATTTTGATTGATATTTTGGGCATGAGAAAGGTGGCCGCACGACTCGTACCGAAAGACCTGAATTTTCTTCAAAAACGTCATCGCGAACAGGTTACTTCAGACATGCTAGATCGCTGTAATTCCTATTCTACATTCATGGAACGCATTATAACTGGTGATGAGACCTGGGTCTACGAGTACGATATGCAAACAAGCCAGCAATCATCGGAATGGGTGGCAAAAAATGAGCCGAAACCGAAAAAACCACGCCAAAGCCGCTCGAAAATGAAGGTGATGCTCATTGTTTTCTTCGATATCCGTGGCGTAGTGCACTACGAATTCGTTCCAGAGGGTCAGACGGTAAACAAGGAGTATTACCTAGGCGTTATGAAACGTTTGCATGAGCGTATCCGTAAGAAGCGGCCAAATTTGTGGGCGAACAACTCATGGATTTTGCATGACGATAACGCGCCTTCTCACCGAGCTACGATTGTGACTAACTTTCACGCCAAAAACTCAACAAACGTGCTTCAGCAACCACCGTATTCGCCGGATTTGGCTCCCTGCGACTTTTTCCTCTTCCCAAAACTAAAATTGCCCCTTCGTGGCACCCGTTTTGAGTCGATTGAAGCCATAAAACAAAATTCGGCGCGAGAGCTAAAGTCCATCCCGGAAAGCGCCTACAAAAAATGTTTCGATAATTGGAAGTGCCGTTGGCATAGATGTATTGGAGCAAATGGAGCCTATTTTGAAGGCGACCCAATAAATTTTGAAGATTAAATGTAAAAATGTTGTTTTAATTGAAAATTCCCGGTACTTTCTTGACAGAGTAGTATATAGGTTATATATTTGCTATCATTGGATATAGAAGTACATTTATTTGTTTGTTTATTTCTTTTAATATCATTCTTTTCACCAAATATTAATTAAGTATATTATTTTTGGCTATAATTTATAATAGAGATTTCTGTAGAAAAGTTTTCTGCATTGGATTATCTGTGGTGATATACAGAATAATGTCGTTTTCGCTCAAAAATTTCAAGTTTCCTTCCGGCTTATATTGTGAGCTGTAGATCTCCCAGTGACAGAAAACTTCATTCGGATCTTGTGTGTACTCTATTCCCGAATCTAGATGCACCCCATTTGGCACGTCAAAACTTTAACGCAAAGCCCGTCGAATGGCATTTTCGGGTGATCTGCTTAAAACCCTCGGATTTTAGGAAAATGAGGCGTATACACAGTATCTTCGGAACGCTGAAATTTTATTTGTAGATCAGATCCGATGCGTGCACACAGGAAGAACACCCCAATATTGAACTTCCCGTTTCTGATGAAACGTCAAAACAAGGGGTGAGTTTCCTTTTGTCTGGGACGTTCGTTTTGTGTGTTTACCCCGATTCTATAGGATTTTGGTCTTAACGACAGAGCGTCACGTTCTTGTATTTACCAGGATTCGTTCTGATGATGAAGCGGGAAACGATGCGGGGTTTCAGTCGGATTATTGAAAACGGAAACTGATTCAAAGGAAATTAAAGAGAATAATATCGTATCGGAATGTGAATTAGCGGATATAATGTATAATTTACGTTAAGTCAAGAGAGCCTGTTTAAGGGGACTGTCCAAATTCCTTTCATCTTTCTAAATTGTCTATACTGACACGGAGTTTGAGTTTTATTTACAGTATTCTTTTTTGTCGGTTCATCTCAAATATACTTTGCGAGTTTTTCAATGACTAAAAATAACGAACCGTCTTGAATTTTGCATTGCAAATGAAATTTTCAGCGCGAAAGTTCTGAAAATGTTGCGTAATAATGGTGGAACTACTGGAGTTCCTCAAGGTTCTCACCTAGGCCCACTCTTCTTCATATTAGAACAATATCTCGTCTTGCTTTATGACTGTTTTGTTTTTGACGATTTCATACCGAATAAATAATGTTGAAGATTGTATCAGGTTGGAGAGTGATATAAAAATGTTTAATGAACATTGTCAGAAGAATAACTTGCTGCTTATTTTCAACAAATGCCTCATATGTAGCTTCAGTAGACACAGAGTTTTTACAATTTCAATATTCAATTCGGCATCACTATCTTGAAGGTTTAAACGAAATGGGTGCATTACTATTGATTCAAAACTCTTATTTCATAGTCATATATAAAACGTTGTCATCGACTCTAATGGGATGCTTGCAAGATACTCCAGATGCGTCAGTATTAGAGTGCATTGAAAAGCGGTGGAGATATAATGGAATTTGCCTTGAAGACATTGATGATTAGCACGTCTTCAACTGAACTTAATTACCTCTAAATTGGAGGAAATAGCTACTGAAAACCATTATTGAAATTTGCGAGAGACGCCGCTGAAATTTCTGTATCTCACAAATCAATATACCCTTTTATCACCCTTTTCTCTGGCCCCTGACTAGGATAGTAAAATTCTATTTAGCCACTGAAGATGGCGTGCCTGTTGTAACTTTCAAAACAGCCATCAAAGGCTACAACGCCAGGCAGTGAAAGAACAACTGCCTACTCAATAATGCATTAAAGATAGGAATTTGTTTTCTTATGTGGAGAAATCAAATTTCTAATCGAATATAACAAAATAAAGCAGGACAAGATGGTGCATGCGCACCTTTGAAGGATCCTTTGAATTACCTCTAACGGGCTATGAATCAAATGTAACATGAACTTCCGAATATCGCGTGGTTTCACCTATGATTCTCAGGAGGTTTCAAATCATTTCGTCCCACTTCTTCTGGATTGAAAGTTGAAGCTTTCAGACTGAAACATTTTCATTATGTAGAGTTTGCACGATATCAAACATTTGAGAGTAGATCCCTGAATAACGCTAAAGCTATTTCTTATTCAGTTAGATGTAACAGAAGGTTAGTCTTCCCCTGGTAACAGTGAGGTGGAAAATGTGAACTTCTGCCAGGGTTTAAGTGAAGAGCCACTGAGCAGTATAGACGTGAGCGGGTGAAAGTACAATCGTACCACCGTGGTTGTATTTGAAAGTCAAGACATTTAGCTATTTGTATAAATACCTGTCAGTATATCTGTATAAAGTGCATCAGATATTTTAATCAATAGAAGCGAGAATGAAAAAGAAGTCTTAGACGTTTAAAAATTCATCAAATCCCTAGGTGATTTATGAAGAAGCCTACGCAGATATAATTTTTTCGTATCTTTATCTTCGTATTTTTGTTTCTCGCAAATTATTTTTCTCATATATATTTATCTTTAGCGCGCAAACTGTCAGCATTGAATGTTATTCAATCTGTAATTGCCCATTTTCTTAATAAAAGAAAAGGAGTTTTGCATTCGTATCATAAAATATTTTGTATTTGAAGTTCTTTCTTCAATCTTGTCCCTATTACATTACGTACACTTTTTTCATTCTAAATACGAAATAACACTAGTTTATCTCTTTCAACAATGCTAATAAGGCCTCCAGGCAGACAACAATCCAACCCCATGCCACTGCCTTCAACCGATTCCCTATCAAAATTGAATCGGAATCAAAGTTTTTCGTTCAGACATAACGTCTCCAACGGCTTATATTCCCAATTCTTCGCGGAAATTCCCAAGATCCCTGGAAATTCCATCGAGGTGGTGTCTTAAATCACCGGCCATAGAGGGTAACATCCCTGTGTTCTGAAAAACACAAAAGGGCGCGTCATGCACTTGCTCTGGATATAGCTGGGGGAGATTCTTGGAAATGGCAAAATGATAAGAATACTAGAAATTGTTCCGTGGCCGACGCATCGGGTGTTTTTTTAGAGTGATAGAACTTTCGATAGGGATAATTTTGATTTGACAGAAGGTAGAATCCATGTTGTTTTGACATTTTTGTTCAGTAAGCATTGATAAATTATCATGGAAAGACTCACGCCGCAGCAACGTTTACAAATTGTTGAATCAGTGTTCTATTCGCCGCTTATAGAGGACTTCGTGAAATTTATGATTTACATAATCGTCCATCAGAGCAGCTTATTCGTCGAACTATCGATAGATTTTGGACAACATTTTCTCTACTCGATGCAACAAGAACAACAAGACAAAGAACTGTACGTACAGAAGAAAATATCGTTGCTGTAAGTCATAGTGTTAATGATGATCCAGATATGTCTATTCGTCGACGTTCACAATAAGTTGGACTCTGTGCATCCACCACATGGAAAATTTTGCGTAAAGATCTTGGTCTACACCCATACAAGATCCAACTGATTCAAGAACTAAAGCCACTTGACCATAATATTCGTCGTTTGTTTGCTGATTGGGCCTTAGAACAGCTTGAAGTTGATCCACTTTTTTATTGTAAAATTGTGTTTAGCGATGAAGCTCATTTCTATTTGAACGGCTATGTAAACGAGCAAAATTGCCGTATATGGAGTGAAAACAATCTTCAAGTTCTGCAGGTTCCATTGCATCTTGAAAAAAGCACTGTATGGTGTGCTTTACACGCTGGAGGCGTCATCGGTCCATATTTCTTTAAAATCGATGCTGGAGCTAATATTACAGTGAATGGTGCTCGTTACAGATCGATGATCAATGATTATTTGTTTCAAAATTTGAATGGTATTTTGGTTCCAGCAAGATGGTGCTACACCTCATGCTGCTACCGTAACAATTGATCTATTGAAAGAAAGATGTGGCGATAATATTATTTCTAGAATGGTCTAATAAATCGGCCTCCAAGATCATGCGACATAACTCCACTGGATTATTTTCTGTGGGGTTATGTCAAGTCATTGGTTTATGCTGGTAAACCAGAAATAATAGACGCTTCGAAAACCAACATTACTCGTGTTATTGATTAAATAAGGCCTGAATAACTCGAAAAAGTGGTCCAAAATTGGTCTAGTCGAATGCGGCTCCTCAGAGCTAGTCGTGGTGGACATATGCCGGAAATTATTTTGAAAACATAAATGTCATAAAATTATCTTTCGAATAAAATGACTTCAATCTTAATTTAAATGTATTTTATTTCAATTTAAAGTTTTATCACACGAAAAAACACCCGATACATATATAAAACAGACAGACCGATGTTTACAACATAAAATCAAGGAACATTGGATGTCTGTTTTGAAAAACCAGAAATCAACCGGTTTTGGATGTCCTAAGAGTAATAAAAAAACCTTTTCAATTTTAAGTTTAGTTCCTTTTCGTACTCCTTTCAAGACGGTGGAAAGACCGAAACACGTGTCAGGATTCTGAATAAATTCTGAAACATAAAAACTGTGAATTTTTTCAAATAAAATTTAAAAAATATAAATTATTGATACAAATTACAAAACATACTTAGCCGATCTATTTCATATGAACCTTATGAATAACAATTTCTCTATGAATAAATGCTCTATATGAATCAAGAAATATAGCAAACTTTTCACAATTTTCTGTGGAAGGACATGGAATTTGAGAAATGTTCTAGAGTTAATCTCAAACATTTAATTTTTTTTATTTCTAATCTCGTGAAAGTAATTAAATGAATACTGTCATTCTTGACAGCCCCAAAACGTCGTGAAACACACGATACAAAATTCCCTTTTTTGACAAACTTTGTTAATTGTAACATTTTTGTATTCTATTTGGAATTTTTAATCCTTTTTTGACTTGATAATTGTTCACATGTAGTTTTATAACAATTTGTTTGGAGCTTTTGTCAGCATTAAGGAACATTGTATACCGAAATAATTCAGGCAATAGAAATCCGAAATCATAACAATCAGAACACTCATTAACATCCAAATCCACATATGTCCTGTTGAAAAATAACTTTGCCGTGTTTGTGAGCGTATTGCAGCAGTTATTCTCGCTATGCTCGGCTCAAACGCCTCAAAAACATCGATAGACCTCCCCTGTGATTCTTTCGTTCGATTGTAGCAGCTCCTAATAAACCACACCAAGGTAGTCCCACTAAATACACAGTATGGTCTTCTCGCCTGAATATTCGGTTTGACAGTTGATGAGGGGGCATACATACGTTGCCCGACGTTTTGGATTATCGTAATGGATCCACTTTTCATCACCAGTCACAACTCGATGCATAAACCTCTTTTTTTTTGCAATTGGAACAGTTGTTCACACGTGAAACAATCCGATCATTCCATTGCTTTTGAATGATGGCAAATGGCTGGTCGAATGACTTCAAGTGTGTTTCTCTTGCATTTGTGATGGATCTTCATCGAGCTTTGCCTCTAATTCTTCATTCTTAAACATTCATGGCCTTCCAAATCAAAATTCCCACTTTTGATTCGGGCAAACCTGACACCATAAACATCTACTAAAGTAGGGCAACTTTCGGTAGCCCTTTCCTTCATATTGAGCTCATGAAGTGATACTACGCAAAAACACATTATTCGGTACAAAAGTTGACATTTTCAGAACAAAACTATGTTTTGTACACTTCAGCGAAATGACAGTCATAAGAAAGCCTAATGATGACACTTCAAAATGAAGGATTTGCCAGATAAAGCAATGACATAAAAAACCAATAGCGACATCTGTTATCAAGCGAACTACATTTGTATCTGCTTGGGTATAAATACCAAGGTGCTGCCAGAAAAAAATAGCAATTCGTCTCGTCTCCAAATCTGTTGTCCAAACTTGTACCATTCATCGTAACATTCGAGGGGATTCGCCCGGACTGAAGTGATAAATTGGTACATTATTCAACCATCCAGACATCCATATCTCATTCCAGCAGATAATGGGAGTGGCATAACGAACATATCCGAATTTATTTCAACTACGACTTCCAACATGTTTGGCGCTCTTGCACGCAAATCCAAATGAGTGATGTCGACAGGAGGAAGGCAATATAATAATAACTCCATCGCATCGTAATAATTCCCGTTATTCTTGTACGGAAGCTTCCGGATGAGATGGGATATAGATAGTTTCATGTCGAAGCGCAGTAGTGTTCTATTAACTCACGGAATGAGGTTCTGAATTGATGCGTATGATAAAACTTCTCTGGCATAGCCTTCGAAGTACACTGCTAAAAAATTGAAGTGGTAATTCGCGTACATATAATGATACAGGGAGACAAGAAAAACCTCGGATAAACTTTTTTCATTTAACTTTATTAAATGAAAGAAATTAAACAAAACAACAACGAATAATAATAACATAAACATTTGGTAATAACCTGTTTAAAGGGTTTCGAAGTGGCTTCCTTTGGCACCGATACATAGCTTCAGACGCTTCTTGAAATTTTCGGCAATAGGCCGCAGCTCTTCGGGCGTTAATCGGTCCCATTCCCGGTATAGGGATTGCTTCAGCGACTCCAAACTTCTGTGGTAGCACACGCCCTGAGCTCCAAAATCGACCACACGCTGTAGTCCACTGGGTTGACATCCGTTGAGTAGGGCGGCCATTCTGCAGATGTGATGAAACCCGGAGAATGAGTCTTACACCATTCTTTCGTTATTTTCGCTCTGTGTGCTCGTTACAGATCGATGATCAATGATTATTCGTTTCAAAATTTGAATGGTATCGACCCAAAAGTGTTTTTGTTCCAACAAGATGGTGCTACATCTCATGCTGCTACCGTAAAAATTGATTTATTGAAAGAAAGATTTGGCGATAACATTATTTCGATAATTCAATAATTCTTCAACAGGTTCTAGGTCCACGGTTATAGTAACACCAACTTTTTAAAAAAAAGGCCAACTTGTTTCGATTTTATTACAAAATCTTCATTAAGGCTCTGAAATGAAAAATATGAACTACAGCTACAATTTTTTGAGTTGCCTGAAGTTATGATATTACAATACAATTTTAAAATCAATACAAAACAAATATAAAATTTTTCTTAATATGAGGGAGGAAAATTTTCTGTTTTTTTGTTGATGGATCAAATAGACTTAAAAATTTCGGAAATGACAACTACTAAGCATGGGAGAGTGTCAAAAGACTGAAGCGGCTCTCGGAGGAAGCGTATATAAGGATGGCACGATGGAGTTGGAGAATAATGCGTTTAAATATTGTTTGGAATATGGTTTTATTTCTTTTTATATTTATTTTTATTTGTGTCCTATATTTTCTATTAAATAACAATATGCCGTGTTTAGACTTTCAATGTCGGCTCTCTTATTAATCGAATTTGGGTCTTGCTTGATATAACAAAATTTGAATATCAAAACAGATTTAATATGTTAGTCTTCTACAATTTTAATTTCAAAAAAATTGTTATTCAAAAAACTTTTAGAATTTAATTTGTGTCTACAATAAGCACCGCTTATATTTAATATATTAATATAATCAAACCTCAATATACAATGTCAAATATAATGAATAAACCAACAAATATAAAAAAGTCATTTAAATTAAATGAATATATATTTGAAGCAGACAAAATTTTGTTTCTGATCTTACCATAATGAAACCAATTCCTTTTCAAAAACATAAAACACAACTTAAGGATTTCTCAAAAAATATAATTTATTTGAAATATTCAATATATTTAAATATTCAAATAAGTTAATTCAAAAATCTGTTAAAACATGCACTATATCTTCAAAAAACAATTCGAATTCGGATAATCTCTTCATCGGCCCTAGATAATATTAAAATATCAAAATCAACTAACAATCAGTATGTCTTACCTTAGAGTGTAACCGGAGCTTGTTTAAAACAGACTAACTTTAAAAATCCATATAGTCTATGTTCATCACAAAATCACAGAAAAACTATTAGGAGTACAAATAAGTTTCCGCTGTTTTATTGTAGATGGCGCGGCACGGAGTTTCGGTTAGCTTTCGCAGATGATAACCGGCTTAAACAATAGTTTGGACATTCAAGATCAACATAACCTATGAATATCATTGATATTATATTAGTAAAATATAATTTTCATAAGTTAAAAATCTCAAAATTTGAGCCAAGTAAGCGTCATTTGCGGGAAATATTAGTTTACTTCTTTAATTCAAAGAAATCTGCTGCTGAGGCGCATCAATTGCTCGTAGAAGCATATGGTGAGGGTGCTTTGAGTGAGAGAACGTGTCGAGAGTGGTTTCAAAAGTTTGAAAACGGTGATTTCGACGTAGAAGACAAAGATCGCAGTGGAAGGCCAAAAATTTACGAGGATGCAGAATTGGAGGAATTATTGGAGGAAGATTCATTTCAAAAACAAAAAGAACTTGCTCTAACATTAGAAGTCACTCAGCAAGCAGTCTCATGAAACTATTTATAATTTTTTAATAGAAAAAGGCTTTTTACTTGTTAGAAGAAATATAACAAAATTTGAATGTCAAAACAGATTTAATCTGTTAATCTTCTACAATTTTAATTTCAAAAAGTTTTTTGAATAAAAATTTTTTGAAAATTATAATTGTAGAAGACTAACAGATTGAATCTGTTTTGTTATTCAAATTTTGTTATATTTCTTCTATCAAGTAAAAAGCCTTTTTCTATTTTATCTTGCTTGACAGATATCATCTCATGCATTAAACGTTTTTTCAAGTTTTTTGTTGGCCTAAAATTTTGATAGATCCAGGATCGAAATTGAAGGAATGCAGGGTGTTTTTCACATGTTCTGCTGAAGCGGTGTTGTTTTCTTTTTTGTTTTTTAGTGGATTAAGGAAATCCAATGAGTTTCTTTTGTGTTCAGAGATCCTGTCCTTTATATACCGACCAGTTTGACCAATGTATATTGATTGACATTCGTTACAGAATATTTTATATTACTTCAGGCAACTCAAAAAATGGGATTTTGTAGCTGTGGTTCATGTTTTTCATTTCAGAGCCCTAATGAAAATTTTGTAATAAAATCGAAACTAGTTGGCCTTTTTCTTAAGAGGTTGATGTTATTATAACCTGGACCTACATCTGTTAAAGAATTATTGAATTGTTGTATACATAGGTCTTATCTTATTTGATTATTATTTCAATAAATGGTCCAATTAATTGGCCTCCAAGATCATGCGACATAACTTCACTGGATTATTTTCTTTTGGGTTATGTCAAGTCATTGGTTGTTGCTGATAAACCAGAAACAATAGACGCTTTGGAAGCCAACATAACTCGTATTATTAATGAAATAAGGCCTGAATTACTGGAAAAAGTGGTCCAAAATTGGTCTGGTCGAATGCGGCTCCTCAGAGCTAGTCGTGGTGGAGATATACCGGAAATTATTTTCAAACCATGAATGTCATAAAATTATCTTTCAAATAAAAAAAGATGTGGCTTCAATCTTAATTTGAATGTGTTTTATTTCAATTTAATGTTAGATGTCTACATACGGATATCGGGTGGGGGCTCCTCTAGTTCTTCGTAAAGCTCTTACTCTATTCGGCAGTGTGTCAGTGAGGTTATCAGTGAAAGCTTGAGCTATTGTAATGTCTTCAGTAGGTCAGGTAAGCGGTGTAATTGCTGTGATATTGCAGACATGTTCACTACAATTTTGGTCTGGAGAAACAGCGGACCAATCCTTGCTGTTAATGCCATTCATTTCTATGTGGTCGTTGATAATTCTTGCTCGGTGTGGACGAGCATTATCGTCAATTAACATAAAATTGTTGACAATGGCTACAGCAAACGGAAGAGTAATATGTTCTACAATCACATCAAGATACCTTACCGCTGTCATGATTGCGTTAATGGAGATAAGATCTGTGAGCCCATTAAAACAAATGACTCTCCAAACGCACACTAGCCACTACCGAAAGGATTTGTTGGCGTCATGAAATATTCATTATACTGTTGACCCCGTTCTCGCCACACCAACATTTGCCCATCAATTTGATACAGAGGAAATCTGGACTCAACCCTGAACAGGCAGGATGTCCATCCATGCGCATTCCAGTTCTAATGTTCAGGAGCCCAACGATATCCTACACGAATTGATGCGTGCGTTAAGAGTTCTTGAGAATACCCTGGTATGGCGAATCGGGCCCTACTTGATGAAAATTCATTTTAATTGAATGAAATAATATAAAATATTTCCACTGTTTATTAACTTATCGATAATCCTTTGGCTAACACTGTGGCTTTGTCAAGTTAACATTTTGAACTGAGTTCAAACAGTCGTTAACTGTCATAATACTACGAACTACGTTATTAGTATTACTTATGTGTGCACAAAATGGAAGACGAAAAGAAATTTAACTTATTTTATGAGTCCTTTGAGCTACTTTTAATATTTGTAGCCTGGTACGTTGCATAAAGATATACTGAGGTTTCAAACAGGCAATTTCAACTGATACCCCTTTAAGAATTCTGCATACCGATGATTTTGCAATGGTGATAGGATCTCCTATCTTCATTTGGGTACCAACAGTTGCATAAAATCGTAGACAATCGATTTATTCCTTTTACTGCGTGGTTCAATTTCTGGTCCAATTTTATGTAATTATTCCATCACGACATTTTTCTTCAAACGAGAACGTATTTTGAAATCAAGATCAACATATTTTGTGAAGGGATCATTCCTGTCTCTCAGAATTCGTCTGTGAATTTCACTCGAATCTTCTTCTGATGATGACGATGATCTGATTTCGAAAAGTATTTTACAATATTTGAATATCAAAACAGATTTAATCTGTTAGTCTTCTACAATTTTAATTCTAAAAAAATTTTTATTCGAAAAACTTTTAGAATTAAATTAATGTCTACAATAAGCACCGCTTATATTTAATAGACGTATATAATCAAATGGAATAAATAAAGCAACAAATTTAAAAAAGGCAATTAAAATTAATAAATAACTATTTGAAGGAGACAAAATTTTGTTTGTGATCTTACCATAATGAAAGCATTTTCTTTTCAAAAACATAAAACACAGCTTAAGGATTTCTCAAAAAATATAATTTATTTGAAATATTTAGAATATTTAAATATTCAAATAAGTTAATTCAAAAATCTCTCATAACATGCACTATATCTTCAAAAAACAATTAGAATTCGGATAATCTCTTCATCGGCCCTAGATAATATTCAAAATATCAAAATCAACTAACAATCAGTATATCATACCTTAGAGTGTAACCGGCACTTGTTTAAAACAGACTAACTTTAAAAATCCAGGTAGTCAGTTCGTCACAAAATCACAGAAAACGGTAAGGTATTATAAGGTTTTCTTTAAACCATTGACATTCCAGAATGAGATATATTATTCATAAAATAAAATAAAAAAGGCTTCTTACTTGATAGAAGAAATATAACAAAATTTGAATATCAAAACATATTCAATCTGTTAGTCTTCTACAATTTTAATTTCAAAAAACTGTTTATTCAAAAAACTTTTAGAATTAAATTAATGTCTACAATAAGCACCGCTTATATTTAATAGACGTATATAATCAAAACTCAATATACAATGTCAAATTGAATAAATAAAGCAACAAATATAAAAAAGGCAATTAAAATTAATAAATAAATATTTGAAGGAGACAAAATTTTGTTTCTGATCTTACCATAATGAAACCATTTCCTTTTCAAAAACATAAAACACAGCTTAAGGATTTCTCAAAAAATATAATTTATTTGAAATATTTAATATATTTAAATATGCAAATAAGTTAATTCAAAAATCTCTCAAAACATGCACCATATCTTCAAAAAACAATTAGAATTCGGATAATCTCTTCACCGGCCCTAGATAAAATTTAAAATATCAAAATCAACTAACAATCAGTATATCATACCTTAGAGTGTAACCGGCGCTTGTTTAAAACAGACTAAGTTGTGTACATTGATTTAATTCTTAAAGTTTTTTGAATAAAAATTTTTTCGAAATTAAAATTGTAGAAGACTCACAGATTAAATCTAATTTGATATTCAAATTTTGTTATATTTCTTCTATCAAGTAAAAAGCCTTTTTCTATTACAATTATAAAACTTGAAAAAAATAAACAATAAACAATACTTGTCACCTGAACTATTGAACGAAGAATACGAATATCTTGACCACAATCGGCAAATCAACTTGATCTATGATTCAGAAATGATTATAGGTTGAATCAGAGTACGAAATATTTTGTGAAACCGAATTTGTATTTGATCGATGATCAACTAAGGTCAATCTGTCATAGTTTGACGTAGTGACTAAATCCGTGATCAACACTTTGGGAACATAGAACTAGATAAATTGCAGAAGGACTCCGTGATCAACACGCTTGATTCGCTGACTGAAGTTTTTTGAAACCCACTGTTATTTTTTCCAGCTTTAATACTTTGTGTCTCGGAAGTGATAGGAGTTAGAAGTCATGTCTGCAGGAAATTTGTTCTTATTTTCATTAGTACTATCCACCCTATCAGATTGTTAGACCTTCTCTGAGGTAGTTACAAAATCGTTTCCGCCATAAGTAACTTAGGATGTATGTTGGATTTAATAGTGATTTAAATTCTGTTTCCATACTTAATCCACCCATTTCGTGAATAACGACGACGGCTGGCTTGATAAGTGCAACTTTCTGTGCGAACCTCGTATCATTAGGCACCCTAATAGCCGATCAATAATAGCCGCACATATTTTATTTATTCGTGTCAAATTACCTTATCCATTTGTTTCAGTCCATTCCCTTTTAAGTCCCGTAATAGAAACAAACAACGTCCAACCATGTCTTTTCTTATTGAATTCCGCACGACAATCTCCAATCGTGTGATTTTCTCGTGATTATGTTCTAACAAACGTCGCGCTCTATCGCTCGAAAGCCCCATTCTTGCAAAATACATCTATCCAACTTACGGTCAATTATGTCGAGATTAAGGACTTCGGCGTTAAAAATTTGATCATTAAGGGACCCCCAAGAGTGCTGTGATCATAATGCGAGTTTACGAGGTTAGGCTTATCCTTCAGCGCGTGATTCGGAAAGTAAAAATGTTGGTAGAAATAGATACAACGAAACGTCATGTAACGTTATGTAATGGTGCACACGCAATATTATATAATCGTGATACCTTTTGTTTGATTGCGGTGGAAAAACTGCTGCGAAAATTCTTTTATGAATCAGCAAGTAGAGATAGATTAGGTTAGAATGACAAATGAACAAACTTTCGTCCGCCTTTAACTCGGTCAGTATGGCTGAATCGTTGTCGTTGTGTTCACAGACGGAAGTTCATGGTTCTTCCTTCTTGTGCCTAGATGGAATATCATTATCTGGTTCAAATAAATTAATTCGGCTGATCTAATAAATCATTAATAAGGAGTATGAGCTATGGTGATAGGAAGTTCTGCAATTCGAGGCAGTGCAACATATCGGGTGTTTTTTTTAGAGTGATAGAACTTTAAATTGAAATAAAACGTTTTTTAAATATTTCAATATTAGCCTTCTACATATTCAATTTCAAGAAATTATATTTAATAATTATAACTTCAGGAATTAAATTGAAATAATGTTCAATAAGTACCACTTATATCAAATGACATATAAAATAAACATTCATTATAAGACATCCAAATGATATAACAAAATCCTAAAAATAAAAATTGTTAACCAAAATCCTATAAATTCCATATTTTGAATAGACAAAATTTTGTTTCTGCTGATCAATCTTATGAAAACAAATATCTTTCAAAACTGTTTAACATAATCTTAAGAATTTCATCATAAAACTATCTTCCTTAGAATATTCAATATTATTGCATATCTAACTAAGTTACTTTCTACAAAAACTCAAGATATGTAATAAAATAAAATAGAAAAAAGCTTTTTACTTGATAGTCCTCTACAATTTTAATTTCAAAAAATTTTTATTCGAAAAACTTTTAGAATTAAATTAATGTCTACAATAAGCATCGCTTATATTTAATAGACGTATATAATCAAAACTCAATATATAATGTCAAATGGAATAAATAAACCAACAGATATAAAAAAGTCATTAAAATTAATAAATGGATATTTAAATGAGACAAAATTTTGTTTCTGATCTTACCATTATGAACACCAATTGCTTTTCAAAAACACAACTTAAGGACTTCTCAAAATATATAATTTATGTGAAATATTTAATATATTTAAATATTCAAATAAGTTAATTCAAAAATCTTTCAAAACATGCATTATATCTTCAAACAACAATTATAATTCTGATAATCTCTTCATCGGCCCTAAATAATATTCCAAATATCAAAATCAAATAACTATCACAATATAAATATCTCACCTCCACGTGGTAACAGGATGAAGAGATTATCAGAATTATAATTCTTTTTTGAAGATTTACTGCATGTTTTGAGAGATTTTTGAATTAATTTATTTGAATATTTGAATATATTATATATTTAAAAAGAATTATATTTTTTGAGAAGTCCTTAAGTTGTGTTCAGGTTTTCGAAAAGCAATCGGTGTTCATAATGGTAAGATCAGAAACAAAATTTCTCTCCTTTAAATATTTATTTATTAATTTCAATGACTTTTTTATATCTGTTGGTTTATTTATTCCATTTGACATTATATATTGAGTTTTGATTATATACGTCTATTAAATACAAGCGGTACTTATTGTAGACATTAATTTCAAAATTGTAGAAGACTTACAGATTAAATCTGTTTTGATATTCAAATTTTGTCATATTTCTTCTATCAAGTAAAAAGCCTTTTTCTATTTTATTTTATACATAATATATAATTTTATTTAGGCTTGAATAAATCTCATTATGGAATGTCAATGGTTTAAAGATAACCTTATAATACCTCAATTAATTGGACCATTTCTAGAAATAATGTTATCGCCAAATCTTTCTTTCAATAAATCAATTGTTGCGGTAGGAGCATGAGGTGTAGCACCATCTTGTTGAAACCAAAACACTTCTGGGTCGATACCATTCAAATTTGAAACAAATAATCATTGATCATCGAACTGTAACGAGCACCATTCACTGTAGCATTAGCTCCAGCATCGTTTTTAAAGAAATATGGACCGATGATGCCCCCAGCATGTAAAGCACACCATACAGTGCATTTTTCAGGATGCAGTTGAACCTGCAGAACTTCTTGAGGATTATTTTCACTCCATATACGCAATTTTGCTTGTTTACATAGCCGTTCAACCAGAAACACAACTTGAACCAGTTGGATCTTGTATGGATGTATACCAAGATCTTTACGCAAAATTTTCCATGTGGTGGATGCACAGAGTCCAACTTGTTTTGAACGTCGAGGAATAGACAAATCTGGATCATCATTAACACTATGACTTACAGCTACCATTTATTGATATTATTTGATGATAAGGATTTCTAAGTTTAGTTCATTCTAGTAACGACTTGTATAAATGTGAGTTCTCCGATAATTTGATAATATTTAGAGAATTGAACGTGTAAAACCATTCAAATTCGATAAACGAACATGAAAAGGGGTCAATAGATGAAGAAGAGAGCGCTCGCTGCGAAAAGTCGCCGATTTTCGCCCACGCATCCATGGCCGATCCCAAGAGAGCGCATCGCCAAATCACTTAGATGGTTGCCGTGTGATATGCCGTGTAAATGTTAAAATGTTTCCCATGGGCGATATAAATTCACGTTCTTGAAACGAAAATATGACTTGTTCCACCCAATATCCCATTTATAGACGTTTCAAGTGGGTGAAAAACGTGCAAAGGGAAAGATATATCAGCAGGTATTTCTTTGAACGACTGAATGGTGCCGAAGAGATTGTACCTCGTGAAGTCTCGGAAAAAAATCTCTGCCGCACTCATCTTGTTCATCGGAATTGAGGTTATATCCTGTAGATATTATCGGCTTTTCAAGTGCATTTCCTGAAGGGAATCAGTTAATTCGGCGATATTTAATTCGAAATATCATAAGGAATATGAGTTTTAAGCAGGAAGTTTTTCGAATCAGTACAGTGCAACTTGAGTTAGAGTTCAAAACTTAAATTTTTCCTTGATCGCCTATGTGTATTTGCGTGCATTAGATGACGCTATTGTCAGATAGAATATGTGTCCCTATGCAGACAGGGTGCGTGGCTATGTTTTGCATTCGTCGGCATCACAGCATTGTACTGAAGCAACTCGAGAAACTCATACTTCTCATAAAACTAGCGTAGTTCTACCCGATTCCAGGTATTCTGTCCATAAGGGAAAATACGACAGTAATAGGTCTGTGCTAGCTTTAAGGAAAGGGATAGTATGACGTATTAGTCTCCTCGAGTTCGTGGATTCTGGCATCGAGCAGAATTCCTTTTCGTGACCGTAAGCCTTCTTGGCTCCTTTTGAAAATAAAGCTGCCACGGGAGCTGAATGCCCGCAGGAGTATTCGTACTTCTAGCCACCCAAATTGGTGTTGGACTCACTGGGGCATTGTGAATTCTACCATTTAGTGTATTGGCATGTGAGCGTAGCTCTTTCATCAAGTGACTAGTTAGCAGTCTCCTTCAGGAGGCATAAAGTATGATAAGGGTTAAGCCTTATCATCGCGTATCGCAAGAACCACTCACAAGAGCTGAACCCACCAGCTTCCAAATTGGGCTTCAGTTCGAGAACCTACAAGCGTATGACTGGTAGCAGCGAAGCACTATCCAACCTCTACTGGCTCTGCAGTATCAGTTGTTTGGGACGCGACTCACACGCTGAAGCGGCTTCTTGTCTATCCATCCGAACGCAGTCCTATGAACTAAGATAGTCTCAAGATTGATGCCTCAATTGATCCTGGTACGAGAACCGTCAATCCAGCCTTTACGTCAAGACCCACGAACCGTTGTGAAGTCTTTCAATTGATCCTGGTTTCAAGCACCAACTGTCCAAGCTGTATCATCGAGATCTGCAAAACCCAGATATGTCTCACGAGCAATCCTGGTTCAGGACGAGGCCGGTCGAAACGTCAAGTCCCCCTTAACTCTAAAGCACCTCTTGAGTTATCCTAAAGTTGAGTTTCTGCGAACAGATAGATGAAATACCCTTCTAGTCCAGCATGCGGAATTTAAACCACTGCCCTCTCAAGTCCAACACCAATTGGGTGTCCAGGTCGTACGAATACTTCCAGTTTTAAGAGAGAGGCCCTGTGCTGCGACGAACTCCCTGTGACTGAGTTAACCAACCGGCTCAGCCCTCCATTTCACCATAACGGCAAAACTAGGGCCCCATTCGGAAGATCTTTCACCACACGGGTCCAGTGACTGGCTCAAAGTGGCATTACGTCAGGCACCAAGCATTAACCCTCCATTTCACGGGGATGAAACTAGGGTCCTAGTCTTGACAAGCAAAGTTTTAATGCCATGGGGGTGACTCATTGCGGCAGTGGTTGAAATCCTTCATGGTAGACTAGAAGGGTACTCTGCCGTTCAGGGTCGTAGTTCTTGAGCCTAGGTAGTCCGGGAGTGCGCCGGGTGGTTCAGGGATCTCAACCATGCTGCGCATGGCCGCATTGGCTGAGATATCCACGTCGAGTCCGGACCTGAAACGGTCGAGTGGACGGTAGAAGAAAGAAGCGCCTAGTGAGTTGCGTTCGAAACAATTCGGATACATACTGCGCTTAGCTATTAGAAGTAGTATAGTACTTCTATGTAGGTAGAAGCTACCATTCTATACTGGAAGCAAAAGGTGACTTCTGTTCCGTTTTGTCTCCAGATTTGGCGTATCTCAAACCCCCATAGGGGCAATGACCATAGGCCCAAGGGGAAGGTAGGCCACTCGAATCTCAACTGCGTAATTTCTTATCATAGTCCTGAAGAGACTTGGGAGGAGCGAGAAGTGGCGAGCATTACTCAGCGAACTTGATTGATTTTAAACGATTTTTTAAGTTTATATCGAGCATTTTAGAAGAGAATTTGTTATTCATGAGATCGATATGAAACAGCTACAATGTGCTAGGTAATTATGCTATGTTTTCTTTGTTTTCTGAGGTATTGTGCGATGTTTGATAGTAGTATCGGGTGTTTGTTTTAGAGTGAACTTTCGATAGGGATAACTGTGATTTGACAGAAGGTAGAAGCCATGTTGTTTTCACATTTCTGTTCAGTAAGCATTGACAAATTATCATGGAAACACTCACGCCGCAATAATTTGTAAACGTTTTTGCGGCGTGAGTCTTTCCATGATAATTTGTCAATGCTTACTGAACAGAAATGTCAAACAACCTTCTGTCAAATCACAGTTATCCCTATCGAAAGTTCTATCACTCTTAAAAAAAAAACACCCGATACTACTATCAAACATCGCACAACACCTTGGAAAACAAAGAAAATTTAGAATAATTACCTAGCACATTGTAGCTATTTCATATCGATCTTATGATTAACAAATTCTCTTCTAAAATGCTCAATATAAACTTAAAAAATCGTTTAAAATCAATCACGTTCGAAGAGTAATGCTCGCCATCGAACTGTGAAAGCTACTATTTCTCGAGCGCAAAATTCACCCAGTAATCACGCGTTCTTGCCTGATTCCATCCCAGAGTTCTTTGTAGCGTCCGAAAACGAATTTCTTACCATCTGCAGCGAATGGGAAACCACTCCGAAAAAATTCAGCTGATTACAACCCCAAATGACACTTCCTTATTGAAACTCCGACGGGCGTCATTTATTCCGGTGGCTGAATGGAACCGAAAAATGGAACTCGTTAAAAAGTTTCGTTGGCCGTTCCCGCTCCCAGAAATTCCGGGTTTTTAACATAAAACATTTAGAGAAGTTTCCCACGAGGCCAGACCGACGACAAATGTGAGCGTTGCTTATTCCAATTTCTCGGTCCGTTGATGGCATCTTTCGCAACTTTTCCAATACGATTTTTTTGTCGGATAGAATGCAAGAAGTTCCGGGGTCTGGAGTACCGGCGACAAGTTTCGGAGCTTTCAAGTCGAATATTTCCCTTTGACTGTCGAATATTGGGGTGTTGGGAAGTTATCAGGGACCCAAGTTAAGTTGGGATGAATTGAATTAGTTCATCATAATTGAATCTAGCCAACTGGTGTGAAATGTAATTAGACCTTGGCGTTCACGATGTTTTTATGAATTTACTCAGGGTTCATTTGACAGCGTTCTCCTTACTTTTGAGGATAGTTTGTTAAGGAATAAAGTTCGAAGGTGCGCATTCGCCATTTTGTAACGAGAATTGTGGACCATCTAGCGTTTGCATTTTAAAATAGTGGTTGTTCAGAGTCTGGCAACAATTCTGTCGTTCGTTTTTGTACAGAAAGTTAGTTTGATATCTGACATTTACGAAATAGTTAGATTCACGCTCGAAAAAATCTGGGTAATATCAAAAACATTTTTCCGCTGGTAGATAACATGTTGTGTTTCGAAGGTTTGTGTACATATAAGGAAAGCTTTTGTGGAGCTTCGAAAAGTGGGAGCTGTCTACTCGTTTGACAGTTTTATTGCCGGCTTATGGTTAATTTCACAGATCTTTATCGATTCCTATATGTGCAGTTCCTTGCTTTTTGGTTTTAGGTGTAGTATTTCCAGATCATCTAATAATATATTCGTGCGATGAGTCGCATCGAAATAACAAAGCCATTCAGAAAATGCTGCAAAAAACAAGTCATTTTCTTCAATTTTATTACCCTATATATTAAAAGTGAAAAGAGTTAGTTGCAGGAAATTTGTTCTTGATTTCGTTACTCTTTATATGATTGGCTGACAGATCGACATTATTGAATTTAGTACCTATATTTTTGATTCTGGAAAAATCATTAAAAGTGACGAAATAAAACTTTGCAACTGTAGCTTTAGCGAAACCTTAAATTAATAATACATTATGATAGAAAATAATGATAATGACATATACCAGTGAATAAATTTTATTCAGATATTTCTTATTAGTCGATTACATTAATTCCTCTACAAAATCTCTAATTGTATCGGGTGTTTTTTTTACAGTAATGGAACTTTCGATAGGGATAACTGTGATTTGATAGAAACTTATAGAGCACTTCGTGGAATTTATAGTTGATCGTCCATCAGAGCAGCTTATTCGTTGAACTATCAATGGATTGGAAAATTTTCCGTAAAGATCTTAGGTCGACACTCATACAAGATCCAACTGGTTCAAGAACTAAAGCCACTGACCATAATAAGCGTCGTTTGTTTGCTGATTGGGTCCTAGAACAGCTTGAAGTTGATCCACTTTTTTATCGTGAAATTGTGTTTAGTAATGGAGCTCATTTCTGGTTGAAGAGCTATGTAAACAAGCAAAATTGCTGTATATGGAGTGAAAAAAATCTTCTTGAGGATTATTCTGTAGGTTTCATTGCATCCTGAAAAATCCAGCGTGCTTTACACGCTGGAGGCATCATCGATCCATAAGGCATTAAAAACGATGCTGGAGCTAATGGTACAGTAATTGGTGATCGTTACAGATCGATGATCAATGATTATTTGTTTCAAAATTTGAATTGTATCAACCCAGAAGTGTTTTGGTTCCAACAAGATGGTGCTGCACCTCATGCTGCTACCGTAACAATTGATTTATTGAAATAAAGATTTGGCGTTAACATTATTTCGAGAAATGGTCCAATTAATCAGCCTCCAATATCATGCGACATAACTCCACTAAATTATTTTCTTTGGGGTTATGTCAAGTCATTGGTTTATGCTGATAAACCAGAAATAATAGACGCTTTTGAAGCCAACATAACTCGTAATATTGATGAAATAAGGCTTGAATTACTCGAAAAAGTGGTCCAAAATTGGTCTGGTCGAATGCGGTTCCTCAGAGCTAGTTGTGTTGGACATATGCCGGAAATTATGTTTAAAACATAAATGTCATAAAATTATCTTTCAAATAAAAAAAAATTTGCCTTCAATCTTAATTTAAATGTATTTTATTTCAATTTAAAGTTCTATCACCCTAAAAAGAACACCCGATATTATATATTCAAATCAAATTTGATTTCAAGAAAGTAGTGGCATATAAGAATCGTTCGAGTACATTTTCGGCTCAAATTTTGCTAAATAGGAATATCAACAAGAAAGAATATCAATTCATCATCTGGCACTAATAAACTGCAACTATTTTAAACATAAATGTTCGAGGATAAATCACATAGTAACAAAATGGTGAATGCGCTTTCTTAACCATCAACATCCAATATTGATTCATTCGGCTAAGACTTCTTCATTAATGAAATAGAAACACTCTGAATCGCAGGAAAACGTTTCGGCTGAGCTAGACAGCAGATAGAGTCTCTTAATTTTTCAACTCCTCGTCGCCTGGAGAGATAATCAAGATGGAAGCACTAATTCAATTAGCCAACATGAACATCAATACGTCCGAACGCTGCACAGTTCAGAACCATTTAGTTGCTGATTCTCAGGAAAGGGAGATCGAACAACAAATTAGAATTTCCACGCTTACATTTGGCGTTTGGCTTTTCTCCGTTTTTTCTTGAACTGTTATCAACATCAATGTAGATTATATAAAAATTCAAAAGCAACCCAATTCCTTTGAAAGAATTCCATCGTCATAATTAAAAAATGTAATTATCATTGAAATTAAAAATTTATATCATTTGAATAATTTACGATACAACGGGTGGCCAACATAAAATATTCCAGTCGGATATTTCCGCAATTGTAACTTTTTTCGAACACTGAGACATGTCAATTTTTAATTATAACCCCTTTGGTGTTCTTGGACACGTTTCTTGAATGATCTACCAGTCTGGCCAATGTATACTAAAGGGCAATCTTTTCAAGTCAACTTGTAGACTCCGGATTTATTTTCTTTATTTGTACGATCTTTATTGTTTTTTATGTAGGTACTGAGGTTATTAATTGTCTTAAAAGCCGCGTTATAATTGAAACAACTTTTGAAATATTTAGCAATATTTTCAGATAATCCATTGACATAAGATAAGGAAAAATATTTCTGTGTATTGTCCTCTTTTATGGTTGGGTATACGAGATTTAATGCCATTTTCTTTTGTTTATTGGATACCATTTTGTCTATAAGAAAGGGCTTGTAACCGTTGTTTGACGCTTTTTGTTTTATAACGGTTACAATCCCTTTCTTATAGACAAAATGGTATCCAATAAACAAGAGAAAATGGCATTAAATCTCGTGTACCCAATCATAAAAGAAGACAATACACAGAAATATTTTTCGTCATCTTATGTCAATGAAATGAAAATATTGCTAAATATTTAAAAAGTTGTTTCAATTATAACGCGGCTTTTAAGACAATTAATAACCTTAGTACCTACATAAAAAACAATAAAGATCGTACAAATAAAGAAAATAAATCCGGAGTCTACAAGTTGACTTGCAAAGATTGCCCTTTAGTATACATATTCAAGAAACGTGTCCAAGAACACCAAAGGGGTTATATATCCAATTCTGTACATTCGACATATGCTAATCATCTTAAGGAATTCAGGCATAATTTCAGCAATAATTATGAAATTATCCACGTTGAAAGCAAAAGTTCTAGATTAACACTTTTAGAATTTCTTGTAATCAACAGGTATAATGCTCGTAAAACTCTTTTGAACGAACAAACAGATGTGGATCATTCTGCATTACTGAATATTTTTCCTTAATGGCATTTTTAGCGGTAAACTCCAATAAACTCATAGAGTTTTTGTGACTTGTGCTTCCATTATTTGGTCACGTACCTAAAAATGTATTTAAACTCGGTTACACTGAATACCATCAGACAGTACAATGTAATACCTGAAGAAGCCATATCGTGGTGAAACAATTGTTGTAGTAGTACAAACATTTTTGTGGAAATAAATTACTGTCTCATATACATTTTCTTAATTCTCAATGATGATATGTAACCTAGCTCCAGTGTGTCTTCCTGTTTCTGGATCGGCCACGAGTGAGTTTGCAAGGGGATTATTTGCGTCTGATCAGTTTTACGGTCAGATTTGTTTCTAGTGTTAGTATTTATTTAATTTACACATATTATTGTAGAATGTTTCAATGGCAGATGAATATCTACGCACAACTTAGGTTTTAGTAGGGACCTCATGTTTGTTTGTTAGAGATTTTGTACATATTTGAGTATATTGCTTCATGTGTTGTGTGTAATCACTCTAAAAAAACACCCGATACGATTGTGCGTGATTCCAATATTCCGATTATCAATTACAATTTTTTGGAATACAGGAGAAATAATACAAAATTTTCAGTAAGATACATACATCCCTCTGAAACGGTATACTATGCAATGCAATCAGCCATAATTCTCATCACGCATCATAATTTCCCGGAAAATTCTGGAGCACGACTACCATCAAAGCATAAATCTCTATGTGGCTACAGCACAACATACACGCGTTCCATGAGCAAATAACCCTTCGCCACATTTGTTCCATGCCTGATACAACAGACTCCAGCAAATTCCAATATCGCAGAACGATGGAAAGCAATAATTTTATCCTGTAGAGGTTTCCACCCTGATTTTCTCAATTACAGTATGAAACCAGAAAGCTAGAATTGTCAGATTCATGTATTTCGTTGTATGGCTAATGTTCTAATCAAAGACATATTGAACCGTCAATTTCTCACAAAAACTCATTTTATTTAGGATCGACGTTTCTTAGCACAAACTTTTAAACGTTGGAGAGATGCAAAACAAAACTCATTCACGAAAATTACTAGCCGTATTCTGAACATAACTGAATAATTCAATATTCATTTCGTTCAGGTCTCCTTCAACTTCATAAAGGTTGAAATAACTCGTAAATATGAAACCGGCGTCTGATATAGCCTGAAATTTATTATCATACCACTAACTTTCAGATTCGTGCACCTTTTACGAGATTCTAAATTGAATCCATATTTTATTCTCTGGGTTATTCTGAAGATATGTTCATGTTTCTCGTCTTTCTCGCCATTTCTCATTCGTAAAATAATGCACTCTAGAATTTAAAGTACCTATGTTTAATTTGCATAAATAATGAAAGCCAAATGAAATGGGAATTGCATGCACTAAAACTGGAAAAATAATACTGTGATGAAACTATACAATTTTGCTACCAGGATTGCATTTTTCATTCAGATTTAATCACATGTGGATCAATTAGTTGCATTATATTCAGATCTCGTTAATTTCAATAATTGAGTTGTCAATTAATTCCTGTAATAAACACGATTGTTTCAATTTTATATGATGCGTATTGAGGGATGTTGGACTCTATAGATTGCTAATGAAATGATGAAATTTGGAATTCAATCAATCCGTAATTGTGTTCATATGTGTGTACGTTTTTGTATGCTGATATTAGATTATACTTTCCTCCATATGACGCTGTCAACTGTGAAAATTCGAAAGTACCTATTGGAAAACTATCGGGTGTTTTTTTTTTAAGAGTGATAGAACTTTAAATTGAAATAAAACAAATTTAAATTAAGATTGAAGCTAAATTTTTTTTATTTAAAAGATTATTTTATGACATTTATGTTTTGAAAACAATTTTCGGCATATGTTCACCACGACTAGCTTTGAAGAACCGCAATCGATCAGACCAATTTTGGACCACTTTTTCGAGTAATTCAGGCCGTATTTCATCAATAACCAGAGTTATGTTGGCTTCCAGAGTGTCTATTGTTTATGGTTTATCTGCATAAACCAATGACATGACATAATCCCAAAGAAAATAATCCAGTGGAGTTATGTCGCATGATCTTGGAGGTCTATTAATTGGACCATTTCTCGAATTAATGTTATCGCCAAATCTTTCTTTCATTAAATCAATTGTTACGGTAGCAGCATGAGGTGTAGCACAATCTTGTTGGTACCAAAACACTTCTGGGTCGATACCATTCAAATTTTGAAACAAGTAATCATTGATCATCGTAACGAGCACCATTCACTGTAACATTAGCTCCAGCATCGTTTTTAAATAAATCATATAGACCGATGATCAATCATATAGACCGATGATGGCTCCAGCACACCATACTATACATTTTTCAGGATGCAATGGAACCTGCAGAACTTCTTTAGGATTGTTTCCACTCCATAAATGGCAGTTTTGCTTGTTTACATAGCCGTTCAACCAGAAATGAGCTTCATCAGTTAAACACAATTTTACGATAAAAAAGTGGATCAACTTCAAGCTGTTCTAGGGGCCAATCAGCAAACAAACGACGCTTATTATGGTCAAGTGGCCTTAGTTCTTGAACCAGTTGGATCTTGAGTGGGTGTAAACCAAGATTTTTTCGCAAAATTTTCCATGTGGTGGATGCACAGAGTCCAACTTGTTGTAAACGTCGACGACTAGACAAATCTGGATCATCATTAACACAATGACTTACAACAGCGATATTTTCTTCTGTACGTACAGTTCTTTGTCTTGTTGTTGCATTGAGTAGAGAAAATATTGCCCAAAATCTATCCATTGTTCGACGAATAAGCTGCTTTGATGGACGATTATGTAAACCATAAATTTCACGAAGTGCTCTCTATAAGTTTGACTGATTTTGAAAATAAATTTCAACAATTTGTAAACGTTGTTGCGGCGTGAGTCTTTCCATGATAATTTATCAATGCTTACTGAACAGAAATGTCAAAACATCATGGCTTCTGCCTTCTGTCAATTCACAGTTATCCTCATCGAAGGTTCTTTCACTCTAAAAAAAAAAACACCCGATAATTGACGGCAGTTTTGTGTTCGTTTGCAAAATGGCGAATGCGCCGGTGTATAATTATTCTCCGTTTTCAAAGTATGAAATCAAAATATTCGGATTTCAAGAAACGATAATATTTAATGAAATAAGTATTAAACAAGACGTAGAAAGTGCTATATTAGAGCTACCAAAACGAGATATTTAAATTTTTATTATTGCACAATGAAAGAAGTTATGAAAACTGATATTTTAAATGAGCCCAAATATGTTTTTGGATGGATTTCTATCAAGTTACGACCGATTCAATCAAACATGTAAGAAATAATAACTTTCACAATCTAGTGCCCGGTTTTTTCAAATGTTTTCACTAGCGACCTTGCTGAAAAACTTGGTTAGACGTGGTTATGCCAGAATACCATTCGCATTCTATGTTCGTCCACAGAGTATACACAGAGTTGTGTGGATGAACATCTAATGCGAATAATAGCCTACTCTAACCACTAAGAGACCATTTGTGTTCTGTCGTAGTTTGAGGTAATACGTGGTTCTATATGTATTGATTGTTTTCGGACAAATTTTACTGTGTTCTGGAACAAAAGTATTTTAGCGGAGCCAAATAATTTTTATTATATTAGATTCTCTACACTTTCTTGTATTATTATGTGAATTTTCAGTTTTATATTACTGTATTTTGTTTAATTTATTTGAAATTTTCAACTTCAGGTTAGAATATCAATTTGAAATACAGTTCACAATCACATCATCGAATTTGAAATAGAATATATTTGAGATGGTGATTGACGACTCTATTTATGTTAAAGAAAGTATTTTCGTTATTTTAAACAGCAAGTACCAAATTTTTTACATTTATATTTCCAAACTCTTTTCTGTTGCAAAAAACAGATGTAGGGATATCTAACTATTTTAGCTAAGAAATAAAAATACTCCGATATATAATTTCCAGGTTTATAATAAACTGTGAAACAAAAACTGTGTGATCAAAGGATTTTCCTTTTCAAATAAAAATTGACATAATAATAAATAAAATTCAATTTCCACAAACTTTATTCATATCAAGAGTAAGGGGTCTAGATTAACATTCTTAGAATCACCTGGAATAAACCGATATGATTGATCTTGAACGAGCAATATCAGTAGAACGCCTCTATTGAATATCTTCATGTAGTTTGGAAAAACAAACGACTGCCCCAATAACTTTTATCGCCATTGTCGGTTTCTCTTTCAACTTGATTGCGAATACCCAAATAACTTCCTCCTTTAAGTCCCATTTGCTGTAATACCTGTCAATACATATAGAAGAACCTATGTAAGTTTTCACACAGTACCAGTTCAAATGTAGAACATGATTAAGCCACAGTATGGCGAAACAATTATCGAGCAACAATAAAAAGTTTGTGGAAATTGAATTTTATTCATTACTAGGTTCATTTTTATTTGAAGGGGGAATCTTTTGATTACAAATTCATGGGTATACGATCGTCCCCTTAATGAATCTTACATGGCAAAAGGTAAGCTCTGCAATTATATTTATGAGAATGCTGAATAAATTCGGTTTGACATTCGTTTCGGCGTCAAAAACTTGTTGGAAGTGATGGGTGACGTGCATTAAATCATGAGTTTCTGAACGAACTTTAATTAATCAGATATTCAACCTGACTACTTTTCATTTCTAAAGCGTAATAATGTCTTTGTTTGATATTTTATCCTACATTTTGTAATATTTCTGCTACTATTTCATTACACGCTAACACTATTCCCCAGCGAAGATCTTCCAGAGAAGAAGGTTGAACAAAGACTCTATACCTGAATTTCTTTGGAAAAATACATCCTGGGTCTTGTCAAAAGATCAATACAACGAGTATTTTATATTTAAAAATATTGACAAGGTATCCTGTCCGAAAGTATCAAACGGACATGTCGGCAAACCTTTCTTGATTTGTTCAATTCAATAGGAGATCTAGTCGTCCATCACATACCGTGTTCCGAACGAAACTCGACCGATATGCAATACCCAAGACCAAAGAGGGTAAATAAATAGGAATGAATAATGCCGTCCACTTCACGTGATTGCATGCGTCCTCAAGAGTGTTTTCTTTGGAATTGTATATTTACCCGGGCGAGAAGCCATGAATATATTCACTTGTTCGAAACCGTCGGCGGTTTCTTGGATCACAATTTCCCATTGAGCTTTCAATATTGCCGATTCATTCGGGAATGCGTGTTATGCAATGTTTATGGTATAAGTTCTCTGACAGTGTCTATTCCGTATGACGCCGTTATTTGCAATTGGAAATCAATTCTCAGCCTGTAGGAATCGTTTCTGAATTATTTGAGTTGCAACATTTAAAGACAGTTATCAATTACCATTAATAAGAAGTATGAGCTATGCTCATACTTCTTATACGTACTTATATTTGGTCTAGACAGGAACACCAATATATTAGCCAGCCAATTCAAGCAAATAACTGTATTCTCAATTTTTTCTAACGTTACAAACGCAGAAAACTTTCCTCATGCTCAACTGTAACACTGTTATGCTCATAACTTACATATTTTTAATAAAATAGAAAGGCCTTTTACTTGATAGAAGAAATATAACAAAATTTGAATATTAAACAAATTGAAATATGTTTATCTTCTACAATTTTAATTTCAAAAAAATTTTTTATTCAAAAAATTTTTAGAATTAAATTTATGTCTAAAACAAGCACCGCTCACATTTAATAGACGTATATAACCAAAACTCAATATATAATGTCAAATGGAATAAATAACCCAACAGATATACGAAAGTAATTAAAATTAATAAATAAATATTTAAAGGAGACAAAATTTTGTTTCTGGTCTTACCTTTAAGAACACCAATTGCCTTTCAAAAACATGAACACACTTAAAGGACTTCTCAAAGAATATAATTTATTTGAAATATTTAATATATTTAAATATTCGAATAAGTTAATTCAAAAATCTCTAAAAAATGCACTATATCTTCAAAAAACAAATATAATTCTAGGCAATCCCGTCTTCAGCCCTCATTAATATTCCAAATATAAAAATCAAAAAACTAACCTATATCTCTCAACACGTGTAAAAAGACTAAAGCTTCGAAACTCAGATCAACTATATAATTCAAGATTGATCTATGTTCTAACAAAATCAAAGAACAGTGTGAGTTATTTTAAGGTTTATTTAAATTCATTGACATTCCATAATGAGATTTATTGAAGCCAAAATATAATTATATATTATATATAAAATAAAATAGAAAGGCCTTTTACTTCATAGAAGAATAATAACAAAATTTGAATATTAAAACAAATTGAAATGTTTATCTTCTACAATTTTAATTTAAAAAAAAAATTTTATTCAAAAAACTTTTAGAATTAAATTTATGTCTAAAACAAGAATTTTTTGAATAAAAAATTTTTTTGACATTAAAATTGTTGAAGATAAACATATTTCAATTTGTTTTAATATTCAAATTTGATAACATATTTTTATTCAAACAATCTAATACGGCTGATGATCTGTACCAAATATCATCAATAAGGAGTATGAGCTATGGCAGATTTGTAGTCGTTGGACACTACAGAGCACTGACGAGAAAGCAACAAGTTTCGAAACGTGGGCATGTCGCAGCGATCAATAAAACATAATCGACCTTGTTTGAGTTTAGAATTATTATACAGATGTAGGTTGCACTATCTGGATTTGAAGAACTTTCATCGCTATAACTCATACCTCATAAATGATATTTCGGGCAGATTATCAGCCTAACTCCTTTATTTGGACGGTTATCAACTTGAGTTTACTATTTTCAAAATGAAAATATAGCAATCGAACAGGGAACAAAATGTTATTTCAAAAATGGGCTAAAATAAGGAATTACTTTATTTTCTATCACTGTATAATGTGTTTATGCCGCTCCTTTAAAATTTACACACGCAAAGCATATTTTGATACAGATATGTAGACGACACGTTGGTTTGGTTCTGTGGAACATATTCAGAACTAGAAAACACACTTGATGGCACCATAAAGTCAAATTTACTATGGATCTACGTTCTGATAATAAATTAAATTTTCTGCGCATTTAATTAATTAAGAATAACAATGGAATTTCCCTTGATAAATTCAGAAAAGCCACAACGTCAATTAAAACCGTCCCCAACATTTCAAATTATCCATCTCATGAACTCGCAGCTTTTAGATTAATGGTAGAAAAATTTCCATCATATACTACTCTGTCAAGAAAGTACCGGGAATTTTCAATTAAGACAACATTTTTACATTTAATCGTCAAAATTTATTGGGTCGCCTTCAAAATAGGCTCCATTTGCTCCAATACATCTATGCCAACGCACTTCCAATTATAGGCGCTTTCCGAGATGGACTTTAGCTCTCGCGCCGAATTTTGTTTTATGGCTTCAATCGACTCAAAACGGGTGCCACGAAGGGGCAATTTTAGTTTTGGGAAGAGGAAAAAGTCGCAGGGAGCCAAATCCGGCGAATACGATGGTTGCTGAAGCACGTTTGTTGAGTTTTTGGCGAGAAAGTCAGTCACAATCGTAGCTCGGTGAGAAGGCGCGTTATCGTCATGCAAAATCCATGAGTTGTTCGCCCAAAATTTGGCCGCTTCTTACGGATACGCTCACGCAAACGTTTCATAACGCCTAGGTAATACTCCTTGTTTACCGTCTGACCCTCTGGAACGACTTCGTAGTGCACCACGCCACGGATATCGAAGAAAACAATGAGCATCACCTTCATTCTCGAGCGGCTTTGGCGTGGTTTTTTCGGTTTCGGCTCATTTTTTGCCACCCATTCCGATGATTGCTGGCTTGTTTGCATATCGTACTCGTAGACCCAGGTCTCATCACCAGTTATAATGCGTTCCATGAATGTAGAATCGGAATTACAGCGATCCAGCATGTCTGAAGCAACCTGTTCGCGATGACGTTTTTGAAGAAAATTCAGGTCTTTCGGTACGAGTCGTGCGGCCACCTTTCTCATGCCCAAAATATCAATCAAAATCGTACGTGCGGACTCGTGGGATATCTTAAGATCATGTGCTATCTCTCTCAAGCTGGTACGACGGTTTTCCAGCACCCTTTCCTTAATTTTATCGACTATATCTTCGATCGAAGCCGTCGATGGGCGACCACTTCACGACCGTCCTTGAAGGCTCTGGACCACTGATATGCACGAGTTTTCGATAGAGCATTATCACCAAAGGCCTTTTGCAACATTTTCAATGCATCGGCACACGAAAATTCATTTGCAACACAAAACTTTAAACAAATTCTTTGCTCAACGTAATCACCCATAGTAAAAATCGGCACGCACTCTGACATCGACTGACTTAATCAGCTGTTGCAAACACACTAGTTGACAGATCCCGCTCAAGCTTGGCATAGTTATTAAGGACAGTGGTACCAACCTAGGAAGAAAAATTTTTACCTGCCTCATTGCCCCGCCAGATTTAAATCGATAATTCCCGGTACTTTCTTGACAGAATGTATAACTATTTGATTTTTATGAGAAGGAATAAGCCTAAGTTTTATTTGATTCAATATTAGATGTTCTCAAGCATTTCAACAAATAAATATCTCTAATAAAAAACCTTCATAAAAGGGGATTTATTTCACATGGTAGAAGGTTTTTTCGATATCTTTAATATCAAACAAAGTATTTCTGTTATACTTCGCTACTAATATTAATTTTATAGAATTCCTTCAAAACTGTTTAAAATCAAATGAAATAAATGCCTCAAAAATACTATTTTCTATTCTTGTCACCCTGTAATAAGTGAAAATGAATGGTTCGTGGTATTTAGTAGCACCTAAAGTTTGAATGGGAAACAGATAGTTAAAATATTTACAATCTTCAACTGAAATTAAACTGTATATCGAAGTGAACTATCACAAAATAAAGAATTTTCGGGATACAACTGATATCATTTCATCTCCCTGACATAATACTAACTCCCAATTGACATCTCCAGAGTTATCTATTAGGTCCAGAAAAACTCCAACCATCATTTATATCCCTTCCATTAAGACAATTTCCCTAGAGTGTAGCTCCAATTAAGTTTCGATCTCCCAGTAGCAGGAGGTTATAAATCCGAGGTTTTACCTAATTAGCGAATATTGAGAAAAATCACTCGCACTTGTCTTTGTCAACGGAAGTCTTCCCCGACTTCCTTAATTCGAGGGGTTTGTCAATTCCAACCCTAGCATCGATATTCCGGCTGTATCTTCATCCTGTTGAATGGCTGGGGTGAAAAGACTATGTATTCCATCTTAAGAAAATTAAAGTGCTCTTGGTTAACGGAGTTGAAATAACGATAGCATAAGAATGTAACTGACACATCTGATATGAATTTCAATTGCAGATTCTGGACAGCTGGGCATTTTTTAAGATTCGTTCGAAAAAATTGAAAGATTTATGAATGTATTTCTTTGAAATAAAACTGGAGTAATTGAAGCCAAAAAATTCGATTTGGTGGTACGTAGGGATAACAACTGCTTAATATTTCAAAAGATTTTGAGAAGGTTTAGTCATTTATCAATAAAATAATCGAGTTGATACACTGGCGAGCATAAAAAACGGGTCACTTGATCATTACTGTTCAAATACCTTTCTTAGTTGTAATTTTTGGAATCAGGAACTTCGAAATTGAAATAAGTATCGTAACTGTTAAACTCTAGTATCAGTATAACGTTTGACCTCCCCTAGCTCTCACTACAGCTTCCAAACGTCTTCGAATGCTCTAATGAGCCTTCGAATATTCTATTGTGGAATATTTTCACATTCATGACGAAGGGCTTCAAGGAGCTCTTGTAAATTAGCGATGGAACCATAGTTCTGACTCGCCTTTCCAGTTGGTCCCATAGATGTTCGATGGGATTCAAGTCAGGACTTCGGGCTGGCCAGTTGAACCTTGAAATTCCATCCTCATTCAAGTACGCTGTCACTATTCGAGCAGTATGTGAGCGTGCAGTGTCAGTTAATACAACGTATACCTATATAGATTTGGAAAATCTTTCGGAAATACGATATTCAATGCATAAAACGGAGAACTCCGACGTCCAGTCGAACGTGTATAACTCGAAAAGAATGCTCTTTTATCTCACACAGACGTGATTTTTCAAGCCTGTATGTTGCTCTTGAGAGTTTCGGAATTAGCATATCGATGTGTTGTGAGAAGCTCAGATTTGGCATCATTGTGATACCGAGAAGTCTCAAGGAACAACCAGAAGATGGTCCGGTTTCGAAAAGAAGAGTCTTGGTTTCATTGATGTTCATCATTATTCCGTTTGCATCAAACAATTGAACTAACAATGCTTTGATCTACCGGCAGAAAGATCTACCCTTATACCCTCAATCAGTTGCATGAGTTTTTTTCTAGCAGGATTTTAAGACATTTCCAAAATAAATAACGTACTTTAGATAGTTAAGAAGTTGGAACTTTACAGGAAAACATTTACATACTCAAAGCCAAACCCTCAATATCTTCCTATTCACGAAAACCTCTTGTTGTTCCTAAACTATCGATCCCACTCTACCCGAACTCCTTCAGCACTGGAAATTATAGAAAGTTTAGTCACGTCAGCCCCCAACAAGAGAATTAATGTTCGGGGGATGAATCCACAAAGATTACACCGGTTGAATCGCGCGCCACTCATTATCCGTCAACAATGGATTTCGGATCGGAACAATATCGCAGTCGGCGCCGGATGCACCTTCCCCCACAGCCTGCTGCGATTCATCTCCATTTATATCCATTTTGTGTAACGGATATACTCGGGATAACGTCGTTATGGACGCGGGACGGGGTGGGTTTCTAGATTAAAAGTGCTGCGGACGGCCGTCTTGATTCAGCGGAGAGCAACTAATTAGCGAATCTGAAAATGGTATGTTTCGTCGGTGATATGCCTGAAGGAACGGGAATGGATAAATCCGAAAGGGAGGGTTCGGTAACTTTCCAGATTTGTTTAGGATGCACTCATAGGAGGAGCTCTAAGTTGGACTCTGTGCATCCACCTAATGGAAAATTCTTGGTCTACACCAATACAAGATCCAACTGGTTCAAGAACTAAAGCCACTTGACCATAATAAGCGTCGTTGGTTTGCTGATTGGACCCTAGAACAGCTTGAAGTTGATCCACTTTTTATCGTAAAATTGTGTTTAGTGATGAAGCTCATTTCTGGTTGAACGGCTATGTAAACAAGCAAATTTGCCGTATATGGAGTGAAAGCAATCCTCAAGAAGTTCTGCAGGTTTCATTGCATCCTGAAAAATGCACTGTATGGTGTGTTTTATACGCTGGAGGCATCATCGGTCCATATTTCTTCAAAAACGAAGCTGGAGCTAATGTTACAGTGAATGGTGTTCGTTACAGATCGATGATCAATGATTATTCATTTAAAAATTTGAATGGTATCGACCCAGAAGTGTTTTGGTTCTAACAAGAAGGTGCTACACCTCATGCTGCTATCATATTAATTGATTTATTGAAAGAAGGATTTGGTGTTAATATTACTTCCAGAAATGGTCCAATTAACTGTACTTCAAGATCATGCGACATATCTCCACTGGATTATTTTCTTTGGGGTTATGTCAATTCATTGGTTTTTGCTGATAAACCAGAAATAATAGACGCTTTGAAAGCCAACATAACTCGTGTTATTGATGAAATAAGACCTGAATTACTCGAAAAAGTGGTCCAAAATTGGTCTGGTCGAATGCGGTTCCTCAGAGCTACTCGTAGTGGACATATGCCGGCAATTATTCTTAAAACATAAATGTCATAAAATTATCTTTCAAATAAAAAAAATTTGGCTTCAATCTTAATTTGAATGTGTTTTATTTCAATTTATAGTTCTATCACTCCAAAAAAAAAACACCCGATACAAATGGCCAATTTCGTCACTATTAGCCATAGTGTGATATCACCTTTACTGGTATGGTACTTTTCCACTAGAGCTGTTCGTCAAAGAACCAAAAGTGGTAGTCCACGTGCTACAACGCTAGTAGAAGATTTTTGTGAACATTAGAGCCCTGGCACTTTCGGTTTTGCCTCTCGCACTTACCATTCTGTGTTCGGTGATATTCTTCTGAAGTGAAAATATTATTTCAACCTATTATGAACGAATTCAGTTCGATTTATTCCAACACATGTTGACGTATTCGGGAAAACAGTCGTAAAGATCTATCTGAT
Organism: Megalocaria dilatata; assembly: GCA_034642435.1. Classification (NCBI taxonomy): domain Eukaryota; kingdom Metazoa; phylum Arthropoda; class Insecta; order Coleoptera; family Coccinellidae; genus Megalocaria; species Megalocaria dilatata. Next base: position 7,021,693 of record CM067855.1, on the reverse strand, counting down.
TTATGTTTTATAAATCTAACCTCACAACACCCAGTTCTGTGGCCCTTGAAAAGAACGAAGTACAATGAGTTATCTATCGATTCTGTGCTCATAGGTCCGCATACATCACTGTAGATCAGTTCACCCGGTCGCGAATTTCAATTTGTGCTGTTTGGCATACACGCACGCTTCACAGAAAAAGCCTTCAGTTTCAGTTAATTTCACATTGTCATCTTTTGAAAGTAAGTTGCTTTAATCGTGGATGGCAAGTTCTCCTATTTGATCATTTTTCGTTATTTTTGCTCCCTTGCCACTTTTGTAGATTAAAAATCCTCTCTTTTTGACAGCAACTCCGGAGAACAAATTTCTTCTCAAACCTGGGATGAACCATATATCTTCTGAAGAAATACTATACTATTTTGATCCACTTGTCAGTATCGATAGTTCCTTCATCTTATAATGTCTCATTGTTTCGAAGTTTAACTGTTGCGCCATTTGTGTCTCTGAATATTTTAAAGAACTCTTTGTTGAGGCTCATGTGACGTGAAACACCGATGTCTAAAATCCAAGTGGTCTCGCTGTTCTTCGGTATTCTTTGTGATGAAGGCACTTCCTTGAGAATTTTACGTGTGTTCTGACATTTCATTTCTATTGAATTTCCCAAGTTTGTAACAATTTGGATACAATATTCACCACTTTAGAAATAAGTGTTTAATATATCAAGCGTAAATCGACCTATTTCGTTCATGTCAAATATTAAACTAATTTTCTGTCAAAAAAAGAACCACAGAGATGTTTTATCCAAGTTAAAAATATGGTTCACAGATAACATTACTTTGGTAAAGTCATAAAATCGAATAATTGTAGATCGATTCCTGAATGGAATTCTCTGTCTGAAGATTATGTCACATTGATTTTTGTTGTTAACTCATTTACGAATTCTTGTACATTCGTCAATTAGCCGGTGGGAATAAAAAAATTATTTAACTACTTATTTGAATGTTGTGATGGATATCATGTGTCTTAATTGTGATTTCTACTAACATAATTTCTTTTTTCAGGTAAGTGTGAATTTCAACAATGGTAAGGAAGTCTTTTCCTCAACAAAAAAAGGTTTCATATGATTTTGCTCCTTCTTCCACTATCAGTTCAAATCATTTTTCATAGACGATAATTTTCATTTCTTTAGTTCTTAAAAATTGAATTTAAAATAGTTTTTAGAATTTCGTAAATTTTAGATTACCACCGTTTTCAAAATTCCCAGTTCGATTATGTCTCGTTGCGCCCTCTATTCGTGGTAGCAAGAAGTACAGGGTCACGGAGAAGAGAACTGCTGAAAAGGGAGAATTCTAACTAACCCATGTAGCCTGGTTCGGTAGTTGTGGTATAGATGGCGCATAACATGGATCCTTGATGCTTTTATTGTAGCCTGTAACGCAGGGTATTGAACTGGTCGATTATCCTTTGTGTACAAAGCTTTTTAGCAGGCAAAGAGGGCGATAATTCAATTGGATTCAGGTTTTCGCATTAGTTTGTGGCCTGTTATGTATATCTACTGATAAGCTTTCCATGTACCTTCTGGATTTTTTCTATTTCGATTGGAGAATAACAGTATTTAGTTATGTTGTAACGAGGAAGGGACCAATGGAATTTTTGTAATTCTTCCACGTTGATTTTCTATTCAGAATTAAACAAGCATGAGTAATTTTATTCTCGTAATTGTGAAAATCTGGAAATGTTAACAAAGCATCAGGAATAGATGAAATTCCTGGGGAATTACCAAAGAATGTCGATGAAAACACTAAACAAATATTATTCAATTTCATTAACGACCATATCCTTGAAAGGAAATGCAAATGAATGTGCTAACTATAGAATAATATCCATCCTTTCACAGACATCTAAAATCCTTTTAAATACAGGCTGAAAGACAGAATAGAGCACCAACTCGACGAAGATCAATTTGGTTTTAGAACCACCTCTATAGACCTTTGAAAGGCATTCGATAAAATTAATTGGAAGCTTCTTTTTAAATCTCTCAAGCTAACAGGATTAGACTGGAGAGACAGGAAACTTATTTTGAACTTATACAAAACCCAAACTATCAATGAAGCTGATATCAGAAATCCAGTTCGTCCAGGTTTTTCTGTCACCCTTTTGTTCAATCTGTTTATAGAATTAGCCTTTAATATAATTAAAGACAGTAATAAACACGTAAAAATAAATGGAGAACAATATCACTGTATTAGTTCGCTGATGACATCGTAATTCTAGCAGAATCAGAAAATGAAATAAACCATATGTTAGAAATATAAGATAACTTGCTGACTAAATTCGGTCGGAAAAACAAAAACTATGATCATTCAAAAGATGGATGAAACCAAAACAGCTGATGTAAAATTTAGTGGGTCCATCATTGAACAAGTAATAGAATTATGCTAGTTGGGAAGCAAATAAATAATAGGAACAAATCCACCCAAGATGTAGAACGAAGGATTGATCTCGAAAAACAGGCCGTTGAAAAAAAGAAGAACCTACTGGTAAAACAACATCTCGGTATAGAAGCCAGAAAATCCTTTATAAAAACTTTTGTATGAAGCGTCCTTACGTATAGCAGCGAAACCTGGACCTTAGGTAAATTTGAAAAGAAAAGATTAGAAGCAAATCAAATGGGGATGTGGCGAAAAATGGTCATTATAAAATAAAACACTTGTTTACATTTTCTACTTTATTTTTGGTATTGACGTACGTTTCGTCTTTGCTAGAAAGACTTCATCAGAATACGAAGTAACAGTTGTTGTACAATGAATTTATAAGATTTTTTACAGAAGGTGTACATGTGTTTTTAATTGTTCGTCGGGTTGGTTTTCTCAAAGAATATTCCCTTCAGAATCGTGTTCACTCGATCCCCTGTAAATATTGAATAGAGGGGTGTAATAAAAATCTATTTGTTCATTTACTAGGTTATTGCTGTTTTGTATGTATTTGCAAATACATCAAAAACAATAAAAACAGTATGGATAAACTTCAATTATCAGGTGTATACAAACTCACTTGCCCAGATTGCCCAAAGATTTATATTGGTAGAACAGGTAGAAATTTCGGTACACGCCTAACAGAACATAAAAGAAGTTTCGATAAAAATAAAAAAGATTCACATTATGCTAAACACCTTCTTGAAAATAACCATTCTTTCACAAAAGAAATAGAAATCTACATGTTGAAAATAGAGGTCTAAAATTGAACTTATGGGAAATTTACGAAATAAATAAACATAAAAACAGCAATAACCTAGTAAATGACCAAATAGATTTTTATTACACCCCTCTATTCAATATTTACAAGGGATCGAGTGAACACGATTCTGAAGGGAATATTCTTTGAGAAAACCAACCCGACGAACAATTAAAAACACATGTACACCTTCTGTAAAAAATCTTATAAATTCATTGTACAACAACTGTTACTTCGTATTCTGATGAAGTCTTTCTAGCAAAGACGAAACGTACGTCAATACCAAAAATAAAGTAGAAAATGTAAACAAGTGTTTTATTTTATAATGACAATTACAACTGATTTCTACCAAGCAACGGCCCAATCTATCATAAATTTGGCGAAAAATGCTCAAAATAAGATGAAGAGGCAAAAGAGCCAACGAAAGCATACTGTTAGAAATAAAAGAAAAGAGGAATTTATTGGACACTATCCTGAAGAGAAAAACTCTTAGGCCATATAACTCGTCACAATCAATTTCTCCCCATCATCTTTGAAGGAATAATAAATGGAAGAAGACCCAAAGGACGGACTACAATCAATTACTTCAAGGACAAAGAAAGGTTGAATTTTGAATCCCTCTGTCATATGAAAAGATGCGCGATTGACAGGAATCAGAGGCAGCAGCGACAAAGTCTAGATTTTAGAAATTGATGTTGACTAAATTTGAGACCAGTTGTTTATGAGCATTTGAAGAATTATTTTGTAACGAAACATGTCATGTAGGCAACGCACAATAATAAATATATATAAAGTTTATAATGGATGTCTATCGTGTAAAGGCCGACTCATTTATTTATACAGGATGAAAAGAAAAACTTCGGACAAATTTTACTGTGTTCTGGAACAGAAGCGCAGCTTATTAATTTTTATTCTATTAGATTCTCTACACTTTCTTGTACTGATATGTGAATGTTCAGTTTGATATCACTTTATTTTACAGAGTGTTAGAATGTCAATGCGCAATTGTAGAGCTGATTCGTCAAGATAAGCGTCAATGCGAAATTGTTCGTTTGGTCAATGTGCCTCGACAAACCCTGTCCGATACAATTTGCCGGTTCAAGGAGCTTGGCCATGATGGACGTGGGAGAAAACGCACTGTCAATACGCCTAGCAATCGCAACATCGTCAAGAAGCGAGTCAATCGAAATCCGAGGGTCTCCATGAGGAAAATAGCCCGTGAGACCACGTGAATTCAACCAGGTTTCCATATTGGCATGTAAGCATGGCTCTTCACCAAGTGACTAGTCGGCAGTCTCCACAGTCCACCCCTAGAGGTAGAAAGTGTGATAAGGCCATATCATCGCTCGAAGCGAGAACCCCTCCGAAGAGACGAACCCACCAGCTTCCAGTTTGGGCCCCGGCTCGAAAGCCAGAACCGTCTGACTGGTAGCAGCGAAGCACTATTCAACCTCTACTGGCTCTGCAGGTCAGTACCCGAGTTGGCTTGTGTCGCAACTCACCCGCCGGGACGAATTCTTATCCACGCACCCGAACGCAGTCCCATGAACTAAGATAAGATTGATGACTTCTATTGATCCTGGTACGAGCACCGTCAACATGGCCTGTACGTAGTGACCCACCGAACCCATATGAAGTCATTTGATTGATCCTGGCGTCACTAACGGCTAAGCCATTTCGTCGGGATCCACAAACCCTAAGAAGTTATGCATTGATCTGGGGCCAGGACAAGCCCGTCGAACCGTCAAGTCCTGTGTCATTTCATGAGAATATCTCGAACATGGGGATCTGCGAACAGATAAATGAAATACCTCCCTAGTCCAGCATGCGGACTTTCAACCACTGCCCCCTCGAGTCCAACACAAATGGAATAGCCAGGCGGTACAAGTAACACCTGAAAATTTCAAGAAGCATCTGAAGCTATAATGGCCGCCAAAGGAAGCTACTTCGAAACCGCTTAAATATATTATTACCAAATGTTTATGTTATTATTATTCGTTGTTGTTTTGTTTAATTTCTTTTGTTTGCCCGATACTTTTTTTGTCACCCTGTGATATAAAATTTAATTTTGCTGTATCTCTCACCATCACCGAAATAAAGATAAGAGTCGTCTTTCTTTCACTCTGCACAACTGCATAATAGTCCAGTCCGTTCTCCGACTCCCAAGAACTGGAAACATTGTAGGCAGCTTAAAGCTGAACGAAACCTACATAAGTATATCTGCGTATACCTATAATTTAGCATTATAATTATACAGAATGACTTTTACATAATCAAACGATTCTCTGATTAGTTATCCGAGACTTGACGCCGAGCAACTGAAACAGGTGTATCCACTTTTGCAGCAGCTGCAACATATACATACATTTATACTTCCTTTGTTCGAACGAGTATATTTGATAAGCCGGGCTCCATTTTGCTCATTCTAATTTATGCTAATATTTTTGTCACTAAAGAGCAATAATCGGTACAGTTATATCTATCTATTCGTAATGATTTATCATTTCCTGCTGCGTGACTCTGATTGTTTTTTCGATTTATTATGAATAGTCGCTGAATAGATTCGCATATGCAGATTCATCTGTTCACTTCGCGTTGATATGTTTATTATCAATTTTGCAAAAATAATCTATGCACTGGTCTCTGCTTATTCGATCAACAAGACTCGTTCCGATCCAGATGTCGTCATCTGAGGACGAATCAGACAAAAATAGCACATCTTCATGAGAGAATGGCAGATTTGGTTGCCTCATGTATCGACTTCATCTGGAGTAGCAAAAAATGGTGAAAACCACTGAAGCTTTTGCGCAGTTGTTCATATCACCCACGATCCTCCTTGCATTAACTTCCTTATCGTTATTTCACATCTAAATGACAAATTTAAACTCTATAGTAGGAGTAGAAATAAGGTCGTGCGGTTTTGATAACAGATGTCGGTCCTAGTTTCTTATTCCATCGTTTCATCTGGTAACACCTTTCATTTTGAAGTGTCATCATTAGGCTTTATTTTCAGTATTCGTCATTTCGCTGAAGTGTAAAGAACGTACACACATCGTCAAAAGTTTTGGCCCCCCTATCAACTCTCAACTTGTTGTATGTAACATGACAATTTTTGTGAGAAGAAAATATTCATCTCATTTCCAGTACATAGATTGTTTATTTCTTGAGAAACCTAGGGGGGACAAGACTTTGGACGATGTGTGTAGTTTGGACTGGACCAAAAAAAAAGTCAATATTTTTTAACGATACTGTGAAAATATCATTCATGACAATACAAAAAAATTATCGTGAAAATTTGAGCCCTTAATAATAGTATTAAGGGGTGTATCGTTACGATTATTGGTTTTTTAACAGTAATCGCATTTTTTTACTCAAAACTGGTTAATTATTAGTCTGAAAAATTCGAGCGGCACTTATTCTTGAAGGAAATTATTAGGAGTACGGTTTCCGCCGTTTTTTAACACAAATTAAATATTTATTATAGAAGAATGATTTTAAACGATGTGAGACTGCTTGCTGAGTGACTTCTAATGTTAGAGCAAGTTCTTTTTGTGTTTGAGATGAATCTTCCTCCAATAATTCCTTCAATTCTGCATCCTCGTAAATTTTTGGCCTTCCACTGCGATCTCCGTCTTCTACGTCGAAATCACCGTTTTTAAACTTTTGAAACCACTGTCGACACGTTCTCTCACTCAAAGCACCCTCACCATATGCTTCTACGAGCAATTGATGCGCCTCTGCAGCAGATTTCTTTAAATTAAAGAAGTAAACTAATATTTCCCGCAAATGACGCTTACTTGGCTCAAATTTTGACATTTTCAACTCATAAAAATTATATTTCACCAATATAAAATCAATGATATTAATAGGTTATGTTGTTCTTGAATGTCCAATTTATTTTTTAAGCCGGTTATCATCTGCGAAAGCTAACCGAAACTCCGTGCTGCGCCATCTACAATAAAACGGCGGAAACTTATTTGTACTCCTAATAAATTCCCTAGAAAAAAGCTTTCCTTGTGAATTTATGTAAAACTAGCCATTTGGTAATCGTGCCTTAAACATTGATTTATTTTTTCAATTTTGCGTTTCGATTTTGCATTTTCGTAACTACCAGAAATATGAATATTTTTAGGTTCAAAATACTTACTTTTGAAGGAAATTCGATACTCTACAAAAAAAGTTTCTTAACATTTTTAATCAAGTTCACTCTTTCCATAGTTATTCGACGTTGAAGGTAAATTCAAAAGTAATTTATCGTTTTTTTTCGCGTTACACATGACTTTTTCCACTTGATCGAAAAATTTATCACTTAAATATTGAGAATAACTTCATTTTGTTGGACTGTTAAACTTTTTTTTATAAAATCATAATTTATCAATGTATTATTTGGCTTTTTAACGATTAGTTATCTACAATGTAGATAACTAATCGTTAAAAAGCAAAAGAATACATTGATAAATTATGATTTTATAAAAAGAAGTTAAGTAGTCAAACAAAATGAAGTTATTCTCAATATTTAAGTGATAAATTTTTCGATCAGGTGGAAAAATTCGTATGTAACGTGAAAATAAAAACGATAAATTACTTTTGAATTTACCTTCAACGTCGAATAACTATGGAAGGAGTGAACTTAATTAAAAATGTTAAGAAACTTTTTTTGTGTAGTATCGAATTTCCTTTAAAAGTAAGTATTTTGCATTTTTTGCATTTTTGAATTTACCTTCAACGTCGAATAACTTTGGAAGAAGTGATATTAATTAAAAATGTTAAGAAACTTTTTTATAGAGTATTAAATTTCCTTTAAAAATAAGTATTTTGAACCATAAAAATATTGATATTTCTGGTAGTTACCAAAATGCAAAATCCAAACGCAAAATTGAAAAAAATAAATCAATGTTTAAGGCACGATTAAAAGCAAACGCTAGTTTCACATAAATTCACAAGGATAGCTTTTTTCTAGGGAATTCAATTTCCTTTAAGAATACGCATCGCTCGAATTTTTCAGATTAATAATTGACCAGTTTTGAGTAAAAAAATGCGATTACTATTAAAAAACCAATAATCGAACGATACACCCCTTAATACTATTATTAAGAACTCAAACTTTCACGATAATTTTTTTTTATCATCATGAATGATATTTTCGCAGTAAAAAATGACGTTTTTTTTTGGCCCAGTCTAGTGTAGTTTGCCCGCATACTGGTTCATTTGACCTACTGGCTTATTGAACCACCGGACAAAATTTTATCAATCTACTTAGCTAGTATTCAAATATTAATGCCATACTATTACTTATCTGACAGATAAATTCATCAAATACTAAATGTTAGATTTTCGTGTGTTTTTTTCAATGTTTAGTTCTCCGCATCTAAAAAACGCCCATTATTGGCAAAAATCTGTCGATATTTCCAGGAAACTTGGTCAATAAAATCCACAATCTGAATCTTTCCATTTGATATCGACGAGTTGGTGCAAAAAAACGTAGAAAATCGTTATAGTTAACGATGGAACAACCTCTGAGGAACACCTGTCGGCAGGTGTTCATGAAATTGGTTCCAATGTTCTCCTGCGTGGACCTATTTTAAATCGAAGCATATTCGATTGGGAATCCTGCACATTTCGCTTTCTAGTGTCGATATACCGGTGTGCGGAATATCAATTATGTTTGATTTTGTTGATATACCAGAAAAGGTGTTTATTTCACGACCGAAAAATAGTCATATAAACGAGGTCAAGTAGTACCTAGGAGTTGGCCATCTGTTTTAAAACCTATTATTACCTATAGCCTATGGTGCTGTAGACACTTTTAGTGCTGTTATCTTCTTGTTGCTTGATTCAATATTATCTAACACAACCACACCTTTTCGTATGAGATTTAAGATTTTATCATAATTTCGATGAAAACTTCCATGATTAAGTGCACGATTTAGATAATCGATATGAATTAATTCTGAACGTCCGACACTGATTCGTTTTAGATAAATTATGAGTTTATTCAATATTATCTTAGGCGTGTTGTTGCTGAAGCTTTTCCTCCAGTTTATAGCATTTATCAATCAGGGTGTTTTTAAAAGTGAACAAAATGCTGTCATTTTGTCCAAATGTGTGTAATTTCCGAATGAAGTGTCATCATTAGGCTTTCTCTTCAGTATCTGTCATTTTGCCGAAGTGTAAACAACGTCTCGAAGTCAAAAAATGGATCGGTACATGGCCGGCCTTTTTAAGCGATGGGATTTGTCAGTTGCCAGAAAGATGGAAAAAAGTGGTAGCTAGCGACAGACGATATTTTAAACTCTGAACGAATAACCAATTTTTCACTATAAAGCTTCAATTTTCGACAAAAAACCGCACCAACTCCATACATTTGTTATTTCAAGTTATTGCTTTAATTTTTTGTATTTTGAAAGTGTATGAATTGGTTGAACCTTAAATAATAATATATTTGAAGATATGAACTTCTCGCCCATGTTTCCTTGTCTTCGTATAAGTTTAATTTGAGTTATTCACACAACATAGAGTGCTTGTCGTCCTTAATTAAACGGTCATAATTGAAAGGTAAAGGTTTTTCGGGAACGCCTTGAGTATGAAACAGTATCTACATTTAATAAGTAAACACTTAGTATTCGTTGTCCTGAGTGTCCATCGCTCTTTTTCATTCTTCAAGTCACGATTTGTCTGTATATACAAGCTGTCTGGATTCAACATTCATATATTTCAATGTGTGATCTAGAGGTCAAAATATCGTGTGTTTTTTTTAAGTGATAGAACTTTAAATTGAAATAAAACACATTTAAATTGAGATTGAAGCCAAATTTTTTTTTAATTGAAAGATAATTTTATGACATTTATGTTTTAAAGATAATTTCCGCCATATGTCCTCCAGGACTAGCTCTGAGGAACCGCATTCCAACAGACCAATTTTGGACCTTTTTTTCGAGTAATTCAGGCCTTATTTCATCAATAACACGAGTTATGTTGGCTTCCAAAGCGTCTATTGTTTCAGGTTTATCAGCATAAAGCAACAATATGACATAACCCCAAAGAAAATAATCCAGTGGAGTTATGTCGCATGATCCAGGAGGGCAATGAATTGAACCATTTCTCGAAATAATGTTATCGCCAAATCTTTCTTTCAATAAATCATTGGGTACGGTAGCAGTAGTACATGAAGATTTTTAGATAAACTGAATCGTCTGGTGAAACTTACTTGTTAATGAAACTGTAGCGTCTAATGTCTGCATTTTAAGACCAAAGTTGATATGAAGTTTTCATCACATTTTGACCTATAGAATCACTCTTTAAAATATATGAACGTTAAATCCGGACACTCTGTGTAAGTAATTTTGAACTCTGATTAAATATTTTCATTAGTGGATGTGAAATGAAGAATTTAATTGAATCGGTCCTTACGTGATATAAATTCATTCAATTAATTGAAATAATATAGATTATTTCCACAATTTATTGAGTTGACGACAATTGTTTCGACCATTTTGTGAAGTTTACATATTGAACTAACTTTCAAAATTACACATTCAGTTCTTGTATAGCTTAAAACTTGAAAAAAGAGGCTGTACAACTAACTAACAATTTTCGGAAATAAAGATAAGAAAAACATATGCAAGAAAAATAACATTCGAATGTAGCTTTTAGAAGGATTAATAATATAGGAATTCATATAAAAATTGACAAATATCAAACAAATAAAGAAGATAAATCTGGAGTCTATAAGTTGACTTATAGTGATTGCCCTATTGGTCAAACAGGAAAATCCTTTAAGAAAAGAATTCACGAACACCAGCGAAGTTACACGTCGGACATCTCGCATTTAGCAAATTCCTCTCATTTGAAGAAATTTGGACATAATATCAACAATAAGTACAAATTATCCACAATAAAAATACAGGGTGACAAGAAAACCCTCGGACAAACTTTTTTCCATTTAACTTGAATAAAATTTAATAAAAATAACTTATAATATGTTCCAGAATACAGTAAAATTTGTCCGAAATTTTTCTTGTCACCCTGGAAAAGTATCGGGTGTTCTTTTAGAGTGATTGAACTTTCAATAGGGATAACTGTGATTTGACAGAAGGTAGAAGCCATGTTGTTTTGACATTTCTGTTCAGTAAGCGTTGATAAATTATCATGGAAAGACTCACTCCGCAACAACGTTTACAAATTGTTCAAATTCATTTTCAAAATCGGTGTTCTATTTGCCAAACTTATAGAGCACTTCGTGAAATCTATGGTTTACATAATCGTCCATCAGAGCACCTTATTCGTCGAACTATCGATAGATTTCGGACAACATTTTCTCTACTCGATGCAACAACAACAACACAAAGTACTGTACGTACAGAAGAAAATATGGCTGCTGTAAGTCATAGTGTTAATGATGATCTAGATTTATCTATTCGTCGACATTCACAACAAGTTGGACTCTGTGCATCCACCACATGGAAAATTTCGCGTAAAGATCTACACCCATTCAAAATCCAACTGGTTCAAGAACTAAAGCCACTTGACCATAATAAGCGTCGTTTGTTTGCTGATTGGACCCTAGAACAGCTTGAAGTTGATCCACTTTTTTATCGTAAAATTGTGTTTAGTGATGAAGCTCATTTCTAGTTGAACGGCTTTGTAAACAAGCAAAATTGCCGTATATAGAGTGAAAACAATCCTCAAGAAGTTCTGCAGGTTCCATTTCATCCTGAAAAGTGCTTTACACGCTGGAGGTATCATCAACCCATATTTTTTAAAAACCTGCTGGAGTTAATGTTACAGTGAATGGTGCTCGTTACAGATCGATGATCAATGATTATTTGTTTCAAAATTTGAATGGTATCGACCCAGAAGTGTTTTGGTTTCAACAAGATGGTGCTACACCTCATGGTGCTACCGTAACAATTGATTCATTGAAAGAAGGATTTGGCGATAACATTATTTTGAGAAAGGGGCCAATTAATTGGCCCCCAAGATCATGCGACATAACTCCACTGGATTATTTTCTTTGGGGTTATGTCAAGTCATTGGTTTATACTGATAAACCAGAAAAATAGACGCTTTGGAAGCCAACATAACTCGTGCTATTTGTGAAATAAGGCCTGAATTACTCGAAAAAATGATCCAAAATTTGTCTGGTCGAATGCGGTTCCTCAGAGCAAGTCGTGGTGGAAATATACGGAAAATTATTTTTAAAACATAAATATCATAAAATTATCTCTCAAATAAAGAAGAAGTTTCGCATCAATCTTAATTTAAATGTGTTTTATTTCAATTTAAAGTTCTATTACTCTAAAAAAAACACCTGATACCGGACTCACGCCTTTGAAAGCAGTAGAAATTAGTAAATACAACATACTCAAAATTCTTCTCAACGACCAAACAGATCTTGCAAGATCCCCATTGTTGAATATTTTTACTCAGAGAAAAATTTTCGATAATTGGTACCAATATATTTAATGTTTATTTATATAACCTTTTTTTCGCATATTTTTTTTATCGGTATTTCTGTAAATTGATGGTAATTTGTGTCCCTTTTTGCATATGTTTTTCTCATATACATTTCCGAAAATTGTTGATGCCCCTTATCTCAAATTTTCAGGCATAAAAGGAATGAATGTGTAATTTTAAGAGTTAGTTCAAAATGTAAACTTTATTGGCGAAACAGTCGTTAATTTAATAAATTGTTGAAATATTCTAATATCATTTCATTCAATTAAAATGAAGAACTAGCATGATTTTTTCTTTTATATTCAGTTTCACTGGACAATAGAATATTAATATCCACTTTAGAAGGAAAGACATATGTAGGATAATAAAATTTGGTTCTCAACGATAAAAACAGACTTTATTTTCTCTTAATATGTTCATTCAGCATTCATCTTAAATGAAAATTACATGTTTTATGCGGATTTTAATGAACAGAAAAATATATATATATAGCCCTTATGACCTTAATGAAAAGAAAAGGGTCAAATTTCTTGAGGAATATCATCCATTTCGTCTATACAGTTTCATTCGCCAAATATTTCTTCTATTCAAATTTTATCATTTGAATAATTTCATCAATCTGGGGTACAGTCTTCCTAAGAACATTATATCTATTTGTATTCTACTCGGAGTCTAAGTGACATAATGTACGTTTGCTCGTTCCATTCAACCTTGAAACCTCGTTGTTTATCTATTTCCATCATTCCATTTCACAGCTCTGAGAAAGACATATGTTTCACATATTGTGAATTAAGTTGATTGCTGTGATGAAGAATGATTATATCTATTGAGTTGGCAGTACGTATCAATATTTATAGCACTCGGTTATTATAAAAACGTTGACTTCAATAGATACGCCAATACCAAATACAGGCTTTTGGTTCAGATCATTTGAAATCAAAAGTAGCGTCATGCTACTAGGAGTTGAATAACTTGAAACTTGGACGATGGAAAACCATTTATATTATGGAAAAGACAGTCGGAAACATAGGAAATTCAATGTTAATCTAGAGGACCACGAAGGTCCAGTGGAGCAGTGGAAGAATCAAAACCTCAGCGTGATGCGATGACGAATAAACGACTGTTCTTTCTCAATGGCAGTGGGTTATGCATCGATCGAAACAAGGCCCTGTACTGCTTTCCGTTCAGCAAACAGAAACATTCGAACTTCAAACGTGGGAAACGTGGACATTATTTCGAGAAATGGTCCAATTAATTGGCCTCCAAGATCACGCGACATAACTCCACTGGATTATTTTCTTTGGGGTTATGTCATGTCATTGGTTTATGCTGATAAACCAGAAAAAATAGACGCTTTGGAAGCCAACATTACTCGTTTTATTGATGAAATAAGACCTGAATTACTATTACTATTACAGATTTAGTCGTAGTGTAGATATGCCGGAAATTATTTACAAAACATAATTGTCATAAAATCATCTTTCAAATAAGGAGAAATTTGACTTCAATCTTAATTTAAATGTGTTTCATTCCAATTTAAAGTTCTATCACTCTAAAAAAAAAACACTCGATATAAGAGTAGGTACAAAATTTTTGCTGAGCGCTTAAACTCAAAAAAGAAGGTCTCTGGAAAGTCCAGTTTATCTTCCACAATTTACTACTTAATTGCCTCTCGTTGCTTGAAGATTGTGCCGAATTTGGTTCGGTATATCCAGAGGTACAAACTGAGACCAAGAATTCTAAGAATAAAAACGAAAATGAACAGTACGATACCTACGTTTCAGTAAATTAATACAACACCCAGTTATCATCTTATAAAATTTATCAGTAAACGCAATTCGCTGGGCCATTATGTCGAGAGACTGAAGCAGCTGCATTCTTTTACGCTTTATTTAAATAATGCTCAAACAATGTAACGGGGATCAATTTCACATTAACGATTTGGAGAGACTGGCACTCTAAAATTTTCGTAATCTGTAGCCAGAATCACCTGAAGTGTAGTACGTCCTTCTAATTTGCAAATTTTTTCTGCACCTGTCGTCTCCATTTTGTTCTTGTTGCAACATTCGCTCAAATCCTTTCCCGAAACTAATTAATGCTTTCAATCTGCGGATTATTATGCAAAAATTGTTCCAATTTTATAATTGTATCCTGCGTTGCACCGGTCGACCCCTGAAATTATAATAACATCTTTGATATATGGTCGACAGATTTTTTCTTATGCTCGTTTTTGCCAGGTGTCTTGGTGGATTGATCGAGGAAGATGTAATTAGGGGTTGCTAGTCTTGGTCGAGAATGAAATCCTGAGATGTTTATGCGGTGAGAAGTGTGGAGATGTGAACATTGCAGGATATCTTTTCATTATAATGGGTTTTCAGTAAAAATAATATATTGTAATTAAAAAATATACAACAAACAGTATTTTAATTTCCAAAAAACTGTTTATAATACAACAATTGTTTCACCATTCTACTGGCTGATGGTTCCCAGTGTAACAGAGTTTAAATACAGTTAAAGACGTGACAAAATAATGGAACAACAAGTCATAAAAACTTAGGGTATTTATTGGAGTTTGCCGCTAAAAACGCCAAAAGATATTCAGTAATGGGGATTTGTCAACATCTGCTTCTTCGTTCAAAAGGATTTACGGACATTGTACCTGTTTTTTTCAAGAAATTCTAAAAGTGTTAATTTAGAACCTTTGCTTTCCTCGTGTATAATTTCATAGTTATTGTTGAAACCATGCCTGAATTCCTTAAGATGATTAGCTTATGTCGAATGTACGGAATCAGATATATAACACCTTTGGTGTTCTTGGATTCTTTTCTTGAATGATCTACCTGTCTAGCCAATCGTTGCAAGTCAACTTGTAGACTCCAGATTTATTTTCATTATTTGTTCGATCTTTATTGTTTTTTATGTAAGTACTAAGGTTATTAATGGTTTTAAAAGTTGCGTTGTGAAACTATTCCTGAAATATTTATCAATATTTTCAGATAATCCATTAACATAAGATAAAGAAAATCATTTCTGTGTATTGTCCTCTTCTATTATTACGTAAACGAGATTTAATTCCATGTTTTTTTGTTTATTGGATTCCATTTTGTCTATAAGAAAGGGCTTTTGCCTAAAATAATGGGAGATTTTATATGATAGTGAAGGACTAGTTTTTAAGTCAACGTAGGAAATCCCCTAGGAAGTAATCTGGGACCCTGTTTATTTCTGATATATATGAATGAACTCGACCTCTTATTGTTTTTTGACGACGCGAGTGCTTTTCTGCGTAGCAAGAATCTTAATTCAAGGATTGAACAAACTAGATTAGCCTTCCAGTCAGTACAGCATTGGTGCACACAAAATGAGCTATTTCTCAATGTCAGTAAGACTGAGAACTAACAATATTTTAATGATATATTCAACAAAAACAA
The DNA here is from genome assembly GCA_034642435.1 of Megalocaria dilatata. Classification (NCBI taxonomy): domain Eukaryota; kingdom Metazoa; phylum Arthropoda; class Insecta; order Coleoptera; family Coccinellidae; genus Megalocaria; species Megalocaria dilatata. The sequence goes on along the minus strand of CM067855.1, from coordinate 7,005,596 downwards.
CACAAGACGTACTTTTCCATAATACTTTTCGAGGCATTCCTTGACACATACTGAAAGAAACACAAAATATATGTGCCTAAGATTGTTCAATGTACTACCTAAGGAATTCATCAATGTATCTTATTTAAGAAAATTCAAAATCCAAATAACTGAAATTATTGTAGATATAGAACTATATTCGATTAGGGATTTCATGGAATATTCCTTCAGATCTTGTTGAAGTTCTGATATTTTTTGACGGTTTCCTCTTTTCATTTGTATGATTGCATTGATTATGAGAATAAAATTTATGTTATGAAAACACTAAAATTTATATAAAAAATAGCTTACCTTCTCAAAAAAAAATAGGCTAGCATTACACATTCATTCATAGTGCATTTCTTGTCAACCTCCAATCACAAAATATTTCAATACCTTATCGTATTTTCCTTGGATTTTAAAGGAAGTAAACTCGAAGATGAAGCCCTGAGGACATTTCATTCCTATTGGATTTTTCACGTGAATTTCTAACAGGTTGGATAGAATATTCACCCTTTTTGAAATAAGTTATTAATAATTAAAACAAGTTGTAAAAATTGGTTTTACTACCAATAAATTGATATTTTACACATTTAATTGTGACTCGAGTTTCGGGAATTAACTGTCCAATCTTCAGACAACTGAAGACTCAACAAGCAGAACAGGGTATTAATGAATAGACAGAGGTAAAAGAGGTAATAGAAACAGTGTTAAGAAAGTTTAAAATGAAAGGACGCTTAACAACTAGTAGAACATCGGCACGTCAAAGAAAATTGGTAAAAAGATGTTACTTATTTGAATATCTCAAAAATTTTGGATTTACATAGATCCATACAGTCATTCACTATTGTGAACTAATTTGAAAATTTCAACAGATTCTAAATAATCAAGTTTCTTTCCTTTTGATTTTACATTTAAAATTTCAAGTTTATCTATTGTTGGAAAAAGATGGCAATTTTCTAAACAATGAGTGGCAAAAGTAGAAGTTTGTTAACTTTCTTTCAAAACACGAATAACAGAAGTGTTTTCAGCTCGAAATAACCACTACTTCAAAATGAAAACTCTAGATGGCTCAGCCTCTTTATAATACTAACAAAGAACAAACAACTTCGAGTACTTCAACATCAAAATATAGCGACTTCAAAGACGATCATTTATATTCCATAATAATACAGGCAGCTATTCAGCACTAATATATTGTTATTAATATGAATGTCCACTTCCTTCCCGCTGATTTATTCCATTTAAAATATCCATTTTCAGACACCTGAACTGACTAGTTTTAAATATGCTGGGCAGGAACTTGGTCGTGTGCTTTGCTATACCGTCGTCAAGACACATCCGCTACGTTCCTGCTTCCGGTTACATATGACGCCTAGAAATTCATTCTTTTCTTCGATTGTTCGTAGATTCTATGGCGGTATTGAATTCTTCGCGAATGGAAATATTGTATGCAGATAACGCGGTTGATATTATTGAGCGGAATATTACAGTGTTATTTTGTTTAGTTTCCTCGTTAGGTGATAGTGGACTGTTTGGCGAAAATAGGGAATGTTTTGAATGAATCCGCGATAAATGTTAATTTATGATAAGTGGAATGTGGGTAGTATTTGTTGATAAATAGCAGCTGCTAATTCTTTAACTGTGTTGTTATGATATGTATTTTTCCAATTATATTCTTTCCAGAATTTCTTATACAACTGAATCAGTAGCATCATATCCAGGGTTGCTCCAGGAAAAGTTTGCATCTAAATTATTTTAAGAAAGTGTTAATCAGTTAAGAGACAATTGAACACCTCGAATTTCATAACCAATGTATCGGGTGTTTTTTTAGAGTGATAGAACTTTCGATAGGGATAACTGTGATTTGACAGAAGTTAGAAGCCATGTTGTTTTGTGTTTTGACATTTCTGTTCAGTAAGCATTGACAAATTGTCACAGAAAGACTCACGCTGCAACAAAGTTTACAAATTGTTGGAAGTTATTTTCAAAATCAGTGTTCTATTCGCCAAAATTATAGAGCACGTCGTAAAATTTATGGTTTACATAATCAAAATTTGAAAATCAAAACAGATTTAATCTGTTGTCTTCTACAATTTTAACATAATCGTTCATCAGAGCTGCTTATTCGTCGAACTATCGATAGATTTCAGATAACATTTTCTCTACTAGATGCAAAACAGAAAAAAATATCGCTGCTGTAAGTCATAGTGTTAAGGATGAACTAGATTTGTTTATTCGTCGACGTTCACAACAAGTTGGACTCTGTACATCCACCACATGGAAAATGTTGCTTAAAGATCTTGGTCTACACCCATACAAGATCCAACTGGTTCAAGAACTAAAGCCACTTGACCATAATAAGCGTTATTTGTTTGCTGATTGGGCCTTAGAACAGCTTGAGTTTGATCCACTTTTTTATCGTAAAATTGTATTTAGGGATGAAGCTCATTTCTGGTTGAACGGCTATGCAAACAACCAAAATTATCGTATGTGGAGTGAAAACAATCCTCAAGAAGTTCTGCAGGTTCCATTGCATCCTGAAAAATGCTCTGTATGGTGTGCTTTACACTCTGGAGGCATCATCGGTCCATATTTCTTTAAAAACTATGATTGAGCTAATGTTACAGTGAATGGTGCTCGTTACGGATCGATGATCAATGATTATTTGTTTCAAAATTTGAATGGTATCGACCGAGAAGTGTTTTGGTTCCAACAAGATGGTGCTACCATAAAAATTCAATTATTGAAAGAAAGATTTGGCGATAACGTTATTTCGAGAAATGGTCCAATTAATTGACCTCCAAGCTCATGCGGCATAACTACACTGGATTATTATCTTTGGGTTCATGTCAAGTCATTGGTTTATGCTGTTAAACCATAAACAATAGACGCTTTGGAAGCCAACAGCACTCGTGTTATTGATGAAATAAGTCCTGAAGTACTCGAAAAAGTGGTGCAAAATTGGTCTGGTCGAATGCTAGTCGTGGTGGACATATGCCGGAAATTATTTTTAAAACATAAATGTCATAAAATTATCTTTCAAATAAAAAAAATTGGCTTCATTCTTAATTTAAATGTGTTTTATTTCAATTTAAATTTCTATCACTCTAAGAAAAACACCAGATACAACCGTCCATCAAATTCACCTATGAAGAAGAGAAGAACCGAACTTTCAATTTCCTCGACTTAAACATCACAAGATTAAGTAATTCACATGAATTTTGCACCATACGTAAAACTTCTAATCATCCCTTCAATCAAAAAATTCCAGCCTATAATAGTTTTTTCCATAGATTACTAAAAATACTGATGAACCCCCAGAATTTTTCCAAAGGACTCAATATAATCAAACAAATAACATTTAAAAATGGTTTCATCCCAATCCTTATAGATAAAATGACGAACAATAAACAGAAAACGATAGCTCCAACTCACGTTTATCCTACCACAAAAGACCCCATTCCAAAAAAATTCATAAAAATTTCATAAATTAATAGGATATCCGAAGACAATTATTTAAAGAAAAATTTTAATTATACAACAGCTTCCTGAACCATTAATAACATAGAAAGATACATTAAAAATGATAAAGATGAATAAAACGAAGATAATTACTCAGGAGTCTGTAAGAAAACCCAATCGTTTACATTGGTCAGGTCGACAGATCGTTCAAGAAGAGAATCCACGAACATCAAAAGGACTACACTTTAAATTCCACAGATTCAACATACGCCACCCATATAATAGAATTTGAAATTGATTTCAATAACGAATATGAAATTATCCATGTCGAGAGTAAATGGTCTAGATTAACATTCTTATAATCATTTGAAATAAACCGCTATAATTCCCAGAAGATTCTACTGAGCGAGCAAGCGGATAGGTCAATTAAAAAATATATAGAAGACAGTATATTATTTCCACAAAAATGTTTGTATTACAACAACTGTTTCACCACGATATGGCTTCTTCAGGTATCTACATTCTACTGGCTGATAGAGTTCAGTTTAACCGAGTTTAGATACAGTGTTAGGTACGTGACCAAATAATGGAAGAACAAGTCATAATAACTCAAGGTGTTTATTGTAGTTTGCCGCTAAAAAATGCCACTAGGGAAAGATATTCAGTAATGAAGACTTGTCAACAAGTTTTAGTTCAATCTGGGCTGTACGGCGCGTGGAGTAGGACTTTCCATGTTAGCCTTTCTAAGTACGTTTTAACCGGCGACGCATTATCTGGCCGTGCATTCTCATTCATTGTCAATAACTTTGTCATGACTGTCGGCAAAGTGCGGTCATTTTTCTCGTAACTCTCGGTTCAAACACATGGTCGTCGGTAGACCTCTCCTGTGATTATTTCGTTCGATTGTAGCAGCTCATAATACACCACACCCAGCTGATCCGACCAAATACACAGCATGATCTTTTCGCTAAGAACATTCGGCCTAACAGTTAATGGTGAGGCATCCATACGTTGCCTAACATTTTTGATTATCGTATTGCACCCACTTTTCATCGCCGGTCAAAATTCGATTCAAAAACCTGTTTCCTTATTGCCTTTGGAACAGTTTTTTACACGTGAGCAAACGGCGGTCGACGTCTTTTGGTTTTAGTTCATGCAAAACCGAATTTCCTTCCTTTCGTCATTCCTATTGCTTTTAAACGATGGCAAATGGCTTGTTGAATCACTCCAAGTATTTTTGCGAGTTCCTCTTGCGTTTGTGATGGTATTTCATTGAGCCTTGCCTCTAATTCTTCATCCTTAAACTTTGTTGGCGCTCTTCGTCTTCTAGATCAAAATTGCTACTTTTAAATCGGACAAGCATTCGAGCAGGATGACCACAAACGTCCACTAAAATACGATTACTTTCGGCAGACTTTTTCTTCTTCATAATGAAGTAAAACTCTCCACATTACTCGGTACAAAAGTTGATATTTTCAGAGCACGCAGAAACTGTGTTTTTACACTTCAGCGAAATGACATATACTGAAAAGAAAGCCTAATGATGACACTTCAAAATGAAGGAGTTACCAGATCAAACAATGGAATAGTGAAGTAGTAGTGAGATCTGTTATCAAAACCGCACGAATTAATTTCTGCTTCTTATATTATCATTATTATATTCCACATGAAATGAAACAATTGTTATATAGTTTTAAAATGTAATGGATCATACCATCCTGAATTCAATATTATCTATACAAATAAAAAAAATTGGAGTGTCTGTTTGTAATATTAAAATAAACGCTTTCTACTACATGCATATACATTCTGTCAAGAAAGTACCAGGAATTATCGATTTAAATCTGGCGGGGCAATGAGGCAGGTAAAATTTTTTTTTCCTAGGTTGATACCACTGTCCTTAATTACTATGCCAATCTTGAGCGAGATCTGTCAACTAGTGTGTTTGCAACAGCTGATTAAGTCAGTCGATGTCAGAGTGCGTGCCGATTTTTACTATGGGTGATTACGTTGAGCAAAGAATCTGTTTAAAGTTTTGTGTTGCAAATGAATTTTCGTGTGCCGATGCATTGAAAATGTTGCAAAAGGCCTTTGGTGATAATGCTCTATCGAAAACTCGTGCATATCAGTGGTACAGAGCCTTCAAGGACGGTCGTGAAGTGGTCGCCCATCGACGGCTTCGATCGAAGATAACGTCGATAAAATTAGGGAAAGGGTACTAGAAAACCGTCGTACCAGCTTGAGAGAGATAGCACATGATGTTAAGATATCCCACGAGTCCGCACGTACGATTTTGATTGATATTTTGGGCATGAGAAAGGTGGCCGCACGACTCGTACCGAAAGACCTGAATTTTCTTCAAAAACGTCATCGCGAACAGGTTGCTTCAGACATGCTGGATCGCTGTAATTCCGATTCTACATTCATGGAACGCATTATAACTGGTGATGAGACCTGGGTCTACGAGTACGATATGCAAATAAGCCAGCAATCATCGGAATGGGTGGCAAAAAATGAGCCGAAACCGAAAAAACCACGCCAAAGCCGCTCGAAAATGAAGGTGATGCTCATTGTTTTCTTCGATATCCGTGGCGTGGTGCACTACGAATTCGTTCCAGAGGGTCAGACGGTAAACAAGGAGTATTACCTAGGCGTTATGAAACGTTTGCGTGAGCGTATCCGTAAGAAGCCGCCAAATTTGTGGGCGAACAACTCATGGATTTTGCATGACGATAACGCGCCTTCTCACCGAGCTACGATTGTGACTGACTTTCTCGCCAAAAACTCAACAAACGTGATTCAGCAACCACCGTATTCGCCGGATTTGGCTCTCTGCGACTTTTTCCTCTTCCCAAAACTAAAATTGCCCCTTCGTGGCACCCGTTTTGAGTCGATTGAAGCCATAAAATAAAATTCGGCGCGAGAGCTAAAGTCCATCCCGGAAAGCGCCTATAAAAAATGTTTCGATAATTGGAAGTGCCGTTGGCATAGATGTATTGGAGCAAATGGAGCCTATGTTGAAGGTGACCCAATAAATTTTGACGATTAAATATAAAAATGTTGTTTTAATTGAAAATTCCCGGTACTTTCTTGACAGAGTAGTAAATGTATATACGGTACACATACCAAAATATATATTTTTAAAATTTTTGTCTGTCTGTCTGTCTGCTTGTTCAAGCTAATCTCTGGAAGGGCTGGACCGATTTGGACGGGACTTTCACTGGCAGATAGCTTATGTAATAAGGAGTAACTTAGGCTACTTTTATTTTAGAAAAATTCTTCTAAATTTTTTTTATTACATTCCACACGAACGAAGTCGCGGGCACAGCTAGTCCATAACTAAAATTGAACAAGAGATTTGACTGATAACCCAGGTACTCTCAGAAGTCGCATATCAATACAGGAACACATTAATTACTGATGGCGATATGCCTTCCTGTTTTTGCCCGAAGTCGTGTGCCCAGCCTACTAGACCGTGTCGAAAGGGCGAAATACAATGAAGGCCGGAGTCATTGATCGTGTCCCTCGAACCGATTGATTGATTCCCTTTATGTGATTAAAACAGATTTGAGGATAAAGGTCAAAAGCTCCAACTCACTAACTGATCCATGGAGCGAAATGTCAGCCGAACAGATATCTTGATGATAAACGAAGACTGAACTCTGTGTTAGGGTATAGCAGATTTCCAGAGGCTCAAATGAGTATTTCAATTATCCCGAGTTTCTAACCAAGTGCTGCAATGCTGCAGAACCACCATTTTTTTTTTGTTTCAACGAAATAGGTCATTTTTCCGGGCAACAGTGAAAATTTTAACTACACCGATATTGTTATAATATTTTTGAAATCGCCTGAAACCTGTGTGTGGACAATTTTAGCCCCTTCAATCGCGGAAGACATAACCGTATGTTGGTTAAACGAATACGCAATAAATGCAACGTTTCAACCTTTTAATCTTAGATGGGTTTTGTTTTTTGAGTGTATTGCGTGTGTTGATGTGACTTTCGTTTATTGTCAATTTGAGCGGGACATTTGGAACTCTTCGAGAATGAATATTGATGAAAATACAATTTATAATCTCAAAAAAATTCACACAGTTTTTATGTTTCACAATTTATTCGTAATCCTGACACGTGTTTCGATCTTTCGACCATCTTCAAAGGAGTACAAATAGGAACTAAACTTAAAATTGAAGAAGTTCTTTTATTACGGTTAGGACATCTGCGTATTTTTATGGCCCATGGAACTAACAGCATCCGATATAGGGGTGTTGCCACAGACTATTTGAGTATTTGTTCTCATTTTATGAAGACTATTAAAGATCCTACTGCTGAAACCTTTTATATAAGCCATTGAAAACCAGTAGGTCACAGAGGCAAATTACAGACATGCGCACGTTTCAAACACATTTATTTTCTTCAATGCAATATATGCTAGTGACTCCAAATCTGTCTATACACAGATTTGGTGTCACTGGCATACATTTTGCACTGACGAAAACAAATGTGTTTGAAACGTGCGCATGTCTGCAATTCGCCTCTGTGATCTATAAAACCTGGTCGAGTTTGTTTGAGTACAGAATTGTTATACCGATGTCCATTTGCTCCAATACATCTATGCCAACGGCACTTCCAATTATCGAAACATTTTTTATAGGCGCTTTCCGGGATGGACTTTAGCTCTCGCGCCGAATTTTGTTTTATGGCTTCAATCGACTCAAAACAGGTGCCATGAAGGGGCAATTTTAGTTTTGGGAAGAGGAAAAAGTCGGAGAGAGCCAAATCCGGCGAATACGGTGGTTGCTGAAGCACGTTTGTTGAGTTTTTGGCGAGAAAGTCAGTCACAATCGTAGCTCGGTGAGAAGGCGCGTTATCGTCATGCAAAATCCATGAGTTGTTCGCCCACAAATTTGGCCGCTTCTTACGGATACGCTCACGCAAACGTTTCATAACGCCTAGGTAATACTCCTTGTTTACCGTCTGACCCTCTGGAATGAATTCGTAGTGCACCACGCCACGGATATCGAAGAAAACAATGAGCATCACCTTCATTTTCGAGCGGCTTTGGCGTGGTTTTTTCGGTTTCGGCTCATTTTTTGCCACCCATTCCTATGATTGCTGGCTTGTTTGCATATCGTACTCGTAGACCCAGGTCTCATCACCAGTTATAATGCGTTCCATGAATGTAGAATCGCAATTACAGCGATCCAGCATGTCTGAAGCAACCTGTTCGCGATGACGTTTTTGAAGGAAAGTCAGGTCTTTCGGTACGAGTCGTGCGGCCACCTTTCTCATGCCCAAAATATCAATCAAAATCGTACGTGCGGACTCGTGGGATATCTTAAGATCATGTGCTATCTCTCTCAAGCTGGTACGACGGTTTTCCAGCACCCTTTCCTTAATTTTATCGACGTTATCTTCGATCGAAGCCGTCGATGGGCGACCACTTCACGACCGTCCTTGAAGGCTCTGTACCACTGATATGCACGAGTTTTCGATAGAGCATTATCACCAAAGGCCTTTTGCAACATTTTCAATGCATCGGCACACGAAAATTCATTTGCAATACAAAACTTTAAACAAATTCTTTGCTCAACGTAATCACCCATAGGAAAAATCGGCACGCACTCTGACATTGACTGACTTAATCAGCTGTTGCAAACACACTAGTTGACAGATCCCGCTCAAGCTTGGCATAGTAATTAAGGACAGTGGTACCAACCCAGGAAAAAAAATTTTACCTGCCTCATTGCCCCGCCAGATTTAAATCGATAATTCCCGGTACTTTCTTGACAGAATGTATGTTACACTATCTCGGTTCCTAGAACTTTTAATTACCATTGTTCATACTCCTTATTAATGATTTTTGGTACAGATCAGCCCAATTTATTCATTTTAATTATAATGTAAACAAGGAATATTAGCGGAAATGAAGTGTTTCACTTGAAATCACATAGAAAAACAGTTTATGAGGTAGAAGTAAACCCAAATGAATTCATTTGAACATTTCATTACGATAAAACTCCTCAAACTTGCTAAATGAGAACCGTCCGAAATAAAGCTGCTAATTGGTCCAGAATAGATTTTATGCTCCAGTCGCGGTGAAGCAGTGTTTGCAAGCTTAGATTTTAATTACCATTCCAGCGCGCGTCTAGACGCTTATCTATTCCAACAAGAAGATTTTTCCCTCTGGATGGTATGCATCTCAAGGATTTGAAATAGAATGGAGGCGACGAAGTCGATTTGAATCACAGAGGGCTTAAAAAATATGAATAGTTCAATTCATTTTTATGAAGGCATATCTTTCCATGCTCGACGGCATTTTTTCGCTCCATTGTTTTTCTATAATTATGCTATCCCTCAACCTTGGATAAAAATATTTCTTTTTACTCCTTTCTCTACCAATTGTTCATACTGCTATTTAATATTGTTAAGTTTCCTGTGCACAAATAAGTTAATTACAATATTATACAATCAGTTTTCTGTCTTTCGAATCATTCCCATTGTTTTTAAATGATGGCAAATGGCTGTTTGAGCGACTCCATGTGTTTTTGTGATTTCCTCTTGAGTATGTGATTGATCTTTTTTGAGCCTTGCCTTCAATTCTTCATCCTTAAACCTTGATGACGCTCTGGCTCTTCGTCTTCTAACACAAAATGGCCACTTTTAAATCGCGCAAAACACTATGTTGTTTACACTTCATGGAAATGATACTGAAAAGAAATCCCAATTATCACACTTCAAAATCGAGATGTTGACACATGTAACAATGTAATAATGAATTGGTAGCGAAATATGTTTTTAAAACCGCACAAACTTAATTCTACTCCTAATATGTTTAGACCTCATGTTCAGTTCTTCATGCAACACATAGATTTTTTGGTGTTCTTTCGTAAATAATATGAGAGAGTATTTCAAAACCCTATTTAACCTGGCAAAAACACGTTTGAACAACATTTGGTTATCAAAAAAGTATTTAATGAATGTAATTGTTCTTCTTCGACAATATTTCGAGGTTCTTTAAGTAAAAACTGAATTGCTGTCGTCTCCAATCGAATTCAAACCTTCTAAAAACGCGGTAGATCTGTTGAAGATGCAATTTCAAGATAACCACTGTCTGTGTATGTTACTTATACAGGGTGTCCCAACGAAAATTTGACTCCTCCCAGAACTCAGAAACGAAGAATTTTCGAAGATTTTCAAAAAACAGGTCAACTTCTCTTTTGAGGGGGACGAATTTCCATCATGAGTATGTTCCGAAAAAACCGCCCCCATGAATTAACCCAAACATTTTTTGAATAGGGAAGAGATGTCGAGTGTTGGTTAGTTTGAAAGTTATTTATGATCTGTGCACAATTCAGTCAAAATTTTCGAAATCGGTTTACTATTCAAGAAATAATGTAATATTGAACTCACCGTCAAAAGGTGATGATGAACAGACATTTGAGGTGCCCAAACTCAAGAACCTAAGAGTTTTGAAGAATCCAAAAATAATTTTCAAGTTCTGTATCAGGGACAAAAAAAGTTTTTTGAATAGGAAAGGGATGGCGGATGTGTTTTAGTTAAAAAACTTTTTTTGTTCTCTAAACATCTTAGTTGAAATTTTCAAATTCGGTGATTTTTTTCAGATATTTGATATTGGACATTATTAGAAGGGTAACTCGAGCAAGAACCCCATACATTCAAATACACCAGATCTGTAAGTAATGGCAGGGAACATCCGGAAAAAATGTAAAGCATTTAAAAAACTAACGTATGTACTGTTCAAAATGACCACCACTAATCTCCATACAATGATATAGTCTACTTTCAAACCTTTCTCTAACATTCTAGAAAATGTCTGGTATCAGTAATTGGCATTCCGTGGTGATTCTTCACCGCAGTTCTGCAAGATTTTCAGGTGAAGTTGCATAGACTTTGGACTTCAAATGTCCCCACAAAAAATGTAATTGCGATAGATCGGGTGATCTTGCTGGCCACTCTATAGGACCCCTTCTGCAAATCCAACCACCTGGATAACGTTCTTTAAAAAATTGTTGAATACGGATATCGATATTGACTGTGTACAATCCTGCTGAAATGTTAGTTCATTTTCTAATGGCTTATCGTCAGTTATGTCTAGTAATCATTGAATCAATAATGTCGTCTAATAAATTCAAATAAATTTTTCCGTCAAGATTCCAATCGATAAAAATTGGTCCAACAATATGGTTTCCTAATATTCCTACCCAAATATTTAATTTTTGGGCAATTTGTATATGTGTCTCCATGAATAAATGAGGATTACTATCACTCCAGTACCGACAATTATGTCTATTGACTCCCCCATTCATCATAGATGTACACTCCTCAGAAAATATTGTATTGTAGAGTCGGTGAGGGCTTTTATTCAATAACTCACTAAATTGTTATCGAAACTGAGTCCGACGGTCAGGATCATCTTCATTTAACTGTTACACCAGCCTTATCTTGTAACGGTGAAATTTATGAGCTTTCACAATTCGAAGAACGCTAGATTTCTGATGATACGATGCTCGTGCTTAAGTTCTTATAGATTTCCAATTATCCATCTGTAAACGTCCCAATACTGCCATTTCAATAGCTTCATTTCGGACTGGACGCTCAACTTTATGTGTCTTGTGTTTCTTTTTCTGAATGGAACCAGTAGTTTCCAGTTTATTCATCAAATGCTTAACATATTGGTTACTTACATTTCTTTCTGGATGATTGTTATTAAAATACCCTGCAGTTAATCTAGAATTTTCGTCATTCCGATAGTATAATTTGAGAATTTTTATTCTTTCTTCCATATAATAGACCATTTTCGCCCACGTAAGTAAGTCTCAAACCCAATTATGATGCAGAAACGAAAGACTGAAACACATTTGAGAAAGAATCTTCAAAAAAATAGTATACATTGTAATGAATTTCATGCGTTTCACACATTTTCCCATCATGAACGATAAGAAAACCGAATATTTTTAAAGTAAAAACATTCAAAAACTCAAATTGCTATGCCATTATATAAACAAAATCGAAAATTTCAACTGCGATCTTTAGAGAACAGAAAAAACTTGTCAATTAAACCACATCCAACATCTCCTCTTTCTTAAAAAAATGTTAGGGGTTGATGCCACACCTTCATGGAGGGGTTTTTTCGGAACAAACTCATGACGGAAATTCTTCTTCCTCAAAACAGAAGTTGACACGCGTTGGGACACCCTGTATATCTATTCCATAAAAATCTAATGCTGCCTTTGAACATATGGAATAATTCAAGATCTTATCAATACATATTTTATATATCTTGTAAATAGGAAGGCACAGGTAAAAGAAACTTCAAAGTGAGATATCGTTGCTCTGAGTTGTTCATCTCACGTGACAGAAAGGGAAGAGGCGTAATTTGAAACTAACACGATTCCATATCAACCCCTCTCTTCACGATCGTAATATGCATAAAACTAAGAGAAGCTCTTAGCAGGAGCAAGCACGAGCCTAAAAATTCTATCTCTTTTGTGCGCCTCTGGTCATTTATATTGGCTTGGGTACCTACAGCTGTCGAACCATATGGAAACCGCAAGATTCGGATATGAGGGGGTGGGGACCTGCATCTGTCGAATCATCCCCATTGTGTCTCTGGAACATGTTGCCAGGTTTCAAAATTGGAAGGATAATTTTCGAAATTTCGACCTGGAAGGTTTTTCTAGATTCAACATTAATCCTTTTCACTTGACGGAAAATTCTTGTAAAACTAACATGCAGATGTTGTTAATGGTGGAAATTTTCCAGGTCCAGGCCTTTAGCTACTCACACATTTTCTTTACTAATCCTTAATTATTTTCCGTCTACTACGTTCCAATACTGATGTGCAAATTTTCTGTATCTGTTAGAAATGTCTTCCAATAAAACACAAATTATTTTGGCGTTAATATTGTGGAAAAACCACTTCAAACTAATAAATGAAATCAAGTGATTACAATACGAACGTAATAGATAAAAAAAAAGGCTCTAGCTTCTCTTTACTCTATCCTTCAGGACATAGAATGAACTTCACTAGACTAAAACAAAATAATATTAATACTATTTGTACAATTAAGAAAAACTTAGGTTCGCTCTTACTCAATAGCAAAAACTGTCGTGAAACATGTGGAAAAATTGGTGTATTCTAATTATATTGTAATGAATGCCCTGCTTTTTACATAGGTCAGACAGGACGATTTATAAACATAAGGGAAGAAGAACCAAAAAAAAATATATTGCACGATATAATAACATCTGGGTTTTCGGAACATTGTATAAATAACAACCGTTTTATAGATTTCAATAGAACTGAGATCTTACACGTAGGTAATAAAAGCACAAGAATGAACCTTTCAGAAAATTTGTTTAGTACATGGAAAGAAGCTACCAATCACAAATGAACAACTCGAATTTAATTTATCACCATTTCTCTTATCTGTAAAAGATCAAGACCGAACAAACATCTGGTTTTTATACTCTTCAAAATTATACCTGTTATCTACCCTACTATCATAAAAAGGATTTTAAGTTCTGTTCTCTTCAGTTTTGAAAATGGGATAAAAACCCAAAACACATATATTTTAACAGACATGAAATAAACAGTGAAACTTAATCCAAGTTGTTTTATTAATTAAATCAAATTTATTCCACAATTTTTTAGAGAACATTCGTTTCACAGGTTCGATCATAATTAAAACACCTAAGTAACTTACAATGATATCTGGGTAAATGTCTGTTTTGCCCGAATACGCTCAAAATTGTAGGTGAAAAATCAGTATACAATGAAATAGATTGAAATTGATAACACTGAGCTAGAAATGCAGATGAAACACTTTCCATAAATTATAATATATAAAATATAATATATAATATATAATATATAATATATAATATATAATATATAATATATAATATATAATATATAATATATAATATATAATATAAAATATATAATATATAATATATAATATATTAGGAGTACAAATAAGTTTCCGCCGTTTTATTGTAGATGGCGCGGCACGGAGTTTCGGTTAGCTTTCGCAGATGATAACCGGCTTAAAAAATATTTTGGACATTCAAGAACAACATAACCTATTGATATCATTGATTTTTAATTGGTAAAATATAATTTTTATATGTTCAAAATGTCAAAATTGGAGCCATGTAAGCGTCATTGGCGGAAATATTAGTTTACTTCTTTAATTTAAAGAAATCTGCTGCTGAGGCGCATCAATTGCTCGTAGAAGCATATGGTGAGGGTGCTTTGAGTGAGAGAACGTGTCGAGAGTGGTTTCAAAAGTTTAAGAACGGTGATTTCGACGTAGAAGAGAAAGATCGCAGTGGAAGGCCAAAAATTTACGAGGATGCAGAATTGGAGGAATTATTGGAGGAAGATTCATCTCAAACACAAAAAGAACTTGTTCTATCATTAGAAGTCACTCAGCAAGCAGTCTCACATCGTCTTCTATAATAAATATTTAATTTGTGTTCAAAAACGGCGGAAACTTATTTGTACTCCTAATATAATATATAATATATAATTATTCCATCTCGAAAATCCTAAATTGAATGCAGTTATTAATTTCAAATTAGAAGTGTTTCAAATCCTGAGAGCTCATTTTGTAGTGAGTATTGAATATTAGAGATAATTGCTGGATTAATTCTCAAAATTTTCTACAGATTTAACCTAAAAAAATTTCCTAAAAACTTTTTAGAATTAGATTGAATAAAATGCTTTAGAAACATTGTTAGATTAAATCTGTAGAGCTATTATCAATTATATTTCAAAAAAAACTTTCGTAGTAAATCTTCAATATACAGATTAATAAAAAAGGAAATTAAACCCACTCAGGGAGATCGAAAACTGTATGTTCATGAAATCACAAGGGAAAACAAAATTCAACATCAATGTGGCAATGATAAACCATTAGCAGATGAAGATATTTGAGATTCCCATTAATAACGAACCAATAACAGCAATAAACTCAAGAAAATGAAATACTTGAGTCTCTTCAATGAAAATAGAATTGTTTAATGTAATATGAAAGGTTCCTCTACAATATTCATATTTTTACAAGCTGATGTGGAATTCGTTCACGTGAACTTCATTATGTAAAAGTTAATTTTTTGTATTTATTTACTTTGCAGACATTCTTCTGTTTTTGAATGACTAACTCTTTTTCCGTCATTTAATTTCGATCAAACAAAGCTTTAATACTAGGTTTATCATGATTTACCTGTAAAAACAGTATAAAAACGTCGGGAAGTTTCGAAGATTAGCCGTTACAAACAGGCAAACAACTGTTAGAACACTTACATTCTTGTTATCATTCTTTTATTTGTTTACTTTGAATCTGCTTAAGTAATCCATACCTACTGTTAAGTCTTCAGTTATCTGAAGGTGGGGTAATACGGTGAAACTGTAGCCAGTAGAAAATGTAAAAACAGAATTTTTTGGTAGCAAAACGTAGTAACTTCTAAAAACTTGTTTTAAGTATGAACTATAATTGTTGATTTTATTATATTTTTCATAAAAAATAAAATCTACTCTATTCTAATCTCACTTGGCAACATAGCACTGACAGCTCTTCACGAAACTGGTCTTCTAGTAATGCACATTGAGAGTGCTTCAAAAAGATCCACCAGGGATGTTTATAACACACAGTCAATTATCAAAGCCTTACTCGTTAGTTGAAACGATCTGTTATACCGTCAATTTTACCCATATAAGAACACCTGTACCTGCTTATGTATAGCTTTATCTCAAAGATTTGATGATGTTTTGAGTCGTCCTTCCAAGAATCGGGTAGGATTTCTAGGAAAAATCACCCATAACTTCCCTATGTTGACTTAGTTATTTTTCTGCTAAAGAACAGGAATCTTTCCGGTTAGAGTACACAAAGAATTATTTTATATACTCAGTGACACAGGAAGTGTTACACCTCTTCATCTTGAATTTATGACAACAGAAGACTATTCTTGAAGCATTCTATGGTAACAAATTGGCTGAATTGACAGCATGGATAATATAATTAAATAAAATTAGATGTATAAAAGTCCAGGTGTGGATACACCCCCATCATTTCAATAGTTCTCAACAAATCTCGAATTATGAATGTCCTAAGATGTTTTTTTTAGAGTGATAGGAGTTTAAATTGAAGTAAAACACATTTAAACTAAAATTGAAGCCAAATTCTTTTTTAATTGAAAGATAATTTTATGACATTTATGTTTTCAAAAAAATTTCCGGCATATGTCTACCACGACTAGCTCTGAGGAACCACATTCGACCAGACCAATTTCAGACCACTTTTTCGAGTAATTCAGGTCTTATTTTATCAATAACACGAGTTATGATGGCTTCAAAAGCGTCTATTGTTTCTGGTTTATCAGCATAAACCAATGAATTGACATAATCTGAAGGAAAATAATCCAGTGGTTATGTCTCATGATCCAGGAGGCCATTTAAATGGACCATTTCTCGAAATAATGTTATCGACAAAGCTTTTTTTCAATAAGTCAATTGTTACGGTAGCATGAGGTGTAGCACCATCTTATTGGGACCAAAACACTTCTGGGTCGATATCATTCAAATTTCCAAACAAATAATCATTGATCATCGATCTGTAACGAGCACCATTCACTGTAACTTTAGTTCCAACATCGTTTTTAAAGAAATATGGACTGATGATGACTCCAGCGTGTAAAGCACACCATACAGTGAATTTTTCAGGTTGTAATGGAACCTGCAGAACTTCTTGAGGATTGGTTTCACTCCATATACGGCAATTCTGCTTGTCTACATAGCCGTTCAACCAGAAATGAGCTTCATCACTAACCACAATTTTACGATAAAAAGCGGATCAACTTCAATCTATTCTAGGGTCCAACTGGCAAACAAACGACGCTTATTATGGTCAAGTGGCTTTAGTTCTTGAACCCATTGGATCTTGTATGGGTGTCGACCAAGATCATCACGCAAAATTCTCCATGTGGTGGATGCAAAGAGTCCAACTTGTTGTGAACGTCGACGAATAGACAAATCTGGATCATCATTAACACTATGACTTACAGCAGCGATATTTTCTTCTGTACGTACAGTTCTTTGTCTGTCGTTGTGGCATCGAGTAGAGAATATGTTGTCCGAAATCTATCGATAATTCGACGAATAAGCTGCTCTGATGGACGATTATGTAAACCATAAATTTCACGAAGTGCTCTATAAGTTTAGCGAATAGAAAACTGATTTTGAATATAAATTTCAACAATTTGTAAACGTTCTTGTGGCGTGAGTCTTTCCATGATAATTTGTCAATGATTACTAAACAGAAATGTCAAAACAATGACTTCTATCTTCTGTTAAATCACAGTTCGACAGTTCTGTCAAATCGGAAGATCTATCACTCTAAAAAAAACACCCGATACAACAACCAGTAATTTTTTAAACTTCAACCTTTGCCGAATAAAACTCGAAAAGTTTTCATAACCTTCATAGAATTAATAACTATTTTTCGTATAGCACAAAACATTTCAAATTCACAGGATTAGCAGCATCGTTCAAAGCTAAACCATGTCCGGATTTTCTTACTCGATGTAAAGTGGCTGGAAACACCTAAACCGACGGCGGGTACTGGCTCGATAAAAATAATACCCTGGAGCAGAATTACGTTTGAATTGTTCTTTCCGTCTTAAAAGCGGCGACAGCTGAAATATCAACTTTGGGAAGTTATAAGACTGTTTTAAGAGACATCAACTCGAGTTGTTCTGCAGTCGGATAATTATTTAGTTGATGAGAAATGTTTCGTCACTTCGAAGTGAGTAAATATAAGTTGAATATTCGTGCGGATTAAGAGAAAGATTTAATGGGTTTCCAAGTGAGTGCGATATATATCTTTTTCTTTTCGAACTGAAAAATTAAATAGAAATGAAACTTCCCCACGGCACTTTATGGATCTATCGGGTGTTTTTTTTTTTTTTTTGAGTAATCGAACTTTCAATAGGGATAACTATGATTTGATGGAAGGTAGAAGCCATGTTGTTTTGACATTTCTGCTCAGTAAGCATTGACAAATTATCATGGAAAGACTCACGCCACAACAACGTTTACAAATTGTTGAAATTTATTTTCAAAATCAGGGTTCTATTCGCCAAATTATGGTTTACATGATCGTCCATCAGAGCAGCTTATTCGTCGAACTATCGTAAGATTTCGGACAACATTTTCTCTACTCGATGCAACAACAACAACAAGACAAAGAATTGTACGTACAGAATAAAATATCGCTGCTGTAAGTTATAGTTTTAATGATGATCCAGATTCGCCTATTCGTCGACGTTCACAACAAGTTGGACTCTGTGCATCCACCACATGGAAACTTTGCGTAAAGATCTTGGTCTACACCCATACAAGATCCAACTGGTTCAAGAACTAAAGCCATTTGACCATAATTAGCGTCGTTTGTTTGCTGATTGGGTCCTAGAACAGCTTGAAGTTGATCCACTTTTTTATCGTGAAATCGTGTTTAGTGATTAAGCTCCTTTCTGGGTGAACGGCTATGTTTCCAGCAGCCTTTCCTTAATTTTATCGACGTTATCTTCGATCGAAGCCGTCGATGGGCGACCACTTCACGACCGTCCTTGAAGGCTCTGTACCACTGATATGCACGAGTTTTCGATAGAGCATTATCACCAAAGGCCTTTTGCAACATTTTCAATGCATCGGCACACGAAAATTCATTTGCAACACAAAACTTTAAACAAATTCTTTGCTCAACGTAATCACCCATAGTAAAAATCGGCACGCACTCTGACATCGACTGACTTAATCAGCTGTTGCAAACACACTAGTTGACAGATCCCGCTCAAGCTTGGCATAGTAATTAAGGACAGTGGTACCAACCTAGGAAAAAAAAATTTCACCTGCCTCATTGCCCCGCTAGATTTAAATCGATAATTCCCGGTACTTTCTTGACAGAATGTATTCCATCTAAATTTCTCAACATAAAAGTCTGGAATGTTCGAAAATAATCAAATATTGTAGTTAGAACGTGGAATGAATTGATCAGCTAATAACTAATGAACTCTTTTAAAAAAAATTTTTTCTTTAAATTTTCTCATTAATCATTTTTTTTTCTGTTTAATATTTTCTGGAAGATACACCTTTACGCTTCCACTCGCGATAAGTGATGTTCCTACCCTACGAAGTTTTTTCAGACGCAATACAATCAAAAGAAGAAACCCGAACGTGAGAATCATTCAACCTTAAAATTGGAGCCATTCGTTGAAACAATCATTGAAAAAGCTTCTTCTGGTAATGAGTATGTTTCTCTGAATTCAATTCGAACCAGGTGCTTTGGATACCTCGTTTCATTTCAGATCTTCCGAAAAAACTCGTTGAAACGTTGGTCAAAAAAACTGGCAGATGTTTTAAAATTGGTTTAAAGGAAATTGCTGAAAACTTATTGAATTGGATAAAAAAAAGTGAGTAGAATGGAATATCGGTGGTATTTCGATGGACATTCAACGATTCAACAAAAATTAATTCACGGTTCAAGTTTCATTCTTCATATTACGAGGGTGGATCAAATATAAACCGGTTTAAGTTAAATAATTACATATGTGTTATTTAAAAAAAAAATTGATATATTTTATTTTTCTACATAGTCTTCGCTTCTATCAATACATTTTCCCTAACGAATAGAAGAATCGAAGAATGTAGTCGGTTGTGTCTTCAACCAATTGTTCACTCCTTCTGAAAGAATTGATTGTTATGTAGATATACGTTTTTGTATTCTTCGTTAGTAATTGATTAAACGTTAACCGATTAGTATGCCAATTCTAGTATAAGGGTACTTCAAGGTGAATGTAGAGATATAATAATAGACTATAATCCGTTTATTTACAACCTAAATATTATATAGTATAGTGTACAATTTTGAGTTGCTTCACGCAGAATTAAGGCAATTGGGGCCGGTGAAGTTTTTCTTTGCAGTTGAGGTAAAAACAATATATTGCTCGTAGAGGATTAGATCGCTGGGTTTTTTCACCATTATTCACTTTCACTGAATTCACTTGGGTTCACTTCACACATTCACTAAACTTACAGTGGGTGATCAAATTATTAGAGCCACCTTAAAAAATTGAACATTTTTTTATGAAATGAACTGAAATTCTGATTTTTCTCGTTCAATTATGATACTAGAGTATATTTATTCATAGAGGCAAAACCGGCAACATTGCAAACGCCTCATGTACCATGATGCATCAGTGTTGTTAGTTCTAGCTAACCAGCCTTGCGGTGCCCTTGTATATTTTCGCCTTATTTATGATTTTCTAAGACGTTCTGGTTGGTTTTGGTACTTTTTATCGGCGTATTATATAGTTGCGCTTTATTTTCGCATGATTTTAGCAGTCAAGTCTTTGTTCTGTGATTGTTACATCACTTGATTAAAAAAAATAAAATTATAATGGGAAAGTCAAAAGATATCACACCAAGGAAAATAGCTGAGATAAAATCTTTGGTATCAAATATCGATAACTCCGACAGAAAAATAGAATCCATTACTAAAGTTGAGAAAGCAACAATAGACCGAATAAAGAAAACAATTGATGAAAACTCAGATATGATCCCACGACGCAAAGGAAAATGTAGTCGAAAAAAAAATTACAACACCAAGAAATGAGCGAAAAATATGTGATATTTTATGGCAATGTCAGGGGTGAACATTTCAGCAATGACAGCTGGAAGACGAATAAAGGATTTGGGGTTCCTAGCATACCGATCTGCAAAAAAACATCTTCTCACCCCAGCCATGAAGAAAAAAAAACTCCAATGGATCAAATATCACAAGTACTGGATAGTTGATGATTGGAAACAGGTGATTCACAAATATAATGATAAATAAACGGTAAACTAATAGGATTACTAAATATTCCAGGTCTACTTTTCGGATTAATCAACCGTACAAATTCCCATGGATCTGAATTTGTGAGTAGAAGACAAGGGGAAAATTTAAGGATGACTGCATCGTTAGAACGGTCAAGCATCCTCTAAGCACATGGTGTGGTCTATAATCAGCAGTCAGGGATCAAGTCGCTTGTACATCGTTGATGGAACAATAAGAAAGAACCAGTATATGAATGTCCCAGGCCCAGGAGTGGTTCCCAGATGAGCGCTACATACTCATGCATGACTCGGCGCCATGCCACAAGTTCAAAAAAGATACTAAGTTTCTTTCTGACAGCAGATCAAAGGTTCTAGACTGGCCTGGCAATTCTCCTGATCTCAACCCGATCAAGAACCTTTGGAAGTTGATGTAGAAAGAAAGTGCAAACAAAATAATCACTAGTAAGCGTCTAGGATAGAGCATTTAATAGAAGTGTGGCGAAGGAGCGAAAAAACAATAGAAAATTATCAAAAATGTACAGAAGGTGCCAGGCAGTCATAGACGCAAAAAGTGGTAGTACCAAGCATTAGGTCTGAGGCAAAATTTTAGATGTTAACAGGTTAATTCTTAATTATTATTGAACTGTTCATATTCAATGTATATAAAAAACTAGTGTAATTTTTCTACAATAACCAGAATTGCTTATTTTTCACTGTGGCTGTAATAATTTGATCACTCACTGTTATTACAAAATGTAAATATTGCAGATAATACATTCACTCCCAAGCCTTTTATTTCGGTATTCTATTATCAGGAGAGGGCGACAAAAATGTTCCTTGAAATTGAAATTGTGAAGTAATGAATGAGTGCGAATAGAGTCCTCTCTTTGATTCTTGTAAACTCTTCAGTGTAGTGAAAGCGAACCCAAAAAACAGTTGTAAACTTTTCAAGCACAACGAGCTTTGAGAATTTGCGTTAGTACGCGAGGAACTCATCTGTCGACTGTTTTTACTAACCCAACTCAAAAAAATGATTGATTACTCTCATAAGATATTTCTACTTTTGCAGCAATTCCGTGCACTGTAAATCGCCGATAGGCTTCAATCAACTCACAGAGCACACGACTGTTCCTGTCAGTAAAACTTGTTCGTGGTCGACAGGCATGACACACATTTCTACTGATGCACGGCCACTTAAAAATTGTTTGTGCCGTACATGGACTTGAGTTCTTTAAAGCGTCGGTCGACGTTAAATTTCGGAAGATTTTACGCCTTCACGTTATCAAAAATTTTATAATAATGCGTTGCTCAACAGACGTATGTGCAACTTCTGTCTTATCCTAGATAATCCCTTCCAACACGTAGCATAGCATCACGCCCGCCCCATAAACAAAGTCCGGTTTATATTTGATCAACCCTAGTACTCGAAATATTCTCATGTATTCACGTTGAGGAAAAAAAGATTTTTTGTTGAGTAATCTCAAATTAACCCGGTGCGATTTTGTATTCCATCAAACCCACACAATAACTTTCGGGAAATAATTTTCGAGCTAATCGAATTCATCATATGAGTTGTTCATGAGTAACTAATTAATTGGATATAACATAATATATTAATTCACATTGGCTGCTTGAAAATGAGTTGAAAATTTATGGGGTTATTTGATTTGGTTTGAAACTTTATGATGTTGGCTATATTGAATATGCATTAATGGTAATTTGAATCCCGAAAATACTGTTCATGTTGGATACAACCACTGTTCTTCGTAGACACCTGCGATTAAAAAATAACATTTTCTAGAAGGATTACAAATAAGTTTCCGCCGTTTTTTAACACAAATTAAATATTTATTATAGAAGAAATGATTTTAAACGATGTGAGACTGCTTGCTGAGTGACTTCTAATGTTAGAGCAAGTTCTTTTTGTGTTTGAGATGAATCTTCCTCCAATAATTCCTCCAATTCTGCATCCTCGTAAATTTTTGGCCTTCCACTGCGATCTTTGTCTTCTACGTCGAAATCACCGTTTTTAAACTTTTGAAACCACTCTCGACACGTTCTCTCACTCAAAGCACCCTCACCATATGCTTCTACGAGCAATTGATGCGCCTCAGCAGTAGATTTCTTCAAATTAAAGAAGTAAACTAATATTTCCCGCAAATGACGCTTACTTGGCTCAAATTTTGACATTTTCAACTTATAAAAATTATATTTTACTAATATAAAATCAATGATATTAATGGGTTATGTTGTTCTTGAATGTCCAAACTATTTTTTAAGCCGGTTATCATCTGCGAAAGCTAACCGAAACTCCGTGCCGCGCCATCTACAACTTATTTGTACTCCTAATAGTAAGATACTTCCATGTTGATTTTTTGGCAATCCTATAGATTAGGAATTAATTAAGAATATTATTTATTATAATTGTGTAATATTGTTGTTAATAGTTGGATATTATTCAATGTGTTAATAAAAAGGGGGTTTTTACTTGATTTAAGGCTTTCACAATATCTTAAATTTCACACAATTAATTATCCTGGTCTCACTACAACACTTGCTGGTATTTTTATAAATAATGGTAAGGGAAAGAGGCTTCAAACCTTTTCTGGTTCGAATCTTTTGGGACCTGGTAACCAGAAATCCCGATGGAAATAGAAAGTCTTCCTGTTAGGGCGATGTAGGGCATGAACTTGAGGCCTAAACTTCTTTATAAAATAGCTGAAACATTTCAAGACCATATTGCACTCAGCGTGGTACATGGAATATTCAATTCAATAATATTAATTACGGTTATTTTGATTTTCACAAATGTCCGAAGGATTCAATCGGGAGATCTAACGGACCATGACATTGGGCCTTCTAATCCTATCCATCTTCTGGGTAATGTTTGATCTAAATGTTCCCTAACAGCAGGTGTATAATGTGGGGGCGCTTCATCTTGCATAAACCAAATATTTATCCACTGATTCTAAGGTACTACGTCTACAAAATCGGGCAAGGGATTTTGAAGAAAGTTAAGGTATGCGGCTCCTGTTAAATTACGTGGTAAAACTACTGGTCCTAACAAACGATCTTCTAAAATATCTAGCCAGATATTAATACTGAACGCTGTTGATGCCTGGATTCATGAGTGGCGTGTGGATTTTCATCAGCCCAAATATGGCTATTATGAAAGTTGAAAATTCCATCTTTAGTAAAGTCGGCTTCATCATTGAAAAGGATATTTGAAGTAAAATGCAGATGTTCAGCAACCCACTGACAGAATATCCTCTGGATTGATGGAGGATTAAGAGCTTGCACGCGTTGAATATGGAATGGATAGAGAAGTTGTTGATGCATAGTTCTCCAGACAAGGGGCCGCTTATTCTTACTTCCGCTGAAATTCTTTTTACACTTGGTCCAGGATTTTCAGTCACAATATTCAAAATTTGTTCTTGAACTCATGGAGTATCTACAGATCTTGGACGTCCAGTATCACGAGCGTTTCTTTTTTAAGAACCAGTTTCCCTCAATCGTCTAAAAACTTGAATGAACGTCTCGCGAGAAGGAAGTTGTTGACGGTCGGGAAAAGCCTTTGGATAAAGGCGACGTGCTTCATGAAAACCATAACACTCATTTCAATATTAGAATAAGGCATTTCAAATTCAGGAATAATAACTTTTTCTTAACAACAAAGTGAAAGAAAGTAAACAACTCGAATCGGATGCAAAATACTCAATAAAAGTACGTAAATGTCATATGAAAACCAAATGTTTGATGCCAAGTGCGATTTCTTTTTAATGAACCTACTGAAAAACATCTTAATTGTAAGTTCAGTAAATAAGACATCTGAAAGATGAAAATAATTCCAATATCGTATTTGGTTGCGTTAGTAGTTAATTTGAAAACTCAAAATCGCTTATATCTTCAAAAAGGCTCATTTATGTTTATATGAAATTTTTTGCTTATTTTGAGTTCTATAATCAATCTCAAAATATTGAAACTTTGTTTTTAAGAACCTATGTACGTTTTTACACAGTCAGTTCAAATGTCGAACATGCTTGAGACACGGTGTGCCGAAAGAATTGTCGTTCAACAATACAAAGATTGTGGAAATACAGTTTTATTTATTACTAGTTGAAATGAAATCCATAATTTTGACATTTCACAAAACTGATTTTGACATTTGACAGAACTGATTTTGACATTTGACAGAACTGATTTTGACATTTGACAGGAGTGATTTTGACATTTGACGTCTGATTCTTAAATTTTTCGCCCTTCAAACACCAATAACAAACCTAAAGGTCAAATCGTGAAATTGCTACCGCTTCTCTGTTTCACGTCTTAACTGACAACAATTGCATCTTCCTGAATACAGACATGTCCCACATCTCAACAAAATCACAGCCTTCATATAACTTTCACATTTCATTATTCAGCAATAACCTTTCATTGGTCAAAACGGAGACGCGATACGACTTTGTGTGTATTCTGGATTGGACTTAATCAAGCGAGGGCAGGTGCGATGATAAGCAAGCCAGGTATAGGAAGACACGCAAGCTGCGATACCTCTACCAGAGCAGATGTCCAAAATCTTGGGCCACCGCACTCTTGAAAATAAATACTACCGGAGCGTGCGGTTTGTGTATTCGAGAAGATAAATTCGAGAAATACTTTGTAATGGGCTCTGAACTATAATTTT
Organism: Megalocaria dilatata; assembly: GCA_034642435.1. NCBI lineage: Eukaryota > Metazoa > Arthropoda > Insecta > Coleoptera > Coccinellidae > Megalocaria > Megalocaria dilatata. Next base: position 6,979,528 of record CM067855.1, on the reverse strand, counting down.
TTTTTCATGAATTATTCATAATTTGGCCCATTAAAAGATTGTGCGAGATAATATAAATGAATTTTGATTGAATTAATTCAAATGATTATTTATGATGGCATGAAGGGAATCGGACAGAAGATAAAAATGAACTGGAAATCTGGTTTGAAAATAAGCGAGTTGTGTGCATTATTTCATAAATTTATCACTACCAAATATATCTCAGATTTCTATAATAGGGATATGGCGACAAATTAATCACCAAATGTCATATTACAGATAATAGCTGCATTAATTCTCCAGAACGTCTACAGATTTTAATGTTAATAAATCTCTCGAAAACATTGAGACGTAAATTTTAAACATGCCCTAGGTAACACTGTATCATTTTATATTGTAAAACTGTATCATTTTATATGACATAAACCGGGTGACAAAAAACAATTTTTCAGCTAATTCTAGACGTCAAATAAGTAGAATATTTCATATAAGCATCCGTAAAAGGGCCGTTCATTTCAATTCAGGAAGTACATCGTCGCATGAAGGAATTACGTACTCTTTCGAAAAGACCGGATCTTTTGACATGATAGTTCAATCCGATGTTGCAACTCTTCGATGTTATTTACTGACGTTGCATACACTAAACTTTTCAAAAAACCCCAATTACAAAAGTCCAAAGGATTGAAATCGGGAGATCTAACGGGCCATGGCACTGAGCCTCCTCGTCAAATCCATCTTCTGGGAAATGTTTGATCTAAATATTCCTAAAAAGCAAGTGTATAATGTGGTGGCGCTCCATTTTGCATAAACCAAATATTCATCCACTTATTGAAAGCTACCACGTCTAGAAAATCGGGCAAGGTATTCTGAAGAAAGTATGCGGCTCCTGTTAAATTCTGTGCTAAAACTAATGGTCCTAACAAATGATCTCCTAAAATATCTAGCCAGATATTTATACTGAAACGCTGTGGATGCCTGGATTCATGAGTGGCGTGTGGATTTTCATCAGCCCAAATATGGCTATTATGAAAGTTGAAAATTCCATCTTTGGTGAAGTCGGTTTCACCAGTGAAAAAGATATTAGAAGTAAAATGCGGATGTTCAGCAATCTTTCTTGAAACCCATTGACACAATGACCTTCTAGCTTGATGATCAGGAGGATTAAGAGCTTGCACGCGTTGAATATGGAATGGACAGAGAAGTTGTTGATGCATAGTTCTCCAGACAAGGAGCTCACTTATTCCTACTTCCGCTGAAATTCTTCTTACACTTGTACCGGGATTTTCAGTCACAATATTTAAAATTTGCTCTTCAACTTCTGGAGTACTTAAATCCTGGCCGTCCAGTATCACGAGCGTTTTTTTTAAGGAACCAATTTCCCTCAATAGTCTAAAAACTTGATTGAATCTCACGTCTTTAATCAGCTCCCAAAATATTGCAACTTTGTTTTTTAAGACATATGTTATCAACACTAGTGGTGGTAATTAACTTATAAAGAATCAAAGGAAATATAAAATTATTTAAATTCATTATTTTATTTTTTATTTTACTTTTCAAAAAATAGATAGCACATTCTCCAGTAGTAAAAAAAAACTGAAAAATTTTAACTCAAGTCTCTTCAGTTAGGAGTTTTTTGGATAAAACTAAAATAATCAATAAAAATATAATTACATACCATCCTCATCAAATATTGTTCTTTTCGCTGAATATTTGATGCAGATGGTTTGTATATTTTTTATTAATTATTTGATTTTTATCCAAATAACTCCTAATTGTCAGTAATGACAGACAACATATAATAGTTGATAAGTGAAAATCGAAAGAACTACCAGAAGTGGCTTACAGATCAAACTCAAGCAAATTGGTTCCAAAATAAACAAAAGAACAGTGAAGTTATATCCGCGGCTGAGAAGGAAAGACCGGAAATGTGGGAAAGACTGTGTCAACGGGTAGAGAGTCTGATGGGAGGTACACAGATTATGGCAGTCTGGAGAACAATCAAACAATCAAAAACCAATCAAACTGACAAGATTCCCAATAAAATGCACATGGAAACATGAAAAAACCACTATGCTGAATTATTAGTAGAGAACAGACCAGAATTCATGGCGCAAGCAAAGGATTACGGAAGTGCTGGTACTTTCGTGTAGAGAGAGAAATGTGGAAGATCTCAAAAAATTAAAAACAGACGGAAATATTTCAGTTGAATTGTTAAAGTATGTCACCCAAAACTTAATGAATCTGTTGATCTTTATTCAATCAATGTTGCGAAAAAAATAAATTACCTGGAAAGTACCTCACATAGTGTTCATCTTCAAAAAAGGAAACCGTAATGAGCCGAGAGATAGCATTGGCCATAACATATCATAGGATCAGAGCGGCTTTACACCTGGAAAATCCTGCATGGACAACCTCTTCATTCTGCAGCAGTTAATGGAAAAAAAGATGTTGGTAAACCAAGAAATCCATTTGGCGTTTATAGATCTTGAGAAAGCCTACCACTCAATACCTCGAAACGAATCTGGGAAGCTCTCGAAAGCCTAGAAGTAGAGCACTTCTCCTCACCAAAGAACTCTACAGAGAAAATCAATCCTATGTGAGAGTCGGACATAGACTCTCGAAAAGGGTTTAAGACATGGATTCAGCTTGTCCCCCCTGCTTTTTAATGCCTTTGTCGAGGTGGTACTGAAAGATTGGAAGAGGAGATGCAAGGAGATGGGATTATCTATTGGGGATGGAACACTCTTCTCACTTAGCTTCACTGATGATCAGGTTGTGATTGCATAAGACTCCTACGGGGTTTATGATAAAGAGGCTCTATAATAAATATAAGGAATGGGGACTACAAGTTAGTTTGAAGAAAACGGAGTACCTGGTTATTAATTCCGACGTTCACTTCTCACCATCGCTGATGTGCGCATCCAACAAGTTGACAAATTCAAGTACTTGGGAGTCGCAATTAACAAGGAGGAAATGAGATGCAGAACTCAGAATAGCAAAAAGGCAATTGGATGTCTCAATGGTCTTTGGTGGAATCGAGACATATCCTACAAAATCAAGAAAAAATAGGTCAAACAATGGTTGAATCGGTACTCTGCTATGGCTCAGAGCTGTGAACTCTTAGTACAGACAGTGACCATGGACTACCTCAGAAGGAGCGCTGGTATAACAAGAATGGGAAGAAAGTCTAATAGCGAAAAAAGACACATTATGAAGGCAGGGCAAACAGTACACAATGGATATAAAACAGAAGTCCAAAATGGTTTGGACATATGTTTCGAATGCAGGTGGATAGGTTGCCGAAGCAGGTTTTTCAGTGAACTCCTGTCGGTAGAAGAAAACGGGGTAGACCAAGGAAATCCTGGAACGCTAGATTTTTCTAGAAAGAATTTAGACTCGAATTTGAAAAAGGTATGTGAGGCAAATTTCGAATGAGTTTTAGAGTTCTGAAGCTATAAATGGGATGGAATGCTGAGGAATATGTTTTTTACATCGAATGGAACTAATTTTAGGTTTTTACACTATTAATTTTTTGTTATTTCACTATTCATTTTGTGGAATTCTGAATAGCATATTAAGGTGAAAATTCAGTCAGTCAACAGTTCAACTTATGGATTTTTTCATATCTTAAGTAAGTAATCAAGCAACTGAAAGAAAAAATAATATTTAATCTCTTTCATCATGAATAGTGGACCTAAACCAATTATACCAAAGTGAATTATGTTGTTCTCATGAACTTGTCCAAAGCTGCTCTACCAACGTCGGAGTCCATAAGCATGGGAAGAATTATGATAGCCATAAGAAACCCTTCCAATTGCTTAATGGACAGGCAGATATATCATAATCATGTCGGCATCATGTATATTGGACACAGTAATTGGTCATCCTCATTGGGATTCAGTCTATTCAGATTATGGAATCTATTCACACAGGATCGTAATAAGTATTGACGCTTGTTTGGTCAATGACCGATTCGTGTTCATGAATATTGCAATATTCGATATAGTGAATCCGGGAACCCATGAAAATTATTAGTATTTGAATCTCAAATAAGCCGTGTTTCATGTAATCCAATTGAGCGTGTGTCTGATCTACGAGCTTTATCGGCTACCGATGATCCAGATTCAGTTATGTGTAGTCAAAAAATGAATAGATTTGCTCCATCAATCCTTTTGGAATATTGATGTACCAGTTCAAAGCCAATTATGTGGAAATGTGGAAATGGAAAGAGAGAGAGCATTGAAGTTTTCTCACATGTACGAGATGTGCCCGAAAGTATCTAAACTGAGTTCTTGTATCGCCGGATCGCTCGAGCGGCCTCTACGAGGTATGAGCGTAACTGGTAGTACCTGACGAATTCCCTGAATGCTGTAGTTACCGGCCAGATGGCTTGGGTCGCGTGTTTTCATGACCAACGTTTTTTTCGCTCGTGGCTATTGTTTACTGTTTAAAAAACAAAACAACTATGGTACGTAATAAATGAACTAAGTAATAATGAAAAGAAAAAGACTCTAATTAACGAGGTAAAACTAGAAGATAATACGATAGTAACAGATCCCGCCATCCTGAGCAATGAATTCAACACATATTATGGAAATGTAGGAGGGATTCTCGCTAACAAGATAATGAAACCCTCGAACATCCACTACGGCATATTAATCAAAATGCAATGTTCATGGAACCAACTAATAAACATGAAGTAGAGGCAGCTATAAAAACATTAAAAAATAATAAAACACCTGGATTGGACGGGCTGAGGGCAAAAACCTTAAAATGTATCTCCTGCCACATCAGTGAACCACTTGCCTACCTCATTAATCAAAGCATCTCAATGGGAGAATGGCCTAAAAGTCTCAAAGAAGCAATAATAAAGTCCCTATTCAAAAGCGGACATAAGACTAAAATGGTGAACTTATAGACCCGTATCAGTAATTTCAAACGTGGCAAAGATTTTCGAAAAAATTATCAAACAGAGATTGGAGAAATATGTGTTAGATAAAAATATTATCTCAAATAGACAGTTTGGATTTCAGCCAAACAAGTCCACTGAGGATGCGATTTCTCTGCTTGTATCAAACATTTGTGAGGCTTTAGATAGGAGTAAGCCAACTCTGTGCGCTTTTTTAGACTAAGCAAAAGCCTTCGACACTGTAAGCCATCCACAATTATTGGAGGCCTTGGAAGACATTGGTTAATGGGGCAATGTGCTTAATCTGATAAGGAGCTATATATCTAGTAGACAACAATATGTCAAAATAGGAAACTGTATAAGTGACGCTTTCGAGGTTAAGTTTGGAGTCCCACAAGGAACCGTACTGAGACCTGTATTATTCACTATTTATATGAATGGTCTACTTGAATTGAACAGCCATGGGAAGATAATTAGTTTCGCCAACGATGCCAGTTTATATCAATCTGATAGCTGGGAAGAACTCAGAGACCAAGCTGAAAACGATATGAAATCTATTAAAGATTGGATGGATTATAATTTATCGACAATTAACTTTGAAAAGACCAAATATATCACATTCACTTGCTTAGATAGAAACTTACCAGACTATGAGACACTGAAAATTGATGAGAATTGTGTGATCAAAAGAACCGACTATATCAAATATTTGGGTGCTATTGTGGATAAACATTTGAGATGGGATAAATATATGGAAAACCTCAGTAGGAATCTCAGGTGTTTGATCTAAAAATTTAAACTTCTGAGAACCATTCTAGACACAACCAAACTAAAAATGGTTTTTCATGCTGTGGTGGGCTCACGATTGAACTATGGCATCATAGGGTGGGGTGGAGCAATGAACACACACCTCAAAAAAATTAGTATAATACAGAAAAAAATCTTTGAAATAATCTTAAGGAGACCTCATACCTATCCGACAGATAATCTCTACACAGAAGCAAAGATCTTCGTCATAAAGCAATAGTTTTATGGTTCCATTGTGGTATATCAATTCAAAAATAAATCAAATTTACGATCTCTAACACATCAATATAATACGAGGAAACATAGAACTTGCTACAGAACTCCATTTTCAACGAAGACAGTTGGCCAGCGCAGTTTTACTTATTTAGCACCGAGAATGTATCAGATTCTACCCAAAGATCTAACAGAACTTCATAATCTACGCCATTTCAAGAAAAGATTGAATGAATTTATTACAAAGTAAAATAAATAAATAAATAAATTTTTGTGACACTGAATTGTAATACTCCCTTCTTATATTTTATATTATATACACACCTTCATTAATACACCATTTTAGCTGTACACACTCTATCAATATATGATGTTTTATCTATACATTTTATTTGTTTATTTAAATTTGTCTTTACCTTGTCTTCATTTTATCTATACACTGTTTTTAAAATAAAATTAGTATTAGATAAACCAATATCCTAAATCTTAACAACTCATGCACAGGCAATATGCCTTAGTGAGTTTTTGCGGTTTGTCTCTAAAATCGCTCAGGACGAGTTGGAAATGGTTAGAGATGATGAAAATGACCTTAAGAGTCATTACTGATGATGTATCTTGGGTTTATGGCTACGATCTTGAAATTAAACAACAGTCTTCACAGCGAGCTTCAGATGAGCCATGGCCAAAGAAAGCACATGTGGAACCCATATATCGAGCTTCGAGGTAAACCCAGGCCTTTCAAGTGGTCATAAACAGTTGAATTCGATAAATTTAAGCTCTCAACGATCTCACGTGTTGTTATTCGCCGATTTGCATCAACTAATGCCTTCATCGTGTCTTTTTCGACATCAAAATTGCCGGATCGAAATTTTGCAAACCAGTTCTGGCACGGACGTACTGTCAACACATCTTCTCCAAACACATCGGTTAATTTCTTTCTGGCTTGAACAGCATATTTACCTTTTCTATAGTAAAAACGTAAAATGGGACGAAAATGCTGCTTATTGCTCTACATATTTAAAAGGACACAACCAAAATCTACTGCGTAGAATTAAGTGAACTTTTTCACACAAAAGCCTTGCTATATCAGCTCTCAAAACATATGATTATGCGTTTTAAGGGTGAAGTTGGGTTCGAAAAAGTACAATTAAATCCTCATTTCTTTCCGAACAACCTGTCTTACATATTGTTTTATTGAATTTCGAAATAAGTAAGTAAGAAAAAGGTATCAATACTGCCTAGAATTCATCTCGATGAATATTTTTAAAAGAAAAATCTGAAGTAAAGGGAATCTCGAATAACAGTGATATTTGCATAAAATCTACATATCAGAGGCGGAAATAACTAGTTCTGCGAAATCACCTAACAGTAGCAAAATCTACCCAAATTCATAACTGTCTCACCTGTCGTACCTAATCTTCTTTATGCCTGTATCTTCTTAATTTATGTTTACACTGTCAGAAACAGCGAACGGAAGTTGAATTAACGGAGATCAAACTGGAGATTTCAGAGTGGAATTGTGTTAACCGAAAATAATGTAACAGTATACAGTAAAGCTTTATTTGAACTGAGCGATGAGAAAAATTATAAAGTCAAAGTACTGTCGTCTTAGCTTAAGTGCGCACCTACATTAATATTTAAATAATTTTAATGGTCATTCAAATATTCAAACAGTTTGTTATTCAATTGTGTGGAGTCAACACAAGATTTTTCAATTTATGGCTCTTTCAATAACTTACGTTAAATCGATATGTCTTCCTAGACTAAGGTTGTCATTCTACGAATGTCTAAGGTTGCCATTCTACAAAAAATTTGGAGAAGTGACACTTCAAATACGTCGCATTCAATATACGTCAGTCATTTAAAATAATTTGCACATGATTTCAACAATGACTATGAAACTATCCATATCGAGAGCATAAGATATAGACTGACATTCTTAGAATCACATACAGTGTGATCCAACGAAAACTTAACACCTCGATTTTCCGGCTTTAAAATGAAAATATGGAAAATCGCTCCGTCCCGTCAATTTCTGATTCGAGAGGGAACAACTTTTTCGCTCTTCGCATCCCCGTAACTGCAATCCCCTAACGGGGGTGAGTACAACCCCTTGATTTTTAATAGGGATGAGGGGTGTTGCTATACCTCATTCTGAAGATCTTATCGATTACTACTAGTATCGATTACTACTAGTATATGATCCTGAAATTTCGCTTCAAAATTTTCATCGAAAACGAAATGACAGGTAAGAAAGTGGAAGAGAACTTACTTTTGTGATTAGTTCATTAAATGCTGGAAATGGGCACTATTCAATTCCATGCAGTAATGTAAGTTTGGCTGAAAACGTTCGCGTACGTTACTCAAGATTTCGGGTGTAATTTGACGGCATTCATAAATGATCCGAGTTCGCAAATCATCCAGTGAAGCAGGCTGGGTAGCGTAAATCTTAGATTTCAGGTGACCCCATAGAAAAAAGTCCAGTGGAACCAGATCAGGTGATCTGGGTGGCCACTCAATATGTCCCCTTCTTCCAATCTAGGCGTGTGGGGAATTTGCATCTAAGAACTGACGCACCGGTTGAACGAAAAGAAGTGGTGCGCCATCTTGTTGGAAAATGATCGTTTGATGGTCTTCTGCATTCTCCAATACTTGCACGAGGGCTGGATAAATAACGTTCTCCAATAGATCTAAATAAATTTGGCCAGTAAGATTACCCAAACATTTAATCATTGGAAACACTGAGAATGCACCTCAAGAAATAATCTTGGATTTTCATCTGACCAATACCGACAGTTATTCCGGTTTACAATGCCGTTAAGGTAAAATGAACGCTCGTTCGAAAAACAGATATCGAACAGTTATCGTTCATGATTTCACTGACCACTTCACAGAATTGGAGTCAGCGATCGGGATCATCCTTATTCAGTTCCTGAATGAATCGTATCTTATAAGGATGGAAATTATGTTGTTTCAGGATTCTCATGGTTGTTGTGCGTGAAACACCAGATACATCGAACAATTTCCTGATACTCAAGGTCGGATCCATTGCTACATGACCTAAGACAGCCACGTCCCTTGCTACGTCTCTTTCATGAAACCTCTTTTTGTTTCCGACTGAACCAGTAGCGTCAAATTTGGCAACCAAATGCACAACGTAAGCAGCGGATACATTTTTTCCAGGATGTCGTTCGTTAAATAAAGCCGCTGTTGTTCGCGCAGAGTCGCGATAATTTTATCATTTTCACCCTTTCTTCTACGAACTACCCCATTTCAATTCTACTACAAATTTACAATCGCTATGACGCACTTGTAACATTCTTAAAAATTCACGATAGACTAAGGTAAATCAAAAACATTTTTGGACAAAAAATTAACAACATAACTACTAAATACCTTTGAAATGTGTCGGATACGAATAATATTCTCGAGATAAACTCCACATTGCCTCTTTGACTAATTTCGCGGTTATGTCATTAACGATGGATATTTTGAAGCAAAATTTAAGGTTAAGATGCTTTATCTGTCTCTTTTCAATTCACTTGACCACTTTTGAACGGTGGACAAAGACAGGTCACAGTCTTGGTAAAGAGCAACTCTTCATGAATGATTTTTTGACTTTTTTCCTGTTTAGTGAGGAATTTTATAACGGAGAGATACTCGATTTTCTTCAGCATGGCGTTAGTCATTTTGGTCGTCTTTACTGATGATACCTAGAAAACAAATGCTCGTAACTCAGTGGTATCAGTTATATTTATACCACGCCGTTGGTAAAATAGATAATTAGATTACTCACATTATTAGCAAATCACCCCGATAACAAGAATACATTGAACGCCCCTCGTAAGATGTTTCCTAAGTTCTCAAATCTCAACAGATCAGATGTAAAACCTGATGAAGCCACAGTGTTGTGAAACATCTATTCTTTATTAATTAAAAGTTTGTTTAATTGAAGTTGATCTACTATTTATCGAAAATGAGTTTTCATCAAGTGAAGAGTATTAATCAATTTGACTTCATTATTCCTCACAGTGTCTGGTTATTATTAATATTGCTACATGATAGTTGGGCAGTTTGATAATTTAAAGGGCAGGGTAGGTTAACGACAGCGTGACACGTTCTGAACAATCAGGGTTGCAAGTTCAATAATGAGCGCTGATGAAGAAGGATAAGAGGTTAGGTTATGTGACTTTTATTATCCTGCCCAATAAGTGAAGGACATTATTCAAAATGCCCAGTGATTTTGAAAAGTTAATTTGATATTGATCCCTTCATTGCGCATTTTTCAAAATTCGGGCGCTTCATGAATAATGACCTATTAATCACATGGTTCATAATGTATGTATAAAAATTTTACTTTTTAATGGATGTGGCAACACTGCACTGTCAAAAATTTTGTAATAAAAAAGAAAGAGGCTTTTTACTTGATAGAAGGGATATAACAAAATTTGAATATCAAAACAGATTTAATCTCTCAGTCTTCTACAAAAAAAATTTTATTCAAAAATTTAGAATTAAATTAATGTCTTCATAAGCACCGCTTAAGTTTAATGGACGTATACAATCAAAACTCAATATACAATATCAAATTGAATAAATAAACCAACAAATATAAATTGTCAATTAAAATTAATAAATAAATATTTGAAGGACACGAAATTTTGTTTCTGATCTTACCATTATGAACACCAATTTCTTTTCAAAAACATAAAACACAACTGGAGGACTTCTTAAAGAACATAATTTATTTGAAATGTTCAATATATTTAAGTATTCAAATAAATTAATTCAAAAATCTCTGGAAACACGCACTATATCTTCAAAAAACCATTAGACTTCCGATAATCTTTGCATCGGCCCTAAATCATATTTAAAAAATGAAAATCAACTAAAGATCAGTATTACCTCAGAGTGGTAATCAGATAATTGCTTAAACAAACTTTAATAATCAAGATATTCTATGTTCGTCACAAAAATCACAGAAAACTGTAAGGTATATTTTTAAAGTTAGTATGTTTGAGCAATTATCTGGTTATACTCAGAGGTAAGATATACTGATTGTTAGTTGATTTTGATTTATTAAATATGATAAAATAGAAAAAGGCTTTTCACTTGATAGAAGAAATATAACAAAATTTGAATATCAAAACAGATTTAATCTGTTAGTCTTCTACAATTTTAATTTCAAAAAAATTTTATTCAAAAAATTTTTGGAATTAAATTAATGTCTACAATAAGCACCGCTTATATTTAATAGGCTTTTATATTCAAAACTCAATATACAATGTGAAATAGAATGAATAAATCAACCAATATAAAAAAGGCAATTAAAATTAATAAATAAATATTTGAAGGAGACAAAATTTTGTTTCTGATCTTCCATAGTGAAACCAATTCCTTTTCAAAAACATAAAACTCTCAAAATTTCTCAAAAAATATAATTTATTTGCAATATTTAATATATTTAAATATTCAAATAAGTTAATTCAAAAATCTCTCAAAACATGTAATATATCTTCAAAAACAATTTAAAGGTTATCTAGGGCCGATGAAGAGATTATTCGTATTCTAATTGTTTTTTGAAGATATATTACATGTTTTGAAAGATTTTTGAATTAACTTATTTGAAAATTTAAATATATTAAATATTTCAAATAAATTATATTTTTTGAGAAATCCTTAAGTGATGTTTTATGTTTTTGAAAAGCAATTGGTTTCACTATGGTAAGATCAGAAACAAAATTTTGTATTTAGTTTTGAATATATAAGTCTATTAAATATAAGCGGTGCTTATTGTAGACATTAATTTAAATCCAAAAGTTTTTTGAATAAAATTTTTTTGAAATTAAAATTGTAGGAGACTAACAGATTAAATCTGTTTTGATATTCAAATTTTATTAAATATGATTTAGGGCCGATGAAGAGATTATCGGAAGTCCAATTGTTTTTTGAAGATGTAGTGCATGTTTTGGGAGATTTTTGAATTCATTTATTTGAATATTTAAATATACTAAATATTTCAAACAAATTATACTTTTTGAAAAGTCCTTAAGTTGTTTTATGTTTCTGAAAAGGAATTGGTGTTCATAATGGTAAGATCAGAAATAAAATTTTGTGTCCTTCAAATATTTATTTATTAATTTTAATTGGCAATTTGAATTTGTTGGTTTATTTATTCCATTTGATATTATATACTGAGTTTTGATTGTATACGTCTATTAAATTTAATAAATATTTTTTTGTTAGATGGTTAAAAATTTGATGGTGACCTGTTCATCAAAAACGTCTCATGGGTCGTGCGTGTATCATAAATCACACTGTATACCATTTATTCTTGGACCACACTTCATGAATGAATTTTATTACCTGCTACAGCCTTCTTTGCAATCAGAGCTTCACACCGAAACCATAACAAAGCGGCGCTTTATAATAAAAAAAACGGAACGATCAACAAGCGGAAATTCCTGGGAATTCTCTGTGAAATATGAATAAATATATAAAATTTCTAGAAAATAAAATTTGCATTCTACAAATTTATGTCGGGTTTGCGGATGCCTTTGTGAGAGGTTCGTGCATCATCAAGTCATGCCTGTTCTTCTTCCAGATTTCACAGTGGAAGGCGATGAACGGGCTACGGTAGATCTTCCATCTTCTTTCATTCGTTTTGTGGAATATAAGGTTATTTCCTTCTCACCACCGTGGGTTGAGAAAGATTCCCTTCTGGGTCATTGGCGTGCGTAGGTATTTAAGCTCTGTCTGTTCGGTGTCGAAATAAATTCTTTGAGTAAGATACCGCCTAAATGACATGTTGACAGTTGTTAACCAGGAACTACTTGTGAATTTCAGAGAATTAGAGGTTGTCCACAAATAGTTTTTGGTGAATTATTGAGAGGTTCTTCGTTGGTTAATATCAGCATGATAGTAGAAGGTGATAACCTAATGCAGAAATATTATCGTTTAATTGAATCAGTCTTCACTTGATGAAAATCCGTATTAATCAGTTTCTATTTATATTAGAGTAGTTACAAAATTTTTATTGAGCGTTAAAACTCAAAAAGGGGGTCTGTGTAAATTCCAGCTTATCTGGATTGTTTCTGTCGAATTCGACAGAAACTAAAGAAAACAAAAAATTAATTTCTTTATCGTACTTCGCTAGCATAAGTCAAAAAGGGACCAGTAGTTTCTCAAAATTAGATGTTAATATTGCTCTCAAAACACAAAATAAATTATCATCCCTATTATTAAATGCCCAACTCCAAACATACATAAATCGGGAGTTTATGAGTTATCTTGTTCGATGTGCAGTAATAAAAATAGTTAGGACAGATGGGACGTTCCTTCCAGACGAGGTTCAACGAACATAAAATGAATTTCATCAAAAATAAACAAACTTCTACTTTTACCACTTATTGTTTAGAAAACGGCCATCCTTTTGCGACAATAGATAAACTTAAAATTTTACGTGTAGAATCAAAAGGAAAGAAACTTGATTATTTAGAATCTGTTGAAATTTTCAAATTAAAATAGAAAAGGGTTTTTTACTTGACAGAAGAAATATAACAAAATTTGAAGATCAAAACAGATTTAATCTTACTCTTTTCTGTGATTTTGTTAAGAACATGAACTATATTGAATTTTAAAGTTAGTCTGTTTAAAGCAATTTATCCTCTTAACACGTGGAAGTATGATATAGTGATAGTTATTTGATTTGGATATTTGGAATATTAAAAAAAAAATGTATATGGGACAGTAATTTATTTCCACAAAAATGTTTGTACTACTACAACAATTGTTTTACCACGATGTGGTGAACTGTCTAGACAGTACAATGTAATACCTGAAGAAGCCACATCGTGGTGAAACAATTGTTGTAGTAGTACAAACATTTTTGTGGAAATAAATTACTGTCCCATATACATTTTTTTTAATTAAAATGAGTTTCCACCAAGTAAAGACCGAATCTATCAAATATTTGGAATATTATTTAGGGCCGATGAGATTATCAGAATTATAATTGTTTTTTGAAGATATAGTACATGTTTTGAGAGATTTTTAAATTAACTCTTGAATATTTAAATATATTAAATATTTCAAATAAATAAATATTTTTTGAGAAATCCTTAAGTTGTGTTTTATGTTTTTGAAAAAGAATTGGTTTCATTATGGTAAGATCAAAAAAAAAAGTTTGTCTCCTTTAAATATTTATTTATTAATTTTAATGACTTTTTTCTATATCTGTTGGTTTATTTATTCCATTTGACATTATATATTGTGATAACATATCAATTTATTGGTAGTAAAACATAGTTATTTCTACAACTTGTTTGAACAATAAAAAATTGTGAAAATCAGAAGTATTCTTGTTGAAGAGGAGATATTTTCCTTCCATTACACAAATGGCCGATATCTGTGAATAGAGGGAATTGATAAATATCAGATATTTCTCGAGGAAGATACAAGAAATATTTAAGTCTCCAGAATAAGTGACTGACGTGAAGTCAGAAGTTTTTGCGCGCTTGTTCCTCACGGAATTGTACATTGGCCTTCTTATCGTTATTTTACATCTAAATGCTAAATTTAAACCCAATTGTAGGAGTGTTGATATGGTTTCGGCAGAACTTCACGAAATTCTGCAAAAGCCTCTGTGTCGTTAATTTACATCTAGATGTAAATTTAAACTCGATCATAGGACTTTTGCTATGGTTTCAGTAGAGATCAATGCTGCTCCGTTCACAAACTTTTTTTTGAATCTTCTAATTGAACAATTTACACGAAATTTTGCACGACGATGCGCTTTATCATTTTGGCTTATAAATTCCAGATTTCAGGTCGATCGGATTTTTAGTTTGACAAATATTAATGAAAATGGCAGATTTCAGGTCGATCGGATTTTTAGTTTGACAAATATTAATGAAAATGGAAGGAATTTTCAAATATGAATAATTGCGAAACTAGTCCAGTCAACAAACATAAAATTATTTCCGATACCGGGAATCGAACCCGAGCCTCCTGGGTGAAAGCCAGGTATCCTAGCCACTAGACCATATCGGACTACATAAGCACTTTAAATTGGCATAATCCGGGATGACTGACTGGAATAATTGACAGTACTGTAGAGAATAACTATGTGCAGTTCTCTGAAAAAACTAAAATGAAAAGGGAACTCACGATGATTTCATGGCAATGTTTCAAGTATTGCTCAAACTGTGTATTTCATATT
Source organism: Megalocaria dilatata (assembly GCA_034642435.1). NCBI lineage: Eukaryota > Metazoa > Arthropoda > Insecta > Coleoptera > Coccinellidae > Megalocaria > Megalocaria dilatata. The sequence continues at coordinate 6,964,400 of CM067855.1, read as the reverse complement.
GATCCTTTAATTCCGAAAATGTTTTTCATTTTGGAAAAAGAAATAGTGAAAAAGTGACATGGAGTCAGAAGCTTTTGCGCACTTGCTTATATAAGCCACGATCCTCAAGAACCATTGGACCGATTGTACCTTTTAACGAATTTACTCGAGAAACTTGGGCTCCAGACCTACCCTTAAATTTTCTGTTTAAAAGATAGAGTGTCGAACCGGTATTTTGGCAAACCGATAGCTTAGAACTAGGCGTCTAAAAAAAGACCATTCCGATACCGGGAATCGAACCCGAGCCTCCTGGGTGAAAGCCAGGTATCCTAGCCACTAGACCATATCGGATCATGTTCTGAAATGTCATATCCTCGAATGAGAATAACTGACAGTATATTCTAAAATTTCATGTATCGGGTGTTTTTTTAGAGTGATAGAACTTTCAATAGGGATAACTGTGATTTGACAGAAGGCAGAAGTCAGCTTGAAGTTAAATCCACTTTTTTATCGTAAAATTGTGTTTAATGATGAAGCTAATTTCTGGTTGAACGGCTATGTAAACAAGCAAAATTACCGTGAATGGAGTGAAAACAATCCTCAAGAAGTTTTGCAGGTTCCATTGCATCCTGAAAAATGCATTGTATGGTGTGCTTCATACGCTGGAGGTATCATCGGTCCATATTTCTTTAAAAACGATGCTGGAGCTAATGTTACAGTGAATGATGCTCGTTGCAGATCAATGATCAATGATTATTTGTTTCAAAATTTGAATGGTATCGACCCAGAAGTGTTTTGGTTCCAATAAGATGGTGCTGCACCTCATGCTGCTACCGTAACAATTGATTTATTGAAAGAAAGATTCGGCGATAACATTATTTCGAGAAATGGTCTCTTTAATTGGCCACTAAGACCATGCGACATAACTCCACTGGATTATTTTTTTTGGGGTTATGTCAAGTCGTTGGTTCATGCTGATAAACCAAAAACAATAGACGCTTTGGATGACAGAAACTGGTGTTATTAATGAAATAAGGCCTGAATTACTCGAAAAAAGTGGTCCAAAATTGGTCAGGTTGAATATATCATATGCCATTTTTTATCCTCTTTATTATCTCATATACAGCACTTTTTCCCAGTTCAGTCAATTGCACCTGTTTTCTTTTTTCTAGTTACGGCATTATTTTATGAATCTGTTGGAAATCTACAATTTTCGACAAATAGTGTTGCCATTCAACTTTGGCCATAGCCGACTATCTGCAAAACCTATTATATACATTACTTTTGTCTTAGAATGTTACAAAAAAGAAGTATATTCAAATTATGAAAAATTCGGGATACTTTTTAGACGGACTATATTTCAAAAAACGATATGTTTTGCGCGTGTGGACTTAAGGATTTCTCTTTAGAAAAAGGACATAAAGAGTTCATCGAAGAGTGGGCTGAGAGTTGAACCCATCTTTCTGCTTGTAAAAGTTACTCATTTCATTCCATTTTGAAACGAACTATCGCAAAATAAGGGACCACTACATCCAAAATTAAAAAAAAAATCAGTTGCAGATAATGAATTATCCTTGTACAATCATCAAGATTTATTATTAGAGCAAATAATGAACTAATAGAAACTTTAAATTGGAATATAATGCGAAGTTGTTCCAGTTGACAAATCTCTTACAATTATTGAATTTCTATTATTACAATAAGATGCCTTTAAAAAATCTCAGACGCAAATAATCAAGTCACCAACGAAAGTGAAAACGGCTTTCAATTGCCATTTTTCACGCACCAAAACTTGTCATTGCGTTTTCTAATGCACTTTTAACGATCCTTAAATTCGCCACTATTATAAATCAATTGTCGGGTGCATTAATGCGTTTCTGTGATGAAATCCTTCACGCTTCGCGTCCCATCGTAATCTACGCCTCTGTCGACACAGGTAAAAGGTGTGCCGAGTAAAGGTAGAACACAGTGGTAGAGGCAATCCGTCCGTACCTACCACCACAACACAGTGGAAGTCGTAGAGTCCACTTGGTCAACAGATTTGAACACCGCGTCGGCTCCAGTTGACGTGTTGTTGTCGAGGACAAAATTCGCGATCGGATGTGATTAACGTCGGGGTAAATGCGCAATCTAATCTCACCATTATCTCGTCGACACCTGCGTGTGTTTCAGTAACCGTGTGATTTTTCTTGGAAAGTTGAAATGTTGTTCTGTGGCGGCAGTTTCCGGGCCAAGACGGTCCAGAAAAATGACGTTTGTAAGATTGTCGAGGTTAACAATAGGCAGTTGAAACTTTTCCGATCGCTGAGCTTCAGAGGATACGACAAGGTTTCCAATGGGAAGAAAGTTTTCGTACAGCCGCCAAAAGTTCCCGAAGGATCTGAAAGTAGAGTTTCCGAGGCAACCAAATCGGTGAGTCTTCTTTTTCATTGCGAAGTGTTAAAGGAAATATTGGAAATGTAACGAGAACGACAGTTCCATTGTTGTCATTGGAGCTATTTACCATGCAACGGGTTTTCCAATTTAAAATGGTTATAATAGCAACACTGTATATTATTTTTGACATTTCCCATGTCATTTGAGTTCAGTAGGTTATGCCGTTTCATCATAAAAAGATAAACGCTTCAACAACGTTTAGAAATTGTTAAATTATTTCATCAAAATCAGTGTTCATTTGTGAGAAATTGAAGAAGAATCCATGTACTCACTATTCGTGGTATTGTAGACAAATTTGGAAGTGAATTGCCACATTGACTTGGTATCAAGGCTCAAGTGCAAGAGAAAATCCAAATATATCGGTTCCAAGTCTTTCTCAACAATTAAATCTTTCTCAAAAAACAATTTGGAAAATTCTAATAAAAGATTTCGGTTTCCGTCCTCACAAAATTCAACTGGTTGAAGAACTGAAGTCATTTGACCAGCATTAACGTTACTTATGTTCTGATTTTGCTCTTGAACGACTTGAAAATTATGAACAATTTTATCGAAAAATCTTGTGCAGTGATGAAGCTCAATTTTGGTGGAATGGTTAAGTAAACAAACAGAATTGCAGAATTTGGAGTGATTAAAATCCGCACGAAACTGTTCAGACACCATTACATACAGATAAAGTTACTGTGTGGAGTCATTAGTCCATATTTCTTTGAAAAAATGGTCAAAGAGTGACAGTAAATGGCGAACGATACATAACAATGTTCAATGAATTTTTTCCTGTTGTTGAGAATAATCTGGAGGATATGTGGTTTCAATAAGAAATTTCCACACAGCTACCTCAACAATCGATTTATTGAAAACGAAACTTGGTGATAAAATTATCTCAAGAAATGGTCAGTTAAGTATCCTACAAGGTCGTGTGATTTAACACCTTTTGATATATTTCTTTGAATATATATTATGTCATATTTATTCTGATAATCTAACAACTGAGCAATTGAAAATGAAAATTTAAGGTACCATTGATGAAATGCAGTTAAATATATGTGAGAGAGTGATAACAAATTGGGTTTACAAAATGCAGTACGTACGAAGTCGTGGAGGTCATTTGAATGATGTTATTTTTCATACATAATACACTAGCGAGCAGAAAAAACGGGTCACTTGATCATTACTGTTCAAATACCTTCTTTGTTGAAATTTTTACGGAAATCATGAAATTTCTGAAATTGTAGGGAAAAGAGCCCAAAGAAAAATGAAAATTTTTATTCGATTTGTATAGAAATAATAACCTTTTTTTGAAAAAATCAAAATCTTGGTATCGTAACTGCAAAAATTTCAGTATCAGCATGACGTGTGACCTCACCTAACTCTGGTTACAGCTTCCAAATTTCTTCGCATGCTTGTAATGAGCCTTCGAATATTCCCTTGTGGAATATTCTCTCATTCATGACGAAGGGCTTCACGGAGCTCTTGCAAATTATTAGGCCATGGAACCATGAGTTCGATGGGATTCAAGTCAGCACTTCGTGCTGGCTAGTTGAACATTGAAATTCCACCTCATTCAAGTACGCTATTACTGTTCGAGCAGTATGTGGGCGTGCATTGTCATGCATGAAAATTCCCTGCTCTCCCAGAAATGGTATATAAGGTACAACATGGTCCATAAGAATTTCCTATATGTACCGTACTGCGTTACAGATCCATTTATAAAAACTAACTCTGTGCGGCTCCCTAAAGACATATATTCTGTCAAGAAAGTACCGGGAATTATCGATTTAAATCTGGCGGGGCAATGAGGCAGGTAAATTATTTTTTCCTAGGTTGGTACCACTGTCCTTAATTACTATGCCAAGCTTGAGCGGGATCTGTCAACTAGTGTGTTTGCAACAGCTGATTAAGTCAGTCGATGTCAGAGTGCGTGCCGATTTTTACTATGGGTGATTACGTTGAGCAAAGAATTTGTTTAAAGTTTTGTGTTGCAAATGAATTTTCGTGTGCCGATGCATTGAAAATGTTGCAAAAGGCCTTTGGTGATAATGCTCTATCGAAAACTCGTGCATATCAGTGGTACAGAGCCTTCAAGGACGGTCGTGAAGTGGTCGCCCATCGACGGCTTCGATCGAAGATAACGTCGATAAAATTAAGGAAAGGGTGCTGGAAAACCGTCGTACCAGCTTGAGAGAGATAGCACATGATCTTAAGATATCCCACGAGTCCGCACGTACGATTTTGATTGATATTTTGGGCATGAGAAAGGTGGCCGCACGACTCGTACCGAAAGACCTGAATTTTCTTCAAAAACGTCATCGCGAACAGGTTGCTTTAGACATGCTGGGTGGCTGTAATTCCGATTCTACATTCATGGAACGCATTATAACTGGTGATGAGACCTGGGTCTACGAGTACGATATGCAAACAAGCCAGCAATCATCGGAATGGGTGGCAAGGAATGAGCCGAAACCGAAAAAACCACGCCAAAGCCGCTCGAAAATTAAGGTGATGCTCATTGTTTTCTTCGATATCCGTGGCGTGGTGCACTACGAATTCGTTCCAGAGGGTCAGACGGTAAACAAGGAGTATTACCTAGGCGTTATGAAACGTTTGCGTGAGCGTATCCGTAAGAAGCGGCCAAATTTGTGGGCAAACAACTCATGGATTTTGCATGACGATAACGCGCCTTTCGACGTATTTTTCTCCTGGACGTCTATAAACTCGTCTACGATCATCAGGTCCTCGAATGCTGAATCTGAATCATCAGAGAAAAGTACCTGGGCCCACTGAGTTTCTAACCAGTTTATGTGATCTCGTGCAAATTGAAGACCCGCAATTCGATGCTTTCTGAGAAGTTCTGTATGTTTGTAAATTCGATTCTGAGAAACATCAATCGATTTCGAGCTTCAATAGTAGTAAGATGGCGGTTTCTAAGACTTGTGGAAACCATGAATCTGTTATCCCCCAACGATGTGCACCGTCTTCTTCCAGATCCAGGTCTTCTGATCAGTCTGCCCGTCTCCTGATGCCCTGTCAAAAGTCTTTGGACTGTAGATGGGGTAACATTCATCCTTCTAGCAACAGGTCTCCGACTCAGTCCATTTTCAAGTGCCACTATTCTCGCACAATCTTCAATTGGTACACTCCTTTTATGAAATTGTTTCTTCCAGAGAGTGGATAATAAACTTTTCAATGACCAATGTTGAATGCAACTGATAAACGATGAATTTATCGTAAGGAATCATTCGAAGTTTTTAGCTCATACATCTACATTTTGCGCATATTCAGTTGATTTTCTAATGGAAGATATAGATGATGCACAAAATATTATTGAATCAATTTGAACACGTAAGTCTATTGGAAAAAAACAGTGTAAAATCAAAGTGACCCGTTTTATTTCCTCGCCAGTGTAGTATAGTGTCACTTTCCAAATAAAAAAAATTGTGTATCACTGAATAACTTTTTTTTTAGAATTTCGCTTTTTGTACCATCTCGTGCCAATAACAACTCTCCAGCGCATGTGTCACCCAGTAGACAATACTCGTTGAAATCACGATAATAAACTAAACAACGTCAGCGAGGGTGACCAACCCTTCAGTCGCATGTGAGTCATTGGAAAGATATAAAACGGGTTAAGTTTATCATTAATATCACGCACGTTCTTCTTTTACTTCGAACGATATACTGAAACACAACAATATTGTTAATTTGGGTTTTGGGGTATAAATGTTAAGGTGCGGATACACGTGAAGATTTATAGCAATGCAAGTTCCTGCTGCATCTTTTTTAATATGTTACATTTTTCTTTCATTTGATATGAAAATAATAATGAATAAATGTTCTATTCGTACGTATTTGGTAAAAAACAAGGTGAACAATAACAATTAGCATGATAATAATCAGGAGTTTATGAGTTTACATGTTCAACTTGCAATAAAAATTATATAGGTCAGACAGGTCGTGCATTTTATACAGGGTATAATATACATTATACATAGAATGGATTTCTCCAAAAATAAAAGAAGCTCCACCGTCGCAACACATCGAGAATGGCCACATATTCGCAACAATCCACAACCTAAAAATATTTCATGTGGAATCAAAAGCAACGAAGCTAAACTATCTGGAGTCCATTGAAGTTTATAAATTGGTGCAGAAAAATATTCTTGAGATAATGAATGATCAAACTGCTCTATGCAATTCCCAAATTTTCAATGCATTCAAATAACAGCCTACCCGCATAATTACCCAAATATTTTTATTTTTTCTAACATCTGGTCGAGACAAAATTCCTGTAACTCTCACTTTTTTATTATCAGTACGTTGTACCTGAATCTGCTTAAAATACCCTGTACCATGTGCTTAGGGGTCAGTTGCCTGAGGATGAACGAAAGTTCAAAATTAGTTGCAAAAATGTAAACCTTACATATTGTAAAACATCCAAAAATTATTTAAATATTTTAATGTTAGCCTTCTACATATTTAATTTCAAAAAATTATATTTAATGATTATAACTTCAGGAATTAAATTAAAATAATGTCATATAAGTACCACTTACTACTCTGTCAAGAAAGTACCGGGAATTTTCAATTAAAGCAACATTTTTACATTTAATCTTCAAAATTTATTGGGTCGCCTTCAAAATAGGCTCCATTTGCTCCAATACATCTATGCCAACGGCACTTACAATTATCGAAACATTTTTTATAGGCGCTTACCGGGATGGACTTTAGCTCTCGCGCCGAATTTTGTTTTATGGCTTCAATCGACTCAAAACGGGTGCCACGAAGGGGCAATTTTAGTTTTGGGAAGAGAAAAAAGTCGCAGGGAGCCAAATCCGGCAAATACGGTGGTTGCTGAAGCACGTTTGTTGAGTTCTTGGCGAGAAAGTCAGTCACAATCGTAGCTCGGTGAGAAGGCGCGTTATCGTCATGCAAAATCCATGAGTTGTTCGCCCACAAATTTGGCCGCTTCTTACGGATGCGCTCACGCAAACGTTTCATAACGCCTAGATAATACTCCTTGTTAACCTGGAACGAATTCGTAGTGCGCCACGCCACGGATATCGAAGAAAACAATGAGCATCACCTTCATTTTCGAGCGGCTTTGGCGTGGTTTTTTCGGTTTCGGCTCATTTTTTGCCACCCATTCCGATGATTGCTGGCTTGTTTGCATATCGTACTCGTAGACCCAGGTCTCATCACCAGTTATAATGCGTTCCATGAATGTAGAATCGGAATTACAGCGATCCAGCATGTCTGAAGCAACCTGTTCGCGATGACGTTTTTGAAGAAAATTCAGGTCTTTCGGTACGAGTCGTGCGGCCACCTTTCTTATGCCCAAAATATCAATCAAAATCGTACGTGCATACTCGTGGGATATCTTAAGATCATGTACTATCTCTCTCAAGCTGGTATGACGGTTTTCCAGCACCCTTTCCTTAATTTTATCGACGTTATCTTCGATCGAAGCCGTCGATGGGCGACCACTTCACGACCATCCTTGAAGGCTCTGTACCACTGATATGCACGAGTTTTCGATAGAGCATTATCACCAAAGGCCTTTTGCAACATTTTCAATGCATCGACACACGAAAATTCATTTGCAACACAAAACTTTAAACAAATTCTTTGCTCAACGTATTCACCCATAGTAAAAATCCGCACGCACTCTGACATCGACTGACTTAATCAGCTGTTGCAAACACACTAGTTGACAGATCCCGCTCAAGCTTGGCATAGTAATTAAGGACAGGAGTACTAACCTAGGAAAAAAAAATTTACCTGCCTCATTCTCCCGCCAGATTTAAATCGATTATTCCCGATACTTTCTTGACAGAATGTATATCAAATGACATATAAAATAAACATTCATTATAAGACATCCAAATTATATAACATAATCCAATAAATAAAAATTGTAAACCAAAATCCTACAAATTAAATATTTTGAATAGCCAAAATTTTGTTTCTGCTGATCAATCTTATGAAAACAAATATCTTTCAAAAATGTTTAACATAATCTTAAGAATTTCATCATAAAACTATCTTACTTAGAATATTCAATATTATTGGATATCTAACTAAGTTACTTTCTATAAAAACTCAATATATTTAATGATGTTGTTGATTGATGTTATATTTTATTGAATATGAATTATTTGAATACTGACGAAGCAAAGTCTCTCTTAAAACTTGTTTTTCAGTAATGTTTTTACATATCTTGAGTTTTTATAGAAAGTAACTTAGTTAGATATCCAATAATATTTAATCTTCTAAGTAAGATAGTTAAATGAAGAAATTCTTAAGATTATGTTAAACATTTTTGAAAGATATTTGTTTTCATAAGATTGATCAGCCAAAACAAAATTTTGTCTATTCAAAATTTTTAATTTATAGGATTTTGGTTAACAATTTTTGTTTATTGGATTTTGTTATATCATTTGGATGTCTTATAATGAATGTTTATTTTATATGTCATTTGATATAAGTGGTACTTACATGACATTATTTTGATTTAATTCCTGAAGTTAAAATTATTAAATATAATTTTTTGGAATTAAATATGTAGAAGGCTAATATTTAAATAATTTTATATACTTTCTATCAAGTTTTAACCTCTATTTATGTTATTTCTTCTAAAAATTGTTGGTAGTAAAACATAGTAATAAAAAATTTGTTTTAATTATGATCAACTACCAAAAGGTAACGGCTGAAACAGTCCAATATCCAATTTTTTTAATCAAATACTCTAAACGTTTCACGAAATAACTGTTTTCAAATTTTAAGTTTCAAAAATATATTTTGATTACTTAAAATGACTATAAGATTAACAGACTCTTTAATTTGTGGTAGTTAATTTCCAATAAAATGGGAAAAATTACTTTTTTATTGAAACGTGCGATGCTAATAAATTTTCAAACGCTCACAGAAAACCTGCAATGTGTGGAAGCCTCGAATCCGATAGTTCTACATTCCGATCCTAATCCGTCTAGAACAGAATAAGAATACAAAAAGATCACCCCAAATTCTGCGATCTTGAATGGCTAGCAGGTTTTTGCGAATTTAATCAGAGTGGCATTCTTGCTTAATTACTTTGGACCACCAATCTGGAGGCACCGATATCCCGCTGGAATTTGTCAAATGAATGGTCCTGTCTTCTTGTTGCCGTGCGACAACTTGAAGCATTCTCAGGTCGCGGTCTTCTCCTTCGGATTCCTTCGAATACAGGGGTTGTTCGAAAATGACTTCGATAGTTTTTAAATCGGTCAGTGGAGAGCGATAATTTTTTCACATAATTTACTTTTTCCGAATAATCGTTACTAATTTTATCATTTGAGATTGAATAAGACAGTTTCCAGTTATGATATTTAAATAAAAACTAGTGAATAGTTGAATACTGTTAAAATATTCTTTACGGAATAAATTGAAATTTGAGTCGATACTTCATGAAAGTAACTTAAAGAACCTTGTACTCAGAATGAAATCTTGACACTTCTACAATATACCGGGTGCCCAAGTTACCTCTGGCCTAATTTCACAAGGTGATTCTCCGGGAAATTTGTGACAAAAAAATTCCTATAGGGTACCGGTTGTAAAGTTATTCAAGATTCTACTATAACGTTTCACAATATTTTCAAGTTATAAATTTTCATAAAATACAGTTCTTCGATAACGATATCGTTATCGTCACAATTATGTTGAAAAATGATCAATAATTTGCAGTTACTATTGAGTAGTTCGCTGAATTAGCCAGGAACACTGTATAATAACCTACAAAATGAAAGTCCACCTTCACACCTGATTCTAGTTTTTCGAAACCAACCTTGAAGAATAATTATTTCGCAAGTGACCGAATCAATTCTCGTACTTCTTTGTCTACCGGCGACTCGCAAAAATGTACTCGATGTCCCGCTGATTGTGTTCAAAAAAAGGTATTCCGAGTCCGATATAAGCCCATCCAAAGCGTTCTTCGCCAAATTCCTTCCAACTTAATTTTGTTTTACCGCTTCGCATCTCGCGATAATGGAACTAATTGCAGTCGAGACTCGCAAGGATCGCGGCCGTAAAACGGAAAATCCTCGAGGTGGTTGGTCCGTCAGGTCCTTTCTAAGAGAACAAAGCCCCACGCCGCAGTTAAATAGGTCACGGCAAGTTGCAGCATCTCTCCGTGAAAGCCGTTGTTCTTCGTGGAGTCGTAAAATATAAGCTAAGCGACATTCAATTGGAAACGCCCAGTGATGCTTAAAATACTTTAATAACTTTTGGTATACATGTTTCTTAAGCTAGTATAAGTAAACGTTTAAAAGTCAGATAGTCAAATCCGATACGTTCATAGGTTAGAGTATAATTTTAATCAGGTGATCAGTTTCTTCCTGAGCTGCAGCATTCAAGGATACTTCTTTCCCTTGACGAAAGTCTGCCAAAATGAGTGAAGGACAGGGTGAATTCTACTCGTGCTTCGTGGTTGAAATATTCGAAGATCAAGGTGGCCACGGCAACAAATATTCTAGATTCCACACGGAGTAATTTCTCGCTTCATGTGGTCTAGCATTATCTTGTTAGAAAAGTGAAGATGTAGTAGAACATGTAATGATGGACGATCATATTGCCTCTAATGTGAAGCGATGCATTTGCAACATTGCAATGCGCATGCTTTTTCCATCGGCTATGCTTCATTAATTCCCAAACATCTGTATTCGTCACTACAGACCATTGTATTACATATCAGGTTCAAGTGTAGACATGCTCTACACAACGCCAATCAGTTAGATCGGCTTCAGGAATGATTTAAGTACCACGAAAGCTTAACCAATGGGACTCAAATGTTCTTGTGAAAGTGAAACGATCTCTTAAAGTTTAAAATCGGAATCCTTTCCTGGTTCTGTGTTAATATCGTTTCCCTAATACATTGATTGTTCGGCCTTCTCAGAACCATGATTGATAAGCAGCTACCACGTTTCTCTGCAAGACAAACCATCTTGCTTCAAACCCGCCATTCTTCCCTTATCAAACTTACTAACTCGTTTTAATGCCTCAGCAGCTCGAGATATTCTAATGTTCCTCTTTTTATGTAATGTAGTGAGGAGATCGTTTTCATGTCTGGAGTTGAAGAAGTGACAACCTCCATTACTCGGCATATTGTTTTCATTTTGATGAACGTATTCGAGACATTCTCTTATGAATTAGGTTGGAAAAATGAGTATACCAGACGATCTACAAGAATTTCTACTTGCCACTTCATACTTCATAAGCATTGCTCTATTTTGTAGGATGAAAACTTTCTTAGCGTCCGAGGTACTTCCTCACAAAAGTCTTCTGACGGCGCTGCAGCCATTGATTCCTGTCACTCGCGCATCTTTTCATATGACAGAAGGATTAAAAATTCAAACCTTTCTTTAGTGTTCTTGTAATAATTGATTCTAGGTCATTCTTTGGATCTTCTTCCATTTATTGTTCCTTCAAAGATGTTGAGGAGAAACTATGAGCTTAGTTTTTCTCTTCAGGATAGTGTCCAATAAATTCCTTTTTTCTTTTATTTTTAACAGTATGCTTTCGTTGACTCTTTTGCCTATCCATATAATTTTGAACATTATTCGTCACATTCACATTTCACTTGCTTCCAATTTTCTCTTTTTATATTTTCTTAAGGTCCAGGTTTCGCTGCTATACGTAAGGACGCTCTATACAAAAGTTTTTATAAAGGATTTTCTGGCTTCTATACAGAGATGTTAGTTTACCAGTAGGTTCTTCTTTTTTTCATAGGCCTGTTTGGCCAGAGCAATCCTTCGTTCTACATATTGGGTGGATTTGTTGGTATAGTTATTATGCTTCCTAAGTAGCAGAATTCTTTTACTGGTTCAATGATGGCCCCTTTTAATTTCACATCAGCTGTTGTGAACATTTCCCTTGCTTGATTCGCTCTACACCTAAACGCCAACTTCACAGTTTTATCCGAATTGAGTTTGAGCTAATTCAGCGTAAACCATCCCTTATCTTCTTCCAGGGCGAGTTTTATTTTAAATTAAATCATCATTCCAATGTATAATTATGGATGTGTTATCACAGAACAAGCAAATGCAAATACAGTTTATGATGTTCAGATCGCTAATATAAATAAGAAAAAATATGGGCCCAGTAAGGATCCCTGAGGTACCCCATGACATACATTTCTCTGTGGAAGTGACATCACTCGAGTCAACTCTGAGTTATATTGCTTGAGCAAAACTATATTAATTTGAGTACATTTCCTCTAGAACCATAAGCGTGCAGTTTGTTCAGTAACGCTACATGTGAAATTTTTGCCTCCACAAAGCTTATGGGATGTTTGAACTAATTTATCGTTATCGAGAATTTCTAAATTTTAAGACTAAAATTATGATCCTCTTCCATTCGAACTGTTGAAACGCGTTTTATCATCCGTGCTTGAACAAAAATGACCAGCAAAGAATCTACAAACTTCAGAATTCTTCTATGCGTTTAATATTTGGTGGATTTAAATTTGAAAGGATCAGCCATACATTCCTCACAGTAGGAAAGCTTAATATGAATAATAGAAGACTCCCCCACTCAGTTTTGTTGAAATCATCAATATTAAAAATTCTCCTTGTCTTCATGTCAGTTCTTTTCATCATTTTTTAATTATATTTAGGATAAAATTTGACAATACAGACTGCATAATTTACGAAAATGTTGTTGTCGCTTGAAGTTCAGTGTTCAAAGAGAAACAAACTCCTAATTTTTTCCATTTCATGTTTTCCTCCCATGTTTAAAATTAAGTAGGCAATAAATAACGAAAACGTTCATGACAGAAAAAAGGTTAAATTCACTAAGAATTTTGCAAAAACCTTCCAGAGTGGTAGAGTTCCGCTCTATCCAGTTCACACCAAGTCAAGAAACAAGTCGAAACAAGTGTCCAAATTTAAAATTTTGAATTACCGCCGGTCAGCAACTGTTTTTCTGACCTGGTCGAACTGGATGTACAGTTCAAAGAATCATATGGGAGATCGATATGGCCAACTCATCTTTTTGCGCTACAATTTCGTCCAAATATCAGTTTTTCACGAAGTCTGTACCGCGAAAACAGCAAACTAATCAGAGAATTTTGGAATCGTTTACAAAATGATTAATATTAAATTCAATATGTCTACGAAATACCTTTTCCGTTTAAAAATCTGTATTCATATTTGAATGGTCCTTCTGATCGTGATTCATAATTTAAATATTAACTTCCAAATCAACTAATAACAGAAGAAGATATAACTTCTTTACGCCGGATCTTGGAACATAAAGTTCCATCGCCACAAGAGTTTGTGCCGGTTTTGAAGAAGTTGCTTGCGTTCATTTTTACTACACTCAGGAGTGCGTGAAATTCATTGATTACGGACTACAAAGGAGGTTTTCTGAGAAAACAGTTTATGGTGTATGTTAGCGCTATACGTATTCAAAAGTATTTTCAGTAAATATGCTCGTAAAGGTTTATGACGCTGGAGCTGTATGCACTGAACCATCTAGAATGAATAATCCTTTTTGGATTCTCGTGAACAAGTTAATTGAAATCTATTCTTAGGTAGATAACGAATTTATCAAAAGAACCAGTCATTAAACAAACATAACTTCAGCCTAAAATTACATTAAGTAGCTTCAGAAAAGAAGACGTGGAGCAGAGAGTTCTTTTAAACATGACGTTAATATTTGTACCCAAGATAAAACAGTAATTATGAAAAATCTTTCTTACAATAATTTTTCAGTTAGATAATTAATACGACTAAAATTCTGGGTGATACAAGAATGTCTTTTTAGAGTTTTTTTAACAAATTAAGATTCGACAATCTAATCATTTCTCAACTTTGAAACAAATAATCTATCTGTCAATTATTAGGAAGAAAACGATTTCTTTGAGAAAATATTTTTTTAATCACTTTTTCAGATCTCTTAATTATGTTCGGGAATTAACTATCCCATCTTCAGACAAGTTGTCGGAAGTTAATTCCCGAAACTCGAGTCACAATTAAATGAGTAAAATATCAATTCATTAGTAGTAAAACAGTAATTTATACAACTTGTTTTAATGTTAGTCCTGTATGTGTACTAAAAAGGAAATATATATATATTAACATTATACATGATGATTTTATGGGGAATTCAGAATGAAATATTTTACTATTTTCAACTCAGTGATAATAAAAACAAATCAATTGTAATTTCAAGAAAAAAAGAGAAGATACGCTGTATCTAGTATTTCTCCATAGTAATGATACCTGAATAGATCACTGAATACATTTTATCCAAGAAAGTAAAGCATATTTTCATCATATTTGGATAACTAACAACACACAGTTTTACTGCTTGATATGGAATTATGATTAACATTCTTTCTGATAAAGTTTTCTATCTTCGCTAGTATTTCCCGATAGAAATTCTTGAGATCTCTTAAACGATTAATTCGCTCTAAAAATTACATGAATACAGCATACAACAATACGAAAGAAACGCGAATTATTTCACAATTTTGTGGAGATTCAGGTTGAATTGTTTTATATTTATTGAAAATGTATATCGGAAAGTATTTATAACGTTTTGATTTGAACATATTTTTCTCACGGGTAAATTAAAAAAAATTATTTCATGTAACTCAACCCTACGCACCTGATTTTTGAAACATTCTGGGCGAATGCAGTGGTGTCCCTGAAGAATCCCATAACTACTTTGACTTGTCATTAAAATAATCTACCTTAAAGATACTGAAACCCTTTCTTGTATTCTTAGAATTATCAAGCAGAACTGATTGAGAGATTCCAGCATAAAATTATTGATAATACTGCATTCTTTCGTATCTGATGTCTATGAAACTGGTCTGATAAACTATCAGGGGGTCTTGGCTAAGAACACGTGAGAGAAAGGCTGGAATAAGAATGTTTTAAATCTGTACATGTGAGGAATCTTACGTTGGGGGTTTTTGAAGATCGGTCTTTTTTCTACAAAGAGCATGGCTCGATAAAATAAAATGGTATAAAATAAAATAAGAAGGAACGGTTTTTTACTTGATAGAAGGATTATTAAAAAATTTGAATATCAAAACAGATTTAATCTGTTAGTCTTCTACAATTTTAATTTCAAAAAATTTTTTTGAAGAAACTTTAAGAACTAAATTAATGTCTTTATAAGCACTGCTCATATTTAATAGACGTATAAAATCAAAATTCATCATACAATATCAAATAGAATTAAGAAAAACCAACGAATATAAATTGTCAATTGAAATTAAAATATAAATAAGCAAACATTTTTTGTTTCGTTCCAGGCATGCGTACTGAACTCTTCAGACAAACGTACGAAGCCCTGTTTGTTACAGAATGTATTGTTTTCTGATCCTATATTAATGAAAAGAATAAGAATAAGAATAAGTATAAGAATAAGAATAAGTTTATTACATCCTCTCAGACAAAAAAACATTGTATGGGACAAGTCATATGGTTCAACAAATAATAATATACTCTCCAATAAAATTAGAAAAACCAAATGCAAAATTATTCATTAATTCAGTTTACAGTCCAAGAATTCCCCAAGACTATAAAAGCAGTTGATCATCAGCAACTTCTTAACTTCTTTTTTGAAAATCATATAAGGTAATGTCTTGAATTTGTCAGGCAAGTGATTAAAAAGTTTAATGCCATTATACAATGGTGATTTTTGGAATTTTGAAGTTCTGTGAATTGGATACTCAAGAGTGCTTTTATGTCTTGTATCATGTTTATGGAACTCACAGCATTTCTTGAGATTGTCTGAGTTCTTCTTAACAAATAATAGAGAGTTTAATATAAATATGCAGGGAAAACTCAATATTTTGTACTGAATAAACTTGGGTCTACAGGACTCCAGGGGCTCCATATTGAATATCAGGCGTATCAGTTTCTTCTGCGCAATGAAAACATCCTCCGCCAATGATGAACTCCCCCACAAAACTGTATTATAGCTCATATGAGAATAAGCCAGCGCATAATAAACCTGTAACAGGGTTTCTCTAGGTAAAGCATTTCTTAGTTTCTTTAGAGCGTAAAATGCGCTGCTAAGTTTTTTACAGACGAAATTTGCTTGTTTCTGCCAATTCAATTGTTCATCAATTAAAATGCCCAAAAACCTCACGTGATCTGATGCCTTGAGGATACCAGTCGGGAGAGTCAATTCAAACTCACCCACCGAGAACTTATTTTGAAAAAATATAAGATCGGTCTTGTTGACATTTAAAATTATTGAGTTTTGGTGGCACCACTCCATGAATGAATTAATGAGGATCCCGCATATCATCTTGAGTTCTGAGGCACTCTTTGCTGACACAAGAAATGACGTATCGTCCGCAAATAATACGATCCGAACATCCAACAAATGATCGGAGTAAGTTTTTAAGTAGTTTGGTAGATCATTAACGAACAGTATGAACAGCAGAGGCCCCAGCACAGATCCCTGTGGTACACCCATTTCCACAGGATACCTTCTCGAGTTATGATGACCCACTTGAACGAACAGCAATCGATCCCTCAGATAGTCCGATACCCAATCCAAGAAAACACCTCGAAAGCCTATATTATATAATTTACTGACGACAAAACTGAAGTCGAGACAGTCAAATGCTCGAGACTCATCAAAAAATAACCCAGCGACCGGAACCGCAGTATCTAGGCACTCGTAGACATATGTGATGAAGTCACCAGTTGCGGACTCGGTCGATCTGCCCACACGAAAGCCATGTTGCTGACTAGAAATTAAAGAAAATTTATCCAAATATTTAACCATTCGCTTATGTATCACCTTCTCAAAGACTTTCGATAGTGAACTGGTTATTGATATTGGCCGATAGTTGGCAACATTGTCCTTGGATTCTTTTTTATGTATTGGAATAACCTTAGAGATTTTAAGTAGAGCTGGATATCTACCCGCAGTAACTGCTTTATTAATTAGGTAAGCATAAGGCTCTGCTATTTTGTCAGCCAAAATTTTCAATATTCGTACAGATATCATATCATGACCGCTACTATTTACCTTCTTGAATTGTTTAATTATGTCTATAATTTCCTGATCTGTCACAGGGTAAAAGAAAAAGTTTTTATCTGTCATGGCTTGGGTTGAACAGGAGGACGATCTCGCACTACCGTAATGCTCCTCAACACTAATACGACCAATACTGGAGAAATACCCGCCAAACATATCCGTCACTGACTGAGGATCGGATATAATCGTACCGTTATCGCTCAATTTGATCTGCGGAGTAGCGGAGTTTTGGCTCGTTTCAGTCCTTACCAAATTCCAAACCGTTTTCGACCTATTACATGAAGACTCTAAAATTTTATTGTAGAATTCTATCTTACTAGACCTAAGCAGTTCCGCATACTTTTTCTTTGCCGCAATATAGAGGCTCCTTGATTCCAGAGATTTCAAATTTTGATGCAACCAATGCAGATCTTTCAGATCAGAGCTCGCCTTTCGTATCTCCCTAGTGACCCACCCATGAGTTTTCGCTCTTACAGGGGCTCTCTCTACAACCGGGCATGCAGTATCAATCACAGAAGTTAAAATAGTGAGAAACTCCCCGAATGCACCATCAGCATCCGTGAAGGAATAAACACCATCAAAACAAATTGAAGCAGTTGACAGGATTTGAAGACTCTCACCATTCAACAATCGAAATGATCTCAGGATGGGTTCAGAGGTTGGAGCATCTGTATTATAATTATATACTAATCGTATGGCCTTGTGATCAGCTATATTACTCTCAAATACTCGGACTGACAAAGAATCCGTACTAGCATTAGTCAGGATGTAGTCAATTTTACTAGAGCTTGTCTTCCCATTTCTATCCGTGAAAACTCTCGTTGGTTCCGTGGAAGTTACTTTAAGATTGTATCTCAACAGCATATAATCAAGATAGTCGTGAGGAGCAAAATAGTTGATGTTAAAATCACCACAAACGAAAACGAGATCAGAACCAGAAAAACAACAGTCAAGTGCACATGACAATGAATTAATAAAAAGCTCAATGTTAGCCCCAGGAGGCCTGTAGACGCTTATAATGGATACATTTTTAGTAGAAACTTTGAGATTTACTGCACAAATTTCGCACTGCATTTCGAGGGAGAAGCCCTCAATCTGCCTAATATTTTCGGCTAAATAATCTGACTTGACATAAATGGCTGTACCACCACGTTGATGGAACGATCTACAATACGAGGCAGCCATATAATAACCGTTAATGGCTAAAGAAGACACTTGTTCTGGAGAACACCAGATCTCGGCTATACTCAAGATATCCGGGCTTTCAATACTTATAAGAACATCTAAATAATTAAATTTATTGTTTATACCCTGCACGTTGAGCTGGATTATCTTAAAATTTCTTTTTAAGTTCCTATCGCGAGTTGACGGCGCCTTACAAAAAAATTACTCACAGCCACACCCTCGGGCCAGAATGCTGGATCCATGACTGTTTCATGTAAGTCTCTTGGAAGAGTTATCTTGAACGAAGAATATACGTCCGGTCGCTTGGAGTTCAGTTTTTCACAAGAGACATCCTGTGTATATTGTTGAATAAAACTCTTTAGTTCCAACTCAGTTGTAGCAGGGCTCAGTCTTGACACATGTATGTATGAAAGTTGTTTCTTCGGAACCACATGAAGACTACTCGTTTTCTGAGTACCTACCAAAGGTCTGTTAACTCTTTTGAGTTTTGGCTGTTTTTCGATAGGAGAAGGAACCGGTAACTCAGATTTCTCAGCTGATTTTTGAATGGGCTTTTTCGTTTTCTTCTTTGTGGTCACAAGAGTCCAATCATTTGATTTTATGGATTTTCCTCGGTTTTCATTAGAATTGGCATTTTCGCATATTTCATTCGACGAGATTGGAACGCATGTTATCGGGTCACAGATGATCGACACCGTAGCTGTAGAGGATGAGTAATCGATGGTATCCCGGTCAGGTGGACTCACGGAGATAGTCCCACGATCTGTTGTGTTGATATGGTTCTTATCAGACTTGATGATATGAATTTCTTTTAATAGTTCTTCAATTTGTTTACTCTGGCTTGTGATAACTGTTTTGAGCAAATCAATCTCAGTAACAAAAATAGAGGTAATTTCAGTGACCATTTCCTTCTTGAATGCTGAGAAATCAAATCCTGATAAGGAATAATCCCTTATTTGGGCATTAGGAACGATGTTTTGTGACACATTTTCAGTGCGCTGCTGACATGCCTCACAATTCCATTTATTGTTAACACTTGCACGAAATTCATTAAAGTCGTCTATAGACATATTGAGGCACTTGACATGATAACTTGTATCACAAATTTGGCAATTTATTGAATCATCATATCGATCTATTTTCAGAGTGCAACGGGAGCAACATATTCCACGACCGCGCGACATGACGATCGATTTACCATTGAATAAAAATAACTAAAAATAACTCTTTCTCAAAAATATAAAACATAATTTCAAGAACTTCTCAAAAACTAATTTATTTGAAATATTCAATATATTTGAATAAATTACTTTAAAAAAATCTCAAAACATGTAGCACATCCTCAAGAAATAATTAAAATTACGATAAGATCAGTTCAACTTATAAAGACATTAATTTAATTCTTAAAGTTTGTTCAAAAAAATTTTTTGAAATTAAAATTGTAGAAGATTAACAGATTAAATCTGTTTTGAAATTCAAATTAAAAAAAAAAAAATGGTATAATGTTTAAAATGAAACATTTCCATGAATTCACTCTGGACGGAATCGATAAATAAAATTGTATTGTACGTGTGAGATTCTTCTAGAAGAATTCGAAATTTATCGTCGTTTTGAGCTGAATATTATGGCTCAATATCAGTCCTGATTTTTCTTGAAACTACTAGAATATCCATACACCTACATAAAATTCCTAACTTACTTTTCTTCATATTGAAAACTTTCGCTGAAATTTGTTCATATTTTTCTCTATATTTTCGAAAATACAAATTCTATCGTCCTTAAACACTATAACTTTCGAACGGGAAGAGATAGAGATTCGAAACTTTCGGGGTGAGTTTTCGGTCTAAATATCTCGATTTCTTAGGCTACTGGGTAAAATTAGTGCAATGGTTTCGCAATTATTCACATTTGAAATGTTCTCTTATTTTTATTGATATTTTTCAAACTGCATCCTATTGATTTGAAATGTGAGGTTAGAAATGGAAATGGCAACGCACATATTACTGCAAAATTTCATGAGGATCGTACGATGAGATTCAAAACAAAGACGAAAAGTTTGTGAGCGGAACAGCGTTGAGTGTTAAAGAAACCATAGCAACAGTCCCTCGATCGAGATAAAATTTAGCATTTGCATGAAGAATAATGACGAGAAGGCTAATACATAATTTCTTGGAGATCGCATAATTAGAAGACTAAAAAAAGAATATTATATGAGGATCGTGGGTATATGAACTAGCGCGCAAAGATCCTGAGTTCACAACAGTACTATTCGCCTTTTGAAACACAATAGATTGGAGTTACTATGTATTTACTACCAAGGCTTTTTATTATTTTTGGTTCACATGTTTCACATGTTCACACGGTTTCGAACGATGACCGTTCATCTTCAGACGTAACAGAGGACTCCAAAAATAAATAACCACCAAAAATAATAAAAAACCTTGGTAGTAAATACATAGTAACTCCAATCTATTGTGTTTCAATTATGATCAACTACCAAATAGTAACGGCTGAAGCAATTCACTATTTTTATTCGCCTTTTGATTGAATCGCCTTTCTGCCAGTTTTTGAAAATAAAGATAATGCTCGAATAATACTACTTACTCATTGTAGTGGAAACGTTTTATGAAATACACAGAATAGTCGATATAAAATTCTGTTATAGGCGAAAGTGTTAAAGCAAGGTCAATTTCGGAATTTTTAATATGAAACTATGCGTCATCATAACAATTCGCATATTGGCAAGGATGCCGCATGTATAATTTTTGTAAATATTGATATTTTAATTCACCTTCGCATTGGTCATGAAAACATTAAAATGATAATTTTGTATCTTCATTCAGCGATGTCCAGCTGAGCAAAACTGGTTTAAAGTTTATGTTGATATTTTTTCTGACGAAAATTTTATAAAATAATAAGCATAGGTTTTTTACTTGATAGATGGAATATTACAAAATTTGAAAATTAAAACATATATAATCTATTAGTCTCCTACAATTTTAATTTCAAAAAATTTCATTCAAAAATTTTTAGAATTCAATTAATGTCTTATGAGCATAACTCATTTTTGATAGACTCAATATAACTCAATATAAAATATCAAATGGAATAAATAATTCAACAAATATAAATTGTCAATTAAAATTAAAAAATAAGGAAACAAAATTTTGTTTCTGATCTTACAATTATGAAAACTAAATCCTTTTCAAAAATACAAAACATTATTTTAAGGACTCCTCAGAAAAAATAATTTATTCGAAATATTCAATATATTTAAATATTTTTTTTTGAAGATATAATACATGTTTTGAGAAATTTTTGAAGTAACTTATTTAAATATTTATATATATTAAATATTTCAAATAAATTATATTTTCTGAGTTCTTAAAATTATGTTTTCTATTTTTGAAAAGGAATTTTCATAATTGTATGATCAGAAACAAAATTCTGTCTTCTTCAAATATATATTTTTTGATTTTAATTGACGATTTATATTTTTGGGGTTATTTATTCCATTTGACATTTATATTGAGTTTTGATTTTATACTTCTATAAGATATAAGCTGTGCTTATTAGACATTAATTTAATTCTAAAAATTTTTGAATAAAATTTTTCGAAATTGAAATTGTAGCCGACTAACAGATTAAATCTGTTTTGATATTCAAATTTTAAATATTGAATTTAATGAAGCTATTACGAAAGGAATTAATCGTCAAAATATCAGTATTTTTCGCGTAGCAAAATGCTCTTATCCTCTTATTCGTTCATATGATGGCACTACAAATTTCTGCGTAATAACGCCTGTTTAATCGTGGTCATTTTTGGGATTTTATCCACCATCTTTGTCAGTTATCTGACATATTAAGAAATTCATTAATTTTAATCAACAATGAAGTAACTGTCGATCTGGATTTTGGACGTTTCTAATTCTAACGCATTTACACTATGCAAGATGAAATTATGACATCATTGATGTGATTTTTCAACATTCCATTCAAAAGAAAATTATAGGTTGGGCAGGAATTTTCATTATTTTTGCGTGAATTTCAGGGCTTTATTTATTTAATATTTTTCGGACTGTCCGTTTTGGATGAAATATACACCTTTTTAGTCTATAGTTTGTTGCCACTTTAAATGTAGCTTCATGAATGCCTTTCTCATAGAAGTCTTGGTTCTTATTGGCGAAAAACTGGATTAGTCAATTTTCACAAACTTCGCTTGATGCTAATTTCTTATCATTAAGTTTTGAAGTGCCAGAAAAATATGGTAATCGTTTGGTGCCAGGTCCGAGTCTTTACAGACGTGTGTGACCTGGCATTGTCCTGATGGAACGCAACACAACTAAAAAAAGTATTAATGGGTACATTTTCGAACACAAAGGTTCAATTGACCGTTCATCAACTTTACTTCACAATTTGGCTTAAAAACAACCTTGTGTCTCTAAAACATTTCTTTACATCTTTGTCTTGGTTATATCGGGTGTTTTTTTAGGGTGATAGAGCTTTCGATAGGAATAACTGTGATTTGGCAGAAGGTAGAAGCCGTGTTGTCTTAACATTTCTGTTCAGTAAGCATTGACAAATTATCATGGAAAGACTCACGCCGCAACAAAGTTAACAAATTGTTGAAATTTATTTTCAAAATCAGTGTTCTATTCGCTTAACTTATAGAGCACTTCGTGAAATTTATGGTTTACGTAATCGTCCATCAGAGCAGCTTATTCGTCGAACTATCGATAGATTTCGGACAACATTTTCTCTACTCGATGCAACAACATCAACAAGACAAAGAACTGTACTTACAAAAGAAAATATCGCTGTTGTAAGTCATAGTGTTAATGATGATCCAGATTTGTCTATTCGTTGACGTTCACAGCAAGTTGGAATCTGTGCATCCACCCCATGGAAAATTTTGCGTGAAGATCTTGGTCTACACCCATACAAAATCCAACTGATTCAAGAACTAAAGCCACTTGACCATAATAAGTGTCCTTTGTTTGCTGATTGGGCCCTAGAACAGCTTGAAGTTGATCCACTTTTTTATCATAAAATTGTGTTTAGTGATTAAGCTCATTTCTGCTTGAATGGCTATGTAAACAAGCAAAATTGCCGTATATGGAGTGCAAACAATCCTCAAGAAAATCTGCAGTTCTGCAGGTTCCTGAAAAATGCACTGTATGGTGTGCTTTACACACTGGAGGCATCATCGTTCCATATTTCTTTAAAAACGATGCTGGAGCTAATTTTACAGTAAAAGATGTTCGTTAAAGATCGAGGATCAATGATTTTTTTTTCAAAATTTGAATGGTATCGACCCAGAAGTGTTTTGGTTCCAACAAGATGCTACCGTAACAATTTATTTATGGAAAGAAAGATTTGGCGATAACATCATTTCGAAAAAAGGTCCAATTAATTGGCCTCCAAGATCATGCGACATAACTCCACTGGATTATTTTGTTTGGGATTATGTCAAGTCATTGGTTTGTGCTGATAAATCAGAAACAATAGACGCTTTGGAAGTCAACAAAGTTCTTTCACTCTAAAAAAAAACACCCAATATAAGATCATACAAACTTTCGGACTAATCGACAAAACTATATTTAAACAAAATTTTTTTTTAAGCCTGATGTTATTACCTTAGATCATTTTCGGTTTGAAATTCACAAAAAATATAGATTTGGATAAAATAGTAACATACAGGTACAACTCCACAGAATTTCTTGAATGCAGAAAAGAAAGCATTCACAAATATCTTCTGTATCATTATCGACCAGTGATGTATCATTAGCAATAATTGGCACAAGCATTATCATATCAAATGTAATGAAAATTACTTGCGAAATATCTCTTACATTGTGTAATCGCTCCGTTCTCCAGCAATCACTTCATTGGACTGCGTGGGCCATAAATTCGCCCTAAATATCTTGACAAATTACAAATCGGCATGATCAAGTTCCCTTCTGGCACTTCCTCAGCCCACGTTTGCTGTGAAACGTTCAATAAACGAAAAAAAAGTTTACGAGGGCATTCACCAATTTGGCTTATTGATATTAATGATAGACAATACGTACACCCTTTGCTAGCGCAAACTTGACCTCTCACAGTTTCTCATTGTGTTTCAATGCTCGTGCAGATCTGCATATATTATACGGGGTCCGCCAAATACATATATACACTAGGGTGGGTCAAAACAATCGATTATTTTTTTACAAGTGACACGGAAAAATGGGTTGCTAGACACCTTAAAAAAATTCTCATCAAGCATAAGCTTTTAATTTTACTAGGAAGATCCTCCGCATCGCAGTTTTTTTTCTCAGTCCAATAGAAAAAAATTCATACCTCATCATTTATCGATTGAACAGAAAAATGTTCCAAGAGAATTTTTTAGGAAATTTAATGATCTACAAAAAAGGTATCTTATATTTTTTCCGTAAACCTCACCATTTGAAAGATATTAAGGATTTAATTTTGATTATTTTAAGACAAATTTCATTTTATGAATTTTATAACTCGACAATAAATGACTTTTACAAAATGCGCAATACAAATTTTTGTTGGAAATTAACTGTTCTATTAAAATGGTTTCTTATGTTTTGGCGATGAAATTAACCGTTCAAAAGATATTCATCATCAATCTTTCATGTGTACGGATTTTAACAGTTTTTGATTAGATATTCGAAAAATTTCAATTTAATTTATAAATTTCATATGAATTTCATTTCTTGTCATTAATATAAGTATTATTTGAGTTTTATTTTCGAAATTATCAAAATTTTTCTTCAATTATTCTCAACATTTTATTTTTAATCATTAGAAATCACGATCCTAGGGAAAACTTCTCCTCTAGAAAATTTTTGTTCTGTATTTTATTTCATCTGTTTGAATTGTGAACTAGCGCCACCTACTTTTTCCTTTATCGTTATGTTGTCGTTGGTTTGTATAATTAAATGTTGTAAATACTTACGACTTTCATCTACTTCCATCATAGTCATAGTTCTGTTGATTTATTTGGGTTATTAGAAAGAATTTCTTTCCGGGTATCACTTTTTTATTTGAATATAGCTCTTGAATATCATTACCAAGCAGTTTTAATGATTTAGTATCGACAATATCAAATAATGCTTCAAGTTCATTCTGAAATGTTATTTCATTTTTTTATGGTGCTGATGATTTTTTTCGCACAAAAGATTTTTGCAATTTCAACCATCGATTATGATAGCGAAGAATTTTTTTATTACATTAGTCGATTCACTAGTCGGAATCTGGTTGTTTTCCCATAATTCAACAACTTGATCAGATTCCTTTTTCGCATTTTTTTTGATAGAACATTTCAAAATTTTGAGCTGATGAAAAAAAACACTCATAACCTCTTTCACTGTTGACTGTAACTTACGTTCTGAAATTTTTCGCACAGGTTTTCCGATCAAATGAATTTCCTTATCCATATTTTCGATTAATATCAAGTTAATTCACGTAGTAACCGCAATATTTGTAAATAATTAATCTTTCGATCACATATACGAGATCATAAATTTTGGAAACACTAAAAATGCTGTAGAAATAAATGTATACAAATCAACGACAACAAAACGATAAAGGAAAAAGTAAGTGGCGCAAGTTCACAATTCACACAGATAAAATAAAATGCAAAACAAAAATTCTCTAGGGGAGAAATTTTCCATAGGATCGTGATTTCTAATGATTAAAAATAAAATGTTTAGAATAATTGAAGAAAAATTTTGATAATTTTGAAAATAAAACTCAAATAATACTTATATTAATGACAAGAATTGAAATTCATATGAAATTTATAAATTAAATTGAAATTTTTCGAATATCTAATCAAAAACTGTTAAAATCCGTTCACATGAAAGTTTGGTGATGAATATCTTTTGAACGGTTAATTTCATCGCCAAAACATAAGAAACCATTTTTATAGAGCAGTTAATTTGCAACAAAAATTTGTATTGCGCATTTTGTAAAAGTCATTTATTGTCGAGTTATAAAATTCATAAACAAAAATGAAATTTGTCTTAAAATAATCAAAATTAAATCCTTAATATCTTTCAAATGGTGAGTTTTACGGAACAAATATAAGATACCTTTTTTGTAGAGCATTAAATTTCCTAAAAAATTCTCTCGGAACATTTTTCTGTTCAATCGATAAATGATGAGGTATGAATTTTTTTCTATTGGACTGAGAAAAAATACAAAACTACGATGCGGAGGATCTTCTTATTAAAATTAAGAGCTCATGCTTGGTAAGAATATTTTTGAGGTGCCTAGCAACCCATTTTTCCGTGTCACTTGTAAAAAAATAATAATCGATTTTTTTGACCCACCCTAATAAACACATCGTCAAAAGTTTTGGCCCCTCTATCAACTCTCAAGTTGTTGAATGTAACATGACCATTTTTTGTGTGTGGAGTCTTCACTATCTTATCACTTAAATGCAACCTATTTTGTCTCATCCTGCATAAAGCAAAGAGTATAAAATAAAGATTTTCTATCAAATATATTGAAGTTGAAATAGAGGAAAATATTCATCTCTTTTCTAGAACATCGATTGTTTATTTCTTGGGAAACCTAGGGGGCAAAACTTTTGACGATGAGTGTAATCATACTGGTACTAATATTCCATTTGGCATTAATCATATTTTTAATTCTTTAATTTTTGCTGTCCATCAATGTTAATTTCTGTATTTCCTTCCACTTGCACATTTACCCAAATTTTAGTCCACAGATTTTATGGTTATAACATTTTCTGTGTTTTGGTGCAGTGGATGGGAAAATAACCAATCCATCTTTTTCATATAGATGGCTTCAGTGGTAAGTGGTGGTTGAAATACATAAATCATAAACATCATTCAATAAATCTGATAACGTGACCACATAAGACGATAAAGATTAAAGATATTCTGGATTGAATATGTCAGTTATTAAGACGAATTTTCGTGGTACGTCTTAATTTTCGAATATTAAGTTCGTCGCTTGAGGTCTAGAAATAAATAAGATTGAAAGTTCTCAAATGACGGCTTGCAAGGTTCGAAAGCTTTAGATTCGTTTTTGTATGAATATAAATGTGGTTTCGAACTGCTATAGTTCGGTAAGTTAGGACAAAATAGATGGCGTTGTCCAATGTTCGGTTTTCACAGAAAGAGACAAACGTTAACGAGGTCTCAGAGATTCAGCTAGCTCCACAATGAAGAGTTAAGCCTTACAAACCGCAACAAAGTTTTAACGGAGACAATTTGTTGGGTCTTATCTTATAACCTCCATATTTGGTGTGGTTCCAACCAAATCTTTGGACAGAAATACCATAAAATTGCAATTGATTGACGACATAACTTTCTCTAGACCTACAAATCTGATAATGTTCAAAAGTTCAATGTTTTGGACTACTGTTATGACACTCGGTATGATCCTCACAAAAATTTTACATAAATATTCGACGCCACTTCTTCCATTCAAGCTAGGGCATATTTGGAAACTGAATACTTAAGAACAACCCACCATAATCCGAGTGAAATCTTGAACAAAAGAAAGATATGCAGCTTACGCCTTAAACAAACAATAAAGTCAGGAATAAGAATACCAAAATATACTTCCAACTGACAAACCACTCCATTATTGTATCTTCTATCGGGGGTGAAGCCAACCTTGAAAATTTAGTAAATAATAAAAACGTCATTTGTAGTCATAACAACAATCCCACATTCGTAGAAATGGAAGAAGACCGACAGAGGACGTTTTTACTGCTTCGGGTCATGAGGTAAGCTGACATCTTCCATGCTTTATGGCCGTTCTTAGCCTTTTTCGGTTGTACGGTTGCTTTTGTGTCGTGAATACTTTATTATGTTGGGAAACAATGAAGTCTGGTAATTTCTCATTGTAATTTGATTAAGGTGTCGCTTCTAGAATAAGTGGTGCTTAAGGGAGTGAATTGACCCCTTACGTGTTGAAAATCCCCTTCATGGAAGAAAGTTACACAAGTTGGAATGATTAATTAACGTTAGGTTGATTAAAATTCAGAGATATCTTCAGCTAATTCAAGATAGGGCTGTTAAACGTATTAAAGAATAAAGAGGAATATACTACTCTGTCAAGAAAGTACCGGGAATTTTCAATTAAAACAACATTTTTACATTTAATCGTCAAAATTTATTGGTTTGCCTTCAATTATCGAAACATTTTTTATAGGCGCTTTCCGGGATGGACTTTAGCTCTTCGCGCCGAATTTTGTTTTATGGCTTCAATCGACTCAAAACGGGTGCCACGAAGGGGCAATTTTAGTTTTGGGATGTGGAAAAAGTCGCAGGGAGCCAAATCCGGCGAATACGGTGGTTGCTGAAGCACGTTTGTTGAGTTTTTGGCGAGAAAGTCAGTCACAATCGTAGCTCGGTGAGAAGGCGCGTTATCGTCGTGCAAAATCCATGAGTTGTTCGCCCACAAATTTGGCTGCTTCTTACGGATACGCTCACGCAAACGTTTCATAACGCCTAGGTAATACTCCTTGTTTACCGTCTGACCCTCTGGAACGAATTCGTAGTGCACCACGCCACGGATATCGAAGAAAACAATGAGCATCACCTTCATTTTCGAGCGGCTTTGGCGTGGTTTTTTCGGTTTCGGCTCATTTTTTGCCACCCATTCCGATGATTGCTGGCTTGTTTGCATATCGTACTCGTAGACCCAGGTCTCATCATCAATTATAATGCGTTCCATGAACCATGTACCACTGATATGCACGAGTTTTCGATAGAGCATTATCACCAAAGGCCTTTTGCAACATTTTCAATGCATCGGCACACGAAAATTCATTTGCAACACAAAACTTTAAAAAAATTCTTTGCTCAACGTAATCACCCATAGTAAAAATCGGCACGCACTCTGACATCGACTGACTTAATCAGCTGTTGCAAACACACTAGTTGACAGATCCCGCTCAAGCTTGGCATAGTAATTAAGGACAGTGGTACCAACCTAGGAAAAAAAAATTTCACCTGCCTCATTGCCCCGCCAGATTTAAATCGATAATTCCCGGTACTTTCTTGACAGAATGTATTTGGTTTATTATATTCTCAAATAATGCGAATGACCAAAAATAAATCCAGAAAATGAAATAAATAAGAAATTAATTCGTTAAAGGTTTGATTGATTCGGTCTTCACTTGCTGGAAATTCATTATGATTAAAAATTATAGAAGTATTTTAATTTCCACAAAATGTTTATAATACGACAACTGTTTCACCACGATGTGGCTTCTTCCGGTACCTACATTCTACTGGCTGATTATGTCCAGTGTAACCGAGTTTAGATACCGTATTAAGTACGTGACAAAATAATGGAAGAAAAAGTCATAAAAACTCAGGGCGTTTATTGGAGTTTGTCGCTATTAAATACCATTAGTAAAATATATTCAGTAATGGAGACTTGTTAACATCTGTTTGTTCGTTCAAAAGGATTTTACGGACATTGTAACTGTTGATTTCAAGAAATTCTAAGTGTTAATCTTGAACTTTCGCTTTCGACGTGGATAATTTCATAGTTATTGTTTAAATTATGCCTGAATTCCTTAAGATGATTAGCATATGTCGAATGTATGGAATCCTATATGTATCTCTTTTGGTGTTCTTGGCAAATATGTCTTAAAGGGCAATCGTTGCAAGTCGACTTGTAGACTCCAGATTTATTTTCTTCATTTGTTGGATCCTTATTGTTTTTTATTTAAGTACTAAGGTTATTAATGGTTTTAATGCTGCGTTGTAATTGAAACTATTTTTGAAATATTTGGCAGATATTTTCAGATAATATATTAACATAAGATAACGAAAAGTATTTCTGTGTATTGTCCTCTTTTATGACTGGGTATACTAGATTTAATGTCATGTTCTTTTGTTTATTGTATACCATTTTGTCTATAAGAAAGGGATTGTAACCGTTGTTTGACGCTATCTGTTTAATAATATTCAATTATTTCAAAAAGTTATCTGAATTCAAAGGGACATTCAATAGTCTATGAATAGTTGGTGGGGTGATTTGAAGTTGTATGTATTGTAATATCTGTGTGTTTTGAAAAATACTAAAATCATGTAAATTATCTGGTCTTGTTATTGTGAGGTCAAGAAAATTAATACTCTGGTTATTTTCTTCTTCGATTGTGAATTTGTGATTCAAAATGTAAACTTGAGGAAGCTACAACGAACAATTGTTGTGATTTAATAAATTAAGGAAATATTGTTCAATATTTTATTTAATTATCAGATAGCTTATTTTTTTCAATACATCTTGTTGGAATTTGTTGGCTTCAATTCAATTAAATATTCTAAAACCCTTACTGAATTAATCAAAGATATGAAGCACAGTTCCCTTCGAACATGGGTCCCCCTTTGCTCTGTGCCACTATTACTGCCAGCGTTTCTTAAAATATCCATGATGTTCCCCTTCCTTCTATGTCACCCGCACCCTATCAAAAAAGATGGCTCAGGGTCGTACTCAGATCAATTTAAATTCTTCACTTTCATGATCAGCAACCCCTCAGTTCGTATTCGTTGATAGTAAACCGGTTAAATATCTACAAAAGTTCAGAATATCTTGTCGAGAAAAATTATCAAGTAATTTTATTGAAGTAAAAACTAAAAGAACTGTTCATTTCATGCGCTCGTAATTATTATTTCATTCAAATGTCCTAATTTTGAGCCAAAAAGGGCAAAAAATAGTATTTCAATAAGTTTTGACTGTCTTTAATCTTTACGATATGGATAAATGGATGTGGCTACAAAATCAACAGTTCAGTTGTTTTGATAACAGTTTATATTAAAAAACCGCTAAGATCGATGGTTAGAAAAAATAAAAATATGGCGATGGCAAATATAAGAATAGAAATATTAAGCATAAAATAGTGGTGGAAAATTTAAAGGCCACTACGAGCATATTTTGTTTCTCTTTCGAACCTTAGATTAGAGCAACCTAAATTCCACTGCAGATGTTATAATAATTTGTCATTAGCAAATGACTTCAATCAAATCTTTGAACGATAAACATAACCAAAACGAGGTCACACTATCCACGATATGGCACGACCGAGATAAATGTTCAATCATCACTCTTCGTTGAAGGTGAATTGCAGGTTACATCTGCTAGTTTGCATTTCCAATTGTTCCCGCATAGATTTTCATGAAAATTATGGAGGCCGGAAGTGGAGATGACAAAATGAACTATCGTGTTATAAACAAGATAGGGCAATGTGATAAATTTTTGCTCTTGTGTACTCATTTCCTGTGGAGGATCCAAGGACTGCCTTTGATATGAGTAATTTCGCTAGATAATGACTTTAACAAGGTTATCTGGGCATGATTGAAACTGCGCAATGGATACCTATATTGTCATGTGACAATCAAAATATTAATACCGTAGGACTGATATAAGAAATGTCTATGTTGCTTTTGCTAGCTAAGAAGCTTCATCTTATTCGGAACCATTCGTTAATAGGATGTTTACAAAAGTTTGGCAATTATATTATTAGATAAACCTGTAAAAAGGTAAGAGTGCCCCTTTAGTAGAGAAAAATATGCTCAATATGCTATTCTGTTCCGTATGAATTCAAACTCAACAGTTCATATAATCTCAGTCGATTGATCACACTTTGGGTAGTTCAACGAGCCGGTAGGTCAAATAAACCGCTATGACATTTGACACGATAGTTACATGAGATGGTGAGCAAAATATGAAAATAATCAACATGGGGACCTCGGTGGCATAGTGAGCATAAACGCTAGCTATGGTATCAGAGATTGTGGGTTCGAATCCCGCTGCGCCCATGGGTGTGTTTGTGCGTGTTAGGGAATGAAAGAGTTTGAAGTTTAAGAATTTGAGCTTGTCTAGATGGCCTAAGTTGCCGAGGACATATAAAGGAATAAAAAAAAAAAAATAATAATCAACATCTAGGGTTGTCAAATAGCTTCAGTTATTGAACCGGTTGAATTCTCTGTAAGGATGTAAACCCAAATTTTGTCTCAAAGTTCTCCATGTTGTATTTGGAGAAAGATTCATTTATTGAGAATGACGTGAAACCGATGAATTTGAATTTTCTTTTATAATTGCTGTAACCAAGTCAATATTTTCTTATGTGCATGCATTTCTTTTCGTACTGATACTCTTGTATCGTGTAAAAAAAATTCACTCTGAAATTTGTCTATAAAACTACGAAGTGAGTCTTTTAACTGAATAATGTCCATGAATTCTATATAAACTTCCCAAAGTTTATACAAATGAGTACTGATTTTGATGAAAAAATTTAACAATTTCTAAACATTGTTGACGCGTGTATCTTTCAATGATTAAATGACATAAACTACTGAACACAAATGACATGGGAAAGGTCAAAAATAATATAAGGTGTTGCCATTATAACCATTTTAAATTGCATCATTCTTATTAGAAAACCCGTTATATTGTATGTGTCCAAAATCATTCCGAATCATTCATCAAAAGTGTGTTCAAATCATCATGGAAATCAAATAAAATGGAATTGAGTATCACTAAAATAATTATTGAGTCATATTAGACTGAACATTGTGTTTCCATATGTTTAATCCTCATAAATTGATATTGATGACCAATAATCCTTCAGAGTTGAATATTCGAAGGAAAATGAACTCATTTTCCAGTTTTATTTATTGATTTCAAATGTTGAATGAATATTTCAAGAGATTCTCCAAATTTTTGTCCAAATATTCATCGAAAATCTTTTGTTTTGGACCTTCTTGAAAACTATTTCATTTCACATTCTAGAATACTTCTTATTTTCAGAAATTAATATATTTTAATGATTGAGAAATTTCTTTGTATTACATCACATGTCATTCATTGTATATTTCTGTGATATAAACTAATTTTCCTATAGGCCATGCGTATCTCAAAATTGGTTAGTTGATGCAGAAATGTCTTGTGTTAAAAAAGTATTTTTATATATTTTTTAAATGATTATTTTGTTTATTCAAATAACTTCGTACTGAAGAGATTTTGGGTCCAAATTTATCTGGTTCTTTCTGTGGAGAATGTGCTATACTATTCTTTACTATACTATTCTTTAAAAAAGGAAAATAAAAAAGGCGTTTTTGAATTGTATGTTGAACATTTTCTGGTGATGAAACTTTTTAACATCGAATCGAAACATGTATATGTATAAGGCGATATCTAAATAATTTGTTCATTATTTTATATTTCTGTTGATTTTTTATCAGTGAATTTCCACCACATGTGATGATAATATATATGTCAATGTATTTAGTATAGGTTTTAAAATTTAATTCTAAATGTTTTCATGAGGTTTATTTAAATAAAAATCTGTAGAGGCTCTGGAGAATTAATTTCAACTATTATTCTACAATATTTTAATAACTTTACCTGGCCAACTACGTATGTTGAGGAATTTGTTATATATTATTTGAAATACCTCTTGAACTTCCGTGAAAACTGCTGGAAAGATTATTGTCATAAATGATGTAATGCGGTATGTAGACTAAAGACCGAATGAATGAATATCAGTTCTTATCTCTAAGATTTATTTCCTGGAATCAAGAAATAAGAGTATCATGTTTAAGTTCTTATTTGAAGAGATAAGGTTTATGCCTGGAAATAAAAACGAAATCATGACCGTATCTAAGATAAATTACACCCCGTTTTAAACATTTAAATAACAATAAATTTCTTTTACTATACTACATGTCGTGACCCAAATTGAGTTGTTCCACATCTATATAATTTCCCAGTTGCTTGTTCTAGGGCGTTATTAATTTCACCGAAATATACTTTGTGAATTCCGAGCTTAAAATAGTATTAAACGATTACATTACATATCGGCAGTTTTTTTAGAGTGATAGAACTTTAAATTGAATTTAAATCGCCAAATCTTTCTTTCAATAAATTAATTGTTACGGTAGCAGCATCAGGAGTAGCACCATCTTGTTGGAACCAAAACACTTCTGGGTCGATACCATTCAAATTTTGAAACAAATAATCATCAATCTGTAACGAGCACCATTCACTGTAACATTAGTTACAGTTTTTAAAGAAATATGGACCGATAATGCCTCCAGTGTGTAAAGCACACCATACAGTGCATTTTTCAGGATGCAATGGAACCTGCAGAACTTCTTGAGGATTGTTTTTACTCCATATACGGCAATTTTGCTTGTTTACATTGTCGTTCAACCAGAAATGAGCTTCATCACTAAACACAATTTTAGGATAAAAAAGTGGATCAACTTCAAGCTGTTCTAGGGCCCAATCAGCAAACGAACGACGCTTATCATGGTCAAGTGGCTTTAGTTCTTGAACCAGTTGGATCTTGTATGGGTGTAACCAAGATCTTTACGCAAAATTTTCCATGTGGTGGATGCACAGAGTCCAACTTGTTGTGAACGTCGAAGAATAGAAAAATCTGGCTCATCATTAACACTATAACTCACAGCAGCGATATTCTCTAAGTTTGGCGAAAAGAACACTGATTTTGAAAATAAATTTCAACAATTTGTAAATGCTGTTGCGGCAGAGTCTTTCCATGATAATTTGTCAATGCTTACTGAAGGGAAATGTCAAAACAACATGGCTTCTACCTTCTGTCAAATCACAGTTATCCCTATCGAAACTACAATAACTCTAAAAAAAACACCCGATATTTTTCCATTTACTGAATATTGTCAATAGCATTAAATTGGTTGAAATATCTAAAACTAATTCTTTCATTACATTATTCACACTCAACGGGCATAATTTCTCACAGTTTCTTCTTGTTTCAGGTATGTACTTCCTTCGAA
The DNA here is from genome assembly GCA_034642435.1 of Megalocaria dilatata. Lineage (NCBI taxonomy): Eukaryota > Metazoa > Arthropoda > Insecta > Coleoptera > Coccinellidae > Megalocaria > Megalocaria dilatata. The sequence continues at coordinate 6,928,941 of CM067855.1, read as the reverse complement.
CCTGTTTGGGTAAGCATTTCTTCATGATTAATGTTCTATTAAACCCGCTCATTTTTGAAATTACGCTCGAGGCTTGACGTGTTTTATATTGAAAGGCATTTAATGAGTTTTGCACGAGAATCAAACAAATTGAAGTCCGCGCATGGCAAATCGATCATATACGCATCAGTGCATTGCTTCGATGGGGCGTTGGACCAGAAAATGAAGCTGGAATATGGTCCTTTGCCAAGGATCGTCAGTAGAAGTAATGGAGCTTTCATAGGAGATATATAAGGTGCACCGGGAAGAAATGTTGCTTTTTTGAATTAAATTCAAACGAATAAATTATAAACAGCTTTTAATTTTCAATCAATAATGTAATCAACAACCTTCTGCCATCTGTTGTGCAAATTTTCAATGCCAGACCGATAAAAATCAATTGGTTTTTGGGTAAAATATCTCGAAATGGCATTTTGGACTAAGTAGTAATTTTTGTCACTAAGAAAATGTTGCAGCGATCGGAACAAATGGAAATCCGAGGGTGCGATATCGCACGAGTATGGTGATTGAGGCAGTACCTCCCACCCCAATTTATTAATTTTATCCAAGGTTCGTCTTGCAGAGTGCATGCATTGTTGTGTTGCAGAATAACGCCTTATCTGTTGATCATTGCTGAAAAATTTTCGATTGAATATTGGTTCACTTAATTCAATCGTTCACGGTAAAGCTCTGCATTAACAATTTGTCCAGGTTTCAGCACTTCAAAATGAACAATTCCCCGTATACTCCACCGAACACAAAGAAGTACTTTTTGGGCTCTAAACCCAGCTTTTTAAGTTTTTTGTGGTGATTTATTTGGAGAGAATCACTGCCTTTTGCGTTTTGTATTATCATATAGGATCCATTTTTCGTCTTCAGTGATCAAGCGATCAAAAAACGGTTCTGTATGGTGCCGTTGAAGCAATACGTTGCATGTGACGGATCTTTCTCTTCGGAAAGATTATGAGGGATCCAAAAACATGCTCTTCTTGTTTTTCGAATCTTCTGCAAATGTTCTTGGATGGTAAACCAAGGTTGGTTAAGGTTAAGGGCTGACATGGATTTGCTTCCACTTCTGCAATAAGCATCTTGTTTGTTGTCTAATGTTGTTGGTCTTCCGGATCGATAGGAGTCAAGAGATCAAAATTAGTGGATCTGAAGTTATAGAACCATCTTGGGCATTTACGAACTTCTTATGCACTTAGATAAACATCGCAAATGTTTTTGGTCGCAACTATTGCGTTACGACCCTTGGGAAACTCAAAAAACATACAATGCCGGCTGTGCTCTTGTGTTATTTGGCTGGTCATTGCACCCCAAATTGCAAAGAAAAGTTAATTATTTAGAAGTGAACAAGTCACAATAACCTTAAAATATCTTCGACACGACTTTGAAGTACCTAATGAGCTGAAAGAAATTTTATCAAGCTGTTGTTTCCCCACTAAATCCCAATTGAAGCAAAATTTTGAATATCAAAACAGATTTAATCTGTTAGTCTTCTACAATTTTAATTTCAAAAAACTTTTAGAATTAAATTAATGTCTTAAATAAGCACAGCTTATATTTAATAGACGTATAAAAATCAAAATTCATTATACAATATCAAATGGAATAAAAAAAAAACCCAAAAAATAATTTATTAATTAAAATTAAAAATAATGTTTCGTTCCAAACATACGCACCTGAACTCGTCAGAAAGGCACGTGGTACGTATGTTTTGCCCTTGACAAACATTTGAAAACACGTTCAGTTTCTGGTCTTATGTTTATGAAAACTAAATCTTTTTCAAAAATACACAACACAATTTCAAGAACTTCTCCAAAACTAATTTATTTGAAATATTTAATATGTTTAAATATTTCAATGAGTTACTTCAGAAACTCTCGAAATCATGTAGCACATCCTCAAAAACAATTAAAAAATTCAGATAAGGTCAGTTCAACTTTACATTTATAATATAAATTCAATTAAAAAATAAATAAACTTGTAATTTTACCAAACATTTTGTATGCTATATATAGTATATAATTATATAAGGTTTTTGAATAATGAAATTTATTATACAGTTTCCAGTGGTTTAATGAAGGCCATAAAATGCCTTACAAACTTTGTGTGATTTTTGTGTATAACATAAATCTTGGATATTAGATGTACCTACCTAGTTTATTTGCGTTCACAGATTTTGCAGATATTGTTTGGTAAGATTACAAGTTTATTTATTTTTAATTGAATTTATATTATAAATATAAAGTTGAACTGACCTTATCCGAATTTTTTAATTGTTTTTGAGGATGTGCTACATGATTTTGAGAGTTTTTGAAGTAACTTATTTAAATATTTAAACATATTGTATATTTCAAATGTATTAGTTTTGGAGAAGTTCTTAAAATTATGTTGTGTATTTTTGATAAAGATTTAGTTTTCATAAATATAAGACCAGAAACTGAACATGTTTTTAAATGTTTGTCAAAGGCAAAACATACGTACCACGTGCCTTTCTGACGAGTTCAGGTGCGTATGTTTGGAACGAAACATTCGATATTACTTATTTTTTTTTAATTAATAATTTATTTTTTGGGTTTTTTTTTAGTCGACTTGATATTGTAGAGTGAATTTTGATTTTTATACGTCTATTAAATATAAGCGTATTTAAGACATTCATTTAATTCTAAAAGTTTTTTAAAAACATTTTTTTGAAATTAAAATTGTAGAAGACTAACAGATTTAATCTGTTTTGATATTTAAAGTTTGTAATTATTCTTCTATCAAGTAAAAAACCGCATCTTATTATTTTATGAAGCAAAATGTTTTACGGTGAACTGAAATATTCCAAAAGCAAAAATTAATCGAATTTAATTTTGTGAAAAAACATTGAACCAAGTAATATTTGGAAATATGCTGATTCGTTCTTTTACGGTTTTAAACCAATTATTGTACTAGTGATTTTTGCACATTCCTTTTTCCTTATTATTTTAAAACTTTGTAGCGGTGTACCTTACCAATATGGTTCTTCTGTGTATACAGTTTTAAAACTGAGCGTTGTGAAAATAGGGCGATATAAAGTCTCCTTACCCTTATGGCAAGTGAGTGCTTATCCTAATACCCGTAACAGCTTTTATGGTGTGTTTTTCTTCCAAAAACATTAAGAATTTTCGAGTTCAGAGTGAAGCAGCCCCCCCAAGTTACTTCACTTGGCCAATTTCAGACAATAGTTGAAAATATGAATGAATTGTGCGTAACACGTCCTCTGTAAGCACCTTACCTATTATTTCCAATATTAACAACGGGGAAGCGTCCAAAAATTAGCAGGGCATCAGCTTGGCCCCCTCCACAAAACCCAAATGCAGCACACTCATCAAAATGACGAACACGGTCCTGGATGACTAATCCACATCCAGCGTGGTGCACTACGACCGACAGTCGACTGCTCTTGTTGTCGTACTTTAGTTTTGGGTCTTAGTCGACTTTGAAACGCGTCGTCGCTATAACAAATGAAGAGCGAGGCATGCGAGAGCCGTCTCAGCCTGCTATGCGCCTTTTGGACCCGTCCGTCAAACTTTCGTGCGTCTGCTGTACGATTTAATAATTTTTTCCACGCGTTATTCCCAAGACAGAGAGTTAATTTGAGAGTGACAAGAAAGTAATAGTTTCTGTCGGCGTTGATTTTAAGTGAGTGCTGAACGCCGGTTCTTTTTTCCCGGAGATTGGAAGAGTGTGCTGTATGTGCTTTTTTTTGTTGGTGTTCTAGAGGTGTGAAATTGGAATATGTCTTGGATTAGACGGTCCTCCGAGCCTGTCAGGCTTAGGAATAAGGAGTACGAGTTCGAGATGAACTTAGATGATACTGTGTCCACATACTCTGACGATTCGGTAAGGAAAATCCAATAAAATAGAGGATCGTTTGAGTGGTACACGAAGATGTTCATTTATTGAATCGTTCTCACACAATAACCATTCAATTAATTCAATTCTACACGCGATCTGGTTGTTAAGAACGCTGTTGTATATTCGCTTCCGTATGAACATACTTTGCTTGTTAAAGTGTTATAATCACACCACGAAAAAGTTAGTTTCAAACCAACTCACAATAAATTAGATTATCCGAATTATTTAAGAAACGAAGTTGTTTGTAGAATGTTAGCTCAAAGCTGCTTGAAAGATAAGTGTACATTTCTTTAATGTAATTAAATATAATTGTCGAATGAATTCATACTTTCTATATAAGTATAGTTATTAATAGATTAAACCAGATTCAACTTTTATAAACACGAGGGGAAACAAAATCTCGAAATTCCATAAATATTTTGCGATCACTGTTTTGAGTAGTTTTACATTCCTTTAAATACCTTTAAATACAGTTTTGTTAGTTGATATTGGAAGTTCTTGATTCTCGAATGAAGTTATGCAGGGATCAGAAGGTTATTATTTTTATTATGTAATATTAGGGTGGGTCAAAAAAATCAATTATTTTTTTTTACAAGTGACACGGAAAAATGGGTTGCTAGACACCTCAAAAAAATTCTCACCAAGCATAAGCTCTTAATTTTAATAGGAAGATCCTCCGCATCTCAGTTTTGTATTTTTTGCTCAGTCCAATAGAAAAAAAGTCATACCTCATCATTTATCGATTGAACAGAAAAATGTTCCAAGAGAATTTTTTAAGACATTTAATGCTCTACAAAAAAGGTATCCTATATTTTTTCCGTAAACCTCACCATTTGAAAGATATTGAGGATTTAATTTTGATGATTTTAAGAAAAATTTCATTTTTGTTCATGAATTTTATAACTCGACAATAAATGAATTTTACAAAATGCGCAATACAAATTTTTGTTGAAAATTAACTGTTCTATTAAAATGGTTTCTTATGTTTTGGCGATGAAATTAACCGTTCAAAAGATATTCATCATCAAACTTTCATGTGTACGGATTTTTAAAGTTTCTGATTAGATATTCGAAAAAGTTTTTGTATAATATAATTTCATTTTATTGACATAAACTATAGATCCAGCTTTCTATTTCGTTTCAATACATTTTTCTTCATCAAACGACCAGCCGGCTGTTTAAAAACCCAGAATGTAAGGTTTTATTCCATGGGCTATTCTAACAATATTTTTTTCTCCATTGATTTTTAAAATTCACTCTGTTAGAAATTACAGGCCGTAATGATATTTACAACAAAAATAATTATGATGCATTGATATAGCTGGAATAATATTTAGAGTGAAAAAAATATAGATTACGTTTCCATGTTTAAATAAAATTTCTATCAGTAGAAACTACTTTTTCATTCAATAACATCAGGCAAGTGTATACATCGAAAAAAATTCTGTTTAAATTGAATACGTGCTTTTGATCATTCTATATTTATAGAATATGTTTCATACTGATTGACGTTTGGCTGTTTGAATGTATTTTTTATTTACATTCAATAGTAAAGCTTTCTGGTTGTTAAGTTCTCTGAATCGCTTATACATGCCGAGATCAATAACATGCATTTTGATTTTTGGACGTGCCACTGAAATTTAGTACAAGCTGTTCGCTCCCTCAACTTGAACTCACTGGATTATATCTTATTGGGCGATTTGACAGTTGTAATTTACCACAGTTCAGTAAAAAATAGGAACAGAATCAAGGAATTAGGTAATGAAAAATTGTAATAAGCACCGAATTGAAGTCTGAATTCAAACCTGTGAATTTTTCCTTATTGAAGCTACATATGATGAATAAAATTGACGCTGCCCTTGAATTCGAACCCTGGTTCGAAATTTCGCAGTGCAACGCATAAGCCATATGGCTTCATGAGCTATTTGAATTTGTCGGTTTTTTATAGGTTTCAGGCGTTCATTTTCAAAGATATTATAGTTTGGGAAATTCTCGTAACGTATATGCACGAAACTATGGAAATATTCGGAAACTGTTGGATCGATTTTGCCCATTTACGAACTCAACCTAGATATTTAAGCCTCAAACCTACCCTGAAAGTTTCAAGACTCTAGAAAACTGCAATGAATGTACAGAATCATTAAATTCTCGCTTCCTCACTGGAGAAAAACAATATGCTCCCGATTTTTTTAACAGCCTGTATAACTTATTGATCAATCTTACTAAAATATAATATAAATAAATATATTTTTGAAAATTTTTAATAACAAAACAGATTTAATCTGTTGGTCTTCTATAATTTTAATTTCAAGAAATTTTGTTCGAAAATTTTTTGAATTAATGTCTTATAATCACAGCTCATATTTAATTTAAGTATAAAATCAAAACTCAATATACAATATCAACTGGAATAAATAACCCAACAAATATAAATTGTCAATTAAAATTAATAAATAAATATTTGAAGGAGACAAAATTTTGTTTCTGATCCTTACTATTATGAAAACTAATTTCTTTTCAAAAATACAAAATATAATTTCAGGACTCTTCAGAAAATATAATTTATTTGAAATATTCAATATATTTAAATATTACTTCAAAAATCTTCATCGGCTCTACTTCACATTTAAAAAATAAAATTAATCAACAACAAATATAACTCACCTGACAACCTAATGATATCCTTGATTTTAATACACAGTTTTTAAAATCCAAGATATTCTATGCTCATCACAGAAAGCTGTAAGGTATTATATGGTTCTGTTTAAACCACTTGATATCCCATAATGAGTTTTATTCAAACCTACCATAATTATATATTATATATAAAGTAAAATAATAATAATATAAAATCAAAACTCAATATATAATATCAAATGGAATAAATAACCCTATAAATATAAATTGTCAATTAAAATTGATAAATATTTGAAGGAGACAAAATTTTGTTTCTTATCATACAATTATGACAACTAATTCCTTTTCAAAAATAATTTAAGGAATTCTCAGAAATTATAATTTATTTGAAATATTTAATATATTTAAATAAGTTACTTCAAAAATATCTCAAAACATGTATTATACAACCTAGTGATTTCCTTGATTTGAATACACAAACTTTAAAATTAAAGATAGTCGATGTTCGTCACAAAAATCATAGAATCATATATTATTATCTTAATATATTTCTGTGAAATAAAATAATGAAAAGGGGGATATTTTACTTGATAGAAGGCTTTTTTAATATGTCGAATATCAAACAAAGTAATTTTGTTATACTCCTTTTAATTTAATATAATTTCTTGAAAACTTTTTGAAAATAAATCAAATGAATGTCTTAGAAAATACTCTTTCATTTTTAGTAGACATTTCTGAATTTGTCTCCCTGGAATTCATAACTCAGTTTGAAATTATGTTGTTCCAACTGCACAAGAGGCTCACACAGATTTGTACACAAAGGTCAGCATTCTTTTCAATGAATCACATCTGCCTTCTTTCTTTATATATGCCTAGTCAGGTATAGATTAGGTTGTTTCGAGTTTCTCTTGTTATGAATCTGTTTGATCTAAAATTTTCTTAAAATACTTCTGTTTAAAGGACCAAAAATATATATTTCGAATTGCCTCTTTCTCTAGAGCAGTTTTAATTAATCAATATTCTAACCAAGTGGTTAATATATGATTGCTAGAAATGTTTGCGTTGCTCTATTCGATTCAATGAATTAAAACCGAAATTTGTCAGGAATTCTGTGACATAGTATCGAAATTTTCTAATGAATACCATTTATATAAACTTATTTTTTATTGGAAAAGTCATGTGTTATAGACGCCTGGTCCGCTTATTTCTTCCAAATTTTAGTGTGCGGAATATCCTTAATTATTTTATATTCAACATACGGCGGAGCTTCTCTGAAATGAGAATACTTGAAAACAAAGGGTTCATGGTGAAGGAATTCCAGGCATGCGACGAAATCGCAATCTATTTCAGAAGCCACCCTGCTGGTTTTTATGAGATTCGACCATATAAGGCACACGTGGAAGATCCATTTTAGGAATTGTGACGTTCCAAATATGTGCCGGGATCTGCCGATGTCTTTGTAACCCGTCTTGATTTCTGGTCAAAATGAGACCGTCTGGATGAGATATTGACACGTTTCTGTTCACATATAAGGGCTGTATCCATAATAATGCCTGGCTTAAGACGGAATGGTTTCACTGCTGATGGGCAACGCGATTATTGCAGCGTGCAGGAATTGAAAACTTTAGAGAGCGCGAATGACAGACTCTTCTACTTCAACTCTAGATAGGCCACCCTTTCTCAAAGGATGGAACATTATATTCATATTTTTCTAAAATCGCCATGTCAACATTGAATAATTCTTCGAAATCCGAAAACAACTTGTGGCGATTGGTAATAATAAAATTTGAATATTAAAATAAATTGAAATATGCTTATCTTTTACATTTTTAATTTCAAAAAAATTTTTATTCAAAAAACTTTTAGAAATAAATTTATGTCTACACAAGCACCGCTTACATTTAATAGACGTGTATAATCAAAACTCAATATATAATGTCAAATGGAATAAATAACCCAACAGATATACGAAAGTAATTAAAATTAATAAATAAATATTTAAAGGAGACAAAATTTTGTTTCTGGTCTTACCTTTAAGAACACCAATTGCCTTTTAAAAACACTCAAAGAATATAATTCATTTGAAATATTCAATATATTTAAATATTCGAACAAATTATTTCAAAAATCTTTAAAAATGTGTACTATATCTTCAAAAAACAAATATAATTCTAGACAATTCCGTCTTCAGTCCTCATTTAATATTTCAAATATCAAAATTAAAAACTTAACCTATATCTCTCACGTGTTAAAAGACTTAAGCTTCGAAATACAAATCAATTATATAATTCAAGATTGATCTATGTTCTAACAAAATCAAAGAACAGTGTGAGTTATTTTAAGGTTTATTTAAATTCATTGACATTCTATAATGAGATTTATTGAAGCCAAAATATAATTATATATTATATATAAAATAAAATAGAAAGGCCTTTTACTTGATAGAAGAAATATAACAAAATTTGAATATTAAAACAAATTGAAATATGTTTATCTTCTACAATTTTAATTTCAAAAAAATTTTTATTCAAAAAACTTTTAGAAATAAATTTATGCCTACACAAGCAGCGCTTACATTTAATAGACGTATATAATCAAAACTCAATATATACCCTCAAATGGAATAAATAATCCAACAGATATACGAAAGTAATTAAAATTAATAAATAAATATTTAAAGGAGACAAAATTTTGTTTCTGGTTTTACCTTTAAGAACACCAGTTGCCTTTTAATTGGTAATAAGTTTATTTATTAGTTAGATTTACAGACTGTTAGAGTGATAATATTCATTACTTATAGAATGGAAGGAATTTGAATCATAGTTTATTCATTGACGGAGTCTGAATGCTGTTGGTGATTGCCTGTTGTTGACATTTCTATTTCAACTAGAATGTTGATAAGTTTGAATGTGGAATTTTAATATCTAAATGAACAATAAGTGCTACTTTCCTTTCTTGATTGATAAGAATTTGTGGAAATTCAAAATGACGTGAAAACAATGAATTCCTTATAAATGTGTAAGATATATTAATTATCACAAATTTCTTTATGCATAACAACGATAATTTCCTCACATTGTGGCTCGTTCAGATTTTCAACCCATTCTAAATGAAAAATAGTTCAAATCTCAAATGGGTTCGGTACCGCTTGATGAAATTGAAAAAGACACATAATGGAACAATGAAATGCAGTCAACGGAATTCAAAATTGTGTAAAAATATTATTCGGCTATCCCTAGACATTGTTGGGTCCTATCCAAAAGACATCAATCTGAGAAACATTAGGTTTACTGTCTTTGACACTTAACTACACGTCTATTTGTCAACCACTCGATCAAGGAATCATTAAAAATTTTAAAGAGCACTATAGAACTATGATACTGAAATATTTGATAGTCAATATTGAAACAGCCTATTCGGCCAGCGATTTAGTTAAACAAATTATTAGATGCTCTGTATTTCATCAAACGTGCTTGAGATCAAGTTTCTACAGAGGTAGCAAAAAATGTTTTCATAAGGCAGGATTCACAATTGACAACCATGTTGAAAACTTATCACTCTCAATTCTCAAGGAAATTTACAGAGGAAAAAGTTACTAGATAGTAATCAATGAGCAGAATATTAATGATTTTTCCCATTGGTGTTCGTCCAAGAGGGATTTCACTTTATATAGTATTGTTAAATCTTTAAAATGATGTATCGCTCGATCCCTATTACGATTTAAGATTCTTGTGAAGTTTTCCAGCTCGTTTAGGGAGATGATTGCATAATTTACAATAAAAAAATGTCTTCGTTCGTTTAAAAATTGACCTGTCTCGGCGTTTCCTAGAAAAACTCATAACAACCATGTTGAAAACTTATCACTCTCAATTCTCAAGGAAACTTACAGAGGAAAAAGTTACTAGATAGTAATCAATGAGCAGAATATTCATGATTTTTCCCATTGGTGTTCGTCCAAGAGGGATTTCACTGTATATAGTATTGTTAAATCTTTAAAATGATGTATCGCTCGATCCCTATTACGATTTAAGATTCTTGTGAAGTTTTCCAGCTCGTTTAGAGAGATGATTGCATAATTTACAATAAAAAAATGTCTTCGTTCGTTTAAAAATTGACCTGTCTCGGCGTTTCCTAGAAAAACTCATAACAACCATGTTGAAAACTTATCACTCTCAATTCTCAAGGAAATTTACAGAGGAAAAAAGTTACTAGATAGTAATCAATGAGCAGAATATTAATGATTTTTCCCATTGGTGTTCGTCCAAGAGGGATTTCACTGTATATAGTATTGTTAAATCTTTAAAATGATGGATCGCTCGATCCCTATTACGATTTACGATTCTTGTGAAGTTTTCCAACTCGTTTAGGGAGATGATTGCATAATTTACAATAAAAAAATGTCTTCGTTCGTTTAAAAATTGACCTGTCTCGGCGTTTCCTAGAAAAACTCATAACAACCATGTTGAAAACTTATCACTCTCAATTCTCAAGGAAATTTACAGAGGAAAAAAGTTACTAGATAGTAATCAATGAGCAGAATATTAATGATTTTTCCCATTGGTGTTCGTCCAAGAGGGATTTCACCGTATATAGTATTGTTAAATCTTTAAAATGATGGATCGCTCGATCCCTATTACGATTTACGATTCTTGTGAAGTTTTCCAGCTCGTTTAGGGAGATGATTGCATAATTTACAATAAAAAAATGTCTTCGTTCGTTTTAAAATTGACCTGTCTCGGCGTTTCCTAGAAAAACTCATAACAACCATGTTGAAAACTTATCACTCTCAATTCTCAAGGAAATTTACAGAGGAAAAAAGTTACTAGATAGTAATCAATGAGCAGAATATTAATGATTTTTTCCATTGGTGTTCGTCCAAGAGGGATTTCACTGTATATAGTATTGTTAAATCTTTAAAATGATGTATCGCTCGATCCCTATTACGATTTAAGATTCTTGTGAAGTTTTGCAGCTCGTTTAGGGAGATGATTGCATAATTTACAATAAAAAAATATCTTCGTTCGTTCAAAAATTGACCTGTCTCGGCGTTTCCTAGATAAACTTATAACAACCATGTTGAAAACTTATCACTCTCAATTCTCAAGGAAATTTACAGAGGAAAAAAGTTTCTAGATAGTAATCAATGAGCAGAATATTAATGATTTTTCCCATTGGTGTTCGTCCAAGAGGGATTTCACTGTATATAGTATTGTTAAATCTTTAAACTGATGTATCGCTCGATCCCTATTACGATTTAAGATTCTTGTGAAGTTTTCCAGCTCGCTTAGGGAGATGATTGCATAATTTACAATAAAAAAATGTCTTCGTTCGTTTAAAAATTGACCTGTCTCGGCGTTTCCTAGAAAAACTCATAACAACCATGTTGAAAACTTATCACTCTCAATTCTCAAGGAAATTTACATAGGAAAAAAGTTTCTAGATAGTAATCAATGAGCAGAATATTAATGATTTTTCCCATTGGTGTTCGTCCAAGAGGGATTTCACTGTATATAGTATTGTTAAATCTTTAAACTGATGTATCGCTCGATCCCTATTACGATTTGAGATTCTTGTGAAGTTTTCCAGCTCGCTTAGGGAGATGATTGCATAATTTACAATAAAAAAATGTCTTCGTTCGTTTAAAAATTGACCTGTCTCGGCGTTTCCTAGAAAAACTCATAACAACCATGTTGAAAACTTATCACTCTCAATTCTCAAGGAAATTTACAGAGGAAAAAAGTTACTAGATAGTAATCAATGAGCAGAATATTAATGATTTTTCCCATTGGTGTTCGTCCAAGAGGGATTTCACTGTATATAGTATTGTTAAATCTTTAAAATGATGGATCGCTCGATCCCTATTACGATTTACGATTCTTGTGAAGTTTTCCAACTCGTTTAGGGAGATGATTGCATAATTTACAATAAAAAAATGTCTTCGTTCGTTTAAAAATTGACCTGTCTCGGCGTCTCCTAGAAAAACTCATAACAACCATGTTGAAAACTTATCACTCTCAATTCTCAAGGAAATTTACAGAGGAAAAAAGTTTCTAGATAGTAATCAATGAGCAGAATATTAATGATTTTTCCCATTGGTGTTCGTCCAAGAGGGATTTCACTGTATATAGTATTGTTAAATCTTTAAACTGATGTATCGCTCGATCCCTATTACCATTTAAGATTCTTGTGAAGTTTTCCAGCTCGCTTAGGGAGATGATTGCATAATTTACAATAAAAAAATGTCTTCGTTCGTTTACAAATTGACCTGTCTCGGCGTTTCCTAGAAAAACTCATAACAACCATGTTGAAAACTTATCACTCTCAATTCTCAAGGCAATTTACAGAGGAAAAAAGTTACTAGACAGTAATCAATGAGCAGAATATTAATGATTTTTCCCATTGGTGTTCGTCCAAGAGGAATTTCACTGTATATAGTATTGTTAAATCTTTAAACTGATGTATCGCTCGATCCCTATTACGATTTAAGATTCTTGTGAAGTTTTCCAGCTCGCTTAGGGAGATGATGGCATAATTTACAATCAAAAAATGTATTCGTTCGTTTAAAAATTGACCTGTCTCGGCGTTTCCTAGAAAAACTCATACCTACGGACTGCTTTATGTGGGCCACCTGTATATCAAGCAAAAGTCTTGAATCCAACGCATTCTCCGACAATTTATTTTGATTACTGCTTGATAACAAAACCGCAGGGCAAAGTTCACTCAAGCACACATTTCGATAGTCCAAATATAAACAATAAACTTTGGAAGGCCTTTAATAGAACCTGACATGGAATTTGATGAACATGTGTTGTTTGTTGTTCCAAGGAAATATCTACAACATTTCACAACATAGCAACCTGAGACCTTCTTTATTTACTGTACGATATTCAGTTTTAGCCAGCAGTTTTTCGCGAATTGTATACTATTGCCACACGAGCGAAAGGTAAAAGTCCAAGTGGATCCCAGAATTATATAACGTACCTGGCAGGGAAAAGACATAATTCAGTTAGAGACGTTGTTCTGCTTATTGAACCATTCCACCTTAAATTCACTCAGCTTCCACATCAGTTATTTTTCCTCCATCATCTTTTTTCCTTTGACAGCGGACTACTGGAGTATTCAGGGAAGTGAATTTTATACCTGTTCAAACATAGATTAGGGTGCAATATTTCTATTCCAGTCGTAAGTATGACAGATCAAGATGTCTCCTTTTTTCTCGATAACCGGTTATTTATAGATGAATGAATTTATAGGAGTATTTCAGACTGTTGAAACTGAAGAGGATTCGAATCTGAACCTTAGGATAAAAGTATTTGATTTTTTCATTTGCTTGTCATCTGAAAACTTATCTTTATTGTTTTATGGGTACTTCTTCGGACTAAGGTTTCCTTTGACAAATATTACTAGGCAAAGCTCCCTAACTTCAAGTTGGAGATATTTCGAAATTTTAACAGAGGAGGTAGGTGATTAAATTTCCGGAATGTTGTTCAATTCTAAAGATCTACTGTAAATAAACTCAGAAAATTGTAGTTTTCTTCACTCTCGAGGAGGCAAAAACTCTGTACAATGGAAAGTCTCATTGTGAACGTCAAAATAAACTATAATAAAATATATACATTTTATACCCATATGTATCGGGTGTTTTTTTTAGAGTGACAGGGATAACTGTGATTCGACAGAAGTAGCCATGCTGTTTTGACATTTCTGTTCAGTAAGCATTGACAAATTATCATGGAAAGACTCACGCCGCAACAACGTTTACAAATTGTTGCAATTTATTTTTAAAATCAGTGTTCTATTCGCCAAACTCATAGAGCACTTCGTGAAATTTATGGTTCACATAATCGTCCATCAGAGCAGCTTATTCGTCGAGCTATCGATAGATTTCGGACAACATTTTCTTTACTCGATGGAACAACAACAGCAAGACCAAGAACTGTACGTACAGAAGAAAATATCGCTGCTTTAATTCATAGTGTTAATGATGACTCTGTGTATCCACAACATGGAAAATTTTGCGTAAAGATCTTGGTCTACACCCATACAAGATCCAACTTGTTCAAGAACTAAAGCCACTTGACCATAATTAGCGTCATTTGTTTGCTGATTGGGCCCTAGAACAGCTTGAAGTTGATCCACTTTTTTATCGTAAAATTGTGTTTAGTTATGAAGCTCATTTCTGGTTGAACGGCTATGTAAACAAGCAAAATTCAGTATATGGAGTGAGAACAACCCTCAAAAAGTTCTGTAGGTTCCATTGCATCCTGAAAAATGCACTGTATGGTTTACTTTACATGCTGGAGGCATCATATTTCTTTAAAAACGATGCTGGAACGAATTTTACAGTAAATATTGCTCATTACAGATCAATGATCAATGAATATTTGTTTCAAAATTTGAATGGTATCGACCCAGAAGAGAGAGAGAGCGAGAGAGGAGACTAGCAAAAAGTGTCGTTACAACATTTGGTCTTAATTTATTCCATCTAGTCCGCGCGATAAGGAACTTCGTTCCAATAACATAAATAGTTGGTAATAATATATTTAAGCAGTTTCGAAGTGGCTTTCTTTGGCAGGGATACATAGCTTCAGACGCTTCTGGAAATTTTCGGCAATGGGTCGCAGCTGTTCGGGCGTTAATCGGTCCAATTCCCGGCGCAGGGATTGCTTCAGAGAGTGCCGGAGCACACACCCTGAGCTCCAAACCACACGCTGTAGTTTATTGGGTTGAGATCCGCCGAGTAGAGCAGCCATTCTGCAGATGTGAAGAAACCCGGAAAATAGTTTCAAACCATTCTTGCATCATTTTCGCATTGTGAGCCGAATCGGAGTCCTCTTGAAAGGTCCAATGCGTGTTGCAGAGGTTCTGCTAGGCTCACGGAAGTACTACGGGCCCGAGAATGTCGCATCGGTAGACTTCTATTGATTTTGACCCCTTGATCCACGAAAAACAAGGGTGTTTTGCAGCTGGCGCAAATTCCGCCCCAGACCATGACGGATTGCGGATTTTGACGATGACCAACGTACAGGGAGCCTCTGCGGACCAGACTCTGTCGTTTTGGTGGTTGTGTGATGGTTCTACGGTGAAAAGCTTCTAGCCTGTGAAGAGAATGCGCTCCCATTGCTGACCAGCGGCGAGACTAAAGAGTTGGCGGCACCTTTGGAGTCGTACGTGTTTTCATCCGTGAGGAGTTGAACTTCTTGGAGCTGGTAGGGCTTGAGGTTGGGCTCCTTTTTGGACATTTAACGAACGGATTCACGGTTGATACCGGTCTCACGGGCTATTTTCCTCATGGAGACTCTCGGATTTTGATTGACTTGCTTCTTGACGATGTTGCTAGGCGTATTGACAGTGCGTTTTCTCCCACTTCCTGGGCGACGACCATCATGGCCAAGCTCCTTGGAACGGCAAATTGCAGCGGACACGGTTTATCTGGGCACATGGGGCAAACGAATTATTTCGCATTGACCCTTACCTTGACGAAGCAGCTCCAAAATTGCACAATTTGGTTGCGCTTAAATACTTTCGTTCCAGAACACAGTAAAATTTGTCCGAATTTTTCTTGTCACCCTGTAATCTTGATGCGATTAATGTACAGCATCTCCGCCCCATTTGGTTTTGCGCTAAGTTTTACGATATACTCCTAGTAAATTTCGGAGAATTGATTATAACCAGTTTAAGAGTCTTCGAGTTCTGAGCATTTATGGGAGAAAAAATTCAATACTCCTGACCCTCCTTTTGATACGTTTCTTCGAAGAATGATAGAATAGGATAAAATAAAGGAATGAAAAGATTCACTTGTGTAGACGTGAATCTGTACAAACTTGATGTCTATAAATCTTGAACTGCGATGCGTTGAATGGAGGAAACCGCTGATACCGGTGTCGATTCACATCTTCAATAGTCACTACAATATCCAATTGATAGTCGTAAACTGTTCCCACATATTCAATTTACAAGACATAACTTTTATTGGACAAGAGATAACCCCGTCGAAGTATCTCCCATCGGAGAACAGAACGAACGCTTGTTTTTCGTTATGCACATTCCACACAATACAAACGATTCACATATATCCCAAGAGTCGTTAACACCGCAACTGGCGCCAAATGGTTATAATAATATCCACATCGTGTACAAGATGAAGCGATTTCGACATGGTCGATGAATCGGTCAAGTTGAATTTCTCTCCGCTTGTTCAGGTTTGGGAGATTAAAAGAGCTGTCGTGGGTATTGAGGTAATGAATCAACGATCGAGCGTCAGGGTGTGCGACCGGCTTTAAACATGTGCGAACGCGTTCTGCGTTCCATATTTCACGTTCTTTGTCCGTGCGAACGATCAAGTTGATCGATGTACTCGGAATAGTGACACATGTTTTGGTTTTAGTGTGGCGCCAGCTGGAATCGTGTAAAATGGGTTATGCTCGTAAATATAGATATTCTACGCTTCCTTGTATGTATTTCTTACGCACAATATGTACGGCTTGCCTGAGAAGTCTTTTAAACGACTCCATCCGCAACATTGATATGTGTCAGTCGGAATAGAAATAAGGGTTATGTTGACATACACACTACAAGGTGTCCCAACTAAAATTTGACCTCCCAGAACTCAGAAACGAAGTTTTCGAAGATTTGTTCCGAAAAAACCACCCATGAAGGTGGCATTGAACTCAAATTATTCTGCCACTAAATAAACAAATTTGAAAATTCCAATTGCGATAATTAGAGAACAGAAAAAACTTATCAACTAAACCACATCCAACATCTCCTCTGCATTCAAACACTGTTGGGCGTTGTTGCCATCGAATGTGGTCAGAGAAATTCCTTCTCACTAATACAGAACTTGAAAATTATTTTTGTATAGGAGGCCGTGGCAGGCTCACTGGAGCAAGAATTCATTACCATATTTCTTATTGTGAATAACGCATGTATAATCAAAATAAAAAAATCTACTAAAGTGAGATCCACAGTTTTATTTACGAATTTAAGTATCGGGTGGTTTTTTTTAAAATGATAGAACTTTCGATAGGGATAACTGTGATTTGACAAAAGGTAGAAGCCATGTTGTTTTGACATTTCTGTTCAGTAAGCATTGGCAAATTTTCATGGAAAGACTCACGCCGCAACAACGTTTACAACTTGTTGAATTTTATTTTCAAAATCAGTATTCTATTCGCCAATCTTATAGAGCACTTCGTGAAATTTATGGTTTGCATGATCGTCCATCAGAGCAGCTTATTCGTCGAACTATCGATAGATTTCGGACAACATTTTCTCTACTCGATGAAACAACTAGACAAACAACTGTACGTGCAGAAGAAGATATCGCTGCTGTAAGTCATAGTGTTAATGATGATCCAGATTTATTCATTCGTCGACGTTCGCAACAAGTTGAACTCTGTGCATCAACCATATGGAAAATTTTGCGTAATGATCTTGGTCTACACCCATACAAGATCCAACTGGTTCAAGATCCACTTTTTCATCGTAAAATTGTGTTTAGTGATGAAGCTCATTTCTGGTTGAGCGGTTATGTAAACAAGCAAAATTGCAAAGTGAACACAATCCTGCAGGTTCCATTGTATCCTGAAAAAGGCACTGTATGGTGTGCTTTATACGCTGGAGGCATCATCGGTCATTTTTCTTCAAACACGATGCTGGAGCAAATGTTACAGTGAATGGTGATCGTTACAGATCGATGATCGATTGATTATTTGTTTCAAAATTGGAATGGTATCGACCCAGAACTGTTTTAGTTCCAACAAGATGGTGCTACAACTCATGCTGCTACCGTAACAATTTATTTATTGAAAGAACGATTTGGCCTTACTCGTAAAATTGTGTTTAATGATTAAGCTCCTTTCTGGTTGAACAGCTATGTAAACAAGCAAAATTACCGCATATGGAGTGAAAACAATCCCCAAGAAGTTCTGCAGGTTCCATTGCATCCTGAAAAATGCACTGTATGGTGTGCTTTACACACTGGAGGCATCATCGGTCCATATTTCTTTAAAAACAATGCTGGAGCTAATGTTACAGTGAATGGTGCTCGTTACAGATCGATGATGAATGATTATTTGTTTTAAAATTTGAATGGTATTATTCCAGAAGTGTTTTGGTTCCAACAAGATGGTGCTTCACCTCATGCTGCTACCGTAACAATTGATTTATTGAAGGAAAGATTTGGCCTCCAAGATCATGCGACATAACTCCACTGGATTATTTTCTTTGGGGATATGTTAAGTCATCGGTTTATGCTGATACACCAGAAACAATAGGCGCTTTGAAAGCCAAAATAACCCTTGTTATTGATGAAATAAGATCTGAATTACTCGATTAAAAAAAATTGGCTCAATCTTAATTTAAATGTGTTTTATTTCAACCTAAAGTTCTATCACTCTAAGAAAACAACCGATACTAGTTTTATATGGAATTAAGAATATATACAGCTATTATCTAATGAAGTTTTCATATTTACCTTACGCCCTAACAATTCCATCGGAACTTCTGGTTACCAGGTTCCCAGAGATATAAAATTATTCATTCTACAACAATTGGCGCCCAACGTGGGGCTCACAAAATTATTAGAAATATAATAATTAATTTATTATAGTAGCTTTACGTTTGGACAAACTTAATATTTCCCAAAAGTGCAACCTGATATAACCGCATATTTAGAATATAAATCTCCTTAAGCCCTGTCGTATCGAGTACATTCCTATTTTACATTTAACAAGCTGTATTTCACTCCATACTCAGGCAACAAAAGAAATAACTCATAGCGATTAGCTTGACCCATTTATCCCTCCAAATCCTGATTAACAGCAACCGCCATCCTAGGGCGATCGAAGATCTCGAAACCACAATCAGAACAATCAAACACCGGCGTAAATCACAATCAACGTCTTACAAATTAATCGTTAACTCTTCCAGTTGTCAACACAAATTATGCTGCTTGTACAGCCGTCCTGAAATAATAAGATTACCTAAAAATATCGCCCGCTTGAGCGGGTGCTGAGATTTATCTCGCAAATGGCACCGAAGGGTCTTAAAGCGCCCTGAAGCACGTGTTTCGACAAACACCTAGAACGTTCAACCGTATCGGGAAGACGGCAGAATCCTCCTGCGCTCCATAAGCACCTCGTATAGTGGCGTCCTTATTGCCGCCTTCGATCCCGACTTGAAATATTGAATATACGAAACGGGAATGAGGCGGAAGTGGAACAGGCGAAGAATGCAGGGTTCTGGAGGCGTTCCACGTTTTTGAGCCGCCGTAGCACGTGCACTTTGGGGACTCGAGTTGTAGTCATAAATAAGTGGATCTTAAAATGGGTAGATATTTGACGGGGAGAATTCTTTTGTGCGCCCAACGTACTTGTTCACCAATACGATGTCACAACAAAATGTCTTTTCACATATGAAGATGAAAACGGTGAATTCTGAAAGAAATAATTGATTCCACAAACGCTCTATAATTCTAAAGGATTTTTAAGTGTATCGGATGTTTTTTTTTGAAGTGATAGAACTTTAAATTGAAATAAAACACATGTAAATTAAGATTGAAGCCTATTTTTTCATTAAATGTAAGATAATTTTATGACATTTATGTTCTGAGAATAATTTCCGGCATATGTCCACCACGACTAGCTCTGAGGAACCGCATTCGACCAGACCAATTTTGGACCTCTCTTTCGAGTAATTCAGGCCTTATTTCATCAATGACACGAGTTATGTTGGCTTACAAAGCGTCTATTGTTTCTGGTTTATCATCATAAACCAATGACTTGACATACACATTTCTTGAAATAATGTTATCGCCAAATCTTTTTTTCAATAAATCTATTGTTACGGTAGCAGTACGGTAGTACAATCTTGTTGGAACCAAAACATTTCTGGGTCGATACCATTCAAATTTTGAAACAAATAATCATTGATCTTCGATCTGTAACGAGCACTATTCACTGTAACATTGGCATCGTTTTTAAAGAAATATGGACCGATGATGCCTCCAGCGTGTAAAGCACACTATACAGTGCATTTTTCAGGATGCAATGGAACCTGCAGAATTTCTTGAGGATTATTTTCACTTTGTATAGCCCAATTTTGCTTCTTTACATAGCCGTTCAACCAAGGAGCTTCATCAGTAAACACAAGTTTACGATAAAAAAGTGGGTCAACTTCAAGCTGTTCTAGGGCCCAATCAGCAAAAAAATGACGCTTATTATGGTCAAGTGGATTTAGTTCTTGAACCAGTTGTAGAATGGTTGTAGACTGGGTGTAGACCAAGATCTGCACGCTAAATTTTCTATGTGCTGGATGCACAGAGTCCAACTTGTTGTGAATAGACAAATCTGGATCATCATTAACACTATGACTTACGGCCAGTTTCATAAACAACATCAAAAGGCTCCTTTATGATAAAGTCCTCTTATGAAAAAGGATCCTTTAAATGGGAGCATCAGTTTCATAAACGCACATCGACTGTCCTTTACTTAAAGCTTCCGTCATATGTTTCCGACCGTTGGCTATCCTGAGAACTAGTGATTTTACGAATGTAGTTGGTGATATTCTGTAAAAATTGTGAGTTATGCGTTGGAACTTGTAAAAAGAAAAAGAGAACAAGCATAAATCGATCTTTGCATTAACATGGTTATGTGCAGAAGACAGTATATTGAAATTTATATCATTATTACGTGCGAATCGTTATATTTTATTACGTGGGTTATATGAATGTATATGGAAGAAAAGAGAAAAAAAGTATTACTTTAAAACCTGAGGAGGAACTATGCCTCTTGGAATTGATTGAAAAAGAGAATTTTAATATTATAGATTAAAGTCTGGCAGAGAATAGAAACTGCTTTCAATGCAACAGTTCTCCATTGGAGAAATGGGGACCAGCTCAAATCCAAATATGACAATATAAAAACTAAAACTAGAAGGTGGTAGCTGCTCAACGCAGTCATATTGATTGGTGGTGGGGCTTCATTGAAATTGAGGGAGCCAATTTCCAAACAGTTAAGCCCAACTGTTACGAACCCACTTGCCGAAGCGAAAGAGATGTGTTATAAAAAAAACAGCTCTAGTAGAAGCTCAGATAGTAGCTATCAAGGAAGAGAATAGAAGAAAAGAAGAGGAGCATTCAAAGCTTAAAAAATTAGATTTGCAAATTATGGAGATGAAGAGCAAATTAAATAATAATAATTAAATCTTTTTTATTTTGAATGCACTTTCTGGAAAAAGCGGTATTAGAATTCTATCAGCATTGCTGCAGACTATGAAGTCCCCTCAAATTTGAATTAGAAACAGAAATTTCAATAACACATAATATTTTTATTTCTTTATTCTCACTTGAAACTTTTTCAGATGTTACCTTAATTAAAACAATGAATCAGAAATACAAACAAAGAAGCCTATCTAAATACATACCTTGTAAAATCTTATAAAAATTATATGAAATATTGTCATGTTGAAGATACAAATTGAATATGAAGAATAGTTCCACAAGTGACAAGCAAATTTATTTTCAATTATCACACAAATATAAATTTTAAATTAGCAAAATGTTTATTAATTATAGACTCTCGCTTGACGAGCTGCATTAACATTAGTTGAATTTGTTTGAAAGTCCTCTTCCTCCTGCAATCATTCATTTGGAAATATTTCGTTCATATCTACATATTGTGCAAAATAGCGGTAGCAACAATAATTGCCCTTATGGTCGTTAACTTAACACTCATTCCTTTAGAAAGTATAGGAAAATGACGTTTCCAAACTCCATACTTTCTCTTCACCACATTTCTAGTTCGTATAATTGACTGCTTATATAAATTTTCAGCTGCAGTTATAGCTTCCGGTAACTTTGTCATAAGATAAGTCTGCAAACTATAACCACTACCACCAAGTAACAAATACCGTCCAAATTTACCACTCTCAAATTGTCTCTTCAAGACACTGTTATTAAAGATGGTTTGATCATATATTTCCAGTTCCATAGAATCTCAATGTCAATAGTAGTTGGTTCATCGGTTCAATACAGCTGCCTCTGAAAATTGTCAATTTAATGATTTGGTATATATAAAATTATATCAACAAAATAATAAATCGAAATTTATTCACCAGTTAAATGGGAAGTACAATTGATCTGCAATTTGTTGAAGCAAAGATTAAACAGTTGATTTTGTCAGGCAAAAAACGATAGAAGAAATCTAGATCATCTAACGTGGAAAAATGTCTCTCCTCTAAATTTTTGGTCTTCTCACAATTATTTCTTCATCATTTAATGAAGAAGTAGAACTAAAATCAGCATTCAACATTTGGTGCAACATATTTGGTAGTACGCTAAAATTAAAGAAAATGGGTAAATGTGACAGAACAAGGTTATGTCCACTGTTTTCGTGTTTTCGAGCACCTGCGCAGTGTCGAGCTTCTCGTTAAAGGATCCTTTTCCAGCCGTAAAGGGCCGATTTTCTCACTTTAAGATAAAGGGCACTTTTAAGTTTCCTTTAACCTCAAAATTTTTTTATGAAACACGTTTTATCATTAAAGGAGACTTTTTGGGAAAAAAGGGGCTTTAATGTTGTTTATGAAACCGGCCGTTACAGCAGCGATATTTTCTTCTGCACGTACAGTTCTTTGTCGTGTTGTTGTTGTTGCATCGAGTAGAGAAAATGCTGTCCGAAATTTATCGATAGTTCGACGAATAAGCTGCTCTGATGGAAAATTATGTGAACCATAAATTTCACGAAGTGCTCTATAAGTTTGGCGAATAGAACCCTGATTTTGAAAATAAATTTCAACAATTTGTAAACGTTGTTGTGGCGTGAGTCTTTCCATGATAATTTGTCAACGCTTACTGATCGGAAATGTCAAAACAACATGATTTCTTCCTTCTGTCAAATCACAGTTATCCCTATCGAAAGTTCTATCACTCTAAAAAATACCCGATAAATGGTGTTTTTGAAAATAATTCTTTTTCACATGTGGTAGAACTCTTCAAAGTAAATCTGCCTATTAAAATTTTGAGAGTGGCGATGGTAAAAAAATTATGGATTAAATAGATCCTAATAAAAGGTGGGCCATTTTGAAGCAGCGAATGTAGGGGTGTTCCAAAAGAGCATTTGGAAAGTTGTTGAATTCTCCTTTTTCTCAATGGCCTTTATGATTGAAAGAATATACAAATAGGCCATCAATTTACCGTTTATAATATTATATGGTTAAGTGACATATTTCTCATTTAAAAAATGATTCTTTCTATACAATGTTCTGCAAAACAGGTTGATTTCTGGTTTTGCAGAACATGTTTTCGTGCTATCTTTTCCAATTCAAATATATCTAATATTATTTGTCCAAACGTTCTCACAACTTTCCATATTTATAATTGATTTACACAACTCTTATAAATTAGGAGAATACGAAAACACCAGAATTCGCTATTTTAATGCTTAATTGGCCTTTTTCATGAGACCAAGTGACATGATGAATTATATTTTCAGAAATTTCCCCATATTCGTATTAAGTATCAATTATTATTAAGTATTAAGATACCCATAATATTCAATTAGGGTCTTTGAAGATCTGCTAATTTCCGAAATTGCATAAATTTTTGTTAATTAAAAATAAAAAGTTGGTATGTCGTATCGCTGAACTGTGACGATTGATGAAAATTACTTTTATAGTACATTATTTCTAATTTTATGTCAGCATTAGTTAATTATTACCTAAATCGTTAAATTTTACTTCACGAATATCGTGATTTTTGAACAGAAAAACAGTTATCGAATGCATTCAAGTCTTGTTGGAAGTTGAACCAGTCCAAAGCGTCAGCTATACGGGAAAAGATCTTCACATCGTCAGCAAATATCAAAAATTTAAAAAATTTAAAACATCTATTTATATCATCAATATAAACTATAAATAAAAGAGGCCCAAGGAGAGACCCCTGAGGCACCCCCGAGTCCACACAGAAAGATGATGAAAAAGGGAACAATTTGAAATCTATTATTGAGATATGAAGATAAACAACGTAGCAAATTTCCACGCACACCTATCTCAGACAATTTTTTCATCAAGCTGCTATGATCAACCTTATCGAAGGCCCTCGAAAAATCGGTGTACACAGAATCAACCTGCATCTGACTATTCATTGCTTCTAGAATATACTCTGAATAAAGGACCAGATTGGACACAATATTTCTCTTAGGAACAAATCCATGGTTTTCAAGAGGATTCCACCTGAAATACTTAATTTGCTTATGGGCCTATACATTTCAATATTAAGTTTATCGCGCATTTTCGAAATTGGAACGACGCAAGCCGTTTTCCATTTTCTGGGAAATTCACACTGGCTGAACGATCGGTTCATTAGAATTATAAGGGGAATATATAACGATTCAGGGCACTGCCTGATAAATAAAGACGGTAATCCATTCAGACCTGCACCCTTCTTCTCATTCAGCCCAAAAAGAACCTCAAGAACCTGATCCTCGGTTACTATGATCTCATGTATCGAATCATAATTGCTGATATACAAGGACACATTGGAAAACTTCTGTTTATATGGTTGAGAAACATTACTAAAGTAATTTGAAAAAAGGCTGTATACATTTGAACCTTCAGCTGTCTCATTATGTCATTTTATTAGAAAACGAGGTACGACAATTTTTTAGGCGCTTCCAGAAAGGTTTTGAATTACCTGGCTGTTCATTCTCAACTGAAGAGATGTAACAAGTGTGGTCAGGACGAACAGCTTTTTTGGTTTTACGTCTTAACTCAGAGAAAACATGGTAATCGAAATTTCTAGAGTTCAGCTTCCACCTTTTATGCGATAGATTTCAGACAACATTTTCTCTACTAGATGCAACAACAACAACAAGGCAAAGAACTGTACGTACAGAAGAAAATATCGCTGCTGTAAGTCATAGTGTTAATGATGATCCAGATTTGTCCATTCGTCGACGTTCACAACAAGTTGGGCCTTAGAACAGCTTGAAGTTGATCCACCTTGTTATTGTAAAATTGTGTTTAGTGATGAAGCTCATCTCTGGTTGAACGGCTATGTAAACAAGCAAAATTGCCGTATATGAAGTGTAAACAATCCTCAAGAAGTTCTGCAGGTTCCATTGCATCCTGAAAAATGCACTGTATGGTGTGCTTTACACGCTGGAGGCATCGTCGGTCCATATTTCTTTAAAAACGATGCTGGAGCTAATGTTACAGTGATTGGTGTTCGTTACAGATCGATGATCAATGATTATTTGTTTCAAAATTTGAATGTTATCGACCTAGAAGTGTTTTGGTTCCAATAAGATGGTGCTACACCTCATGCTGCTACCGTAACAATTGATTTATTGAAACAAAGATTTGGCGATAAAATTATTTCGAGAAATGGTCCAGTTAATTGGCCTGCGACATAACTCCACTGGATTATTTCACCCGATAGTAGTAGAAGGACAAGATGAATTTTTCATCCATATAAGCTTAAAAGTCACCTTCATAATCCACACTTTTGGATTATATTCAAAAGCATCCGAACAAATGAAAACCGAAATAAAAACAATCTATCTTACTTAATAGAATGTCGAAAACTAACAAGATAATTAATATCCTTCCACATCGTCATTCTTTTTTTAACCTCCCTACAGTGACAGTCTTTCGAGTCGCTCGACTTCTGAAAGTTTCAAATGACACAGTGTTATTAGTCAGAGGGGTTTAGTGACCCCTGGAAAGCAAGACATAAGGGCAAGTCGACTCTGAATTGCAGGCACTCCTATTTGATTATCATGGGGATGGTAAATTTTTCACCCCGCATTCGTCATATGAATTACAAATCTACGGAAATATGGGGTATATAATGATGTCACTGTGGAGGGGTGGATTTAGACATAATGCAGCTTTTGATGCAAAGCCATGCTGATAATTCGTCCGGGGTCATATTCACTGTAACTGAAAGGGGGTAGGCACCCTTGTCAGTAGTTCATGACTTCTGTTAACTGAGGATAACAGCTGTTTTTTGTATGTCAATTGAAGCAGTTTTTCGGTTGAATAAAATGGAAAGCATAAACACGCAGTTGTACAGTTAAGTTATAATAGGTTGGAGAAAAAAATCCATTATTTTCTTGGTATCATGTTTTTTTATATAGAATTATTTTATATACTCAGTGACACAGGAAGTGTTACACCTCTTCATCTTGAATTTATGACAACAGAAGACTATTCTTGAAGCATTTTCTATGGTAACAAATTGGCTGAATTGACAGCATGGATAATATAATTCAATAAAATAAGATGTATCCATGTAAGTCCAGGTGTGGATACACCCCCATCATTTTAATAGTTCTCAACAAATCTCAAATTATGAATGTCCTAAGATTTTTTTTAGAGTGATAGAACTTTAAATTGAAAAATAACACCTTTGAATTAAGATTGAAGCCAAATTTCTTTTATTTGAAAGATAATTTTATGACATTTATGTTTTAAAAATAATTTCCGCCATATGTCCACCACGACTGGCTCTGAGGAACCGCATTTGACCATACTATTTTGGACCTCTTTTTCAAGTAATTCAGGTCTTATTTCATCAATAACAACAGATATGTTGGCTTCCAAAGCGTCTATTGTTTCTGGTTTATTAGCTTAAACTAATAACTTGACATAACCCCAAAGAAAATAATCCTGTGGGGTTATGTCGCATGATCCTGGTCCATTTCTCAAAATAATGTTATCGCCAAATCTTTCTTTTAATAAATCAATTGTTAGGGTAGCAGCATGAGGTGTAGCACCATATTGTTGGAACCAAAACACTTCTAGGTCGATAACATTCAAATTTTGAAACAAATAATCATTGATCATCGATCTGTAACGAACACCAATCACTGTAACATTAGCTCCAGCATCGTTTTTAAAGAAATATGGACCGATGATGCCTCCAGCACGTAAAGCACACCATACAGTGCATTTTTCAGGATGCAATGGAACCTGCAGAATTTCTTGAGGATTGTTTTCACACCATATATGGCAATTTGCTTGTTTACATAGCCGTTCAACCAGAAATGAGCTTCATCACTAAACACAATTGTCCTTTAAAAAGTTGATCAACTTCAAACTGTTCTAGGACCCAATCAGCAAACAAACAACGCTTATTATGGTCAAGTGGCTTTAGTTCTTGAACCAGTTGGATCTTGTTTGGGTGTAGACCAAGAGATTTAGGCAAAATTTTCCATGTGGTAGATGCATAGATTCCAACTTGTTGTGAACGTCGACGAATAGACAAATCTGAATCATCATTAACACTATGACGTACAGCAGCGATATTTTCTTCTGTACGTACAGTTCATTGTCTTGCGGTTGTTGTTGCATTGAGTAGAGAAAATGTTGTCCGAAATCTATCGATAGTTCGATGAATAAGCTGCTCTGATGGACGATCATGTAAACCATAGATTTCCTTATGTGTTCTATAAGTTTGGCAAATAGAACACTGATTTTGAAAAACAATTCTAACAATTTGTAAACGTTGTTGCGGCGTGAGTCTTTCCATGATAATTTGTCAATGCTTACTGAACAGAAATGTCAAAACAATCATACATGTCCATACAAGGGTTACAAACTTATGTGATTGGCTCCCAAAGTCCGCAGGGTTGCATCTTCTACAAGAAATTTCTTGAACACAGGAGGAAAATGTTCATTATTTTTATTGGTTAATGGATAACTGACATTACTTTAAAAATTATTAATATGCAGCTCTAACTGTGGAAAACTTATGAATAATGCAAGGGTTTAAAGGATTTAAAGGATTGAGAGAGATATTGTAAGAGTTGAATACTAAAGACGGTTTTAAAAGGAAAAATATTCTCAAATATGTAGTTTGGCAACACAGGAATTGATAGTATTCACATTGGACCAGTTAAATATTAAGCGATATAATGTTAGCTTCAGGTGAAAACGTAACTCTTTTAATACGTCTTTTATATAACGTCATGATTAATAGTTTAACTATACTGAACGTAAATGCCAGCTAGTGTCATTGTGTCCATCATTACAAATTCAATCAGCTCCGGAACAGATGACTATCAACCCCCTCGTACAAAGAACGGTATCGTAGCAGAATCTGAGACATGTAATGTTCCCATAACCTGAATCGCCACATTCAATTTTCATAGGACAATTTGAACCGCATTGCTCCCTACCCATTCATTTCCACAAGGAGGCGAATATTCATTATGTAGTTAACTTAATTGACGGTCATGTGCTTCAACTACGCATACTTATGAAAATACAGCTCTTCGAGGGACTTGAAAGCCTTCTCCGCGCCGGCATTTAGGCAGATAATGGACTGGTGTTATCGGTTTTCTACAGGAAGTCAGCTGATATCTGTTTGAACTACTATGGGCCAGAATGGAATAGTATAGTGTTACGTGGAATTCAACGAGATGGGTGTTCTGTTCGGAGAAGACCAAGAGATCGAGAACGGATAGTTCTGGTTCTCTTCGTAGGTATTTAAATGATCATCTGTTTTGTTGAGATGGGACAGATTACGGCTCCTCTCATTACCTCTCATTATAATTCAATACAGGGTGTTAAACGAGAACGATAAATTAATGAAAAATGCCTAATTATCAAATGTATTATGGTTGCGTTAAAGCGGAAAATAAGATCTGTGCGCTCCAGACGTTTATTGAGCCACCACCGAAAAGAGTTGTTGGCGTCATGAAATGTTTATTATACCGTTGACTCTGATCTCGCCACAACATCATTCGCCCATCGGACTGATACAGACGAAATCTGGACTCACCCGTGAACAGGTAGGATCTCCATCCGTTCGCGTTCCTGTTCTCTTGTTCAATAGCTCAACGATATCTTACATCCGGGTGCTCCCTACTTAATCACGGATGCGTGGCAGATCTTTTTGTCGCCAAATTGAAATTGAGGCATTCCGAATTGTGTAACCAGAAATTATTCCAATTAGCTTGCCGGAATGACCTATTAATTCGGGATTCTGTGAAGATGTGCTATTAACGGTAGTAGAATAAGTTACTATGTAAACGAAACGCTCCATGTGAGCCACTCACAATAATAAGTAGAAATCAGCATATATATATGTGTATTATTTAATTAAAAAATATAGAATCAGTTACGGCCAGTTCCATGAACAACATCAACAGGCTCCTTTATGATAAATTCCCTTTGTTAAATGGGACCATCAGATTCATAAACGTACATCGACCGTCCTTTACTTAAAGCTTCCTTTAATGCGCCCGTCATATGTTTCTGACTGTTGGCTAGACGACAACTAGTGATTACGAATATAGTTGGTGATATTCTGTAAAAATTGTGAGTTATCCGTCGGAACTTGTAAAAGGATGTCATGTTGAAGGTACAAATTGAATGTGAAGAATAGTTTCACAAGTGCAAATTAATTTTCAATTATCACAAAAATTTAAATTGTAAATTAGTAAAATATTCATTCATAATCGACTGTCTCACTTGACGAACTGCATTAAGATTAGTTGAATTTGTTTCAAAGTCCTCTTCCTCCTGCACATCATGCAATTATTCATTTGGAAATATTTCGTTCATATCTACAGTAATATTGTGCAATACAGCAGTAGCAACAATAATTGCCCTTATGGTCGTAAACTTAACACTCATTCCTTTAGAAAGTATAGGAAAACGACGTCTCCAAACTCCATACTTTCTCTCCATCACATTTCTAGTTGGTATAATTGACTCCTTATATGAATTTTCAGCTGCAGTTATAGCTTCCGGTAACTTTGTCATAAGATAAGTCTGCAAACTATAACTACTATCACCAAGTAACAAATACGGTCCAAATTTACCACTCTCAAATTGTCTCTTCAAGACACTGTTATAACAGATGGTTTGATCATGTGTTGTGCCAGTCTGAATCACACTCGGTTTGAACATTGAGCGCAAAATAATGTTCTCGACATCGAAACATCTCTTCATCATCATCACATGGAGAAGTGATTTTAATTAATATGCAATCTATAGCACCAAGGACACGTGGAAATCTAGCAATTGCATAAAACTTTTCTGCTGCTTACATTTCATGATCACCTTCACACATCTTTATATATTGTGGACACAGGGATGCGATTGCAAAAGAAACTCTTCGAATAATTCTAGAAGCAAAAGGTTTCCCAAGAAATCTCCGGCTGTTTAATATCAGCATATTTCCAGTTCCATAGAATCTCAATGTCAAAAGTAGTTGGTTCATCGGTTCAATACAGCTGCCTCTGAAAATTGTCAATTTAATGATTTGGTATACAGAAAATTGTATCAACAAAATAATAAATCGAAATTCGTTTACCTGTTAGATGGGAAGTACAATTGATCTGCAATTTTTGAAGCAAATATAAAACAGTTGGTTTTGTCAGGCGAAAACGATCGAAGACATCTAGATCATCTGACGTGGTTATGTTGTTCCCTCCTTCTGTAAATTTTTGGTCTTCTCACAATTATTTCTTCATCATCTGATGAAGAACTAGAGCTTGAATCAGCATTCAACATTTGGTGCAACATATTTCGTAGTACGCTGAAATCAAACAAAATGGACAAATGTGACAGAGCAAGGTTATGTCCACTGTTTTTGTGTTTACCGAGCACCTGCGCAGTGTCGAGCTTCTCGTTAAAGGATCCTTTTCCATCCGTAAAGGGCCGATTTTCTCACTTTAAGATAAAAGACGCTCTTAAGTTCCCTTTAACTTTTAAATTTGCTTATGAAACAAGACTTTTTGAGAAAAAGGAGGCTTTAATTTCGTTTATGAAACTGGCTGTTAATTTGCTATCATTTTCAACATGCTAAGAGCCCTGATATTCGACGAATTCTTATCTTATTCAATATTCAGTGGTAGTAAATATTAAGTTATCTTCTTCAAACTAATTTGTCTATCTTCCTTACGGGAATACCAGGCATATCTGTATGCAGTTTTCTTTCCTTCAAACTCTAATGATATCAGAGAAGCAGATACAAATTTACCTGAGTATTGTACATAAAGGATTAGATTTCTTAGGAATTCAACCGGAAGCAGCCTGTATCTATGGGACGTCTCCTCCATCCATTAAGGCGATTATAACACGCCTAGTGACAAGTGGAGTAGATCTGCCCAACTAGAAGCTCGTCATCCCGTTTCAAACATAACAATAACGCAATTCCAGTTGTTCTTTCGTCACAGGCGATAAATATCGATGTTATTGTTTCGTTGATTGCCTTCATTTTGTCTTTTGGCCATTTCGGAATAACCAATTCATCTAGCAGCTCGATTTCACAACAAAAGGTATTTCAAAACAACCTCCTGTTATGATCGTGACAATCGTAAATCCCCGGGTCACAGGCCTCCTCATTTTTCCATTGTGCTACGCGGTGACTTAATGAAGTCTGCCGCTTTAATTTTATACCAGCATGAAGTAATGAGGTATTACACGAAGTCCTGTTATCCTCTTCACAAACTGCTCATCGAAAAATGCAATTAGCGAAAATAAAAACAGGAACCGCGTCGATTCCCCGATACGTGTATGCAATTATGTTTGATGAGAAACGCCGAAGGTCTCAGGGTCAGAGAAACTCGCATTATGATGACATTTTTGAAATTCACCTCTTTTGTTCTTCGTGAACGTCAATGTTTCGATATTGCATTGAAGCTCTTCTGGAAGTGAAGTTAGGAGACGGCTACAAGCTGTTCTGGTATCGGAAACGTTTCGTCCCGTAAACATCCATAAGACTCTTCAGATTGGCCATCATGATAGAAACGAAAGTAGTTAACCCACGAACACTTAAGATCAAAGAGATCGAAGATGAAATACCGGTGAAGTCGCGGAAGAGCAGAATAAACCGGCGTTTGACGCGTTCTCACGTGTCAGAGGATTAAAACGCGTAAAGTAAGGCGGTGAGTCGCCACAGCATATCCCAGATTTCGTCCATTGCTTTTTTGAATGGAATAGTAAACAAGTTTAAATTATTCTTTACTACTATCGGGTGGTTTTTTTAATGGGATAGAACTTTAAATTGAAATAAAACACATTTAACTCTGAGGAACCGCATTCGACCAGACCAATTTTAGGCCACTTTTTCGAGTAATTCAGACCTTATTTCATCAATAACTCGAGTTATGTTGGCTTCCAAAGCGTCTATTGTTTCTGGTTTATCAGCATATACCAATGACTTCACATAACTCCAAATAAAATAATCCTGTGGAGTTATGTCGCATGATCTTGGAGGCCAATTAATTGGATCATTTCTCGAAATAATCTATGATTGTTTCGGTCTTTACTTGGACGGAAATTCATCTTGAAAATATGAATAAAAACAGTATTCTTATTTCCGCTAATATTTTATTAACACTACGATCGTTACGTCATACCATGACTTATTCAGGTGAGTATTACAAGATATAGTAATAATAATAATAATAATAATAATAAGTATACCATGAACAAGAATTTCATTATATAGTACATGGACATAACAAAAAATAGAAGGGGTGAAGAGAGTTTTACAATTCTTTTGGAATTCTGAAAAATTACTCAAAAAAGATTCAACAAAGGGGAGCTACTTAATTCTGTTTGGTTGTTCAATAATATTTTTTTTTAGGATATCTATTAATTTCTAAAGTTTCTTACAAGTTTAATCTGAAACTTTTGTTTTCTGTGTGTAAAATTTCAAAGTTACTTTGTCCTGTGTCTAGAAGGTGCTCTGCATAGGTTGAATTTCCCTTTTTGTTACAATAACATTTTGAATGTTCCCTAAGTCTCATCTGGAACGGTCTTCCTGTCTGACCAACATATACAAAATGGCAAGTACCGCAAGTTAACTTATAAACACCTGATTTCTTGTTCTTAGATGTTTTATCTTTTTTAGTTTTTATTAATTTTCCTAGGTAGTTATTCGTTTTATAAGAAATTCTAAAATTGTGGTTCTTCTTTAAATATCTAGCTACCTTTTCTGTTTTTAGTCCCAAGCATGCCAACGAAATGTATTTACTTTCAATTCAAGTAAATACGTACTTACAACAGCGATATTTTCTTCTGTACGTACAGTTCTTTGTCTTGTTTTTGTTGTTGCATCGAGTAGAGGAAATGTTGTCTGAAATCTATCGATAGTTCGACGAATAAGCTGCTCTGATGGACGATTATTTCAATCATAAATTTCACGAAATGCTCCATAAGTTTGGAGAATCACTGATTTTGAAAATGTATTTCTAGAATTTGTAAACGTTTTGCGGCGTGAGTCTTTCCATGATAATTTGTCAATGCTTACTGAACAGAAATGTCAAAACAACATGGCTTCTACCTTCTGTCAAATCACAGTTATCCCTATCGAAAGTTCTATCACTCTAAAAAACCACCCGATATATAAAAATATTAAGTGTTATATTGATATTTTACTATTTCCATATGTGTACTTCCTGCCATTTTTACTGAAAAATGTCAAAAGAAGTCAAAAGAATCTTTTTGTTTAATCACCGAATTCTTAGATATTCTTTCCTATCATGTGACATGGAAATTATTATTCTTTAAGCGGTATTTAGCAGTGAAATCTAAAACTAATCTAGTCACCGTCCTTTCATTCAATCCCTAATTGGTTTTCAACTTTTACGATATCAGCAGTGTAGAGTCTTTGATACGTGTCCTGGATCGTTATCATTGTCTTGATTCGTTCTCGAATTTAATTGGATTTTTGCAAAACAGTTATGTATCATTTTGTTCCAAGCGAAACTTGTTGTATGCGTAGTCGTTAGTGGCATAACAAGTTTTTCGCACAGTTAACGTGAAATGGAGTTCTGAAAAAATACTACCTAGTAAAATTAGTGATGCTTATCTCTGCAAATGACTTGAGCAGTTAACCTATTTCACTGAGATTTATGTATAGCTTCTTACTCTATTTTGTGCAGAAAATATGGTTGCGAGGTGATAACGTTCTCAAAGATTAAAACAAGTTTCCAGAAATTATATTCGTCGACAAAGTATCCGGAATTCATTATTTTTCACTTCTTTTTTGAAATATTCTAAGCCAAAAGAAATGTATGAAATAGGTTGTGCAGATAGTCGTTGGCATGGATATGAGGCATGGCTCAGTTTCAGGAAGACCGCGTAAGATTAAAACAAACAATTTAAACGCTTCATTGTCCTAAGGACGACACAATTCGCGCCTGGGGTTTCCCAAATTGGCTAACAGATTTGGAAATCAACGAAATATTAAAGTATGTCTGGAAACCGTCGCTGAAAAGACAAGGCTACATATCAAAGAAAAAAAATCCCTATAAAGACACCTTTACAAAGGATAGAATTTTGTCAACGTTTTCAAGGAGATAATTTTAATGTCTTTCAATCTGATGACAGTTGTTTCCAGCTTGGTGGAAATCTCTTTAAAATCCTATCAAAACAACCTGTTACCGTTCAAATTTCCAAATTTCCCACCAAAATAATGGTCTGGAGAGCAATATCTCAGCGTGGTGCTACGCCTCTCTGTATAGTTGATGGAACCATTAATAGTGAAAAGTATTGGGGCATTCTCCTTGAAACGGCGCATGCTTTATATCCAGAGAAGTGGCGTTTTCAGCAGGATAATGCAAGATGGCATACTTCCGCCTATACTCAAGCTTGGATCCAAGAACACCAAATGATAACCTTTTCATCGCCAGCAGTCAAAATATGGAGTAATCTTGTTTGTGGAATGCCTAATTTCAAAGATCTACGAGGAATAGAGGAACTTGGCTTTTCATATCAATATTAGGCTTGTCTATCTCAAATTAAAGTTCTTCTCCTTCTTCTTCTTAAATGGCGTGGGACGAAAATATTCAATTCTTATCCTTTACCTTGACAATCAATAATTTCCATAGGAAAACAATACCTTCAAAAGAAGCCCACGGTAATTATGCCTCGATTTGAAACGACTGCCAAATTAGCACATATTCGGGAAACTTCTTCCATACCAATTTTCCGACTCGAGCTTCTCCCCATATAGGCGGTATGAAAACAGGAACATTAATATGGAGCTGGAAACGCTCTCAGACCCCCTTAAGGTTTTTCCTTTTGCAATGCCACGGATTATGAATCCTCTAGGCCAAAATGAGCACGCTCATATCGACCGGAATGGTTTTTGCTCAAAGAGAACCGGAAATTCGATTAAAGGTGAGGCGGATGTGAATTTTAATCGGAAAGTGGATATGACCATTCGGAAAACGAGGTTTATCTCTGGATTTATGCCTTGTTAGTGCTATTTTGGACCTTTCGCGGAGTTGTGTAACTGGGGTAATTTGGGTTCGCTTCGCATTTGGATTACGCGTATGCGCTATAAATTAATTAATGGAGGTAAAATGATTTTTGCTGGTGATACGAACGAAACATAGTTCAGTCAAATGATATTCATGATTTACCTACTGCTCAGAAAAACTATAGATTACTCGTGTTCTAAATATTAAATTTTATGAAACCTCTACATACTTCAAAATGTCAAATGATTTACTGTGTCTATTCAAGTAGACATACGAAGGATTTTTCGAAGATTTAAGAAGACATGTCAACTTCTGTTTTGGGGGGAACGAATATCCATCATGAGTTTTTGTTCCGAAAAAACTACCCCCATGATCAACTCCCAACATTTTTTGAATAGAAAAGAGATGTCGAGTGTTGATTTGTTTGAAAGTTATGAATGTTCTGTGCACAACGCAGTTCAAATTTTCAAAATCGGTTCATTATTCACGGAATAATGTTATATTGAACTTACCTTCAAAAGGTGATGTGAACCGCCCAAATTCAAGAACATAAAAGTTTTGACGAATCCAAAAATAATTTTCAAGTTCCGTATTAAGGAGAAAAAATTCCTATGACGACATTGTTCCGAAAAAAACCACCTGAACGTGGCAACAATACCCAATTTTTTTGGGTTTGGGGATGTGGAAATACGTCCCCCTCAAAACAGAAGTTTACCTGGCTCAAACACAATGAATCATGTTGAGCTCTACAAGTGCGGAATATATTCCGTCATGAATAATAACTGGATTGTTTATAATCCCATTGTCATTTCCAACGATTCTGACCGTCGTCGTTTAAAACCGACGTAAATCCCAACACACCGAGCGAGTCCGTCCAGAATTTTCCCTGGACCTATCAACAATCCATAAACGCCATGCAAATGGGGTCCAGAATACGGCACATCTAAAACAAAACAATAGCGAGAAGGGGGAAACGATAGCTTGACGTTCGAAGTTGATTTTTGGCCACGTCACTACCGAGATAAAGCACGGCCGGGTGAAATATGGAAATGATTCCAAACACGCCCGTTATATCATTATGAAACCCAAACCACTCTGTGGCGCTTCCCACGCTAGGCTCAGCGTTGCGATTATAAGAACTAATGGATTTTCTTGGAAGGAAACTTCACGAGTTGTACTCTTTCGCGGGGGTTTTGAACATCTCAGAAGCTGAGATACGTTTAATCTTGTGTTGCTAATTGGGTGAGTACACAAAGTTGTGTGCTCTGATGCTACTTGCGTTCCGTTTATTTTTCCGTTTTCCAGTGTTTTCCCGAGGTTATTCACTCGAGAACAAGAGATTCTGGAGAAAAGAGTGGTAAGTAGCTTGGGTAATTGTTGTCTGACGTGACAACTAGCATTTATGGACCGGCTCTCAATACTGATGGCTAACTTGAAATGAAATGTGTACGATTCTCAGAATTTTATATACTCATCGGAATATTCGAGAAATTTTTGGTCGGTTAGCTTTGCTCATTCATGTATAAGTTCAAAATTTTCTCTGAGAAACAACATGCTTTGGAGAGTGACGAAATTTCTGTTGGGTATTTCTAGACTTATCTAAGGCATTCGACAGCGTGAATCATGAATGCCATTTGAAGAAACTCCTTTTCGCGATTGTCAACTGGAGTTGCTCAGGAGCTACTTCTCTGATCGAGTTCAGAGGGTTCGTATTGATAGTGAAGGACTAGTTTTTATGTCAGAGGATAAATATGCCAACGTAGGAGTTCCCCAAGGAAGTAATCTGGGACCCTCTTTATTTCTGATATACATCAATGAACTCGACCTCGTCAACAACCTCGGGTTGTTAATTCGAGTATTAAACAAACTAGATTAGCCTTCACTTCGGTACAGCATTGGTGCAGTCAAAAGGAGTTACTTCTCAGTGTCAGTAAGACTGAGTGTGTGATTTTTAGAACGATTCAATCTAAAAATATGTCTCCTCAGTCAATATCTCTGGATAACACCCAGGTTAGATTTTTGTTGTCGGCAGAATTTCTTGAAGTTTCGTTTGATTGTCACCTGAAATGGAATGATCATGTGAGGCAGGTCAAACTCAATAATGTTAGGTACATGATCAGTGTTGACAGACTCGAAATAAACTGTACTTCAAAATGCAGACTCTAGATGGCCCATCCTTTTTTCAGTTGGATCAAGAATAGAGTTGCTGATCAATTCTCGAAAGCACTGAGCAGTCCAGCACTCCAGAAAACGATTAATAATAACCACCGTTCTATTGCTGGAGGTACTCGCGGACTTCGGACTACAGGCCAGATTTGTAGAACCATCCAGAATATCATTGGCATCTGAAACAATCATAGATAATATATTTTCAAATGTAGACACATCGATTACTCTTATCTTTCATCCACATCTGTCAGACCACTTGGATCAAGTACTTAGACCAGATGAATTGAACAAATACTTCACCAACATCGGAGCTAGTATTTCAGAAAGATGTGAAGTACAAGAAAATCCAAACAATATGTTGCGTAACTAAGA
Organism: Megalocaria dilatata; assembly: GCA_034642435.1. Taxonomy (NCBI): domain Eukaryota; kingdom Metazoa; phylum Arthropoda; class Insecta; order Coleoptera; family Coccinellidae; genus Megalocaria; species Megalocaria dilatata. The sequence continues at coordinate 6,890,632 of CM067855.1, read as the reverse complement.
CTGTTCAGTATATCTACCTTCATGAATGCACAATAACAGAACTCAGGAAAGCTCTGAGACAGATCAAAGCAAACCAGAGATATCTGTGGAGATTTTTTTGTGCATTGAGGTTCCATTATGTATCATGCTCACCAAATGGATCAGTTGAAGAAGGGTAAAATAGTACCTGTCCATAAAAGAGGAGATATAGAATTACCAGAAAACTATCGCCCAGTATCGATACTTCCTGTGTTCTCAGATTACTGAGTTTCCTCAAACATTACAAAATTTTCTGCAAACAACAGCATTGGTTCTTGATGGTCAAATCAGTGGAGACGGCACTGAAGGAGGTGCTTGAAAATATAGGAGAAGCTTTTGATGAAGGACAAAAATCTAGTTTATAGGCATGTGACTTATTCAAGGCTTTTGATAGTATTTCATACTCTGTGCTTTTAAACAAGCTTGAATACTATGGAATCAGAGGTGAGGCTCTTGACCTGATGAAATGTTATCTGACAAACAGGCAGGTCTTCTTCTTGGGAGACTGAGAGTCGTGGTGTACCGTAGGGTTCTGTGTTGGATCCCTTTTGTTTGTGATATACATGAATGATTTGCCAGCTAATGTGAAATCAGATCAAACCGTGTTCTTCGCTGATGACACTTCTTTTCTGAATGAAGTGATGGAAAACCAGGAATTGGGAGAGAAAACCAAAAAGACATTTAAGGAAGCCCAGGGGTGGTTGAGCGCAAACAAAATGATGATGAACAGTGATAAAACACAGAGGTTTGAACCAAAGATGTTTTAGGACAATCACATGAGGCTACTTGGAGTCTTTTTGTAATCAAATCTCAATTTTGCTGTCCACATTGACGAAATGATTCCTAAGTTGTCAAGAGCTACCTATGCAGTTAGGAGAATAAAGCAAATAGCGAGAGTTGAAGCAGCCACTTACTTCATTCAGCTACTTTCATAGTGTCCTTAACTTCGGCATTATTTTCTGTGGGGATTTGTCTGAAAGTAAGAAAGTACTCATAAAACAGAAGCAGGCACTGAGAATACTATGTGGCGTAAGTAGTAGATATAGCTGTAGAGAGCTATTCCCCAGAGAAAAAATTCTTACCGTGACGTCCATTCTTATGCATTACCTGTGTACTGTCCACCCATGATTATAAGGACATACTATTGAGAAACAACTTTAATCAGAACTATGATAGTAGAAACAAAAACAACTACATCATACCATACCATCGTATAAAAGTATCACAGTTAAATGTTAGTCATCTAGCTATAAACATTTTCAACAAACTGCCGTCCAGAATGAAGGAATTAAACCAAATAAAGCTCAAAAATGAAATGAAATGTCTCCTAATGAATAAAGCATACTATTTAACATATGAATACCTGAATGATACTTTTTAAAAAAATATATTTTTATGAAATACGTTGTCTGGCCAAATTTTTAGACCAAAGTGTACCTGATTCCCCATGAAATTTTTGATGGGTTAAAATTTATTCATATTCTGCGATATGTACTGTATTGGGAATGAATAAATTATTATTATTATCATTTATTTTACGTACCTAAAACTATATGGAGACATATTTCGGATGTGGTTTGCGTCCTTTCCTTATTCAATGCGCGTACCAGAAATAAATCTGAAATTGCAGTCTCGGTCTACGTTGTTATTACCTACCCAGAATCTTCGTGCTGGAGTAACCTCCGGCCTTCTAAATTTAGTCCGGATTCCACTTTAGTGGGTACTTGGGAAAAATACGACCTATTTTAACAATTCTCCTCGTTTCGATCTATTTCCAAACGCCGCCCAAAATAAATAAGTGTATCGGTTTGGCGAAGGGGAGGTTGTCGCTAGCGACAGACAGGATGATGCATCAGTCACCCTCAGGCACCCCCAGGGTTAATAATTCGATGAGTCATCGACGTCGGAACGGAGCGCAGTGGCGTGCAACGCAATATCTCATTTCTGGAATGTCGAAACTTAAGCCATCATTTGGTTCAGGGTTAACGGGTCTAAAAAATGGAATTCCGGCGAATTTAGAAGGTGTTTTATAGGTTCATTCTTGGAAGTTCGAAGAGTTTGCTCGAATATTAATGGCAAAGGGAGACGAAATTCAACCGCTAAGGTTACGATTAGATTTCTGCGGGGAATATGAGTTTTTCAATTTGGTTTATGGACTCTAGGGTTCCATAGTGAATTTTTTACATCCCTTTACACATTGACAGGTGAACTGCTTAGGGCCATTTTGTTTAATATGACAACATCGTTCGATGTTTTCATCGCCCAACCAAAAGATGTTTAGCTTGCTTTAAACCACAACCATTACTCGTATTCGTTTATTGATAATAATAATAATGGAATGAAATAAGAAAATACTTAGTTTACTATCACTTTTTATAATAATTATAATTTTATATTACTAACACTGATAGTTGTGTTTTTTTATAGTGAAAGAACTTTCGATAGGAATAACTGTGATTTGACTAAAGGTAAAAGCCAAGTTGTTTTGACATTTCTGTCAAATAAGCATTGACAAATTATCATGGGACTCACTTAACAAATTGTTGAAATTTATTTTCAAAATCAGTATTCCATTGGCCAAACTTATAGAGTACTTCGTGAAATTTACGGTTTATATAATCTTCCATCAGAGCAGCTTATTCGTCGAACTATCGATAGATTTCGGACAACATTTTCTCTACTCGATGCAACAACAAGACAAAGAACTGTACCTACAGAAGAAAATATCGCTGCTGTAAGTCATAGTGTTAATGATGATCCAGGTTTGTCTATTCGTCGACGTTCACAACAAGTTGGACTCTGTGTATCCACCACATGGAAAATTTTGCGTAAAGATCTTGGTCTACATCTACATCCATACAAGATTCAACTGGTTCAAGAACTAAAGCCGCATGACCATAATAAGCGTCGTTAGTTTTCTGAGTGGGCCCTATAACGACTTGAAGTTGATCCACTTTTTCATCGTGAAATTGTGTTTAGTGATGAAGCTCATTTCTGGTTAAAATTAATTGGCCTCCAAGATCATGTAACTTCTATGTTCTATGTCTAAGATTTTAACCTAAAAGTAAAAGTCACATGTCTATTTAGTTAGTTGGTAGAAATGTTTTTGATTTCTTCCAGGTTAGTAAGCTATTTTTTCTATTTAGTTCTTTGTATGTTATTATTTTATTCTGTGTATGTTATTCTGTTATATTTTAAACTAAAGAAAATCAAAACTTCCAGAATCATGACATCAAATCGTCTATTTCTTCAATTATAAAAATAAGAATTGTTTACATTCTTATAAATATAAAATATCTCGCTTCGAAATAAGAAAAAATCTGCTAACTTCAATTTTACATCATTTCATATTCACTGAATATTCACAAATTCGCATTTGTCCACTATAGTTCAATTTCATAATTCGCATTTATGGAGTAAAATTACATGGAATTTCGCAAACTAGCAAAATTATTCCATATGAGATAATAGAGGTTTATTATTATCAAGGATCCACTGCTATGACACTTAATGACTGTCTTTGTCTCTGTTATAGAATTTCATAACTGCATTCCATTTTTAAACGTGTATTATTTGTCTTCTTTATGAGCATTGAACAGAAAGACCTTTGAAATGGATTAGATCAGAGCTTATTGTGTAATTTGAAATATATTTTTTTATGTATTTAATCTCACTTCATCAGTTTATTTCAGTTCCTCGAGATGTAGAATAACCGCGAAATGCAGGGAACTTAAATCAATGAATGTTTTAAAATTTTTCCATTTACAACAAAAAAAAAAATTAAGGAGATCCAATAAACTCCAATTCATCTACACTTATCTGATTATACATAGAATGTACAATTTCATTAACATTTCTCTTCATTTCACTCAGACTCAAGCTGTATAAAAAGGGTGAACTCGTCGTATATTGTAAACGTGGAAAGATATTTCGTTTGAAGGGTACTTTGAAATACACACCAAATGAAAGTAATTAATTAAGAGAGTTGAGTTTTTGAATTTCCTTTGCAGATAGCACAGAAATAAACGAGATGGAATGTAGGGAACATTGAATCAAAGAATTCTTCTACTTTCTAGACTTTTAAAATAATAGGTAAAAATTTTCGTCTCATTTCTCAAGAATATTTACCAGGAATTATGTCTTTACTTGCTTCAAAAATTCTTGACTGATACCTTGAGAAGCAATCAAGCAACTTACTGGACTTGGGGATAAAACTTCATTATTACAACAGAATCAAAGCCATGCCAATTTTCTGGAACTCCCGAAAAGTAACTTCCTAAAATGCGAATTTTACAAACAATATAACCAATATAGGCGTTAAATAACCGTAGAATTTCTCACTCATGGCAGCTTTCTAATTCCTGCGAACGAGCCATGAGAGAGGTCATAGGTCAGTGCAATTGTGGAAATGTCAATTGCAGAAAAAATACGTTGTATAATGGCGGCAGCGGACTCATTCAGCATGACTTAGAATAACGGAGACAGGTCAATATTTATCTTTCATCTCGTACAAACAGAGCGAGGTCGAAAAATTCCAACAATACAATCGCTAGACTTCAAACGATACAACTCAAAATTTTATCAATGTAAAGCACCAAAATGTGAAATTCAATGCCCGGAAATACGTATTTCATTTTGTCTCAAGCACATTTACAATTAATAATTGCAAAGCGGAGAGCTTCCACTCATTTCAATAATTATAAAATAAAACACTTGTTTACATTTTCTACTTTATTTTTGGTATTGACGTACGTTTCGTCTTTGCTAGAAAGACTTCATCAGAATACGAAGTAACAGTTGTTGTACAATGAATTTATAAGATTTTTTACAGAAGGTGTATATGTGTTTTTAATTGTTCGTCGGGTTGGTTTTCTCAAAGAATATTCCCTTCAGAATCGTGTTCACTCGATCCCTTGTAAATATTGAATAGAGGGGTGTAATAAAAAACTATTTGTTCATTTACTAGGTTATTGCTGTTTTTATGTTTATTTATTTCGTAAATTTCCCATAAGTTCAATTTTAGACCTCTATTTTCAACATGTAGAATTTCTATTTCTTTTGTGAAAGAATGGTTATTTTCAAGAAGGTGTTTAGCATAATGTGAATCTTTTTTATTTTTATCGAAACTTCTTTTATGTTCTGTTAAGCGTGTACCGAAATTTCTACCTGTTCTACCAATATAAATCTTTGGGCAATCTGGGCAAGTGAGTTTGTATACACCTGATAATTGAAGTTTATCCATACTGTTTTTATTGTTTTTGATGTATTTGCTAATAGGATTGTTTGTCTTGAAAGAGACTTTAATATTTTCTTTTTTGAGTAGGTTTTTTAGTTGAATACTAATGTTTCCGAGATATGTGAGGCTAACGTATTTGTGTTCAGATAGATCAGATGTTACTGGATAAATTTCTTTTATTGTGTTTTTGTGTATACGTTGGTTAATTAAATTATCTATTAGAGATGTATTATATCCATTGTTGTAAGCTATTTGTTTAATTATACATTTTTCTTTTTGGAAATTGACTTGGTTTAGTGGAATGTTCAATAAACGGTATATCATACTATGGAGAGCTGCTAGTTTGTGTTGGAATGGATGAAAAGAATTACGGTGTATAATGGTATCTGTTTGTGATGGTTTATGATAAATTGCGAAGTTATGTTTATTGTTTTCTCTAGTTATCGTGAGGTCAAGAAAGTTGATGGATTCATTATGTTCTATTTCTGAAGTGAAAACTATTTTTGGGTGGAGATTATTTATAAAATTCTCAAATGTTGATATTTGTCTGTTAGTACCTACGAAACATGCAATTATATCATCCACATACCTATACCAATAAAGGATGTATTTTTTGAACGGATGTTTATGAATTTTGTGTTCTAGGAAATCCATGAAGATTTCCGCGAGTAAAGAGCTTAGTGGATTTCCCATGATTAAACCTTCTTCGCTAGTATATAAAGTATTGTTAAATTTAAAGAAATTTTGGTTTATACAAATATTTAATAAGTGTATTATTTCTGATTTTATGACGGGGTTTACTTTGTTATAATTTAAAAGTTCTTCTATCAGTTTTAATGTTTCCATTGGGGGGACACTAGGAAAAAGGTTTTTAACATCCCACGAAATCAATTTTGCATTGTTAGGTAAAGTTATATCTTTAATTTTTTTAGTTAGTTCTGCTGAGTTTTTTATGGAATATTTAGATGAAAATTTGGTGTGTTTTTTTATTATTTCAATGAGGTGTCTAGATAATTTGAAGGCCGGTGCTGTACAGTATGGAACTACGGGTCTGATGGGATAATTTTCTTTATGTAATTTAATGAAAGAGTATAATTCTGGTGGTTGGGGATTACTATTAATCAATCTATATTTTTCTCTATCTGTTATAATGACTTGTGTATCTTTTAATGCATTTTTTATGGCTTTTTGAAACTTTTGAGTTGGGTCTTTGTTTAAGATGTTATATTTGGCAGAATTAATAAAATTTTCGGTTTTCTCAATATAATCTGTCTTGTTTATTGCAATGATTGAATTGCCTTTATCGGCTTTAGTGAAAATTAGAGAGTTTGTTTTGGTTTTTGTTTTGATTGATTTGAGTGTGGAAAGGTTTCTGTTTATAGGTGTTTGGGGATTGAAAGATTTTATTATATCAGTTGCGGCAAATTTTGTTTGATTATTACAGTTTTTTAAAGCTAATTCTGTTTCTATAATTAATGTGTCGATATTTTGTTTATTTTTAATTACCATATTATGTTTAAAGCCTTTATTTAGGAGTGATATACAATTTTGGGTTGTTTTAACTAAAATTAAGGTAATTATTGTGATGCAGTTTTCATCGATTGTTGTAGTGAAAACACGACATTGTTCGTAGAAGAGTAAAATGATGGCATTTTTCACTGTTGTTCACTTAGGTTCACTGAGTTTACTTCACACATTCACTAACGTTGATTAGAAGTGTAAAAATCATAGATAAGGCAGTTCCTTCATGCTTTCTAGTTGCCATATTTGTATTTGTGCCTCTTGCAGTTCTCCATTCTGATGAGTTCGTTTCTGTGAATAAATAGACTCATCTTTGAACAATCTGTATTTCTTTTAACTAATAATTTATTCATTCATTTTTTAAACAGTATTTTTTGTTGCAGGTACGTACCATTTACAAATTCAAGAAGGATCTTCAGGCAATAAACCAAATTGGTAACAGTATGACAGACCATATTATTTATAAAATATGCATAGTATATTTTCAATTGTTCAGGAATGATTAATTCCTCTAATGCTCATTATACGTACAGAAAAATACTAATAAAGGTTTATTACCATTGCAAACTTTGTCGAAGTGCAAATCAAACTTTAAAATGATATTACGTGACATATTCCTTCTGATTAGTTTTTAAATTGGATTGCTGTTTTTGTAGTTTTATTTCATCGAATATATTAACTGACAAAGAAACTGCAACACCCAGAAGGAGCTGTTTAAATTTTAAATTTTTTTTGGTAGAACATAGATGGTATAGCGTACCATTTACAAATTCAAGAAGGATCTTCAGGCAATAAACCAAATTGGTAACAGTATGACAGACCATATTATTTATAAAATATGCATAGTATATTTTCAATTGTTCAGGAATGATTAATTCCTCTAATGCTCATTATACGTACAGAAAAATACTAATAAAGGTTTATTACCATTGCAAACTTTGTCGAAGTGCAAATCAAACTTTAAAATGATATTACGTGACATATTCCTTCTGATTAGTTTTTAAATTGGATTGCTGTTTTTGTAGTTTTATTTCATCGAATATATTAACTGACAAAGAAACTGCAACACCCAGAAGGAGCTGTTTAAATTTTAAATTTTTTTTGGTAGAACATAGATGGTATAGCAAGGAGTAAATGATTAAACTTTGGGGAAAAAATCATTTATTCTATGTGTATTTATATCTTTTTTTAAAAAAACATGCAAGCCTTAACCTGTTCATTGTTTTGGATTCGACATTCTACAGACTAATGCCCTGAACAAATTATTCCAAAATTGATAACATTTTATTTCCTCTTTCTACACAGACGAGATATCTTTATTTACCAAAGCTTCTAGTGATTTTTCGTCGTCTTTATTGTGGTATTTTAGCCTGTGGACGATGGATCGAACTCCTGAAGATTACACGTTATCTCAAAGAAAAGTTCAATTGAGGCTAGTTCGGTGTCAAGGCGATTGAAGCAATAAACTCCAAGGCAACGTCGGCTATTTCAACAATTGCTTTTTATTGGTTTGTGTGTGAAGATTTCTCTGTTTATTTTCGACATGTCCAGATAACGCGTTCTGAGAATCGAAGGAAATGCAGTCGGTCGGTTTCTGTAAAGGCCAGAAGCCGAATATTATTTTGTAATGAATTCATTTTTATCTATGGCGATGGCGCGTCTAATTCAGTTAATTATGCATATTAGACGGGATGAAAACCTACGCTTAATTTCAGCCTTTTAGATAATGAACTGCCTGATGGAATTCATTATAACATTATGTTTCGAGATATGAACAAGAAATTCCTTGGCTACTGGAGATTTTTATACAATTGTTCGATCCTATTTTCTATGGTGAATTCTTTGAGCTTATGAATGAAGACAAAATGGTGAAATGTACTGACGAAAAGTCTGAAGCATTTGCGCGCTTGTTCATCAGTCTATATCCCCTGAAAATTTAAAATCTGTGAATTAATTTTCTTTCAAAGTAGCTACAAATAACGAATAAAAACATAGAGTTATGTGTTTTGTCATCCGAAGACATTGCCAATTGATTTAAATGTTGAAGGCAAAGTACTTTGATAATTTTGATATCGGACATCCATTGCCTGATTTCTTTACATGCACAATATATTCCAACCTGAAAAACAGAAAACTTCCTGAAAGTTAATACACAAATAATTGAAACAAATGTCTAACATATACTGTGAAACAGAGGAATGGGGGTATTCTCACGTTCCGCATTAGATCGAGTGGGGGGAGCCATATGGGAGGGACTTCTACGCTTGGGTGGCTGTAGACATTTCGATTTTGTTTGATGAAGACTGCTTCTTTGAACTTGCGCTTTCCTCAGTATTGTTCCCGGTGGATAATACATTCTGTCAAGAAAGTACCGGGAATTATCGATTTAAATCTGGCGGGGCAATGAGGTAGGTAAAATTTTTTTTCCTAGGTTGGTACCACTGTCCTTAATTACTATGCCAAGCTTGAGCGGGATCTGTCAACTAGTGTGCTTGCAACAGCTGATTAAGTCAGTCGATGTCAGAGTGCGTGCCGATTTTACTATGGGTGATTACGTTGAGCAAAGAATTTGTTTAAAGTTTTGTGTTGCAAATGAATTTTTGTGTGCCGATGCATTGAAAATGTTGCAAAAGGCCTTTGGTGATAATGCTCTATCGAAAACTCGTGCATATCAGTGGTACAGAGCCTTCAAGGACGGTCGTGAAGTGGTCGAAGACGATCGAAGATAACGTCGATAAAATTAAGGAAAGGGTGCTGGAAAACCGTCGTACCAGCTTGAGAGAGATAGCACATGATCTTAAGATATCCCACGAGTCCGCACGTACGATTTTGATTGATATTTTGGGCATGAGAAAGGTGGCCGCACGACTCGTACCGAAAGACCTGAATTTTCTTCAAAAACGTCATCGCGAACAGGTTGCTTCAGACGTGCTGGATCGCTGTAATTCCGATTCTACATTCATGGAACGCATTATAACTGGTGATGAGACCTGGGTCTACGAGTACGATATGCAAACAAGCCAGCAATCATCGGAATGGGTGGCAAAAAATGAGCCGAAACCGAAAAAACCACGCCAAAGCCGCTCGAAAATGAAGGTGATGCTCATTGTTTTCTTCGATATCCGTGGCGTGGTGCATTACGAATTCATTCCAGAGGGTTAGACGGTAAACAAGGAGTATTACCTAGGCGTTATGAAACGTTTGCGTGAGCGTATGCGTAAGAAGCGGCCAAATTTGTGGGCGAACAACTCATGGATTTTGCATGACGATAACGCGCCTTCTCACCGAGCTACGATTGTGACTGACTTTCTCGCCAAAAACTCAACAAACGTGCTTCAGCAACCACTGTATTCGCCGGATTTGGCTCCCTGCGACTTTTTCCTCTTCCCAAAACTAAAATTGCCCCTTCGTGGCACCCGTTTTGAGTCGATTGAAGCCATAAAACAAAATTCGGCGCGAGAGCTGAAGTCCATCCCGGAAAGCGCTTATAAAAAATGTTTCGATAATTGGAAGTGCCGTTGGCATAGATGTATTGGAGCAAATGGAGCCTATTTTGAAGGCGACCCAATAAATTTTGACGATTAAATGTAAAAATGTTGTTTTAATTGAAAATTCCCGGTACTTTCTTGACAGAGTAGTATTCACTTGATTCCATTGGATATCATGATGCTCGTCCCAGGTATGCTCTGCTATTCCTGATTTGGTCGTTTCTCCTCTGATTGTATGATTTTTGTGTTATTTGACCCTGACATCCAAGGGTAGTTTCGTTTCTCCTATATAGGTAATTGGAAATTGAATTTTATTTAGTATTTCCATCAAGTAAAGACCGAATTCATCAAATACTGAATCTATGGTTCTTTTCGCTTTCCCATTATTGCAGATCATTCCAAAACACTCTGTTGTAGGTGTTGAATCAAGAGTAAATTCTTTTTTTTTTTCGATTATCAAGACCAACACTTATTCAGATCAAAATAAGGTCTTCCAGCGTCTACCTTTCCCCACAAATCTATCTGTACACGAAAAATGTTCACCCAGTTTCCACATATGGACACCAAAACAATACAAGCTTCTCGTGCTCTGAACTACAATCATCTTGAGCGTGCACTTTCTGTATTTGGATTCGCATTCTTCCGAACATTCACTGAATCAGGCTATTTCTGTATGCATAATATTAACATAACATCGGATCGCAGCGGGCCGGGTACGTTGGCTTAGCGTGGGCGGATTCTAACTGGATTTCTCCTACAATTATTGTGCTCGGTCTTTTGTATTTTTCTGTGTTCTGGTCTGTTCTTCCAGATCGGGGTCACGGGCCGCGTCCGATTGTTTGAGAGGCTAATCGGAACAGATTTTCCAGATGCTCTCGTTAGATGGGCCTAATGAGATGGTTATTCATGATGATCTAATTAATTTGAGAGTGAGGTTATAATTGCTATGCTGCTGGGAAATTTCAGCCACTTTGAAGTGGAAAGACATTCTTTTATTGGATCAATTTAGAATACAATAAATTTATTCTTTTGGTAAACTAGATAATTGTAACATTATCACCTTCTCTGTAGTGATTCTCAAAAACTTCGCGAACTCATAATAATAATATAAAGGATTTTCCAATGAGAGGTTTCATTTTGAATAGCCCGCTACCTGCGCAGATGTCACTTTCGCAGCTGTCATTATTTCACATTTGACTAGCAAAAACTTCTTCTTCATGTAAGGTCTCCGCGTCGGAGGTATTCTAACGTTGGACGCGGCTGCGTTCATTCGATGTTCATCATAATAATAATAATTGTTAATTGATCCTTTTAGACAAATACATGTATAGGATAGGTCAAAATAACAGGTTACAATAAGTCAGAGAGATATTCATGCATATTATAGTAACATCTCTCCAGAAACAAAGATTTAACCAATTTTTTAAAGTCTCTAGTACTAAGAGACCTAACACTCTGTGGTAGATGATTATATAAAACAATACTCTGGCACATTGGGGACATTTCAAACCAAGATGTGTCGGAATATTTAATACACCTTCATTTCTGGAGCATGTAAGCATGAAAACTGGATAATTTTTGTATATTTTGTTCATTATCTTTGATATAAATTTAACATTTCAATATGACAATGGATGCTATTGTAAGAATAGCATGTTCTTAAAATAGTGGTCTACATGAAGACCGAGGAGATATGTTGAACATCATTCGCAGAATTCGTTTCTGCAAAACAAAAACTCTACTCACATAGGTTGAGTTACCCCATACCGTTATATTGTACGATAAGTAACAATACAACAAACTATAACTATAGTAAATGTTCATGAGGGATTTCATGAGAAGTGTATATTTCATTCTATTGATAGCATAATAAGAGGAATTTTATTTCCTGCACAAAAGGTCAATACATGAACTCCATTTCAAATTGCGATCGTTATTTCCAATTGAAAAGTGGATGCAAATAGTCTTATCAGGATTCAACATTATCTCATATACGTGACACCACTTTGCAAAGCTTTGCACCAGAATGTCACAACGTATTTGGAGCTTATCGAGGTGTCATCAGCAAACAAAACTATTTTGCATTTCAGTGACAGAGATTGAAAGTCCAAACAAGTGCTAAAATTGATGAGTATCTTCCGCAAATTTACGAGAAGATCGTTAATGAAAAGTAGAAATAGAAGTGGTCCCAGAACCGAACCCTGAAGAACTCCCAAATCTATATTGCGCTTAGCAGAGAAAGAGCTCTGGACCTTGACAGTCATAGATCTACCTTCCAGATAACTAAGAAACCAGTCTGAAAATACACCCCTGAAACTCAGGTTATAACACTTTTCGTTAACTGAAAAGGTAGACAATCGGATGCCCGGGACAGATCGAAAAATAAACCGGCGACATATGTGCCGTTATCGAGACAATCATATACGAACTCTACAAAACTAATGGCTGCCGTTTGAGTCGAGCGACTTGATCTGAAGCCATGCTGCGCAGGTTACAGAATGTTAAACTTTTCAAGGTAGTTTTTCATTCTATTAAAAACAATTCTCCCAAACACCTAAGGAAAGGAACTTGAAATGGAAATGGGTCTATAGTTGATTATGTTATATATATATATCATCTTTTTTATGTATAGGAGCAACTATAGCCTTCTTGAGTATAGAAGGAAATACACCTAAACTAATAGATAATAGTGGGTCAAGTTAGTGATGTGAGGAATCGAAACCGTGTACGTCGCTCAAAAACAACTGAGAATATTCCTGTCGTAGCTCGTAATGTTGACCAAAACTCAGGCTTGTCGATTCCTCGTCGATCTTTGGAATTAGGCATTCCAAAAACGACATTACATCGTATTTTGCATGAAGACTTAGGTCTTTTAGGCTTTTAAAGTTCAGTTAACACAAGAACTCAAGCCGGTCGATCACCAGCAACGTCGTATCTTCGCTGATGGGTCCTTCAATCGCATCAAAGTGATCCGGATTCCCATCGAAAAATCATCTTCAGTGGTGACGCCCATTTTCAAAATTAAAATATTGAGAAAATGAATCATTTCCATTATTAATTTCACAATGATACGAAAATTATTACCGATCAACATATAACGTTGCCTTAGTAGTATATTTCATTCTATGAACGGTGGATGAAATATGCTATTAGTTTTTCGCTTAGTCCGAAGTTTGAATAGGATCTCTTTCGCTGAAACACAATGGGGCTGTATGGAGAACAATAAAAATATGTGTACAGAGCAGCTGACGCGATACAATCGACAGCTGAGTTGGACAATCTATAATTGATGCTCCGGTAATTATTATACTGCGCTATCTCCCCATGCCAGGCCCATATCTAAAATTAGCCACAGTAATTTATGGGTATATCGCTCCGTAAAGTTCACATATTCCAGTTTCATGCACTTTGCCAACTAATTTTCTAGCGCTTCGGCGATTTCTGAGGTATCTCTTCATTTTTTCGTCCCATAGCAGACAAAACAGCGTCACTTTCAACAAAATTTATAAAACATTTGCCAATATGTTGTCGTCGTTGAAACTATGGTGTTTTTACTAACAACATCTGGATTGCAAGCGACAATTAAATGATACTTTTCTTTTTCTCATTGTGAATTCCGAATATAGTTTGAAGTCAAGTCTTTGTTCCAATAAACACACTGTTTTCAGAAACGTGAAACGTTTAGCAAGAGGTAATACCGATTAAAATACAAAGTTTCACCAGAAATTATTTTTATAGGAGTTGTAAAACAGGAAAGTATTCATCTCTCGATATTTACATGAAGTTCGAATCCGGATCTGTCCCAACCTACTCGTCAATTCTCGAATAGTCTGTTCAGCAAATACAACGTCGATTGAACTCGGCGAAAAGTTGCGTAATACTGTTCCATTTAGAAGAACGTTCTCTTTAGCACAGCTCATACTCCTTAATTTTTGACTCCGTAGTATTTTATTTGGTTGAGTTCTATATGCAGTATTCGAAAGTTTTACCTTGAAAACACCCTGCGTATATAATCGTATAATCGTGTTTCATTTGAAAACGTTTAACCATGGGGATTTCAGGAACTCGATAATATATGCCTACGTACTATATTGGATGAATTGTCAGCTATCGACTGAACGAATGTATCCTGTAGCTCTTGAATAATCAACCTCATTGTTCCAGCCACATTTTTCCGTGTTATATGCATATTATTAATAAATATTGAACCCTGGCTTAGCCTGGCGGCATCTTTCGCCGTTAATCATTGTTTGAGGAAAAGTTTTTCATTCGAAAGCGTAATAAATTGTGTTCGTTATTCAAGTGCTTCCAGGAACGTATTAGCAGTATGAGCTCTGTGGAGACAATAAACGATGAATTATAGGTCGATCAAACCTTTACTGCATTTTCAGTTGACATAATTTTTTATGAATTATTGGCAGATTTCAATCATCAGTTTGTTCCAGAATTTTCTGGGAATATGCAATTTCCACAAGTCCCATGTATGGGCCCATAATAACATAAAGTTTTTGAGATATTGAAAGACATGCCTCTGAAGCAAAGGCTCCAAATTTGGTTTCAAATAGACGGTTTTTCAGCACACAATAGTAGAATAGTTAAAGAATGGATGGAGTTTCTTTTTGAAGGAAAATGGATAGAAAGATTCGAACCGATCAGATGGCCTGCTCGAAGTCCCCACATTACACCTCTAGACTTATTCCTTTGGGGTGTTTAAAGAGAGATGGTGTATAGTACCCCAATTAATATTTGTGGTCAGGCTTTGCATTAGAGAAGGTGGCAGGCATTCCCAGAATTTCTTGTGATAAGTTTTAAACTTGTATGAATAATAAAACACCTTAAATAATGATTTGTCCTCAGATGGTACTCAAACGACCAAAGGGTATTGTGTATGCAATAGCGCATTCTGTACACTTGTACGGGTACTTCAGTTCAGCAGATTCATTTAGCATCAAACGTTCGAGACCAGGAGAACCCTATCGCTAATGGATGAGGTTAATGATCTATAAGATAACTTTGTAATATCATTCAACTCCGGTTACGTCGGTAAAAGCATATTAAATCCGCGGTAACGAACGCGTTAATCTTGCCGATCGATATCGAAACCGTGAAATTCGAAAGTTGCGACGCAGATTGACTTCCGACCGGCGTGCCACGCCAGATCAGAAAATTGTCGGAAAAGCGTGTCCGTTTGCGTTTCGGACCCGGCCGAAATGGGGAAGACAGGCTGGAACACGATCAGAATCTGATAGAGGCGGAAGATCCGGGTCTGATCAGGCTTGGTGATGGCATTCTCGGCGTTTTCATCTTGTCGTTGGGGTTGTCGGAGTCGGGAACCAATGAAGTAATATCGATACCCAACTCATTTCTTATTTTGGTCTGGATGTTGAGGTATTTTGGGACAATGCGAAAGTATTTCTTAATGTGGGGTTTTCGATGGTCGATTGAATTGAGATGATCGTCGATTTGCTTCTACGTTTTCTATTTGTAATTCTTCTTGAACTTTTAGATTTTCGTTTTCTGATTTATTACAAATTGTAGAAATTAGTATGTTTTACTACCAAAACATATATATTACACATTTTCTTGTGACTCGAGTTTCGGGAAATGAACTATCTCATCATCAGACAACTGAAGACCTAACAGTGGTACAGAGGTATTTAAACAGAAGTGATAAATATTTTGAATATTTCAACAGATTCTCGGTAACACCTAATAGTGGTACAGAGGTTTACAATCGGAACGTGATAAAAAACCGGGTTAAAAAAGAGGGGCCTTCTAACAGATATCGGAATGTCGGCAATCGACAAAGAAAGTTGTTAAACAGATGGTACCCATTTAAAGATCTCAAATAATTTTTGGGGTTACATAACTCCGTACAGTCATTCATTATTTTTACATATTTTTGTTGTATATCTCAAACATTTGGATTTACATAGCTCCGTACAGTCATTAATTATTTTTTACATTATTTTTATTGTGAACGAATTTGAAAATTTCCTTTCGACAAAAGAAAATCTTAAGAAAAATTTTACATGTAGATTCAAAAGAAAAGAAACTTGATTATTGAAATTTTCAAATTCGTTCACAATAAAAATAATGTAAAAATAATGAATCACTGTACGGAGCTATGTAACCCCAAAAATTATTTATAATAGTGCTTTTGTAACCTGTAATCTTCAATTTCAAGCCGATTACTCCAGCTTAGAAAATAATGACAGTTTTTGACGAACCCAGTATTCAAAATCAATTTTTCACACGCTTGTACTGTTACAAAACTGTACTACATCAGTTTGGCAAGTCACTTTAAAAGTTAGCACATTTATTAGGGATTCTAAAATGGTATAGCACTTACTACATGATTTCTTAGATCGGTAAAAAAACGGTCTTTCTTAAAGAAACATAGTTTTGAACAATTTCTTCGAACTTTCTGAAAATGATTCTAATGTATCCAATACTTTAAGAATCTGGTTTGAATGAGATGGGGTGAGTCCTTCCAGAAAGTGTGAGTGAGACAGATAGTGACGCTACTATTTGGTATTGGCACATCTAAACGCAGTACAGATCAGTACGCTACGCTCCTTGGTCTACTGCGCATCTTTCTGTATTTGATCGTGTTATTTGTGTACTTACGACTTTTGGCTTCGTTTATTAGATTTGTATGCTTGTGATTTGGATAGTTTTGATCTCTTTACGAAGAACTGATTTTACCTGGAGTAACCTGTGATTGTGTATTGCCATCATGTCTGTGTATACCACACAGGAACAACATGCACCTCATTTATTGGGAATGCAGATGTAACGCTAGTGAAGCTTCGAGAATGTAAGAAAAACCTTTTTTTGTACAATCTAAAAAATAATGTATTTAGTGTTATAGCATTTTAGAATCCTTATTAAATGTGTTAACTTTTGAAGTAACTTGCCAAACTGATGTAGTACAATTTTTTTCAGTACAGTCAATTGAAGTTGGGCGAAATTTTAATTTTGAATACTTGGTTCGCCAAAAAGTGACAGTATTTTTCAAGCTGGAGCAATTGGCTTAGAATAGAAGATTACAGGGAACAGAAGCACTATTCGGGATAACATAGAAAAATAAAATTTGAAAAAAGAAAAAAATTGTAGCAACAGGAATGCAAAAATCATCACAGGGTGTGCATTTTATTGAATATAGTGCAATATAACTTGAAAAATACAGGACTTGGATTTTTTTCTATATTTTTCTGAAGACTATTATGACTTAACCTGTTACCTGATTCCGACTTCTGGGACACTTGTGTAATTAACAATAATATATATTCGAGAAAATTATGAAACTCATAGTCCTGCTAACTGAATATTCACTCCAGTTGAGTGATTTTTGGAATCGTGATTGAAAATAGGACAGATTCAAACTGAAATCCTATCTGATTTATCGTTGAACATTCACGTTTGTTATTGCTGAAGTTTATGTCATTTCAACGTAGATACGCTATCATCTGTCTTATCTTTTCATGGAAAATATATCTAATTGACACTGAAAAAATTGGAAGTTTGTCGGAAGTGACAAAGAATTGTTATGCTTTCATATCTCTTATCGACAAAGTTTACCCGTTATATTTTATTTATAGCTTATCAGTCATCTATAATTTTTCCCAATCGATTCAATTTACGAATACAAAAAAGCCTAGAAAAGCAATGATTTTCTCATTATGTACATATAAATAATAATATAATATAAATAAATAGGGTGTATATGAGTAGTTGCGAAAAAATTTAGAGGGCGATTCCTTATCAAAAACTAGGGTGGGTCTTTCATCTAAACTTAATTTTTTTGAGCCCCCTTGCTTAGTTACAGCCCCCTAAAGATGGCGCCCGAAACAAGACAAGAAGTCAGAACTAAGCAGACATTTTATGGTGGCCAGAAGAGACTGGAAAAAATTTTTGGTGGTGTTCTTGCAAGATTGCAAGGGGTAGAAAAAGGCCCCCCCTAAACTTTCTTTCGTAAGAAACTTTTTTCCATATTTCTATTTTACAATAAGAAAATTTATTTTGGATAGGCAGCCTATCATAGCCCGATCTATTCTTAACAAGTAAAGCCCATCACGATTGGAAGTATTCATCAATTTGGCCTAAAGTTTCGTTTGGATGAATATATCAATGTGCAATTCGACCACGTAGAGAGGGGTTTTACGTTGAAACAAATGAATTATTAAGGTTTTCGGAAAACTTTTAAATGGGCAAATTATGTACTGTGCTTTTTTTCAACAAATTTCTAGCCTAACACTTTTTCGATGAAAATCTTACTTTCTCCATTACGTTTCATAAACCTATTTTTTCTAACTCGTGAACTGGTATTTCTCAATCGATACTAACGTAGAGATTTCCAAGAAAACATGACACATTCAGTTTCCTTATGACTCATGGTGAACATCGACGTACCACAACTTGGATCTGGTGCCATCGAACCAGTTTCGTACAAGTGAATCCAATAATCGAATCGCATTCGACGATAAAAATAATCTCCTGCCTACTCGTGTACCACACTGTTAATTAAATATTCCAATTCGTCAGTCTGGCCAATTCCTAGCTCAAAACACCAAACGGTAAGGCACGCCAAAACACAGTCTCTGCGCGTGCGGTGGTTGACCTGCTTAATTTCAAGGTTGAAAAAGGTGTGCTGTAGATTATAATCGGTATAATTATTTGATAGAACCGTATAAACAAAGAGAACATATTATCACGCTCCAAAAATTCGGGCAGTTTGTCGAAATTGATGGTTGTTTGGAATAAGTTCCACAAGATTCAACTTCAATCTAGTTGGCGCCTCAGGTAGTGGCATCTGAAATCATTTTAAATTACAAGTTTCGTCTTGGAAGTGTCTTGGAAGATCTTCTGTATCGATTGCTGGTTGATTCCAGTCTGGTCCTAAATAAATAGATAATTTAAATTCATTATTTGAATGCCTATAACTACCTGAAGTCCTATCAGCTCTTTTCACAGGATAGTGTTACCAAAAATTTCCTGCCATCCGAAGCAAGTGCCTTTCCAAATTTGTTCCGTTGTTCCTTTTTTTTTTGAGCGATTTGTGTCCATAATATTAATTTCTTTTTCTTAATATAACCCTGCTATCTTATTGCCGGACGACCACGGATTCTTCCACCATCTCTTGGATATCATGCCTGGACCAACTTGGTCCATTTTTCAGTTGACGTCCTTGCTACATGATGCTTTGTTCATTTCCCCAATCAATGGTTCTGAATATTTGCTCTAATAATACTGTAAATATCGGGTTTCTTTTTAGAATGTTGTTTACAAATTGTTGAAAATTATTTCAAAATCAGTGTTCTATTCGCTAAGCTTATAAAGCACTTAGTGAAATTTATGGTTTACATAATCGTCCATCAGAGCAGCTTATTCGTCGAACTATCGATAGATTTCGGACAACATTTTCTCTACTTGATGCAACAACAACAACAAGACAAAGAACTGTACGTACAGAAGAAAATAACGCTGCTGTAAGTCAAAGTGTTGATAAAATGATGACACAGATTTGTCTATTCGTCGACGTTCACAAGTTGGACTCTATGCATCCACCACACGGAAAATTTTGCGTTAAGTTCTTAGTCTACACCCATACAAGATCCAACTGGTTCAAGAACTAAAGCCACTTGACCATAATTGTCGTCGTTTGTTTGCTGATTGGGTCCTAGAACAACTTGAAGTTGATCCACTTTTTTATCATAAATTGTGTTTAGTGATTAAGCTCATTTATGGTTGAAAGGCTATGTAAACAAGCAAAATTGCCGTATATGGTGTGAAAACAATCCTCAAGAAGTTCTGCAAGTTCCATTGCATCCTCAAAAATGCACTGTATGGTGAAGTCTACACGCTGGAGGCATCAACGGTCCATATTTCTTTAAAAACAATGCTGGAGCTAATGTTACAGTGAATGGTGCTCGTCACAGATCGATGATCAATGATTATTTGTTTCAAAATTTGAATGGTATCGACCCAAAAGTGTTTTTGGTTCCAACAAGATGGTGCTACATCTCATGCTGCTATCCTAACAATTGATTTATTGAAAGAAAGATTTGGCGATAACATTATTTCGAGAAATGGTCCTCGAAGATCATGCGACATAATTGCACTGGATTATTTTCTTTGGGATTATGTCAAGTCATTAGTTTATGCTGATAAACCAGAAACAATAAACGTTGGAAGCCAACGTAAAAAAACGCTTAGCTCAGTTTGATCTCCAGAAAAATGAATAAATATTTCCATCAAGCTCCAGGAATTCATTCATTCGACTCTGTTTAGGTTGAGGTTGTTAGCCTGAAATTCTGCTATTTTGAACCTAAATGGTTCACTCTTAAGTTAAGGGTTTGAAGTTGATAAAAATTGATCGATAGTATCTAATCATTAATGCGTTTCTGCAGATTTCAATTCTAATTAATGATGAAGTTGAGGAAACAGTAAATTTTTTGCTATTTAATACATTAGGAGTACAAATAAGTTTTCGCCGTTTTTTAACACAAATTAAATATTTATTATAGAAGAATGATTTTAAACTATGTGAGACTGCTTGCTGAGTGACTTCTAATATTAGAGCAAGTTCTTTTTGTGTTTGAGATGAATCTTCCTCCAATAATTCCCCCAATTCTGCATCCTCGTAAATTTTTGGACTTCCACTGCGATCTCTGTTTTCTACGTCGAAATCACCGTGTTTAAACTTTTGAAACCACTCTCGACACGTTCTCTCACTCAAAACACCCTCACCATATGCTTCTACGAGCAATTTATGCGCCTCAGCAGCAAATTTCTTTAAATTGAAGAAGTAAACTGATATTTCCCGCAAATGACGCTTACTTGGCGCAAATTTTGACATTTTCAACTCATAAAAATTACATTTTACCAATATAAAATCAATGATATTAAAAGGTTATGTTGTTCTTGAATGTCCAAACTTTTTTTTAAGCCGGTTATCATCTGCGAAAGCTAACCGAAACTCCGTGCCGCGCCATCTACAATAAAACGGCGAAAACTTATTTGTACTCCTAATAGAACCAAGTCACTTATTTCAGTTGGAATGCATGAAACCACTTATTCGAAAAATTCGCATTCTACTTACGCCGCAAAACATATTCCTAGTTTGTATAAAGAAAGAAGTTATTAAATGAAATAAATAACAACTCATACGCAATAACCTGATTATCTCTTTCACGGCAATTTCTCACGAGAATTGAATTGCTCACATCTTAATATCAATTTTGCTTTTCTTTCAGGTTTTCATTTTGACTTTCTGCGCTTTTCTGGTATAGCGGACGGTTTAATGAAAACATATCCGTGAACGATATAGCGGTAAATTTTCCGCTGTAAGTACGTAAAATTTTCATTAAAAATTGTTCGGATAGTTTTCGAAGCGTACAATTCCCATTGGATAACCGGAAGAGGATATGAGGTTACACAACTTGAATACCCAAAACGTAATCGATAATTTCAGAGGAGCAAGTTCTGTAATGCTGAATATACTCCATCTTATTATTCCTGACTCATACTAGTAATTACTTGGCAAATTGTTGAAAATATCGCTCCATTTTGGACGCAGATTATTCAAGGATAAGATTCATTCTTATTAAAATTCAGTCGAAATACCATCAATAATTCATGTGGATAATATCCTCAACTCAATTTGGTTATAAATTTGATGTTTGGATAAAAGAAAATAATGTTAATTATATATATATCGGGTGTTTTTTTAGAGTGATAGAACATTGAATTGAAATAAAACACATTTAAATTAAGATTGAAACAAATTTTTTTTCATTTGAAAGATAATTTCATGACATTTATGTTTTAAAAATAATTTCCGGCATATGTCCACCAAGATTAGCCCTGAGGAACCGCATTCGACCAGACCAAGACCCTTTTTTCGAGTAATTCAGGCATTATTTCATCAATAACACGAGTTATGTTGGCTTTCAAAGCGTCTATTATTTCTAGTTTATCTAACCAATGACTTAACATAACCCCAAAGAATATACTCCAGTGGAGTTATGTCGCATGATCTTGGAGGCCAATTAATTGGACCATTTCTCGAAATAATGTTATCGCCAAATCTTTCTTTCAATAAATCAATTGTTACGGTAGCAGCATGAGGTGTAGCACTATCTTGTTGGAATCAAAACACTTTTGGGTTGATACCATTCAAATTTTGAAACAAATAATCATTGATCATCGTTCTATAACGATGATCACCATTCACTGTAACATCAGCTCCAGCATCGTTTTTAAAGAAATATGGACCGATGATGCCTCCAGCGTGTAAAGCCCACCATACGCATTTTTCAGGATGCAATGGAACCTACAGAACTTCTTGAGGTTTTTTTTTTACTCCATATACGGCAATTTTGCTTGTTTACATAGCCGTTCAACCAGAAATGAGCTTCATCACTTAACACAATTTTACGATAAAGAAATGGATCAACTTAACGCTGTTCTAGGGCCCAATCAGCAAACAAACGATGCTTATTTTGGTCAAGTAGCTTTAGGTCTTGAACCAGTTGGGTCTTGTATGGGTGTAGACCAAAACCCTTACGGAAAATCCAATTCCATGTGGTGGATGCACAGAGTCCAACTTGTTGTGAACGTCGACGAATAGGCAAATCTGGATCATCATTAACACTAAGACTTACAGCAGCAATATTTTCTTCTGTACGTACAGTTCACCCGATATCTAGGTTAAACATCCCCAGTTTCGAAAAAATCTACAATATGTATTGGTATTTTGAGGCAGAATATTTCACCATGAAGTTACTGATGAATTTGATTCATTTGTAAACGCGGTACACAGAAATGCAAAAAAGATATTTCTACCGGGGATAGATTTTTCTAGAGCGCCCATTAGCTCTTCCATGCAGTGTTTCAGAATTATCAATTCATTCTGGGACATCCTGTATTGTTTTAAACATAGCCATCCTCATTTTCAACAATTTCCGCAAACCCAGGATTTTAGTATATTATTAAGTTATACAACAATTTAATATCCGTGAAAATAATGATTAGATCATTTTCGAAACATACTAAGAGTTCGCTCATGATCGTAAACATTCCAAATTAAAATTTTATTCCTCTCATTACGATTTCAACACGAATATCAATTAATATAGACTTGTAAAATGTATTTTATGACTACCCTGATGATTTCTAAAATGACTGTATGTAGTTAACTTGCCTGAATATTGCAATTTAAAATACCACATTTCACGAAGTAAGAACAATAATTTCTCAGATGTAATCAGTCTGTGTATTGCCTCTCATTTCTGTGGTAATTATATATGTATATGAACACAGAATACTCGACGCTGTAGTGCTGGCACTTATAAAGTTATGCGGGTAGCATTATTAATACCATAATGAAACCATTGGAGCCACTTCTACCTATTAATGTCATTAGCGATAACTCCTGGTCTTCAAGCACATGACCAACAAGTTTGTTAAGTAAAACGTGGTAGCTTTAATTCAAAAATTACCGCCTGCCTCAGACATGGTTTTTCATGATACCTACGTGTTTGTGTTGGAATATTTGAATATACATAATATATTGAATATACATAGTATATTGAATATATAGTATATTTGAACATGATCAAACTGTTAAGACTGTTTCAACTGGAAGTTGTTGCATTCCGCATTAACAGATTTTTTGTTGTTGAAACATTAATATTTTCATATAAAAATTTTAATTCAAGATACAATCTAATTTGCCTATAGCTATGGAATACTCACTTCCTCAATTAAAATGTATAAAATAGAAATAATTAAGTTCAGAACGCTGAAAATCACTGCGTCACTTCTCTAAATACAACACCAAGCACATTCAACCGTTGTTTTCTACTTATTGAATCATCAACAATATCATAATGTCAAACAGCAACCCATGATACAAGTTTGTATATGTTGTTTTTTTAGAGTGATATAACTTTCGATAGAGCATTGACAAATTATTATGGAAAGACTCGCGCCGCAACAACGTTTACAAATTGTTGAAAATTATTTCAAAATCAGTGTTCTATTCGCCAAACTTATAAAGCACTTCGTGAAATTTATGGTTCACATAATCGTCCATCAGAGCAGCTTATTCGTCGAACTATCGATAGATTTCGGACAACATTTTCTTTACTCGATGCAACAACAACAAGACAAAGAACTGTAGGTACAGAAGAAAATATCGCTGCTGATGATCCAGATTTGTCTATTCGCCGACGTTCACAACAAGTTGGACTCTGCATCCCACCACATGGAAAATTTTGCGTAAAGATCTTGGTCTACACACAAACAAGATCCAACTGGTTCAAGAACTAAAGGCTTTTGACCATAATAAGCGTCGTTTGTTTGCTGATTGGGCCCTTGAGCAGCTTGAAGTTGATCTACTTTTTTATCGTATAATTGTGTTGAGTCATGAAGCTCATTTATGGTTGAACGGCAAACAATCAATTGCCATATATGGAGTGAAAACAACCTCAAGAAGTTGCAGGTTCCATTGCATCCTGAAAAATGCACTGTATGGTGTGCTTTACACGCTGGAGGCGTCATCGGTCCATATTTCTTTAAAAACGATGCTGGAGCTAATATTACAGTGAATGATGCTCGTTACAGATCGATGATCAATGATTATTTGTTTCAAAATTTGAATGGTATCGACCCAGAAGTGTTTTGGTTTCAACAAGATGGTGCTACACCTCATGCTGCTACCGTAACAATTGATTTATTGAAAGAAAGATTTGGCGATAACATTAGTTTGCGAAATGGTCCAATGAATTGGCCTCCAAGATCATGCGACATAACTCCACTGGATCATTTTCTTTGAGGTTATGTCAAGTCTTTTGTTCATGCTGATAAACCAGAAACAATAGACGATTTGGAAGCCAACATAACTCGTGTTATTGATGAAATAAGGCCTGAATTACTCGAAAAAGTGGTCCAAAATTGGTCTGTTCGAATGAGGTTCCTCAGAGCTAGTCATGAGGAAGATATGCCGGAAATAATTTTCAAATGCCATAAAATTATCTCTCAAACAAAAAAAAATTGGCTTCAATCTTAACTTAATGTGTTATTGTGTTTTGTTTCAATTTAAAGTTCTACCTCTCTGAAAAAACACTTGATATCACTTGTTGCGTGGTGTATGTTAACGTCAATTTAAATAATTAACGTTTCAATGCAACATTCGAATTTTTTTTGGGTGAGTCGAGAGGGGACCAGTGAATTTATTTCAGGTATCGTTGAAGAACCATGCCCATTTCTTCGAATCGTCCGAATAGAAATGAAAGGGCCTAACAAGGTAGAAAATCCCTGAGGTGAAATTCGGATACTCGCGAAGTAATATGGCAGAGTGGGGCGTTGAAATTTCTTATTGTAAGATGTTTCACCTCAGTGCGAAATCTAATTCCTGAACTTTTCCCTCGTAGGTTTTCCAGGCACTGAAAGTTAGAACTCGTTTCCGGAAAATATTCAGCTCTATTTTTTTTTCTTCAATTAGTTACACCTATAGTGGAAAGTTTTCTTGGAGGAACTGTATTCGGTACGTTTCTAGAACCTTAAAAGATCTCTGAAAACTTTCTTGGCTGTTAGTGAGATACAACGAATTTCTCGAAGCATACTATTAAATTCATTCACTGGGGAATTTTTGTTCTGAAGAAATTGACAAGATGACTCAAGTCTTCATTGAGATTAAATACTCTGATATCAAAATTCTAAAAAACTTTCACGATATACACACATCGTAAAAAGTCTTGCCCCCCCTTAGATTTCTCTAGAAATTAACAATCTATGTTCTGGAAATGATATGAATATTTTCCTCTATTTCAACTGCAATATATTCGATAGAAAATCGTTGCTCGTTACTCTTTGTTATATGCAGGATGGGACAAAATAGGAAAAATGGGAAAAAAATCATCGATTATCCATTTTCGATTAATTATAGTTATTCCACAACTGAATCCAAATTCAATAGTCCGTATTACCACCTCTTCTTTCAATCAACTGCTCAATACGCCTTGGCATCCCACGAATCAAGTCATTAATGAAATTTCAGGCATATCGTTCCATTCTTCCTGAAGGGCTTAACTCAATTCCTGAAATGTTGAAGGTGGGTTTTGGCGATTGGTTATTGCTGTCCCTAAGTGATCCCATGCGTGCTCAATTAGATTCATGTCTGGTGAGTTTGCTGGCCAGTTCATTATCTGGATATTGTTCTCTTGAAGAATGTTTTGAACTTCGTATGCGGTGTGGTGGGGCGTTATCATCCTTGTTAATGAAATTATCCCCAAATTCGTTGCGCAGAGGAACAATTATTGGTTAAATGTTGTTGTTGGAATTATTATCGCTGGGCAGAGCGTGGATATTTAAAACACAGTTGAACTTATAGAACTCTTTTATTCACTTCTTTATTAACAATGGTAGTAAGTAGTGTATCTCTGTATAACATGTAACTAACGATGGATGGAGTAGTCCGTTTGTGATAGTTCATTTTGATGGAATGAACTAAGAAATTACTTTGTTTTCTATCACTTTTTTATTATTACTGATAGACAGTGACTCGAGTTTTGTAGTGTTTACTACATTTTCAAACTGAATGAACAAATTAGATCTCAACTATTATATATGGTGGTTGTAGGCTTCGGCAGAGCTTCGAAGAGAGGGATTTTCCAAAGTTCCGTCTGTTCGTTTAGTAGTTTTATTATTGGTACGTGCCTCTTATATTTTTCAATTTCTATGGATTCCAGGATGTCAAGTTTTTTACCTTTCGCTTCCACGTGCAAGATAACAAGGTTGTTCAATTCTGGGAACGTGTGATCTGTATTGAAGAAACGGTTCGCAAAATTGGAATTATTCTTCCGGTTCCTAAAAGCAGATTGATGCTCTTTGTACCTTTTATGGAAGGGTCGGCCCGTTTGTCCTATATACACACTATTACACTGTTGACAACTTAATTTATAGACTCCAGAATTATTTAGTCGGTTCTCTTTGTCTTTCGGATTAAAAAAGAGATTAGAAATTTTATGGAAGGGTGTGAAAGCTGTTACAATGTTAATTTTTGACAAAATTTGAGCTATTTTTTGTGAAATTGGTCCAAAATATGTGAGTTTCATGAATTTATTGTTATTATGATCTGATTTGGAAATGGGGTAAATTTGTTTACGAATTAGTTGCTTTTGTTTTTTGTTTATGATGGAATTTATAGTTTTGGTTTCGAACTGATTTTTTGTGGCTATTTGTCTAATTGTATTCAATTCCCTCTTTAACGTAATATTATCTAAAGGAATTGAAAATGTGCTATGTACCATTGATCTATAAGCAGCTAGAATATGATTGATCGGATGGTTTGAAAAATTTGGTATTGTTGTATCAGTTGATGTGGGTTTTCTATATATATCAGAGGAAATTTCATTATTACTGTTAATTACAGTTATAATGTTAATGTAGTTATGTCCAGAAAATTTATTTTTTGGACATAACTTTAATTAACAGTAATAATGAAATTTCCCTTGATATATATAGAAAACCCACATCAACTGATACAACATAACCAAATTTTTCAAACCATCCGATCAATAATAAACTAACTGCTTATAGATCAATGGTACATACAGCATTTTCAATTCCTTTAGATAATAAACCAATTTTATTTATATTATATTTTATATGAGTTCTCGTGCAATTATTTTTATTTGATCCTTTATTTTGATAATTTAAGATAATTTTGGAATAGTGGATTTTCTTGTATTTGTGTGTTAATATACATATTTATATAGTTTTTGTTAATACATTTGCATTAATGCATTTCAAGTCGGGATGTAAAAGGGTTTTTTCCGAGACGTTGAAAAATATTTTATATTGATTATATATACGGATATCAATTTGATAGTTTTTGTATATAGTTTCAATATATAATGTAGAAGTTAGAATATATAATTCTGAATTCAAAGTCCTTCAGATAATATTACGTTAAAGAGGGAATTGAATACAATCAGACAAATAGCCACAAAAAGTCAGTTCGTAACCAACACTATAAATTCCATCATAAACAAAAAACAAAAGCAACTAATTCGTAAACAAATTTACTCCATTTCCAAATCAGATCATAATAACAATAAATTCATAAAACTTACATATTTTGGACCAATTTCACCAAAAAATAGCTCAGATTTTGTCAAAAATTAACATAGTAACAGCTTTCACACCCTCCCATAAAATTTCTTATCTTTGTTTTAATCCGAAAGACAAAGAGAACCGACGAAATAATTCTGGAGTTTATAAATTAAGTTGTCAACAGTGTAATAGTGTGTATATAGGACAAACGGGCCGACCTTTCCATAAAAGGTACAAAGAGCATCAATCTGCTTTTAGGAACCGGAAAAATAATTCCAATATTGCGAACCGTTTCTTCACTACAGATCACACCTTCCCAGAACTGAACAACCTTGTTATCTTGCACGTGGAAGCGAAAGGGAAAAAACTTGACATCCTGGAATCCATAGAAATTAAAAATTATAAGAGTCACGTACCAATAATAAAACTACTAAACGAACAGACGGAACTTTGGAAAATCCCTCTCTTCGAAGCACTGCCGAAGCCTACAATCAGCATATATAATAGTTGAGATCTAATTTGTTCATTCAGTTTGAGAATGTAGTAAACACTACGAAACTCGAGTCACTGTATATCAGTAATAATAAAAAAGTGATAGAAAATAAAGTAATTTCTTATTTCATTCCATGTAACTAACGCGCAAGATGATCGAGCTTAGAGGGAGGCTTCATGGACGCTTGCTCGGCTGACCACCGAACGGTATCCACAGAGAGGAGGGCGGCAAAGGCGTCTTCTTTATTATTTTATATCCAACAAAACTCTTGCGCGTATTGTTGGTTGCATCCCAATGGCAAAGCAAACTTCTAACACTCCCTCCCTTTGCCAGAATTCTATTTTCATTTTGTCGCTCGATTTAGTGAGTTTTTTAAAGCTCCTCCTGAAATGTTACGAGCCTTCATCTGTGCTCTTCTTGTTTCCTCTCTTCTATTCACCCTGTTCGGCTCAAATCTTCCTGTTAGGGACATTTCTGTATTCGTCACCTTAGTGACTTCTGATTTCCTGGCAGTAATAGCAGTACCATTTGTTTTGGTGCTTTAGTGGCCATTTATGTGACTTGTGTCCTTCTTCGTTACATCGGAAACATCTTGTTTTCGGTTTGTGTGTTATTCTCTGGAGCTTCATTTCGACCTTCTTGCTTGCTGAGGTTTTCTCAGCCTCTAATTGAGATAGAAGGATTTCAAACTTCTAACAGTTGTTTTATATGTAGATGGCACCAGTCATTGTTCGTTCAACGATAATAAGAGGAGTACGATGATCAAACTTTTAACCCCCCCCAGCAAATTACTGATCCGCCTTGAAAGGGCATATTTTCCCGGGCGAAATTGAGTAGCTCTAGTCTGCTTGGACTTCTCTAAACCTTTTCTCGTCGACTGTCACTTTGTAAACCGAATCGTGACTCGTACGAAAAAAGTACCTTGCGCCATTGTGGTAAAATCCAGTCTTGGTGGTGTTCTGCTCATTGCCGACGGGTAGTTCTATGTTCAGGTGTTAGCCGAGGTGCTCTTAAAGGTCTTCTTGGCGTCTCCTTTTGGTACTGGTTGAGACTGCCTGTCTATAGGTCCTCAAAAAATGTCTTCGAAGGGCTGTTACAGATACCGTTCGATTTCTTCGAGTAAAATTTGCGATATAATGGTCTTCCCTTGCAGATGTTACTCTGGGTCGACCAGGCACCGGAAAAGAGCCAATGTACGCCTTACTGAATTCCGTGGAATATTTAAACGTTGCGCAACCTGGTGGTTCCACAAAGCTTCTCGATGTAGGGCTACCATTCTTGCCCGGTCAGACAGAGAAATTGGATATCCCGGCATTTTCCCCGGAATATTCTCAATATTACAATTCTCGTTATTCGCTGAAAACTGATTAACTTCGAATACACCTGTGTTCTTCCGAACAAGAAACATTTTTGCTGGTTTATTGTTGTCATTTAAGTGATAAGCTAGTGAAGATTTCACACACAAAAAATTGTCATGTTACATTCAACGAGTTGAGTGTTGATAGGGGGGTCCAAGACTTTTGACGATGTGTGTATATACGGTAGCGTGAGATACGCTAGCCTTTATAGGTCACGAAGATTAATTTAGGCTCCTTCAACAAGAGGTTCCATATTAAAACACATGTTTTGTAGCATAAAACCATTGATAATTCACAAGCAAAACTTATTTCCCTGTATTTCGTTTACACCCTCTAATCAAAGAATATTCATTATTCATTTGCATTCCGTTAAAAATCTAAATTAAATTATATGGACTTCTTCTGGTGCCAGGCGCAATCTACATAACTAATCAAAACTACTGACGAGAATCCTCTACGCTGCAAACTAATTTGTCAAACTGGCTTTACTTCGTGACAGTCTACGTGCATTTATTAAAAATTCCAATTTACTTCGAGCGATGCTGGGGACCGAAAACCACATCAAATCTCACATAAAACGAACCATAAAACTGTCCACCATTGTGCAAGTTGTCCGCTGTAAAAATACCCAAGATGACGTACGGAATTAATACCGTCCAGGCAATGGTAAACCCACGACTCGATAAATCATAGTCTATCGATAAAACATTTACTCTCTCTCCACCTTGTCGTTTTATGACAAATTGAATCGTGGTGAACGCGTGTGATCGAGCATTCTAACCGGATGTACTCTAATTCTTCCCCTAGGAGGCTGCGTTTCCGGTCTATCATTGTTACCAACTCAGCGGCGTCAGATCCAGATGTTCCTAAAAATAAGCTCGAATGCATAAATCAGCGCGCGCAGATGTATCAGAATGGTGGAATACGTAATAAGAAGATTAAATTGATAGGTTCCGTTCGGATAATTGTGCAATTTGCAAGCTGCAATATACAGAACTGGTCTTGACTATTTTATTAAACAAAGAAAAATGTAGATATCACATTTTTCGAATCAGTCCAATTCATAGAGTAATAAACGTATTTGGAGGGAGTATAGGCAGTTTTTAAATATCCCCAACGTTTTCTACGTAGTCAAATTCTAATATATCGGGTGTATTTTTTATAGTGATAGAACTTTCGATAGGGATAACTGTGATTTGACATAAGGTAGAAGCCATGTTTTGTTATTTCTGTTCAGTAAGCATTGACAAATTATCATGGAAAGGCTCACACCGCAACAACGTTTACAAATTGTTGAAATTTAATTAAAATCGGTGTTTTATTCGCCAAACTTATGGAGCACTTTGTGGTTTGCATAATCGTCCATCAGAGCAGCTTATTCGTTGAACTATCGATAGATTTCGGACAATATTTTCTCTACTCGATACAACAACAACAAGACAAAGAACTGTACGTGCAGAAGAACAGAAGAATATCGTTGCTGTAAGTCAGTTGGTCTGCACCCATACAAGATCTAACTGGTTCAAGAACTAAAGCCACTTGACCATAATAAGCGTCGTTTGTTTGCTGATTGGGCCCTAGAACAGCTTGAAGTTGGTCCACTTTTTTATCGTGAAATTGTGTTTAGTGATGAAGCTCATTTCTGGTTGAACGGCTATGTTAACAAGCAAAATTGCCGTATATGGAGTGAAAACAATATTCAAGAAGTTCTGCAGTTTCCATGGCATCCTGAAAAATGAACTGTTTGGTGTGCTTTACACGCTGGAGGCGTCACCGGTCCATATTTCATCAAAAACGATGCTGGAGCTAATGTTACAGTAAATGGTGCTCGTTACAGATCGATGATCAATGATTATTTGTTTCAAAATTTGAATGGTATCGACCCAAAAGTGTTTTGGTTCCAACAAGATGGTACTACACCTCATTCTGCTACAGCAACAATTGATTTATTGAAAGAAAGATTGGGCGATAACATTATTTCGAGAAATGGTTCAATTAATTGGCCTCCAAGATCATGCGACATAACTCCACTGAATTATTTTCTTTGAAGTTATGTCAAGTCATTGGTTTATGCTGATAAACCGAAAACAATAGACGCTTTGGAAGCCAACATAACTCGTGTTATTGATGAAATAAGGTCTGAATTACTCTAAAAAGTGGTCCAAAATTGGTCAGGTCGAATGCGGTTCCTCAGAGCTAGTCGTGGTGGACATATGCCGGAAATTATTTTCAAAACAGAAATGTCATATAATTATCTTTCAAATAAAAAAAAAATTTGGCTTCAGTCATAATTTAAATGTGTTTTATTTCAATTTGAAGTTCAATCACTTTGAAAAAAACACCGATATATTCCAATACACACTGATAACAACTAAAGGAGTTTCCAATAGCCATGATAAAAGTTATAAATTAAGAGAACACACAAGTTAATCAGTGAAACACAATTTTTTTTTAAAAGGTTACCTTATACAATTCTGTATGTAAAATAACATAATTCAAATGACCACCACGATTTCTCCTTACATACTGCACTTTGTCAACCCAATGTTTTATCACTCTCTCACATAATTTTGTTTTCTTTAAACAACGGTACGTTCAATGTTTATTCTTAATTGCTCAGTTATTGTTAGTTTATCAACATATGTATGTGATGTAACATATCCCCAAAGAAGAAATCATAAGATGTTGAATCACACGACCTGGGATAGTTAACTGTACCATTTCTTGAGATAATTTTATCACTAAATTTTGTTTTCAATAAATTTATTAAATAAAATAGAAAGGCCTTTTACTTGATAGAAGAAATATAACAAAATTTGAATATTAAAACAAATTGAAATATGTTTATCTTCTACAATTTTAATTTCAAAAAAATTTTTTATTCAAAAAACTTTTAGAATTAAATTAATGTCTAAAACAAGCACCGCTTACATTTAATAGACGTATATGTTTTAATATTCAAATTTTGTTATATTTCTTCTATCAAGTAAAAGGCCTTTCTATTTTATTTTATATATAATATATAATTATATTTTGGCTTCAATAAATCTCATTATGGAATGTCAATGCATTTAAATAAGCCTTAAAAATAACTTACACTGTTCTTTGATTTTGTTAGAACATAAATCAATCTTGAATTATAAAGTTGATCTGTGTTTCGAAGCATTATTTCTTTACACGTGGTGAGTTTTTGATATAGGTTAGTTTTTTGATTTTGATATTTGGAATATTATTCAGGACTGAAGAAGGAATTGCTTAGAATTATATTTGCTTTTTGAAGATATAGTGCATGTTTTTAGAATTAAGTTATTCGAGTATTTAAATATATTAAATATTTCAAATAAATTATATTCTTTGAGAAGTCCTTTAAGTGTGTTTATGTTTTTAAAAGGCAATTGGTGTTCTTAAAGGTAAGACCAGAAACAAAATTTTGTCTCCTTTAAATATTTATTTATTAATTTTAATGACTTTCGTATATCTGTTGGTTTATTCATTCCATTTGACATTATATATTGAGTTTTGATTATATACGTCTATTAAATGTAAGCGGTGCTTGTTTTAGACATTAATTCAATTCTAAAAGTTTTTTGAATAAAAGATTTTTTTGAAATTAAAATTGTAGAAGATAAACATATTTCAATTTGTTTTAATATTCAAATAAATTTATTGTTGAGGTGACTCTGTGGCAAGGAGCACCCTCTTGTTGAAACCACATATCCCTCCAGATTATCCTCAGCAACATCAGGAAAAAATTCATTCAAAGACACTATGTGACATACAGTGTTTCCAGGCATTTATGTAATTAAAAAATTAAAACTGGTAGCGAGGTATAACAGAATTACTCTGTTTGATATTTAAGATGTTGAAAAAATCAAGTAAAGAATCCCCTCCTCATGCATGATCTTATACCATAAGGGCTTGTGTTCAAATTGTTATTCCAGAGGTCAACTACAAATTGTGCATCCCACTATATATTGATTTACCTCCTGTGGGAAAGCGGTTAGTTGAGGGATCAATTAAGACTTAATCGAATTAAATATCAGTGAATGACATTAGGGGAATTGTTTAGAGTCATCTGTTTGTCCGCTCCCAATTGAATTAATAATTGAAAGGCTTGTCAAAACTTTCGGCCTCTGATGCTTTCGGTTATCTTAACTTTGCTATTATCTTTTAAGAAGAGGCCCCTTACCCTGCTCAAAGGACTGGGCACAGCATTCTTATTGTTCCTGGAAGGAACATTTCAGCATTATTTCAGAGAACTTCATCTTTGAAAAGACCGTGGTTGGTATTTTAACATTTAAACCTCATTTAATGCAAGGAGGAAGTGAGGGGTGGGCCAGTAGAAATTTGCCATTTGGATCTGCTATAAATTAAAAATTAATGAATATTTTTTCAAAGTTATGAGTTTAATAGAAAGGGTGAACCTTGACATTCACTAATAAGAAACAATATCATTGAAATGACCGCCACGACTGGCTACAGTCACATCCAATTTTTCAGTACATTGTCGATTGTTTGAGACTCAATCTCATGAATGGTAACTTCGATTTCATGTTTCAAGGCATCAATCGTTTCTGTAGCAATATTTTCAGGTGTGCTCACGGGTTATTTTGTCAAATAACGATCCAATTTCAAGAACTCGCTTCGAAAATTGCTGTGAGGGCGTTTCATTTCTATTGATTTTTCCACGTAGATTTCTAACAGTTGGGATAGAAGGTTCAATACTGTGGAAATGAGTTTTTAATATTTTTCAGTCTTGTTCAAGCGTAAATCGACCCATTTCGTTAATGAAGAAAAGTTGCTAGGCTCGAATTAACTACTATTCCAAAATTCATGGCCTGCGAAAACGAAAACTGTAGTATTCAAAAGATAATGAAGATGAAGACACCATTGTCAGTTAAAAAGAACCAAAAATAGAAGAAAAGGAAATTCTGAGTGACGATGATGTGGAGGAAGATTACTCACCCAAGAAAAACATTTAAAGGAGGAAGAAACAATTCAGCGACGACGATAAAGATTGTTAACCAATAAAAACAAAAAGGAAACAAGTTTGAAGCGATGACGAAGAGGAATATTTTGATAAGAGCAAGAGAAAAACTAAAACCATGAAAAAAAAGTAGCCTTACAGCGATTAAAACTGCAATTATGAAGGAGCATACCAAAAAGGGCAGAAAAATGGGAAGAACAGAAGCTGTGGAAGTAGTGAGAAGAGAAGAAGAATGGTGATGGATCTTCCTGGAGCACAAAGGGCCAGGTTGTATAACAAAATTTGGGACCAAGCGTTAAATTCTTCCATGCTGGGAAAGAAAGAATTATCTGAGTCTGTTGAAAAAGTAGCCGGTTTTTATGCAAGAATAATAAAATACTTTTAAAGATTTATTCAACGAAAGTTCTTCAAAGATTGGAGAAAATGTATGACATACAAATAAACGGAGACACTTCATACAAATGGATGATTTTTCATGGACCAAGCATGAAAGCTGGCGAATGTACACACATCGTTTTAATAAGTTATCAGGAAAGAAGAATTCATGTCTGTTTGAGCTTATTCTCATCTCGATGAACACCATCTTCTGGTATCTGCCGAGTTTACCATAACTGCATGCAATCAAGATGAATATTTCGCCTTTCAAGTCAAGTAGCTCACCTTGTCTTGCAGTGCACTTTTGCGCTAAATCCCCAATACCGTCATCTTTACAACTCACCTGCGGTTGTCCTGTTATGCAAAATACCGCTTCGGCAGCGGCGGCAGCATCAAGAGCACGACGTTCTCATATCGGGACATTGCTAGCCAGCCGATTAAACCGTGCATTATGGTCTCCCTTGAACCATTAAATCGTGTTTAAAGGCGCTGGGGGGCACGGTTGAATCCCGGGTTTTGAACTTGATTATTCCGGTCATGGTAGAGCGCGCCCGATAGAAAAGTGTACACCACAGTCGATTTATGAATAGAAACGAGTTCGATGCGAACCTGTTGTGAATTTCTTGGTACCAGGGGGTTGACTGCAGATTGCGGAAATATCTGCCGGGATTTATGGGGAAAAAGGCGGGATAACGGCGGAGGAATTTGATGGAAATGGAATATATCCACTAGAAGGGATATTGGAGTCGTCAGCAAGTCTACGAGGTCATTCTAGCGAATAAAACCTTGTTATTATGTTTTGTATCACCATTTTATTGTTGACGATACAGTAACTCGAGTTTCGTTAAGGCAATAGGCTTACCTCTTAGTCTATTCCTCATTGAAATCTTCATGTCCTTACTCGAAAGTAATTTCTGAAATCCACACACGCAGTGCTTATCATTTTGACACAGTTATAGTTTTCAGAGTTGAAATAATTGAATTCGGCAAAAATCGCCTCTAGATAATGTTTAAAGGTACAGAGCTCAAAGCCCCTTTAGTGAAATTCGATTACCATCAATTCAAGTACGGTTCTGTTAGTTCTGACGACGCCAGCGAGCATGTGGCCTCGATCAACAGCATGTATAATGATTTCGATGTGAATATTCAACGGACTTGCGAGTTATTTACTATCACAAATTTTTTTAAAGACAGCGTATTTATTTCAATACAGAGATGCAATACGATTGTATACGTAAAATCAGGAGTAACTTCTTTTTTAATTGAATACTAAGTCAAATTTTCCAACGGGGGAGATCTGGAGACATCTGTTTGTTCGTTGAGATCAATTTTAAGGTTCTTGGACTTATTAATTTCTACCGATTCCAAATGTGTGAGACTGGCATTTATCATTTCATCATGAATAATTTCATATTTATTGTTAAAATTATGTCAAAATTCTTTCAAATGACTAGAATATGTTGCGTGTGCTATTTCTGACGTATTATTCCTCTGGTATTTATTATGATTTCGGAATTTCAGGGCCTAAAAAACACCACAAACAAAAAATACCTATAATTTATCCTAAGGTGTGAACAATCATTAAGACAAAAATACGAAATAGAATAAAAATTATTAAAATATATCTTAAGATTTGAACAATTATTACGGATTTAGAGTGATACAGAAATAGTTTAAACTGAAGTAACAGAGGTTGTAAAAAAATTGTATCGTGTTTCACGACATTTCGATCAGAAAGGAATCTCACACTTGAAAATGGCTTTATGTTTGAAACGCGTCATGCGTCACATTCTTAGTGAATAAATTATAAAAATTCAATATAATATGGTATTTCATACTCCAAATATAAAATACGCATAGGCATCCCACGAATCAAGTCATTAATGAACTTTTGATGTTTTGCTACCATTGTTCCTCGGTCAGACGGAGAAATTGGATATCCCGGCATTTTCCACGGAATATTTTCAATATTACAACTCTCGTTATTCCCTGAAAACTGATTAACTTCGAATACACCTGTATTTTCTCGAACAAGAAACATTTTTTGCTGGTTTATTGTTTTCATTTGAGTGATAAGATAGTGAAGATTCCACACACAAAAAATTGTCATGTTACGTCCAACAAGTTGAGAGTTGATAGGTGGGCCAAGACTTCTGGCGATGTGTGTATAACACATTCTTTTGTGACGTTTGAAAATCCATATACTGTCCAGTCAAATG
This sequence comes from Megalocaria dilatata, assembly GCA_034642435.1. Classification (NCBI taxonomy): domain Eukaryota; kingdom Metazoa; phylum Arthropoda; class Insecta; order Coleoptera; family Coccinellidae; genus Megalocaria; species Megalocaria dilatata. The sequence goes on along the minus strand of CM067855.1, from coordinate 6,852,814 downwards.
AAAAGCACTCAAAAAAGATTCTATGAAAAAAACAATATAAAATTACCGTAAGCTATAACTATCGATTTTTTTCAAAGTACAGATATAAGAGGTGGGTCATTTTAATTTGCATTTATGATTGGCTTTAAATAAAAAACTAATGAATATTTTTTCAAAGTTACGAGTCAGTTAGAAAGGCTCAACCTTCACATTTACAAATGAGAAATAATATAATTCAAATGACCGCCACGACTAGCTACAGTACCCTATCCGGTCAACCCAATTTTTCGGTACATTGTCGTTTGTTTGAAGCTCAATCTCATGAATGGCGTCTTCGATTTCGTCTTTCAAGACATCAATCCTTTCTGAATAGTTAGCGTAACACTTATCCCTAACGAATTTCTTTAAATAATAGTCCTCTGAGGTGAAAATGAGCTTTATCGCTAAAGATAGATGTTGAGCCACATTCTGGGTACAGCAGCAATGTTTTCAGGTGTGCTCACTGAACGAGAATATGAACGGGTTGTTTTGTCAAATAACGATCCCGTTTTCACGAAGAAATTGATCGACAAATTGTCGCGAGGGCATTTAATTTCTATCGAATTTTCCGCGTGAATTTCAATCAGTTTGGACAGAAGATTCACCATTTTGCAAAAAGGTTTTTAATATTTCCAAGTTTTGTTCAAGCGTAAATCGACCGATTTCGTAAATGTCAAATATTAAACTAATTTTCTGTCAAAGCACGAGGTGACAACTCGAAATAACCACTACTTCAAAATGCAAATTCTAGATGGCACACCGTTCAGTTGTAACTCAAGGTTATTGAAGATCTGTACACACGCAATTAAAACCCTTTTCGTCTTCGATGAAAATCACGATATTGATCGAAATCTTTTCCGAATAAGATTGCAGATCCAATACATGACTCGCATTGGGAGTTATGAATTACGATTCAGACCATCGAATCCCGTTGCGCGATCACAGAGACGTAATCGCTCTTGAATGCGGAAACAGTTAATGAGGATGATCGCCTTAATGAACCTGGCAGAGAACTGGTTCCAAAACTCGAAACTGGGCTGGGAACCTCGATCCGGGTCAAGTGCGAAATAATCGCGCGTAAACAAAGGCTGCTTCTCTATCGTGGACGAAAGAACGCGGGCCCTCAGAAGGACTCATTACGGGAAACGAAAGGGATTGGAAAGGGAGTATTTGTGCCCGTCTGCACACCAGTCGTCTTCGACACTTGGTGGATCACAAACGATGAAATTGCTTCTTCTGGGAGTTGAAAGAATGCCGTAATTAAGAATGTCACGCCGCAATTCCGTGAAGATCTTAGGGTGTTTGTACACATGAGGATTGGGATTGTTGGTTTTTTCGACTTTTGAAAGGTGAATCGTTTCGTTCGGTGTTCGTGTACAGGGTGAGTTAGAAGAACTGACCCCAGGAATTTATTATATACGCTTCAATAATATAAAATACTCAGATGTCGTTATAGGATTCTCATATATTCTTCAGTTATAGGTTTATGAATATATAGTCCGTCTAGAAAGTATCAAAACAAAGCTCAATTTTAATTATATAGTATATATTTTTAACTCTTGAATTACAAAATGATAACAAAATATTCATCTTATTTACTTATAACCTCCATTTAACTGTAAACACTTGACTAAACGTCGAGGTAACTAGATCACCTCCATAATTTTCGGTCTGGACTACCAGGACTTTAAAACTGACTGAATTGAATCATCTTTATTTCGTGGCGCCGCTCATTCAACTTCAATCTTCATTAGTCCCCATATATTTTCAATGGGGATAAGATCTGGTGAAGCTAGTGGCCATGAAATGATTGTCACCTGGTGTTCTTGCATCCAAGCTTGAGTATAGTCTGAAGTATGGCATCTTGCATTATCCTGCTGAAGACGCCGGGCCTCTGGATATAAAATGCGCCGTTTCAAGGAGAAAATCGTTTAGAATGCCACGATAGTTTTCACTATTAATGATACCATCAACTATACAGAGGCGTAGCACCACGCTGAGATATAACTCCTCAAACAATTCTTTTGGTGGGAAATTTGAACGGTAACACGTTGTTTTGATAGGATTTTTAAGTGATTTCCACCAAGTTGGAAATAATTTTCATCATATATAAAGACATTATTAAAATTATCTTCTTGAAATTCCAGCTTTCGTTTCTTTCTAAAGGTGTCATTTTTTTGGCTTATATGCCTCATCCATGCCATTTTTATCCTCTTTATTGCCTCATATACAACACTTTTTCCCAGTTCAGTCAATTGCACTAATTTCTTAACGTTCAGAAAATCTTTTCTGTACAAATATTCTACTTTTTTTCTTTCATTTTTCTAGTTGCGACATATTATTCATAAGTTGTATACCTGTCTACAATCAACAATATTTGACAAATTTGCAACTTTGGTCATAGCCGCCTATCTGCACAGCCTCATTTATACATTACATTTACCCTAGAATGTCACAAAAAAGATGTATGTTAAAATGATGAAAAATAATAAATTCCGCATACTTTCTAGACTGACAATAGAATATATTTCATACATACGTTTTAGTAATCATGACGTTAAATGTTAAGAAATACTCCCACCTAATGTTAGACATGTTCTGTCTCGTCTACGAAGGGCTCTCAATAAATCATATCTTTGCTTAAGATCGTTTGCAATATTTCTAGTATGTTGAGCTAGTGTCTACTTTTACTTTGTACGCCTCTACTTACAACCATTTGCATCAACAATAGTACTGTTAGGTCTGGAGACCTTGAAGGCCAAATAGATAGGACCATGGCGCCCTGGAAAATTATTTTATATTTTTGTACCGCAAACACTGCATACTTGTTTACTGAACACTTATACACACTCTGTCTTAAAAATAGGCAAAAATTGGATGAGATCATTTGAGTTTTCCTACATTACTTTCATTTGTACACTTTATATTGCTTCTTTCTGTACAAATTATGAATATAAAGTACCTAAATTCATGAACACTCAACCTCTTTTCAAAGGTTTCTTTTACCTCTTGCATATGCATTAATTTTTCGCCTCCCTTTTCTTCACATTGAAGTAATGAAGTAAAACCATCCGCAAAAACACATTCTTCACAAAATTGACATTTTTAGAGCATACAAAAACTATGTTGTTTGTACTTCAGCGAAATGAGATATTGAAAAAAAAAACATAATGATAACACTTCAAAATAAAATGCCAGATGAAACAATGAACTAATTAACTAGTAGCTACATGTTATAAATACCCTTTAATGAACAAATATATGTTAGCAAAAAGAAGAGAATCACACTTTCCAGAAAATCCAATATGGATGTACTTCTTGCCTACTCTACTTTCGTCATCTTCAAATTCTGCAAGTGTGAACCGTACTTTAGAATGAAATGAGCAAAGGCGCAATTGTTGAAACCCTCATTTATACCCATGTCAAAATACACACGGTCTTGTATGCTGGATAGCGAGGAAAGACAAAACGCCGGAGAGAAATAATCTTCTCAATGAATTATTATTATGTTTCAAGAATGATTGGTGGCGATTTAGAATGCAAATTTAAATTCCACGGTTGGAGACGAAGGGAACCAGGCTACTCTGATCGTTAATTCAAGAAGAGGAGTAAGAATTTTACCTGATTTACTGAACGTGACGTTTAAGAAGTATTATATGATTATTCCTCCATTTTCGCTCATTGGAACACTATCACAGTTGTCATTTACAGTTATAAATTTGTTTCAAATGCGCTAGAGAAACCAGGATTCGTTTTGAAAATTTTCAGGTACTTCAGGTACGTCAACATTGGAATGTGGAATGGCATCAGGTCGTCTATTCTGATGAATCTCGATTCTATTTGGGTGCACATGATGGCCGAAGAAGGTTAGACGACGTCAGGGAGAAAGACGTTTGATATTGAGCGTCATGTACACCGGACAGTAGTCTTTATTTGAGGTAACATGACAGCGCTGTGTTACCTTCAAGAAATAGTGGAGCCATATGTTCTCCTTTGCCTTAACCGGCTCGAGGATCCAATATTTCAGCAAGATAATACCCGGCCTCATGTTGCCGGAGTTAGTTTAAACTTTTTTGAAGCGACCCATGTGCATCTTTTGCCATGGCCGCCCGGATCTCCCGATCTTTCGCCCATAGCGCATGTTTGGGACATCATGGGTAAAAGGCTTGGAAATTTACCCCAGTCCCCAAGGACTTTGGCGGTTCTGAGTCATGAACTACAGGTAGTTTGGAATAGTATCTCTCAGGAAGAATTAGACCATTTTATTGCATCAATGCCAAGACGTGTTGGGGAGTGTATAGATAATCGCGGTGGACAAACACATTACTAACAAATTTATTAAACAAAATTGTAAACCCTTCGTTTTTTTTCTTCAAATTTCAATCATTTACTCCCTACTATACTATCTATGTTTTAACAAAAAAAATTTGAAATTTAAACAGCTCCTTCTGGGTGTTGCAGTTTCTTTGTTAGTTAATATATATTTTCTCTGATACAGCCGGATCGTTCACAAAAAACCCAGTAACTTTACTGAAACACTTTTTTATAGATTACTAAACTTGGGTGTTCGCTGATGGAATACTCAATAATTCTCGAACACTCAGAGTAAAACTAAATCTGTTTTGTTCTTGTATTCAAGCATCATGATTATTTTCATAGCCAATCGCAATTTGCCGGAAATTCATCACTTTCTAATTTCCAGTACATCATCATCTCTTGATTATGCATATTAAGCTTCATGTAGCTGTTCCCTTTGGCAAAATCCACTCTCCGAGTATATACGAATTCAAGAGCAAATCGCCAGAGTTCTATGCAGTGAAATAATGTATTATGGTATTATATATAATCATAACGATGAAACACCACCCTTAAGAAACCAGACTCCGCCTATGATTTAAGCGTTTTCTTATTTTAAATTCATGATGAGATCATGAGAATCAGCAGAAAGTTGGTACGAGGCTGTGTACCTCTTCAACCCAATGCTGTTCCATATTTCCCCAAAATAGTATGATTATTATTATTACAAGTTGACAGGAGTTTATACACTGTCTCTAAACACAAAAAAAATTCAATCAATAAAGACATACAAGCAAAAAGAAAAGTGCTTGAAGAGCAGAAATAATCCATCCTACTATCCACGGCGAAGCCAGTTTTCGTAGTTTTTCTTGAAAGAATTCACCGACACTGAACTCGACAGCTGAAGGTAAAGTGGTCCACGCACCAAACACGATTGGTCAAAAAGTATTGTCTTTGCACAGTTTGATAGTTTCCTTTTCTTGAGCTTGAGAGAATGGCCACGCAAACGCTCGTACGAATTGATCTTGATTAAGTTACGCAACACTAAAAAAGTCAGGAAGAGTGCGAAACGTAATAATACGATATCCACGAGTCCTTCGGTCCGCGAACGTAGGTAAGTTCATTAATGACAATCTCTATGCATTAAGTTCGAGCTACTTGTAAGGCAGAAACTGAGTGATAGTGTAGACGATAGACCACTTGCAAGTATCAATCAGATTTTTGATTCTTTTGAAGCAGGCAGTGTGGTAATGGTCTGGATACCTAATGTCGAAACCGGACTACACCGCCCTCAATCTGCACTTAAGCTCTTCAAGTAAATGGCTGAGTTCACTGATTTGAAGAGGGGTCTTAGCATCAGAAATGCTAATATCGCGCCAATCTGGCACATTCCTGATCGCATTCTTGCTCCTAAGGACTCTGGTAACAATCACTGGTTTGGAGAACGATACTTTCAAGATTCTTGGAAGGTTGCTGGAGGAAGTACCAAATCTTGCAAGCAAGACGCGTTAGAATCAGGAGTCGCATAATCGAGAATCTTAGAAGCGGAAGACAGATTCTTAGCAGGGTTCGTTTCACGTAAGCCGCGGATTAGAATATTGTGGGATCTTCGTAGGCGGTCAAGAAGTTCTGATGGATGGAGAACAGGATCGGACGTAGTCCCTCTGGAAGCAGTTTGAGTGTCAAGAGATCAATTTTGGAACTATACGATGCAGTATCCATATCGTGTCGGGAATGGTTAGTTAATGTATAACTATGGAGTCGAGAGATCAATTTTGGAACTACATGAGGCAGTATCCACATCGTGTCGACCAATGGACTGGGAATGGTTAGTTAATGTATAGCTATGGCGGTTTAATTCAGATTGTTTACTGAGTATAGATTTACACTCAGTCAGAGCAGTTGGGCGGTCTTAATGACGGAAATATCTAACCCATTTTTGTGAACTGATCATCGTTCAAGTAAGCCCACGACGTTGGCTGAGAAGAGGAAGTGGACTCGGTCAACCTTCCCTGTAACAGTAACTACACATCCAACCTGCATCGAGCAAGTTAAATTCATCAGGCGATGAGTTTAGGCAATAGAAAAACCGAAAAAACACGAAAATGGAACGTAAACTTACGAGCATAATATCGTATCACGTAGGACCCCCTGACATTGTTGTCAGATACGCGGCTTGAGAGTACACGGTTTGAGAAAGCTGTGCTTCAATCCATTCTGTCATCTGTCACTTCACCCGAACGACACTGCTTTAATGATTGATCGCAGACAACTTCCCCCGATAGAAAAAACTCAAGTTTTTATCCTTCAAGCAATCGAAGCGCTGTACCCCCCAAATATTCCAACTCCTTACTGAAATTTTTGCAGAGTCACCCACTTGACTTCCCCTCGCCTATTTTTTACCGTTCCGTCAATTTGCATCAAATCCAGATGATCTTTCTACAAGTAATTTCGTTCCCCCATTTTGTAGACGAGATCTAGATCAGTTTCAATTCGGCCGCCGTATCTTTAGGATTTCGATTTCACCGTCTTGTTGTCCCGAATAATAGCGATTTTATCATAAGTTCGCGATTTATGCCGAAGAGAATTGGAATAACGAGACTCTAGGAACTCTTGAACTCCCCGGTATCTGGGTTTCTTTCGCTAGAATGAGGACGATGCTCATTTCTCTAATGCGCTCTGTTCGAGCATCGAGAAGCTAGTCTGTGGATTACTCAACCCGTGTCAATTTCCTGTGATCAAATATGAATGGGATTTGAAGAAGCGTTTTCTTCTGAATATTATTTATTTTCGCTCGGCAAATACTGCATGTGGAGCTTATGGTGAATTAATTCAAACTCAAATCTTGTATCACCTTCAATCCTCACGAAATTTTGCATGGCTTTCGAAAATATTAGAAAATAACAATTTCAAATGATAAGAACTCAGGAACCATTGGACCGATTTTACCCACTAATGAACTCAACCGAAATATTTACGCCGCAAACCTACCCTGATGCTGGGTTTCGAAAAGAATCACTGGATCCGCAGATAGCCTTGTCAAATTTGACAAGCGGATCAACGAATTTGGGTTTCACAAAACAAGTATCGGCTGTTTTTTTAGAGTGAAAGAAATTTAAATTGAAATAAAACTCATTTGAATTAAGGTTGAAGTCAAATTGTTTTTTTATTTGAAAGATAATTTTATGACATTTATGTTTTAAAAATAATTTACGGCATATGTCCATCACGACTGGCTCTGAGGAACCGCATTCGAACAAACCAATTTTGGACCACTTTTTCGAGTAATTCAGGCCTTATTTCATTAACAACACGAGTTACGTTGGCTTCCAAAGCGTCTATTGTTTCTGGTTTATCAGCATAAAACAATGACTTGACATAACCCCAAAGAAAATAATCCAGTGGAGTTATGTCGCATGATCTTGGAGGCCAATTAATTGGACCATTTCTCGAAATAATGTTATCGCCAAATCTTTCTTTCAATAAATCAATTGTCACGGTAGCAGCATGAGGTGTAGCACCATCTTGTTAGAACCAAAACACTTCTGGGTCAATACTATTCAAATTTTGAAACAAATAATCATTGATCATCGATCTGTAACGATATATCACTGTAACATTAGCTCCAGCATTTTCTTAAAAAATATCGACCGATTATGCCTCCAACTTCTTGAGAATGGTTTTCACTCCATACACGCCAATTTTGCTTGTTTACATAGCCGTTCAATCAGAAATGAGCTTCATCACTAAACACAATTTTACAATAAAAAAGTGGATCAACTTCAAACTGTTCTAAGGCCCAATCAGTAAACAAACGACGCTTATTATGGTCAAGTGGCTTTAGTTCTTGAACCAGTTGGATCTTGTATGGGTGCAGACCAAGATCTTTACGCAAAATTTTCCGTGTGGTGGATGCACAGAGTCCAACTTGTTGTGAACGTCGACGAATAGACAAATCTGTATCATCATTAACACTTTGACTTACAGCAGAGATATTTTCTTCTGTACGTACAGTTCTTTGTCTTGTTGTTGCATCGAGTAGAGAAAATGTCCGAAATCTATCGATAGTTCGACGAATAAGCTGCTCTGATGGACGATTATGTAAACCATAAATTTCACGAAGTGCTCTATAAGTTTGGCGAATAGAACACTGATTTTGAAAATAAATTTCAACAAAATGTAGGGTTAGAATTTAGAATTGTTATTGTTTATATGCCTTCATAACATACAACTTCAAACTACTTTATCAGCATTACTTGTGTTTGTGCAAAATGAAGGCCAAAAATAAATTTAACTTTATTTCGCACGTCTTGAAATGATACAGGCATATTTACGTGTTTGCATCCCAGCGTATTCCCTTAAGGCATTTCCTCTGATTCTCACCGAACGTAATTAGTTTCCATTCATCTTCGTCCCCGAGAAGAACGAACTATACGTTGGAGGTTCGTTAATTCCGTTTGCCATTGGTTTGAGTTATAGATTTAATTTTGTCTTTAGAACAACTGCAATGTATGGAATAGATTCATTCCCTTCTGTTTATTGCTTTCTATTAGTGCAGGGCAATGAAGATTACTCAGACATTACTAGTCCGTTTCGGCTCAAAATTCGAAAATTACAGACATCTGGGCATAACTCTGTTCCCCGAACAGCGTGCAAAAACACCTGAAAACAACGTACCAACAATGTTGAGAAACAATAGTCAATAATATAGTACTTTTTTAGTATGCTCTTATTATTATTTGCCAAAGCCGGAAAATAGTTAAGCAGGAGTTGAAACTGCCCTTAGCTTTGCTGTTTTTTTATTCTGTGCTAGTATATAAGTGAGTAGTAGTAGTAGTTATCAACTTCATTGATAGTAATTCAAATAGTTATTGACCAAAAGTCCTAGTGCCAGTTTCCAGTTCTATTTTAAAAAGTTCACACAGTTTTTATGTTTCACAATTTATTCAGAATCCTGACACCTGTTTCGGTCTTTCGACCATCTTCAAAGCAATACAAAAAGGAGTGAACTTAAAATTGAAAATGTTTTTTCATTACATTTAGGACATCTGTGTATTTGTGTAGCGCATGGTAATAACAGCATCCAATATAGGGGTGTTGCTGAATGGTATTTGGTAATTTGTTGAATTATCCTTTTTCTCAATGGCTATAAATTTACTCTTATTAACATTATATGGTAAAGTGACATCTTTTTCATACAAAAAATGATTATTTTCTGGACAATATTCTGCAAAACCGGTTGATTTCTGGTTTTTCAAAATAGACATCCTATGTTCTTTGATTCTAAGTTGTAAACATCGGCCTGTCTGTCCGTTATATGTAGCATTACAATCATCGTAATTGATTTGATACATCCCGGATTCGGAAAAGTTGGGTTCCTTTCTTTATTGTTCACCGAAATCTTAGCTAAATTATTTCTATTTAGTGCTAAAGAATTCATTTCCAATTTATGGAGTCCATTAGAGATCCTACTGCTGAAACCTTTTAAATAAGCCATTGAAAACCACCTGTTTTGAAAAACCAGAAATCAACCGGTTTTGCAGGACATTGTATAGAAAAGAATCATTTTTTTTATGAGAATGATGTCACTTTACTATATAATGTTAATAAGGGTAAATTGATGACTATTTGGAGATTCTCTTTATCGAAAAAGCCATCGAGGAAAAGTAGAATCTAACAAATTTTCAAATATTCTTTGGGAGCAGCCCTATATTGGATATTGTTATTTCTATGCGCCATAAAACAACACTGATGTCCTAAGTGTAATAAAAGAATCTTTTAAATTTTAAGCTTAGTTATTTATTGTACACCTTTGCAGATGGTCGAAAGACTGAAACACTTGTAAGGATTCTGAATAAACTGTGAAACAAGAAATCTGTGTAATTGTTTTAAATAAAATTGATTTTTTGTGTTTGTATATTTTTTAGAGGAAGGTTGATTCTAGGAACCTTTTTAGTCACGGATTTGGCGCGATATAACTTCTCCATACGTCGTATTTCTAATAGAAAACCTGTGCTGATAAATCGTAAAACATCAATCTTCATTTCAAACGCCCACCCCCCGAATTAAGCGCCCGAACAGTCTCAAAAAATGTAACTCCACAATGTCCCACAACTGCACGAATTTTCCTCAAGACATTAATCAAGTGGAATATCGGAAAACCTCGAGATCGAAATTTGAGAAATGGGGTTGGAGATTCAATTTTACTAACTGGTAACATAGGGGGAGCTTTCTAGTAATAAGGGATAACAGACAGTCATCAATAGGGGTACATTTTGTTGGTAAATTTCCAACGATTCCGTTCTGGAACGGAAATAAATCATGTACGTGTTTCTGCAAGGGCGTTTTTCGACGTATCTGCGGCATACAAACGGATGAATTATGAATTTTTCCGAATCTGTTGAAAAAGTTACTTTTCCGAGATTTGGCAAGTCACGTTACGCTACTTCTCGTTTTTGGTCGTATGTTGGATGGTTTATGTACTTGGAAATACATTCTTGAAGGCTGGGAATTCGTTCGGTTCGAATATTCGATAGAAATTGATTTATTCGAATATTTTAATATTAGCCTTCCACATATTTAATTTCAAAAAATTATATTTAATAATTATAACTTCAGGAGTTAAATTGAATTAATGTGATATAATTACCACTTATATCAAACGACATATAAAATGAACATTTATTATAAGACATCCAAATTATATAACAAAGTCCAATAAATAAAAATTGTTAACCAAAATCCTATAAATTAAATATTTTGAGTAGACAAAATCAATCTTATGAAAACAGATATCTTTAAAAAATGTTTAACATAGTCTTAAGAATTTCATCATAAAACTATCCTACTTAGAATATTCAATATTATTGGATATCTAACTAAGTTAATTTCTATAAAATCTCAAGATATGTAAAAACATTACTAAAAAACAAGTTTTAAGAGGGACTTTGCTTCGTCAGTACTCAATTATATTCATATTCAATAAAATATAACATCAATCAACAACAAATATTTACTCACCTCTTAACAATTCAGAAAGCTTCTGGTAAATGAATATTGAAAAATTTAAATGGATTACACTCCATTTAAATTTTGGAGTGTAATGTTAACTCAAATAAATAATTCTGTGGTTTACCATTGATCTAAAAGATTCAAAGGCAATTTAAGGGCACAACGACTATCTGTATAAAGAATGTTAAGGAAAGCAAATAATTATATATTATGAATAAAATGAAATAAATGGAGGTTCGTACTTGATAGAAGGTATATAAAATTATTTGAATATTTTAATAATTATAACTTCGAGAAATCAATTAAATTAATGTTATATAAGTACCACTTATATCAAACGACATATAAAATAAACATTCATTATAAGACATCCAAATGATATAACAAAATCCAATAAATAAAAATTGTTAACCGAAATCCTATAAATTAAATATTTTGAGTAGACAAAAAAAAGCTGAAAGAGGTTTATTGAATTTGGATTCAGTTGTGGAATAACTGTAATTAATCAAAAATAAATAATCGATAGATTTTTTCTCATTTTTCCTGTTTTGTCTCATCCTGCATACAGCAGAGTTACAAAGATTTTCTGTCAAATATCGTAAGATATGCCAAAATGCCTTTATTAGTAAGACTCATTTCACTTTAATTTTCTTGTTAAATCTTATATTATAATTGGAAAAACAATTTTTCATATTTTCTACCATTAAAAATGCAAAAAACCCTATCTGCCACAAAATTATCTCATTATCCACCAGATCATTCGCAATATCCAGCTGAACCAATCGCAGGACTCAAATCACGAAATTCGCAACACTTTCGAAGAACACGGCTTCAAGCAACATCGTGAGCCGATAAAGATCCGCGTTTCTAAGCTCACTGGGTTCACATCAAATAAAAGAAGTAATATGGAATCATTTCGTAAAAAGGCAATTTTATGAAACGATTAATTATTCACGGGTTCGAAGGGGCCCCCCCAGCTAAAGCATAGCTGCAGTTTACCGTTTTCTTAACGCTGTGAATATTCTCATAAATTTAACGTGTGATACGATGAACTGAATTTTTTTCAATCGGGAAATGTATTATCAGATGGGAGGAAATTATAGGTTGCTGCAGTATGCGGACTTTGATTTATAGTTATATTTGCTTAATGGACGTTTTTCAATTTTGAATGCGCTCGTGAGAAATTTCTTCGGATTTTCGTTTGCGTAAGATAGCTCCTTGATGAGAACGTAAAGTGCTTTAATTGCTGAAGCTGCTAATATTATATTGATATTTTTTGCAGTACTCGTTGAAATATTGTTATCAATGATTGCTCTGCATAAAAGTGCCTTAAGAATTCATTCGAGCGTATTCAAAAGTGTATCGCTTCAAATTATTAGAAGTATTAATGAGTTCGATCCATTTTTTGACTTCATCGTAATTGGAGGAATGCTGATAAGCCAGGCTATGTCGCATCGATCGGAAGAGATGGTAATCGGAAGGTACAATGTCTGGGATTTCCCATTTGAGCGTTTTGAGTACGTTTCAACGGGCATCGCAACGTGTATCATGCTGAAAAATAACTTTGTCGTGTCTGTCGACGTACTGCGTCCGTTCTTTTCACAATACTCAACTCAAACGCATCAATTTCCATCGGTTTTCTTTAGAAAAAATGTACAATTTTTTTCGTTTCCGCTTTAAGAACTTTGAAGTATTATTTTTCACGTATATATTGTGTACCAACAATTTTTTCTTATTCCAGGTATGTATTGGAGTTGAGACTATGTTTTCGGATTTTCGCAAAAAAATTGGTAAGATAATTCAATCTATATCTAAAGAATATAGGTATCTTAACAGCAGATTCTTCAGATGTTAAAATAAACGAATTAAATTTAGTACTTGAAGTCACTACGTATCTTTATTTTTTTGCATTAAGAAGGGTTTTAAGTTTTTTGAAACCTTCGGGAATTTTTACTAGAATTTAATGAAAGAAGGGGTGACTTCAAAAAGTTAAGCCTCATCTTCGTAATACTACTAAGGTGTCTTTCACAGCGCCCCATTTTGTTTTGTAAATAAAAAAAATTCAATAAATTATAACATCAATCAACAAAACATATTTTCTCACATTTTAACAGTTCAGAAAGCTTCTGGTAAATGAATACTGAAAATTTAAATGGAGTGTAATGTTAACTCATAAAAATAATTCTGTGGTTTACCCTTGATCTAAAATATTGAAAGGCAATTTAACGGCCTATGTTATAGCACATTGACCATCTGTATAAAGAATAAGTAGAAGGCTAATATTAAAATATTTAAATAATTTTATATACCTTCTATCTCTATTTATTTTATTTTATTCATAATAAATAATTATTTGGTTTCTTCGACTTTTCTTATACAGATGCTCCTTGTGCTATAACAGAGGCCGTTAAATTGCCTTTTAATCTTTTAGATCAATGGTAAACCACAGAATTATTTATTTGAGTTAACATTACACTCCATTTAAATTTTCAGTATTCATTTACCAGAAGCTTTCCGAATTGTTAAAAGGTGAGAAAATATATTTTTTTTAATTGATGTTATATTTTATTCAATATGAATATAATTGAGTACTGATGAAGCAAAGCCTCTCATAAAACTTGTTTTTTAGTAATGGTTTTACATATCTTGAGATTTTATAAAAAGTAACTTAGATATCCAATAAAACTGAATATTTTAAGTAGGATAGTTTTATGGTGAAATTCTTAAGATTATGTTGAACATTTTTGAAAGATATCTGTTTTCATAAGATTGATGAGCAGAAACATATTTTTTTACTCAAAATATTTAATTTATAGGATATTAGTTAAAAATTTTTATTTATTGGATTTTGTTATATCATTTGGATGTCTTATAATGAATGTTTATTTTATATGTCGTTTGATATAAGTGGTACTTATATGACATTAATTTAATTTAATTCCTGAAGTTATAATTATTAGATATAATTTTTTGAAATTAAGTATGCAGAAGGCTAATATTAAAATATTTAAATAATTTTATATACCTTCTATCAAGTATAAACCTCTATTTATTTTATTTTATTCGTAATATATAATTATTTGGTTTCCTTAATATTCTTTACACAGTTAGCCCTTGTGCTATAACAGAGGCCGTTAAACTGTCTTCCAATCTTTTAGATCTATGGTAAACCACAGAATTATTTATTTGAGTTAACATTACACTCCATTTAAATTTTCAGTATTCATTTATTAGAATCTTTCTGAATTTTTAAAAGGAGAGATAATATTTCTGTTGATTGATGTTATATATTATTAAATATGAATATAATTGAGTACTGACGAAGCAAAGTCTCTGTTGAAACTGTTAATAGTAATTTTTTCACATATCTTGAGATTTCATAAAAAGTTACTTAGTTAGATATCCAATAATATTGATTATTCTAAGTAGGATAATTTTATGATGAAATTCTCAAGATTATGTTGAACATTTTTGAAAGATATCTGTTTTCATAAGATTGATGAGCAGAAACAAAATTTTGTCTACTCAAAATATTTAATTTATAGGATTTTGGTTAACAATTTTTATTAATTGCATTTTGTTTTATCATTTGGATGTCTTATAATGAATATTTATTTTATATGTCGTTTAATGTAAGTGGGCATTAATTTAATTTAATTCCTGAAGTTATAGTTATTAAATATAACTTTTTAAAATCAAATATGTGGAAGGCTAATATTAAAATATTTGAATAGTTGCAAAACTGTAAACTTTACATATTGTAAAGCATCTAAAAATTGTTGGTAGTAAAAGATAGTAATAAAAAATTTGTTTTTACGAATAGAATCTCAGCACGCCAACACATGTTACCTTATTTATATCTACAATTATTTACACTTCTACAACTAGTTTTTATTATGATCAACTACCAAATAGAAATAAACGGCTGAAACAGTTCAGTATCTGAGAAGATCCACCATTTGGAAATAAGTTTTTAATATTTCCAAGTTTTATTCAAGCGTAAATCGACCCATTTCGTTAATATCAAATATTAAACTACATTTCTATCAATGCACTACTTCAGAATGCAAACTCTAGATGGCCCACCTTTTTATACTTGGAATTATTTCGTTACTGTTTATAAAAACGTTATATCTTCCATATTTCTACACTCCGAAACCAAGGAAACATGCTCTGTCTTATGATCTCTCTTTATGATCTTTGACGTAAATGTACCTTAACGGAACTGGGGGAATTCCAAGTCATGTTTCCCATTATTCAGCCAGTGTTCTGGGATGTTATCCCAATGTTCGAATTATTAATCAAGTCCCTGGTTTTGGGGCGAGACTCACCTGACTCCGTATTCAATAGATATCTCATTTCAGGGATGTTACAGGACTGTTAATCTCTCTAATGACTTACTCGATAACTCTTCGAATTGATGAATATACCACCAGTAAGATATCAATCAACTGAACTATTGAATGCGTTTCACGGAACAAATGCTTTAGACTAAGCGGACTTACTAGGGGAAAATGAAAATTATATTGAACGACTGCAAATAAAGGGTTGATATTAAAAAAAAGAGTATGTTTTAGGAGAAATCAATTAATGTTTATTTCATTTTAAAGAGAAGGGTATGCCATTAACAACGATATCCGCCAAATGGTAGCCGCGGTTGCAGCACTAAATCTTTTTCATGGTCTATTCGCACCTTTTACAGCTGTATGTTCTCGATAACTTCACAAATTCCATCTTAAAGCTCTTGAATCAATTGTGGAGCATAGACCTTATTTTATCACGTGTCCTCAAAGAAAAAAGCTTAAAGGTGTTGAATCACAAGATCTCTACGGCCAAATGTGATCACTTCTTCGAGAAATAACACGACCAGAAATTTTTTCTTGCATATTGGCCTTGAAGCCTTGAAACCTTTATTAAAAGTAATGACATTTAGCGCGCTCGTATATAAACTGATAGCTAAATTAACTGCAACAACGATTTGTTACACTTAACGCTGGACGAATGAATCAATTAACAATTCGATCTAATCTTTCAGAAAATTTTTCGCTCGGTGAAATGTGCAAATCTAATGAATTATGAACTTTCCATGCAATTCCCTTGGGTTACGTGCTGTGGATCTTTTGATTGTCAATTTATTTATATGACACGTAAAACAAAACAGCAAGGAAAACCATTTAAATGTGCATAATCCGGGAATTTTTATAATTATGAATACAGGATGCTGCAATAGTGCGTTATGCTTCGATAGTTAGTGAACCCGACATCTTAGAAATTTCGTTGGAAAGCCGGCTCCTAGTATCGGGTGTTTTTTTTTTAGAGTGATAGAAATTTAAATTGAAATAAAACACATTTAAATTAAGATTTAAGCCGATTTTTTTTTATTTGAAAGATAATGTTGACATTTATGTTTTAAAAATAATTTCCACCACGACTAGCTTTGAGGAACCGCATTCGATCAGAACAATTTTGGACCACTTTTTCAAGTAATTCAGGCCTTATTTCATCAATAACAGGAGTTATGTTGGCTTCCAAAGCGTCTATTGTTTCTGGTTCATCAGCATAAACCAATGACTTGACATAATATTTCTCGATTTTTTCAAATTTAAGATCCCAAATTTTGTTCATGAAATGTAGAGATTTGAATGCCCCACTTATCTAGGAAGTTTAGGACTATTTTTTGCTCCTGCGTACACAAAAATTACATCATAGCTGAAAATTTTGTTTCAATAATAAACATTATTATTGACGAATATTTAAAATAGTTCAAACAATGAAACTTGCGACAAAAATTATTCATTAAATAAAATAATATAGATTATTTCCACAATTTATTATTAACGACAAATATTTGACCAACACAGTAGCTTTGTTAAGTTAACTCAACATTTCTTATATACCTAGAAACTTGAAAAAAGTTCCGATACAACTAACTAACAATTTTTATGAAATAAAGATAAGAGAAACATTGCAAAATGGAACACAAATAACCATCAATTCACAGAAATACCGATAAAAAAATTATGTTATAAGGGAAATAAATAACCATAAAATATATTGGGGTCAGTTATCGAAACTACCTCAATAAGTAAAAATATTCAAAAATGGGGGATCTTGCAACATCTGTTTGGTCGTTGAGAAGAATTTCAAGGTTTTTGTACCTACTGGGTACAAAACTGCTTCAAAAAGCTCAAGTCTGGTACTTTTGTTTTCGTAATGGATAATTTCAGAGTTATTGTTGAATTTATCTCCAAATTCTTTCGAATGACTGAAATATGTGTGATGTGAGATGTCTGACATATAACTCCGCTGGTTCCTGAATTTTTTTCTTAAAAGATCTTTCTGTTTGATCAGTATCTACCATAGGACAATCCTTACAAGTCAATTCATAGACTCCAGATTTATTGTCTTTATTTATTTTATCTTTGTCATTTTTCATGAATTCCCAAACATATTTATCGTTCTGAAAGCTGAAGTCAAGTTTTATTTTGAAATACTTTGCAATATTATCTGATATCTTATTCACGTAAGTAATGAAAATTATTAGTTAATTCTTTTCTAACAGGGTAAACTAAATTATTTACTTGTTACAATAGATTTGACTGTTTTTTTTGTATCTGATAGATTGGATACATCATCTTATAAGTGTTGATGTACGAAGTACCTGAATTCAATGATTTTTTCGAGTTATCAAAAATCTGCGAGAAGTTTTTCTTTGGCTTTGGTGAAGTTTATTTTCAGTAACTTTTCTCACCAACATTTGAATCGGTACTGTAACTATAAGCACCTGATTTAAATGTCGCAAGATTTGTTTTTTGGTTGTTATTTGAAAATCGAATTTTAGATTACAAAAACTTTTAGTCCATGTACAGACTTGATCGAATATCAGATTTATTTTTAAAATGGCGACAAACTGTACGTCCATGAAAAATGATGCATATTGCAAATGTAGCGAGTATTCATACACCAGCAAAGCTTGGTCACGTTTTATGCACCCCTTTACACGTGTTGAACGTAATTAACCACCCAGTCCTCTTCATAACGAAAATCTCGTAATTAAGTTTTATGGTTTTCATTCGGCAAGGGTTGAAAATTCGTTAGCGTTTCCACTCGATGGGGGTGATAATTGTACAAGTTACAGAAGAACCCGTGATAAAAATGTTCAGGACGTGGAGTTTGGGTTTGTTATTTCCAACTGGAAACCAGCAAATAAAACTACTTGAAAAATGTAACCTTTCCTTAACAAACTGCATTTTGGAATATAATTGTAGGATACGAAATTCAACATTCCACCATTAATGTTCTCTTTGGATACTCCTGAAGAGGTTTGGTACAAAAATCGATTAACCTTTGGAATAATTGTTGTCATCTAATCATCTTAAAGACAAAGTCTGATGAATCAACCATTTCACCAAAGTAACCAATATGAAAGAGGCAAAATAACCAATAAAATCAATACCATTATGGTTTCATTTCATTTGTATGAAATCATAACTAAATTTCATTCGTATGAAATCATAACTAAATTTCATTTGTTCAATGATTTCAACCAAGGCACCCCATATGTTATATTGGCTCCCAACGTGGGGCAGTTGTCCCAATAACGCTTTCTGTCATTCTCCGCTGAATCGTTTTTCAAGTGCTCAAGGGCTCAATCTGCAATATTTTCCTCGGTAGTTTACGATACAATATAATATCTTAAATATATCGGCCATACTACATTAGATCGACAAAGATTTAACTACACAGGTGGTTTTTTTCGGAACAGTGTCGTCATAGGAATTCTTTCTCCCTAATACAGAACTTGAAAATTATTTTTGGATACTTCAAAACTTTTAGGTTCTTGAGTTTGGGCGGTCCATCTGTCTGTTCAACATCACCTTTTGACGGTAAGTTCAATATTACATTACTTCATGAAAATTTCAACTGGGTTGTGCGCAGAACATAAATAACTTTCATGTTAACCAACACTCGACATTCTTCCCTATTGAAAAAATGTTGGGCGTTGATGACACCTTCATGGTTTTCTCGGAACAAACTCATGATGGAAATTCGTCCCCCTCAAAACAGAAGTTGACCTGGTTTTTAAAATCTTCGAAAATTCTTCGTTTCTGAGTTCTGGGTGGGTCAAATTTTCGTTGGGACACCCTGTATAATGTAAAAAAAACTAAAAATCTTTCATAATTAAAACAAATTGTAGAAATTACTATGTTTAACTACCAAAAAATATATATTACACATTTTCTTGACTCTTGACAAGAAAATGTGTAATATATATTTTTTGGTAGTAAAACATAGTAATTTCTACAATTTGTTTTAATTATGATCAAATGCCAAATAGTAACGGCTGAAACAATTCAGTATCTAAAAATATTTCACCCAAAGAGTTCGTTCATTAATACCTTTGATTGCCAGAAAACTGAAAGCAACAAGAGTTTATTATTGGGTTTATTTGTAAGTTCTCATTCCCACCAAAAAAGCAACTTCGCATCCAGTATAAATCTTCTATCCAGACTACTTGAAGAAAAATGACAACTCTTACCAATTGATCAGTTCAACTCGTTTCTCTGCAGAATTAGAAGACATCTGCGCAAAGAATTCAGTGTTTTTATCTGGGATGAAAATTCTCTAGGACCCTTCGAATTCAATTAGTGGGTCCTTGGCGAATTCCAACGGGAGTATTCTATTCAAATTTAATATCCTTCGAATATCCCTTCAAACTCAATTCCGCGCCAACACCTCCACGGTTGTTTTTTTTCCTATTCGGGATTATTCTCTTCCACAAATTTAAATACGGTAAAAAGAAACTTCCAGTGCTAGAAGGATCGACGAAATTGAACCTTATGCAATTTAATATGGAGTGAAACAATAGCCTCTTGTTTCCCCAGCTTTTTATGGCTCATTATTTCCATCTACCTTGTATCATTTCGTGCACTTTGCACTTAGTTATTGCCTCGTTTTAATGGAAATTTATTTTTTGCCAACTGAAGCAGGATGTGAAATCTGCGGTAATTATCTCTGAAATTACTACAAGCGGAAAAGTCATTTTTCGGCATGAATATTATACCATCAGACAATTTTGTATGCTCTACTTAAGCCCATCAAACATTTGGTTAATTTCTTTCATTCCAGTGAGCGTGTATCTTTTACAAACCCTTTTTTTATTTTACAATTTTTCGTTAAATTTTATTCAAAGCTAAATTATTTCTCGTTCAACATATACAGGGTGTCCCAACGAAAATTTGTCCCCCCAGAAGAATTTTCGAAGATTTAAAAAAAAACATGTCAACTGTTTTGAGGGGGAAGAATTTCCATCATGAGTTTGCTCCGAATAAACCACCCCCATGAAGATGGCATCTACCCCCAACATTTTTTGAATAGGAAAGAGATGTCGAGCGTTGTTTTGTTTGAAAGTTATTTATGTTTTGTGCACAACCCATTTAAAATTTTCAAAATCGGTTCACTATTCACGAAATAATGTAATATTGAACTCGAATGTCAAAAGGTGGACAGCCCAAACTCAAGAACCTAAGAGTTTTGAAGCATCCAATAAGAATTTTCAAGTTCTGTATTAGGGAAAAAGAGATGGAGGATGTGATTGAGTTTAAAACCTTTTTTTGTTCAAATTTCAAAAATTTCAACTGGGTTGCGTACAGAACATAAATAACTTTCAAGCTAACCAATACTAGACATCTTTTCCCTATTCAAAAAATGATGATGCCCCTTCATGGGGCATTTGTTTCGGAACAAACTCCAACAGAAGTTGTCCTGTTTTTTGAAATCTTCGAAAATTCTTCGTTTCCGAGTTCTGGGGGTCAAATTTTCATTGGGACACCCTGTATATGGTTACATACGGGTGGCTCTGTTTTTCCGGAGAATGTCGTGTTAAAGACAAAACCTACTTCTTCAGAAGAGTTCTGTAAATTCGCTCATATAACTTTTTTCCTTTCGCTTTTAAGTGCAATATTTCAAGATTGTCCAATTCATACTGAAGATATGATTGGTTTTGAAAAAAAAATTCGCAAAGTTTGTTATCTTTCCGGTTTCTAAATGAGATGTTTTTTGTCATTATTATCTGTTTTGGAAGTGGGGTATATCCAAAACAGATAAAAAATGACCAAAATTTTGTAAAACTAACATATTTTGGACCAATGGTGCAAACAAATAGCTCAAATATTCTCAAAAACTAACATAAAAACAGCTTTCACACCCTCACATAACATTTACAACCTCGTTTTTAACGCAAAACACAAAAACAACCGTCTGAATAATTCTGGAATCTACGAATTATGTTGTCAAGAGTGGAGTCGGCTATTTATTGAACAAACCAGGAGATCTTTCCAAAAAAGGTTCAAAGAACATAAATCGTCACTTAGGAAACTGAAAGATACATGCGACACATTTTTTCGAAACCAAACATATCTTCCCAGAATTGGACAATCTTGAAATATTGCACCTTGAAGCGAAAGGAAAAAAACTAGTCATCCTGGAATCCATCTGAATATTTAAGCACAAGCAGCACGTTTCAACAATAAAACAGTCAAATGAGCAGACGAAACCTTCAACGAATATATATAATAGTTGAGATACAAATGGTTTTATTCAGAAAATGTAGTACGCTACGAAACTCGAGTCTCTGTATATTCAGTTGATAAAGTGATATAAAACAAAGTATTTTCTTTTTTTGTTCCATTTTAAAATGAACTATCACAAAGAATATTTAAATAAGGTTATTCTGATTTTCACAAATTTTTATTGTTATGTTTACAACAATCGTTTCACTATCACAGTAGCATCATCAGGCAAGATTACATTTTGAATAACCAAGCTTGTTTCCGAAATCCGTTGCTATTTATATTACAGTAAGTACAATAAATTTTTATTGAGCACTAAATCCCAAAAAAGGGTCTCTGCAAGTTCCAGCTTATCTGAATATATTTAACAGAGGTGAGTTATTTAAATCTATTTGTTCGTTAAGTAATATTCCAATTTTATTATGTTTATTTATCTCTAGGGATTCTAACAGATTTAAGGCATAACTTTTGCTTTCTATATGTAGAATTTCAAAGTTATGTTTGAAAGTATGTCCTGTTTCTAACAAATGGTTGGAATATGTAGAATTACAATTATTATTGAGGACACTCTTCAACGATTGTTGTAAACATAACAATAAAAATTTGTGAAAATCAGAATAACCTTATTTAAATATTATTTAATATGGATTTTCACCAAGTAAGGACTGATTCAATTGAATAATATTAGGTGTACAAATAAGTTTCCGCCGTTTTATTGTAGATGGCACGGCACGGAGTTTCGGTTAGCTTTTATTAATATCATTGATTTTATATTGGTAAAATATTATTTTTATAAGTTGAAAATGTCAAAATTTGAGCCAAGTAAGCGTCATTTGCGGGAAATATTAGTTTACTTCTTTAATTTAAATAAATCTGCTGCTGAGGCGCATCAATTGCTCGTAGAAGCATATGGTGAGGGTGCTTTGAGTGAGAGAACGTGTCGAGAGTGGTTTCAAAAGTTTTAAAACGGTGATTTCGACGTAGAAGACAAAGATCGCAGTGGAAGGCCAAAAATTTAGGAGTTTGCAGAATTGGAGGAAGATTCATCTCAAACACAAAAAGAACTTGCTCTTACATTAGAAGTCACTCAGCAAGCAGTCTCACATCGTTTAAAATCATTAGGAATGATTCATAAACAAGGAAATTGGGTTCCGTACGGCGGAAACTTATTTGTACTCCTAATAACTATCACAAAGTAACGGAATAACTCCATAAAAATACTTTCAATGGTTTAGCTCAATGTTTTTCATTCAAGAAGAATTTAACAATGTTAAATATTTACGTCATACTCTGGTATAGAGAGTCGACTATACAATGTCTACAAAACTGGCCATTGGACAAGTCATTCATACAAATATACATAATATGCTGGTAGGAACACACAAAAGGCGATAATCTACCATTGTATGGTACCTCAGTATGGGGTTCAAAAAACTTATTACAATTCAAATAATGCTCACGAAATTTCGTCCGGAATAATCTATTTTCCTGATTTTATTTATTACCAGCTGAAGTCCTTGACTGTTCATCGGTAGTTTAGCCGTGACAGACAGACACAAATTTAAGTAATATTTTTGGATTTTGTTCCTCTTCTTTGATTTGCTACTTATCAATTTCCAGCAAATATATTCAATACATTCTGAATAAACTGTTTCATTTTATGCAAAGGTATAAAGGGTCTTTCAATGGGAACGCCCCATTTTTAAATTGACATAACTCACGCAACGCAGCCACTTTTTATTTGTGAAATTGACAGTTGTATTTATCAATATCTACCATTTAATCATGGAAAGGTACACACTCCAACAACGTTTACAAATAATCCAAATTTATTATGAAAAATCGCGATCTGTTACTCTAACTTTACGTACTTTAACTCCAATTTTAATAATCGTCCGGATAAACAAACAGTTGAACGTTTAGTGAAGACGTTTGAAACATATTTTACATTTGAGGATGTTACAGTGCCAGTGAGACAAATAAATGCAAGAAGTGAAAAGAGTATTGCTGCCGGAGATGAAAGTGTTTGTGAAGACCAAAATCTATCGATTTCTCAACGTTCACAAGTACTAGGCATCTGTGGTTTCAACAGAACGGTGCCACTTGTCATACTGCCAATTAACAAAATTCGGGGATTCCATTATTTCGAGAAATGGTTCGATAAATTAGCAGCCCCGTTCCTGGGATTCAACTCCATTGGACTTCTTTTTTTGGGGTTACATTGGTTTACAGCAATAATCCAGCAAATTAAGAATATTAACAGATCAATATTGAACGAGTAATTGCTAACATACCACTTGATTTTGGTGAGAGAGTCATGAAAAATTGGGTTCAACGATTTCATTCCTGCCAGCGTTTCCTTGGTGGACATTTAAATGATGTTTTGTTTCATAAGTAATGGTATTAATTTTACTTTATAATGAAATAAAAATTTCAATAATTTCCAAATAAGTAATGTGTTTTATTCACAAAAGAAAATGGGGCGCTGTTAATGAAAGAATCTTTACTTGGTATATATGAAAGACTATATCTTACTTTTCGTCGTCCGATTTCGATGGGAAAATGTTGCTTCAGGTTTTTCATGATCTACCTTTGAAAACCGCCTGAGAGGGCCAATGTTTTAAAAATAGTTTTTTTTTTGTTCTGTTATTTTTCTTTCAGTATTCTCAGTCAACTTTTATTAATTAATAAATTTATTTAAAATAATTCACACAGTTTTTATGTTTCACAATTTATTAGAATCCTGACACGTGTTTCGATCTTTCGACCATCTTCAAAGAAGTACAAGAAGGAACTTAACTTAGAATTGAAAAATTTTCTATTTATTACACTTCGGACAGCTGTGTATTTTTGTAGCGCATGGAAATAAGTAGAAACTTAAAAATTGAAAAAGGTTCCATTTATTCCCTTTTATTCAAAATAAAATTAGAAAATATCAGGTCAGAATTTTTGAAAAATCCATTCACTCAATTGTAGCGGAGTATAAAGATCAGGTAAGTTGAATTAAAAAACTAGATTTTCATTGACACTTGACGAAATTACGGTACACAAAATGATAAATTCAGTGTCAAACATGCTTCCGAAGAAAGCGTCTCCATATGCACTAAATCTTATTAAATTTCACTCGAGGCCCGAAAGTGGTACAGATTTCCCTTTCCAACTTTTCCAATTCCCAAATCTTCTGGGAAAGTGAATTTTCTTGGGCTACTTTCATGGCCTACTTCTCTCCAAGTTATGAACCTTCTTCCGAATCAACGCAGTTTTCGAATTGAAACTGAATACCAATGGAAGTTTAAATGACATCTCAGAGCTAGATATTGACTTTTTTTGAGTTTACTCTACCTCGAATGACATAATTTTCCCTAATTTCCCTACCAATTTATTTGATTCTTTCTCTACACAAGTTAATCTACAGCGTCGTATATTTCTCATTATTTAGCATAACCAGTTTCCCAGTACTTGACAATAGCTAAGTTAGAATGTCACATTCTGTTCATGAACATATTCATCGAAACTGGTGTACACTGTTGAATATGTCTCCTAAAGTCGGTCTTAATCACGCATGGAGTCCTAAACACCAGACTAGAGCAAACTCTGAGCCCTCCCTTCAACGGGAAATTAGTCGCTTTAGAGATTCGGCTGATGTAATAAATATAACACTTCTCTGAATGCACAATCCAGTGATCCTGCTCGACTCTGGCTGAGGGAGTATCATCCTGGCAGTGTTGTCGGATTGTCAGGCTCTGCAGTTACCCAGATTGCGTATTCCTCAGACAACAGGAAGTAGGAGACAGGAATATTTATAGGTATGGTGGTTCCTCTTGCATTTGGAATGGATCTTCACCGAGACTTGTTTCTAATTCTGCATTCTGACGCGTTCGTTCAGCTAGGGATGGACACCATGAACATCCACTAACATACGATGACTTTCGGCAGCCTATTTCTTCATATTGAAGTAAAATTCTATTACATATACGTTCTTCGGCGTCTTCTGATTTCCAGCCTCCATCTCTCTTGGTCCTCCCAAAGGTTATCTTCTATGCCCTTTGATCGCATATGTCTGGTTATTTCTTCTCTCCAGCTTAATTTTAGTCTTTTCCTTTTTCCTTGAAGCATCCAATCTAGTACCTGTTTCGGAAGCCTATCGTCTCTCATCCTCTGAACATGTTCGTACCATCTGATTTGTCTTTGTTCAACCTCTTCAGTTTTTCGATGCCTTACTTTCATTATACCCAGGATTTTCCGTTTCTCACTCGGTACAGTCTACTTTTTCCGACAACACGTCGCCAAAAGTCCATCTCTGTAGCAACGATTTCTGTTTTGAAGGCTGCCATAGGCTGTAACGCTCCTAATAATGGAGTCATAGACTCTGTTTTTGTTGTCTCTGGAGATGAATTTGTGCCAGAGTACACTGTTCAGTTGTCTGATTGCTACTCTGCCTAGGTTATAATGGTGTTTTATCCCCTCGTTCATATTTCCGACGTTTGTGATGTTTACTCCCAGAAATTTGTACTTAATGCACCTTTTTGCAATCTGTTGCTGTTCTAATACCAAATCCCGTTGTTCTCCGCTGATGTTAATCTCTAGGCCCCAAATTCTTCGATGAGATGCGTGTCATATATACAAGGTCTTCATAAACCTGAGCCAAAACCACTTGTCGGCGACACATAAAGTGAAAAGGATGGATTCGTTCAGTGATATGCTCATACCTTCATGATAACACTTCGAAATGAAGAGGTTGGCAGATGAATAATAAACTAGTAGCTACATCTGCTATCAAAACCGCAAGAACTCATTTCTACCCCTAATAGCAGCGCCTACTACCCCATATATTATTCAGAACTGCCCTGAAAAACTAACAGACAACAACAGCCACCCTAGAAATTCACGTGCCTACTCCACTTCCATCGCGTTCTGGTCAAGGTCAACATCCCTTAAACTCTCTTCCGTGCACAGAAAATTCGCACCACTTGGCAACGCTGTTCCTGACCCGAACAGGATTCGGGCTGCTGCGGAAGGATCCCTGGCAGTGTGACGTCATACACGGAAGCATCCTTACCTACGATATTCCAGCTCCGTCCTTCCATGCCGTAACGTGCCGGCTAGTTCGCTGTTATTGCGTTTAGGTACAAGATAAAATTCCCTAATTTCACCCGTACACTGTTCGTTACGCGTCCTTGAAGAAGTGGCCGATTTTGGTTGGAGTCGCGATATTTGGTGCGGGGTGTGAGTGGTTTGGATTCGGATTAACTTGAGTTGGTGTTGAATTTTAGATATTTCCATGTTGAATTATGTTCAAAGGATGGTTATTCGGAAAGGTGAGGCAAAATAAATTGGAGAGGTTAAGAGTATATATTATGTTTCAATGTGCGTTGATTCTAGGACGAATATCAATAAAAATAATAAATTTATTTCAAAATATTGCATAATAAAACATAGATTTGATACTGAGAAAGGTATCAAACAGACGTGAATTCACGAGTTACGCGCTAGTTCAATCACCGACGATCCTCACAAAGTAATTCTTTTTGCTCTTCTGATTACACGATCCTCACGAAATTTTGTATCGGCCTTCTTGTCGTTTTTTTATACGTAAATCCTACATTAAAACTCGATCGTGGGAATGTAACTATAGTTTCTTCAGCGCTCAACCCTGTTCAGGTCACAAAATTTTCATCTGTTTTTATTCTTCTAATCATGCGATCCTCATGAAATGCTGCAGGAACATGTGACTTATCATTTTTACTTTCAGATCAATCGGAGTTTTAGTTTGGAAAATATCGATAAAAATGAGGGCAAATCTCTAATGTGAATAACTGCGAAACCATTGGACTGATTTTGCGCAGTAGCTAACTCGGCCGAGATATTCAGGCTCCAAACCTACTCCGAAAGTTTGAAATCTCTGTGTCTTTCCGTTCTAAGGTTATTAGGAGTACAAATAAGTTTCCGCCGTTTTATTGTAGATGGCGCGGCACGGAGTTTCGGTTAGCTTTCGCAGATGATAACCGGCTTAAAAAATAGTTTGGACATTCAAGAACAACATAACCTATTAATATCATTGATTTTATATTGGTAAAATATAATTTTTATAAGTTGAAAATGTCAAAATTTGAGCCAAGTAAGCGTCATTTGCGGGAAATATTAGTTTACTTCTTTAATTTAAAGAAATCTGCTGCTGAGGCGCATCAATTGCTCGTAGAAGCATATGGTGAGGGTGCTTTGAGTGAGAGAACGTGTCGAGAGTGGTTTCAAAAGTTAAAAAACGGTGATTTCGACGTAGAAGACAAAAGATCGCAGTGGAAGGCCAAAAATTTACGAGGATGCAGAATTGGAGGAATTATTGGAGGAAGATTCATGTTTGCCAAAAGATTCTCCAAAAACCTGTTAAGGACCAGAGATGAGATTGAAGAATACATTTTTACAAATCGAACCACTGAAAAGATATGTTGCGGAAACACTTTTAAGTGTAGAGAAACAAACGAACCGGCCTGAGAGAATTCCATCTGACCCCGGATTCTTCATCAGTGAGTCCCATCTAGTCGTTTAAAACCGTTTTCGGCTGAGAATTCGAAAATTTGGCCGAGATGTCAAACTTGAAAGTCCTTATCGAGTCTAATTTCACTGGTAAAGTCAACTAATCCAGCTACTACTTTAATCAATCTCAACACATCTTGAGAAACTTCCGTTGAAATTTTCACGAAAACTATCCTATATGATGAGGGTTGAACCAAATCTCATTAAAACTCGAAGTTCTACTGAAGTTTAAATTTGCTGCGAGGCGTTCTGGGTATTATTTCCTCTTGCGAGCACTGGTTGGTCATTTGTAACTCATTACCTAGTCGTATTACGATTCTACGAAGAATGGTATTGATTACGTTGGAATGTTCCAACCCCAAAATTTGTAGGACACTATGGTCGTTTTCCCTAATCGGATTAAAAATCTGAAGAATGCCGATAGATAAAAGTTATTTGAATACAGAAGGAACCAATTTTTTATAAAATAACAATGGTTATTCTATTTTTGGATATCCTTTTCGTACCCAATATATGTGCACGAAACGTAAAACTAAATATCAGGTGTTTTTTTTTAGAGTTATAGAACTATCGATAGGGATAACGGTGATTTGACAGAAGGTAGAAGCTATGTTGTTTTGACATTTCAGTTCAATACGCATTGAATAATTATCATGGAAAGACTCACGCCGCAACAACGTTTACAAATTGTTGAAATTTGTTTTCAAAATCAGTGTTCTATTCGCCGAACTTATAGAGCTCTTCGTTAAATTTATGGTTTACATAATCGTCCATCAGAGCAGCTTATTCGTCGAACTATCGATAGATTTCTCTACTCGATGAAACAACAATAAGACAAAGTACGTACAGAAGAAAATATAGCTGCTGTAAGTCATAGTGTTAATGATCATCCAGATTTGTCTATTCGTCGACGTTCACAACAAGTTGGACTCTGTGCATCCACCATATGGAAAATTTTAATTCGAGAAATGGTCCAATTAATTGGCCTCCAAGATCATGCGACATAACTCCACTGGATTATTTTCTTTGGGGTTATGTTAGTCATTGGTTTATGTTGTTGAACTACAAACAATAGAGCTTTGGAAGCCAACACACCTCGTGTTATTGATGAAATGAGGCCTCGAAAAAGTGGTCCAAAATTGGTCTGGTTGAATGCGGTTCCTCAGAGCTAGTCGTGGTGGACGTATGCCGGAAATTATTCTCAAAACACAAATGTCATAAAATTATCTTTCAAATAAAAAAAGAATTTGGCTTCAATCTTAATTCAATTGTGTTTTATTTCAATCTAAAGTTCTAT
The DNA here is from genome assembly GCA_034642435.1 of Megalocaria dilatata. Classification (NCBI taxonomy): domain Eukaryota; kingdom Metazoa; phylum Arthropoda; class Insecta; order Coleoptera; family Coccinellidae; genus Megalocaria; species Megalocaria dilatata. The sequence continues at coordinate 6,823,087 of CM067855.1, read as the reverse complement.
CAGTCTAAAAAAAATGCCCGATAGATCTTGGTAAGCTCAGGCACCTCTCATTGAAACCCTGTTTAAACATGATGTTGTTCTGTTATGTTTTTCTGTCTTTGTTAGTTTGTTTCATTAGGCATAAACTTTTGCATGCAATTACCAATTTGATGTTTGTAAAGTGAATAAATCAATAAATCACTGCAATTCAGGAATGCATTTTTGCATACTGCTTTGAAGCACATCCTGCTAACGAATTAAAATCAATGAACTGAATTTCTTCTGAATTCCCACAAAGTAACCATAGTTAGCATAAATTACACACCAAATTTTGACACGCCAATTGTATTCGATTCAGGAACAGCGGGTGTAATGTAATTATAGCCAATTTGATGAAATGGCGTTAATTTGCACAAGTTGTTCCCTTTCGATTGCTTCGAAATGATGTTGAATTTGAGGATTCCAATCAAACTTGTTCCAACTGCATTGGACGCAACGATTCATGCATACTGATAGTGGCTTGTTAGATGATATCGGGAATAAATATTCGAAAACGGTGGTGGTTTTTTATAATACATAATACAGCCGATAATTATTTTACATATAGTCGGCCTAGAAAGTATCCGGAATTTACTATTTTTGATAATTTTTATATACTTCTTTTTTGTAACATTCTAAGACAATAGTAATGTTGTGCAGATTAGATATTGGATAATAAAACAATATAAACCCGGCTTAAAAAACCTCAAAATACAATTGATATCCCCAAAAAAAAAATTCAAAAACTCGTTATAAAGTGAAAGGAACCACAGAAAGTTATATATGAATAAAAAATTAAATAAATGACTAAAGTAAACATAAATAGATATGAAATAAAAAACTGAATGAAGCCATAGATAACTGACAAATAGAGTTATAGTTGTTTTAATATGTAAGAGAAATTCACTGATTCTCGAAAAGATACTTCTAAATTCTCAGTCAACCTTCTGTCTGTAGTCATACGCTTCTGCAGTCTTGTTTCAATGTTCCTACCTATTTGACCCACGTAAGCTGCATTGCAATCATTTCAATTGATTCTGTAGATTCCCGAACCTCTTAAATCACTTTACGTTGAATAAAATCTTTCTACATCAGGATATTTAAAGAATTCCGTTTTTAAGTTGAATTTATTGAAATAATGGAAAATTTTGATGAATGAATGTTGTCCCTATACTTCCAAATTAATCGTTAGAGTAATACGGCGGCATGATTCTTGAATTATTAATCAGCTTGGGGTGGTCTTGCGTATTAATTAGTTGACTGAAGAACTGCGAACTGTGTGGTGCTTAGCAAAAGTAGGGACCAAATTACAAAATAAATGCCTTATGGTGTGATATAGTAAATTCGAGTTGAATTTGAGTCAGATTTTCATTAAGTAATTGTAAGAGACTATGTTAAACGTCAATTGATTTTCAGAAATTTTGGAACATTTTATAATTCTCGAATTTTTTTTAAAAAGTGTTGAAGTTTGAAACAAGACTGAAGGAGCATCTGACTACAGAGAGATGCCGATTTTCGAACAGTGCACAGCCAATTAGAAATGAATCATTCCCCATTCCTCAAGATGTATCCCCACTTTTCCTAATGCACAACATATAACCTAGCCCCTCTCCCTCCCTATCTCAATGCAATCTGTGATCCTACACACGACGTGTGTCATATCCTCAGTGAATAAATAGTGAAAATTATCCAATATACAATGGATTTTCATAAAATAATATGTCTAGATAACAGCTGATTACGTGCAATTTTGGGTTCATCAATTGGGTTCAGATATTTTTGATGTTAAAGACTGGCAGGCCCGTCATAATTGTCTATAATATCACAGAAATAATCGAAGTTGACCGATGTTAATAGCATCGCCCAGGAGCTAAAGATCGACCATAAAACAGTTTGTAAACGATTTGTAACGAGCACCATTCACTGTAAAGTTAGCTCCAGCATCGTTTTTAAAGAAATATGGACCGATGATGTCTCCAGCGTGTAAAGCACCCCATACAGTGCATTTTTCAGGATGCAATGGAACCTGCAGAACTTCTTGAGGATTGTTTTCACTCCATATACGGTAATTTTGATTGTTTACATAACCGTTCAATCAGAAGTGAGCTTCATCACTGAACACAATTTTACGATAAAAAAGTTGATCAACTTCAAGCTGTTCTAGGGCCCAATAAGCAAACAAACGACGCTTAATAGACAAATCAGGATCATCATTTGCTCTATGACTTACAGCAGCGATATTTTCTTCTGTACGTACAGTTATTTGTTTTGTCGTTGTTGTTGCATCGAGTTGAGAAAATGTTGTTCGAAATCTATCGATAGTTGGACGAATAAGTTGCTCTGATGGACGATTATGTAAACCATAAATTTCACGAAGTACTCTATAAGTTTGGCGAATAAAACACTGATTCTGAAAATAAATTTCAATAATTTGTAAACGTTGTTGCGGCGTCTTTCCATGATAATTTGTCAATGCTTACTGAACAGAAATGTCAAAACAACATGGCTTCTTCCTTCTGTCAAATCATAGTTATCCCTATCGAAAGTTCTATCACTCTAAAAAAACACCCGATATATATTTTGTAGTTATCGTCCGGTTTTCGGTACTATTTTTACGCCTGTTGTATTCACAGCATTTGGAAGAGGAAGTTCATTGGCGAAACGTTGTTTTCATTCATTATTCATTTTAAAAGAAAACCGTTTTGATTTGACGGCTACTTATAAATCATTGTTGCTTTACTGAACATGGAAGCTTGAAAGTGCTTCTGCACAAAGGATATGTAAATTTCATATTCACGATTATGACTTCACTGACGTCGGAAGGACATTATGAATCCTCAAGTACATGTGCCATCAACTTTCAGCGGAACATTCGCGATGAAGGGAGTCCCAGCCATCAAAATTATGGACTCGGTTTTAACTGTAGATTGTGATGTTAACTCTAGAAGATATAAGTTCCCACTTTAACCCCGATCCCATCGTTAAGTTACTGTGGATCGTTTTCTACTATGAATATTAATCAGACACTTGTTAAATCTTACTGCTTGGGTTTCACAAATTGTTATGTTAGGGTAGACGAAAAGATTATTCATTCTATATTCTTATTCAACTTCCAGAATTAATGGTAGCCTTTTTTTCAACTGAACTGCGCTGAAACTCGTAAAAATAAACCTTTCAAGTAATTTTCAGTTTCAATTTGTTAATAATGGTGATATCAAGAGAGTAGATAAGTGAAATTCAAACAATTGGAATTGAAATCTAAGAAATGCTTCAATTTAAAGTAAACCCCATAATTTTTGCGTAAACTTCAAGACTTTATTCAACACGATTTGGTTTGTATGATGTGGGTCAAATATGTTCCGCTTTGGTCTTCAAATTGTTGCCATTTTAAAGGTAGTTTCATAATGCGTCTCTCATAGAAGTCCTTATCGGCAGAAAACTCAAGTACACAATCTTGTATTGATGCTAATCTCTTATCACTCAGGAAATTTTGCAATCAATAATAAGATGGTCCTTGGTGCGGACTATATGGTGGATGCATTAAAACTTCCCAACCAAGTTCCTGGAGTTTCTGGCCAGTCACTGCAGACTTGTGTAGCCTGGCATTATCCTGATCCAACAGAACACCTCTTCTGTTGGTCAATTCTGGTCGCTTCTGGTCAATCACTAGCGTCAAAAGGTCCAGTTGTTGACAGTAGAGATATGAATTTAGTGTTTGGCCATATGGAAGCAAATCATAATAAATTATTCCTTTCAACTCCCACCATATGCACAGTAGAGTCCTCCTGGCCGCCAGTCTTGGTTTGGCCAACGTTTGAGCTACTTCACCGCGCTTTGACCAAGATCGTTTTCTTACAATATTGTCGTATGTGACATCCCCAATCACCACCCATTAAAGAAAAGTAATCTATGGAACCCTTGCACCAGCTCGTGCAGAGGCGGAACGAACCACATACAAACTGTATCGACAGGCCAGAGGCAATAGTGATGGACGAGATTTTAAGCAACAGCACCTCGGATTTAATGTCAAAAGTCACGAGCCAAGAACGGCATTTCAATGTAATCGTCCAGGACGAATGGACCCAGCATGCTGGGGTTCTATTGAGGACCAACCTTGGCTTGTTCATAGACGACTCGCAAACGACGAAAATAATGGGAGCAGGAGTGTATGGGAGCAAACCGAGAATCAGCATCTCATTGAGTCTCGGTCAATACACAACTATATTCCAGCCAGAACTATTTGCCATTGAGACTGCGGCGGATCTGCTGTTAAAACGGCAAATCCACCACGGCAGAATCCAAATATTAAGCGATAGTCAGTCAGTACTGAAAACTCTAAAATCCAGCTGTTGTGCATCGAAAACAGTCTGGAGTTGCCGCAGAGCTCTAAACAGGCTCGATATGCATAACATAATCACTCTTGTTTGGATTCCAAGCCATTCAAACTATGAGTAATGAAGAGGCAGATGGGCTGCCGTTTGCTGGAGCCACGTTGCTTCTGGTAGGCCTGGTACCATTCCTGGGTATACCACAAGTTGTAGCTAAGCGGACGATAACAGGCAGAATGAACTCAAGGCTAGAGTCTTTCTTGCTGAGCGATCCTGGCCTGAAACATTCGAAAGCGTTCCTTGGAACGGCTTCGAACCAAAAGATGGCAGATCTAGCGCTAGGTCTGGATGGGGCCAAACGCAGAACACTTGTCGGAATTATGACAGGTCACTGCAGGCTGAAAGCGCATTTGCAAAAAATCGGTCTGGCTGAAGACGATTAATGCAGGCTGTGCCTTGAGGACGTTGAAACAGCCATGCACATAGTCTCAGAGTGCCCAGCGGTGAGTCGCATCATAATCGAGGTCTTTGATCAGGTCATTGCGATCTGAAAAAATTACCTCCGAACATTTAATCCAAAAACTGATCTCCTGTGCATAACTTTCTGAATTGTAGAATTTGGTGACCCTCACGGTTTATGTGTCGTTCTTTCAATTGGCGCAGAGGGCCCGAGTTGAATTCCCGAAGAAAAAAAAACAATCTAGCAACCGGATGCAGTGTGATGAAAATCCACGATAAAAATACATTTAGATAACGTCACATAATGGAGAACGGGACATTTTTACGAGACACGTCCCTCAGGATATCATTGGCCCAAGCTCATCGCACATAAAGTGAATGAAAGTCAGCATCCGGGGCACATCTAGGGATTGAATACAAAATGACATTTATAATCTGGTGACGGCCATCAGCCATCGGATGGGAGCGCTTTGAGATGGATATTTTAATGCTGCCGGGTCGGTTACGGTCCTCCATTTTCGAAATAATATTTTGATTACGACTAACGGCCAGTCGGTAGAACCTGGGAAATGCTGCTGCCGCAATAACATACATTTACATATTTCTAGATCGTTTTCCTACGTGGAAAATTCAAATTGGAATTTTCAGGAGTACCAGGTGCTTCCATCGCCTCTTGGATCCTAGAGAAAATGGAGAGGGGGCTTTTTATATTTTTCTTATGGGGGAAATTGGAATTCACGAGTTCAAAAAGCGTATCAGGTATTTGTTTTGGCGCTGAATTTGAAACTGAGCGGAGATCGCCATTTTGTAGAGTTTTAGTCGCGATGGAGCAGTACCCAGGAACGCATCGCGCTTTTTGCGTACGAGCGCATTATCGCAACGGTGATTCAATAGTGGCTCCTCAAGGTTTATATCGTGCGGAATATCGTACACGCCATGAACCAAGTGACGACAGCATCAGAAAATGGTTCCGTATGTTCGGGAATACAGGTGCGATGCTAACAATTCAACACTCTGGCCGCCCTCGTGCAGTCCGCGACGAAGAAACGATTCGAGATGTGGGGGCGTCAAAATCCGTCTTTATCCACCCGAAAGCGAGGCCAATCAAAAAATTGTCCTTGCATTTGATTTTGAAGAAAGATTTGCATTTAAAAACCTACAAATTCAATTGTTTCGAAAATTGAAGGTAACAGACTATAAAATAATAAAAAGATGTTTTTTACCCGAAAGAAGTATTATTACAAAATTTAAATATCAAAACAGATTTTTCTGTTAGCCCCCTACAAATTTCAATTTCAAAAAACTTTTAGAATTAAATTGATGTCTTAGAAGCGCTGCTCCAATTAAGTAGACATATAAAATCAACACTCATTATATAATATTGAATGGAAAAAAAACCCAACGAAATATAACTTATCGAGTAAAATTACTGAATAAGTACTTCAAGGAGACAAAATTTTATTTCTAATCTTATATTTATGAGAACCAAATCAAAAATGCGAAACATAATCTTAAGAACTTCTTTAAAACTAACTTATTTTAACTATTTAATATATTTAAATGAGTTACTTCAAAAAATCTCTCAAAACATGTATTATTACCTCGTCAAACAAACAATTAACAAAAAATATCTTACCAGACAGATCTCGTGGTATCCTTGTTTAACAAACACTAAAATTAATCCTGCGTATTCTATGTTCGTCACAAAAATCACACAAAGCTTGTAAGTTATTCTATGACCTTAGCTAAAACCATAGGATATTCATATAATGAGTGAGTAAAACCAAAATATAATTATATATTTTATGTACAATAAAAAAAAATTTTTTACTTGACAGAGGGATTATTACAAAATTTAAATATCAGAACAGATTTATTTATTCTGTTAGCCTCCTTCAAATTTCAAAAAAGTTTTATTCAAAAAACTTTTAGAATTAAATTAATATCTTATAAACACTGCTTCAATTTTGTAGACATATAAAATCTACTCTAATTATTTAATATCAAATGGAATAAAAATACCCAACGAAATATAAATTATCAATTAAAATTATTAAATAAATACTTCAAGGGGACAAGAATTTGTTTCTATTTTTATATTTATGAAAACCAAATCTTTTTCAAAAATGCAAACCATAATCTTAAGAACTTCTTAAAAACTAACTCATTTTAAATATTTAAATATATTAAATATCTGAAATATAACTTATTTTGAATATTTATTATATTTAAATATATTAAATATTTTAAATAAAAATAAAATATATTAAATATTAAAAATATTGAATATCTAAAATATAACCTATTATAAATATTCAATGTATTTAAATATATTAAATATTTAATATATTTAAATATATTGAATATTTAAAATATAACTTATTTTAAATATTTAGTCTATTCAAATATATTAAATATTTAAAATAGGAATGAAATATATTAAATATTTAATATATTTAAATATATTAAATATCTAAAATATAACTTATTTTGAATATTTAATATATTTAAATATATTAAATATTTAAAATAAAAATAAAATATATTAAATATATTGAATATCTAAAATATAACCTATTATAAATATTCAATATATTTAAATATATTAAATATTTAATATATTTAAATATATTGAATATTTAAAATATAACTTATTTTAAATATTCAGTCTATTCAAATATATTAAATATTTAAAATAAGTTAGATGCTGATGACATCTTCAAAAGTGACAGCTGTCAGATAGCTGGCTATTCAAAATTAAATCTCTAATTGGAAACTCTTTACAATTACGAAGTCGAATACATCAAAAAATTTGTTTTTAAGTGAAAATGATCGATTTTATGATACTTCAAAAACCCTCCATCGTTTACCTAAAGATATCAGGCATGTGTCGATGTATAGCGATATTGTAACATGAAAATAACACTTTGATCACATCCGCTCATAAACGCCCGCCCCGATTTCCATAATATTTAGGTTGAACGCTCAGAAGTTATTAACACGATTAATATTTTACGTGCAAAACTTACTACGGAATGCGAGTAATTTGCCGCACAAAACACGTAACGGGGCAAAAAATAGGTCAACGATCGATATTTGTGACAAGATAAATGACCACGAAGTGGTTCTGAAACAGGGGAAAGCGGAAAAATATAGACAAAACAGGGGTTCTGTCTACCCGTTTAGGGCGTGACTTTTTTATTGTTGCCTAAATAATGGAAAGATTTTAATTAAATCCACTGTAAAATTTATTTGAATGAAACACATGAAGTAATAAATTCAATAATATAATAATAAAAATAGTTTTTTTTCTCGATAGAAGGATTATTACAAAATTTTAAATATCATACAGATTTTTTCTGTTAACCTCCTACAAATTTTAATTTCAAAAAATTTTTATTCAAAAACTATAAGAATTAAATTGAATAAAAATCTTTAAAACACACTGTGTCAATTTAGTACACATAAAGAATTAATACTTATTAGACAGTACCAAAGGGAATAAAAGTTATTCAAAGAAATATAAATTGTCAACTAAATATCATTAAATAAATACTTGAAGAGTACAAAATTTTGTTTCGTTCCTTGTTTAATGAAAACTAAATTCCTTTACAAAAATACAAAACATAACATTCAAAAACAACTTGCTCAAAATAAGTTTTTTTTAATTGAACTTATTGTGATCAAGTTATTTTTGAAGATGTTCTTGTGATAGTGTTTTACATTTTTCAAAGGGAATTTAATTTTCCCTTTGGTACTGTATCATAAGTATCAATTCTATATGTCTACTAAATTGACACGGTGTGTTCTAAAGACATTTACTTAATTTAATTCTACAAATTTTTGACTGACAGATTTTTTTGAAATTAGTATTTGCCGAAGGTCAACAGAAGAAACCTGTATGATATTTAAAATTTTAAATAGTTATAGGTTATACGTAATAACACTTTGTTCACTTCTGTTTTATTTTGGACACTTTAAAGCTTACTTGGAGTTTATTCCTTCCAGGTTTTATCTTATTTGGCGAGTTAAATTTTGCTCTTGTGATATATTTGAATCTGAATTCAATACATTTCTGAAGAGTAATATTTAATATTATATTTGTAAAAATCAGAATAACCTTATTTAAATATTATTTAATATGGATTTTCACCAAGTAAGGAATGATTCAATTCAATATTTCTGAAGAGGTCTAGAGACCGAAAAAGCAACTATTAATTTTGGATTTCTCGTTTAATTATTTTTATTTGACTATTTATGTTGAGAATTTCAGACAATTTTAGAATAGTAGATTTTGATGTGTTTGTATGTTAATATACATAATCATATAGTTTTTGTTAATACATTTGTATTAATACGTTTTATGTCGGGATGTAAAAAGTTTCTTCCGAGACATTGAAAAATATTTTATATTGATTATATATCGGGTGTTTTTTTTTAGAGTGATAGAACTTTAAATTGAGATAAAACACATTTAAATTAAAATTGAAGCCAAATTTTCTTATTTGAAAGATAATTTTATGACGTTTATGTTTTAAAAATAATATGTCCACTATGAGGAACCGCATTCGACCAGACCAATTTTGGACCACTATTTCGAGTAATTCAGGCCTTATTTCATCAATAGCACTAATTATGTTGGCTTCCAAAGCGTCTATTGTTTCTGGTTTAACAGCATAAACCAATGACTTGACATAACCCCAACGATAATAATCCAGTGGAGTTAAATCGCATGATCTTGGAGGCCTAACTTGTTGTGAACGTCGACGAGTAGACGAATCTGGATCATCATTAACACTATGACTTACAGCAGCGATATTTTCTTCTGTACGTACAGTTCTTTGTCTTGTTGTTGTTGCATGGAGTAAAGAAATTGTTGTCCGAAATCTATCGATAGTTCGACGAATAAGCTGCTCTGTTGGACGATTATGTTCAACAATTTGTAAACGATGTTGCGGTGTGAATCTTTCCATGATAATTTGTCAATGCTTACTGAACAGAAATGTCGAAACTACATGGCTTCTACCTTCTGTCAAATCACAGTTATCCCCATCGAATGTTCGATCACTCTTAAAAAACACCCGATATAAAGATAAAAATTTGATAGTTGTATATAATTTCAATATATATTGTAGAAAATAAAATATATAATTCTGAAATTTAAAGTAATTTAAATTTTACTTCATTCATTGACTCACATTCAAATTGATTTTCTATTTTTAATTCTAACATAAATGCTGCTGGGATTCAATACAATTAACTTTGTTTTAACAATTAACTCATAAATGAATTAATTCTAGAGCAATACAGCCAGAATACCAAGCTCAAAAGACATCTTAGCTACGATCCTTATGAATCATCTTAAATTAAGCTTAGCATCAAAAAATAGCTTGACAAATTTACTGTCTTTCCACCCTGCTGCAAACACTTTATCTAATTATATTCCCATATAGCCAAAGACACAATATTAAGTAAACATACCCAGGTGAAAATAATTCCTAATATAATTGGAGTAGGTCATGCAGCTTCGACTTCCTCTTGGAAATGTTCCCCCTCTTCCATCCGAAAAACAATAATTCAGGACATTTTCGAACTTTGCCCCCTAAATCACCCTCATTCCGTTAAACCCTCCAACGAATTCGTTAATAACGATTCAATTAGGCTCACCGTGGACCCTCGAGGTGCATTATACAATACTCGAAGAAGGAGGAGAAGACCTAATTAAAGCGATGGATACATTAAAATTTTCGCGGAAACTCGCCGAAAGCTCCCGCGCTGAAAATTTTCCCCTCGCCATATTTCCGCATTTTCGTAGCTCTTAAATTACGTTACGGAAACGGAATTGGGTCGTTATTGTGCCAAATATGCAGGAAGGGATTAATCGAAAAGAGCAATGGGGTAAGTTTGGCGGGATTTTTTTTTGTATCGCTGAAAATGAGTGACAAATGGGTCACAATTCAATAATAATAATAAATAAATTATAATTGAGTGAGATACTTCTCTCATAATCTTTGCATCAGAAGCTTTAATGCCCTCGTATGGTGTGTACAGTCTCACTTGACAAAATGATAAAATCTCCCAAAAAACTGTTCTTTATTAAGTGTGGGGTGTTTTTTTTTAGAGTGATAGAACTTTCGATAGGGATAACTGTTATTTGAAAGAAGGTAGAAGCCATGTTGTTTTGACATTTCTGTTCAGTAAGCATTGACAAATTATCATGGAAAGACTCACGCCGCAACAACGTTTACAAATTGTTGAAATTTATTTTCAAAATCAGTGTTCTATTCGCCAAACTTATAGAGCACTTCGTGAAATTTACATAATCGTCCAGCAGAGCAGCTTATTCGTCGAACTATCGATAGATTTCGGACAACATTTTCTCTACTCGATGCAACAACAATGTTTCTGTTAGATTTTTTTATATAGATTTTTCCTCGGCTTGTAGAAGATACTTCGAAATTTCCATATTTTTAATTCTTGAATTAGAAAATTATAAGAAAATATTCATCTTATTTACTTATACAACCTCCAATTAACTGTAAACACGTGACTAAACGTCGAGGTACATCTGGAACTAGATACCTCCATAATTTTCGATTATAGTAGTCCAGGGCTGTAAAACTGACTGAATTATATCGCTGCTCGTTCAACTTCAATCTTCATTAGTCCTCAAATTCAATCTTCATCAGTTCTCAACTTCAATCTTCATTAGTCATCAATCCTTCATTAGTTCAATGGGACTAAGATCTAGTGAAGCTGTTGGTCATGAAATGGTTGTCTCTTGGTGTTCTTGCATCTAAGCTTGAGCAAAGGCCGAAGTATGGCATCTTGCATTATTCTGCTGAAAACGTCACCGCTCTGGATATAAAGCCGTTTCAAGGAGAAAATCGTTTAGAATGTCACAATACTTTCCACTATTAATGGTACAATCAATTATACAGAAAGGCGTAGCACCACGCTGACATATTGCTCCCCAAACCATTATTTTAGTGGTAAATTTGGGAATTTGGACGGTAACAGGTTGTTTTGATAGGATTTTTAAGTATTTCCACCAAGTTGGAAACAACTTTTATCAGAATTAAAGACATTATTGAAAACGTTGACAAAATTCTATCCTTCGTTCTTTTTTTGAAGGTGTCATTATAGGGATTTTTCTACGTTTCTTTGACAAGGTTTCATCTTGTCTTTTCAGTGACATACGGAAGGTTTCTGGACATACTTTAATATTTCGTGTATTTCCAAATCTGTAGGCTAATTTGCGAAACCCAGGGCGCACATTGTGTTGTCCCTAAGGCCAATAAAACGTTTAAATTGTTTCCCTTAATCTTACGCGGTTTTCCTGAAACTGGCCTATGCCTCATATCCATGCCATTTTCACCCTCTTTATTGTCTCATATACAGCCCTTTTCCCCGTTCAATTGCACTAATTTTGTAACGTTTCGAAAACCTTTCCAATACAAATATTATACCTGTTTTCTTTTCTCTAGTCGCGACATTATTTCATGAGTTTTATACCTGTGCACAATCAACAATATTTGACCAAAGTAGTGTTGTCATGCCGACTATTTGCACAACCTATTTTATACATTACTTTTGTCTTAGAATGTTACATAAAAAAGTATATTAAAATTAATAAATTCCGGATACTTTCTAGACTGACTTAATCCATTTTTCACATAACATACATTGTCAAACAAATCGTATAGCATAGACAAACGAGTCAATTTTGGCGATTCGTGCAATTTTGAATGCAGCTCGGGGAGCTGTCAAAACTTGCATTGAAAATTTTCTGCCTTGCACTTCCTGTACAATTGTGTACATTGTGATTGGTTGCCCCAAGGCAACCTTGAAGAGCTGTGCCGAGACGCTGACGTAGTAAATAGTCATAGAATGAAAGATTGACTGATAAATTATTCATCTTGTTTTGATATGCAGATAAAATTCAAACACATGTTGTCTTAAAGTTGACATAAAGAATGTCATCTAGCAATTACAGTCAGATCTATGCGAAAAATTGATCGACAATTGCATCCTTTGAATTTAATTGCAAAGACTAACATTTATATTATATACCATAAAACATTAAATAAAATTGGATGCATATCTCACCCACAACATCCAAAAGAAATTTTAACCAGTTGAAATCCAAATTCGTATCGGAAATCCATCTCCTGCGTAATAAAGGCATATAATCCCATACACCGAGGAAATGGATACCGTACATTTTCATTTCGAACTTAACGACTCGGAAAAGCCGGGAAAAATCGCTCCATTTCATAACTCCCGGAAATTGTGTGAAACGCGATCTTCTCCTGATACATTCTCCCAGGAAATGCTATAACCATGTTCTCGTTCTTGAACCACGTCTTCCGCGGTAAAATCGAAGAACTTCCTGAGGATGTCTTCAGAAATAAATCGTTCCCCATAATTCACAGAAAATATTATGGGGGATAGGCCTTCTACGAATTTTTTACCGCAGTTTATCCCGTACTTACGATGGCCTTGACATGATTTCCAGGCTGTATCGGTTTTGCGGATAAAAGAAATCGATTATATTCGGGTTAAAGTCAACGATGGATGTTGAAACTTCCTAGAAATCTTCATTATTTGGATTCGCTGTAATATAAGTGTTGCGAATGTCGAGGTTTAAATTTATGGCGATTATGCAATATTGCGGTAGTCATGAAGTATAATTAAAGTTCATGTAATTTGAGTGACATCAACAATATTGGACATCGAAGGATGAATGAAAAAATGAAACTTCATCAAATGTATTCAATTGTAACTTATTTTCATAATGTTATTTAACCAAAATGATCTCAATACATAATTCATAAGTATATTCGGGTTATAAGCCTTAATTATTTATAATAACATGTTGCTATTCGATCAAAAGTTTCACTGTCAATTATGATTCGCGTATTCATTCAGCATTTGTCGCAAACGACGCTGTTAAAATTCTTTCACCAAGTAATAGTTACGAAAATAATCCATTATTTTTACATGAAATTCAAGTGTATTTGATACGTTTCGGATTGTCCTATTTGGATCAACTATGCTATAATTTGTTGCCATTTTAAAGGTAGCTCTTTCATAGAAGTTTTGGTCCTTATTAGCGTAAAACTCTTGTCATCGATTTTCACAATCTGTTATTGAGGGCAATTTCCTATCCCTCAGGAAGTTTTGCAATGCGAAAAAAAGATGGTAATTGCTTGGTGCCAGGTTTGAACTCTATGGTGAATGCATTAAAATTTCCCAACCAAACTAACGGAGTTTCTGGTGAGCCACTACAGACGTGTGTGGCCTGGTCGTTGTCCTGATGGAACACAACACCTCTTCTGTTGGTCATTTCTGGCCGTTTCTGGTCAGTTTCAAACGGTCCAGTTGTTGACAGTAGAGATACGATTTTAGTGTTTGGCTACGTGAATTCTACCAGTTAGTGTATTGGCAAGTGAGCGTAGCTCTTTCACCAAGTGACCAGTTAGCAGTCTCCACAGTCTGCCCCAAGAGGCAAAAAGTGTGATAAGGGTAACGCGTTATCATCGCACATGCCAAGAACCACCGAAGAGCTGAACCCTCCAACTTCCAGTTTGGGCTTCAGTTCTAAAACCTATAACCGTATGCAGCGAAGCACTATCCAACATCTACTGGCTCTGCATGGTCAGTAGCCGAGTTTTTGGTAAGCAACTCACACGTAGAAGGGGCTTCTTATCCATCCATCCGAACGTAGTCCCATGAACCAAGATAGTCTCAAGATTGATGCCTCAATTTATCCTGGTATGATCACCGTCAATCCTTCATGTACGTTAAGACTCACGAACCCTTGTGAAGTCTTTCAATTGATCCTGCCTTCAAGCACCAACGGACTAGCCGTATCGTCGAGATCCACAAAACCCCAGAAACGTCTCGCAATCGATCCTCGTTCAGAACGAGGCAGATCGAACCATCATTAAATTGCCGTTCTTTCTCACAAGAAACTCATCCAAACAAACCATATAAGCCAACAATTGTCTACATAAAAATTGACTAGCTACCTTACCAAGAAAATTTATACACCTATGATTTGATCGATACTTTCATATAACTCGAAAAGTTCATTAGGTGGCTGTCAATCAGTGGAGTTCCTCTAATTTTTTATATGCGAAATTTGAGATGTGGAAATGAAAGTAAGTCGTTTAAGAAGAAATAGACCGGAAGGACTCTTCCGATGGATACGTTTGCTGGAAGGCAAAGGAATATCAGATACAAATTTATTACTCGTCTTTTTATTATACCTTCGTCTCTGCAATAGAAGAAACTGTAGAATGGACAGTCAACACATCTGCAGTGAATGTGCAGGGTGGGCTATTTAGAATTTGCATTTTGAAGCAGTGCTTATTTCGAGTCTGGCAAAAACTTCTTTTCGAACTGTTAAGTGGAAAATTCAATAGGAATGCAGTGCACTCACTAACATTAGAGACAATTACAGATGCGCATATAAACGCCCATACATTTTCATGAGTATCGGGTGTTTTTTTTAGAGTGATAGAACTTTTGATAGGGATAACTGTGATTTGACAGAAGGAAGAAGCCATGTTGTTTTGACATTTCTGTTCAGTAAGCATTGACAAATTATCCTGGAAAGAGCACTTCGTGAAATTCATGATTTACATAATCGTCCATCAGGGCAGCTTATTCGTCGAACTATCGATAGATTTCGGAGAACATTTTATTTACTCGATGCAACAACAACAAGACAAAGAACTGTACGTACAGAAGAAAATATCGCTGCTGTAAGTCATAGTGTTAATGATTATCCAGATTCGTCTATTCGTCGACGTTCACAACGAGTTGGACTTTGTGCATCCACCACATGGAAAATTTTGCATCAAGATCTTGGTGTACACCCATACAAGATCCAACTGGTTCAAGAACTAAAGCCACTTGACCATAATAAGCGTCGTTTGTTTGCTGATTGGGCCCTAAGACAGTTTGAAGTTTATTCACTTCTTTATCGTAAAATTGTGTTTAGTGATGAAGCTCATTTCTGGTTGAACGGCTATGTAAACAAGCAAATTGCCGTATATGGAGTGAAAACAATCCTCAAGAAGTTCTGCATCCTGAAAAATGCACTGTCTTGTGTGCTTTACATGCTGGAGGCATCATCGGTCCATAATTCTTTAAAAACTATGCTGAAGCTAATGTTACAGTGAATGGTGCTCGTTACAGATCGATGATCAATGATTATTTGTTTCAAAATTTGAATGGTATCGACTCAGAAGTGTTTTGGTTCCAGTAATATTGTGCTACACCTCATGCTGCTACCGTAACAATTGATTTATTGAAAGAAAGATTTGGCGATAACATTATTTCGAGAAATGGTCCAATTAATTGGCCTTCAAGATCATGCGACATAACTTCACTGGATTATTTTCTTCGGGATTATGCCAAGTCATTGGTTTATACTGATAAACCAGAAACAATAGACCCTTTGGAAGCCAGCATAACTAACAATAACAAATATAAAAAAAAATTGGCTTCACTCTTAATTTAAATGTGTTTTATTTCAATTTAAATTTCTATCACTCTGAAAAAAATACCCCATACTTCAAGCCATTGCGTCTACCGCTAAAAGAAGACGTTTCCTTCAAGGTAAACATTTTCATTCCACACTCATTATAGCAATTTACTATGTCAGGAAAGAGGTCGATTTCTTCCTTCGATATAGGTCTTGCACATTAATTTGCATAAAAATTGAATAACGGGACACACCCGATCACGGAAAATAACATTTAATCATGATCCTCATATTTTATGACTAACTTTCCGCACCCTTCTAATGAAAAACGAAGATGTTCGCCTTCAATGAAGATTGCAAGTCTGCACCTTCACAAGTTAATGAACTGTCATGGTTGAAACTTGGTATCGACGAAATATAATTGCTGACCCAAGCCACCCATCCCTCGACTTTTACTTTAATTCCACTCTCCTCTAGCACGCGATCATGCCACGGTGAAGATATAATTCTGGAAAGGTTGACATCTGGATCCAATTCAGGGGAAAGAGAATTCCATTAAAAGCCTTGAATCACGGACGGTGGACACACCAACTCTTTATTTTATTCTCTTTGCTGCTGTCATTTATCAAGTTGACGTGACTTGAGCCGATGGAGGAATTTTATGAAAGGCTGAAGCAGCCCTTTTTATCATCAAAAAGCGTTGATTGCTTGCCTAGAAGATGAGAATCAAAATGGGAAGGGTTCATTCAACTCGACGTTCCTCATACATTGTTGTTTCAGGGACTATAAAATATTTTTATCACTTTATTACCTACTACCTCCGTCTTGATGTGGTATTTACAGAAACATTTTATTACGTTCTTTCTTCGGTAGATACCAGTACTTATGAGTCCTGCTATAATAGCATTCTCCTTTCCTTTAGTGCTTATGAGAATTTTTAACTTGACAGCCTACATAAGTTTTAGATCCGTATTTGTACTAGTTAGCCAAATACGGTTCAGCTATTTCACAAGCAACTTGAGAGTATGGACTAGAGACAAAGTGTAAATTTGTTTGGATGGCAGAACTAACTTCCAAGAACCATGACGTCTCAGATATATGTTGATGAAGTTATCAACGAAGTAGTCCCACAGTGGAGAAAATTTCGTTCTTCTGAATGATAATGCAATACCACAAAGATCCCACCAGGTGATTAGGGCTAGAGAAAATCAGAGTATTCCACATCTAGCATTACCTCTAAAATCCCTTGACCTAAATCCAAACGCTTCAACAGCTCCAAGATCTTTTGTCACAACTTTGGCAACAAATTAAGTAGGATATTTTCAATAACTTAATGGAGAAGATGCCTTGGAGTTATTGAGCGGTCATACTTTTTGTATTCAGGGTGAATACAAGTATGAATTTCTAAAATTTTCTTAAGGAAAAACAACTTTATTCATCATCCATAACCTTTGAGGTGCAGGTTATTTCTTTTCTATCTTGGTTTGAACCTGGGTCAGGTTCTTGTTAATCCGTACAGGAAACATTACCATAGACTAATCTTATTCTTTTATTTTCAGGGCCTGGACCCCACGAACTCGGGCAACCAGCTGCGACCCCTGAACTCCGAAATAGCAACCCCCAGGATAGACAGTTACAGGTTCTCGATGGCGAATCTTGAGGACTCGCAGGACGTGGACTTGGACGCCATCCTGGGGGAACTGAACGCCCTGGAGAACGAATGCGAAAGGGAAATAGGGCAGGCCAGGGACAGTAAACGATATTCAGGTGAGTGATCAAAGATCCCTTTATCATCGCTGTCGTCGAATTCGAGGTTCGTTTACGGTTTATTGAATCACACGGTTGGAAGTATTGGATTTCGACAGGTTTCTGGAATCGAAGATGAATATTGCGGCGGTAAATATGCTTCTGTTGACCTACATTCGGCGATACCTTGAGAGATGTTTTCGTTATCGGTTTGGGACGACGTGGGGTGAGTTATGGGAACTGAGCGCTAAAAACAAGTGTTTGATCGATCCAATTTGTTGACTACGTGTTTTCTGAGGAAGTTTGAAAAGTTCTCTTTCTTCAAACCATTCGAAATACAAATTAGTTTTATCTAGCAAAATTCAATATTACGCAGAAAAAAAAATGTTACAACCGATTGGTGTTAGCTAATTAGTGGCAGAATATTGTGTGGAGGTCCATCATCAACATAGTCAACTTCTTCAGATGCTAACAAACAACTATTGTAAAGGTAGATATTGAAGGAGTCGATTATGCATCTTCTCTCTCCTTGTTTTCCTGCTTTTTGCTCTGCTGTGGTCTTGTTGTTGGTTTTTAGGTTGACATATTTGGGTGTTCCTTCATCTCTTATGCACTTGTTCGAATCCAGATGTTTTGGGTCACTGTGAAATGAGCTAAAGTACCATAGGGCCAAGAAGCAGGTATCTGCATCTTTCAAACTTATATTGTTTTGCCTTTTCTTGCTAGAAATCCATCGTACACTTTATATATACTTTAAGCTCATTTTAAAATGAGGTAGAGCTACTCAAAACATCTGGTTCTGAACAAGTGCATCAGAAACGGGGTAACACCCAAATATACCAAGCTGAAAACCAACAACAAAACCACAGCATCCCAAAAAGCGGAAAACAAGAAGAGAGTAGATAGATAATAGAAGAAATAACCATTACAGCAAAAAGGACTTCTTCAATATCTGTCTTAACATTAGTTGTTTGTAAGCATCTGAAAAAGTTGACTATGTTCTTGAATTTTTCAACAAGCAACATCTAGATGAAAAAAGGGAAAATCTAGGCAAGTCTTCTTGAAAGTTTCAGGCAAAATCGAAACACATTAATTTTAGATGTAAAATAAAATAGAAAGGCTTTTTACTTGATAGAAGAAATATAACAAAATTTGAATATCAAAACAAATTGAAATATGTTTATCTTCTACAATTTTAATTTCCAAAAGAATTTTTTATTCAAGAAACTTTTAGAATTAAATTAATGTCTAAAACAAGCACCGCTCACATTTAATAGACGTTTATAAACAAAACTCAATATACAATGTCAAATGAAATAAATAACCCAATAGATATACGAAAGTAATTAAAATTAATAAATAAATATTCAAAGGAGATTTTTGAAATAATTTGTTCGAATATTTAAATATATTAAATATTTCAAATAAATTATATTCTTTGGGAAGTCCTTTAAGTGTGTTCATGTTTTTATAAGGCAAGTAGTATTTTTTAAAGTTAAGACCAGAAACAAAATTTTGTCTCCTTTGAATATTTATTTATTAATTTTAATTACTTTCGTATATCTATTGGGTTATTTATTTCATTTGACATTGTATATTGAGTTTTGTTTATAAACGTCTATTAAATGTGAGCGGTGCTTGTTTTAGACATTAATTTAATTCTAAAAGTTTCTTGAATAAAAAATTCTTTTGGAAATTAAAATTGTAGAAGATAAACATATTTCAATTTGTTTTGATATTCAAATTTAATTTTAGATGTATTTTTACAAACTAATGTCAAATGCATCTTTCACTTAAGAGTTCAGAAAAAATTAAAAAATCTGTAATGGTTCCATTTCACCCTTTGTTGTTCTAAAAACGTGAATTTCAGTTGAGTAATTAGCTTGTCGTTTCACTCTGTATGTGAATGCGGTAACAAATGTGTAATAAACAAACTCGTTAATTCTTTAGTAAGTAATTTATTCATTCGCTTATTCTCACTGCAGCAGGTCTTAATTACAAAATCAACATTAGTAATTGCCGATATCAACTCATGAGATCGATCCCATTACCAAGAAAATAAAGGGGGTCATATTAATAAATAATGCTTTCTTTCAAGATCCTGCAGCTTGCTGGCGCCTAACTTATGCGGTCTCCTTCGCTGGTTGCAAAAGTGAGATTACGAAGGAAAACCGATACTATACAAGTGAGAATTCTCATGAAACACGATATCGAACACGTTTGGTATTGAACTTAACGCTGTCATTGCGTGAGATCGTCTTAGCTGGTATCTGTTTCGCGAAAAGACATTTTTCTTTGTGGTGAATGTTATTTTAATTCGATTATTTCTCAAGGTCTTCTCAGGCGTGAGGATATAATTAGATTTTATCTCAATCGTTTTCTTCATAACTTCTTTCAAGTGAATTTATGGAGGGTGTTATTACTCTCTGAAAACAAGATTAAGAGAAATAAGTGGAATAATATGAATTATAATGGAGGAAGAACACCTTTTTTTATCTAACAGTTTTAGCAACTCTGCAAAATAAAGTATTATCAAACTGACAGTTCACATATTAGTACAAGAAAGTGTAGAGAATCTAATAGGATAAAAATTATTTGGCTACGCTAAAATACTTTTGTTTCAGCACACACTAAAATTGGTCCGAAATTTTTCTTGTCACCCTGTTTATACTTTTTTCCTAATTTTATCCTATACTCTAAGATTAATTGGCTTCTTTCAGATGCTCAAAAGTTCCATCAATCCAGGGCTCACATCAGGACCTCTTCAGAGGGCCCCCGGCTCAAATTAGACCAAGGTGGTGACGGTGATCTGATTTTAAAGACTGACTCTGTTCGCACGGAATCCCCAGATAATGATTCCGCCTTCAGTGATACCGTTTCTATGTTATCCAGCGAATCTTCAGCCAGCAGTGGAGGCAGTTCTGGAAACAAGCCGCAAACTTTACTTTTACAATCACAGGTAAGATAAGAGCTATCGGAATTGTTTTCAATGTGATAACAAAAACGCTGCTCTGTATTAAAAGTAAGCAGGGATGTTAGCTAATTGATCCATTACCAAATATCTTTGCCTTTATTTAGGTTACATTATGATGTTTATTACATAACTAATAGAAAAAAATGCTGCTTTAATTAGAGCCCTAGATTTAGTTCTTCAAGCTAGCAGTTAAGAGCTATCGGAATTATTTTCAATTTGATAACAAAAACGCTACTCTGTATTCGAAGTATGCAAGGATGTTAGCTAATTGATCAATTATTAGATATCTTTGCTTTTATTTAGGTTACATTATGATGTTTATTACATAACTAGTAGAAAAAACTGCTGCTTCAATTAGAGCCCTAGATTTAGTTCTTACAGCTAGCAGTTAAGAGCTATCGGAATTGTTTTCAATATGATAACAAAAACGCTACTCTGTATTCGAAGTAAGCAGGGATGTTAGCTAATTGATCCATTACCAAATATCTTTGTCTTTATTAAGGTTACATTATGATGTTTATTACATAACTAATAGAAAAAAATGCTGCTTCAATTAGAGCCCTAGATTAAGTTCTTACAGCTAGCAGTTAAGAGCTATCGGAATTATTTTCAATTTGATAATAAAAACGCTACTCTGTATTCGAAGTAAGCAGGGATGTTAGCTAATTAATCCATTACCAGATATCTTTGCCTTTATTTAGATTACATTATGATGTTTATTATATAACTAGGAGAAAAAACTGCTGCTTCAATTAGAGCCCTAGATAAAGTTCTTACAGCTAGCAGTTAAGAGCTATCGGAATTATTTTCAATTTGATAACAAAAACGCTACTCTGTATTCGAAGTATGCAGGGATGTTAGGTAATTGATCCATTACCAGATATCTTTGCCTTTATTTAGGTTACATTATGATGTTTATTATATAACTAGTAGAAAAAACTGCTGCTTCAATTAGAGCCCTAGATAAAGTTCTTACAGCTAGCAGTTAAGAGCTATCGGAATTGTTTTCAATATGATAACAAAAACGCTACTCTGTATTCAAAGTAAGCAGGGATGTTAGCTAATTGATCCATTACCAGATATCTTTGCCTTTATTTAGGTTACATTATAATGTTTATTACATAACTAGTAGAAAAAACTGCTGCTTCAATTAGAGCCCTAGATTAAGTTCTTACAGCTAGCAGTTAAGAGCTATCGGAATTATTTTCAATTTGATAACAAAAACGCTACTCTGTATTCGAAGTAAGCAGGTATGTTAGCTAATAGATCCATCACCAGATATCTTTGCCTTTATTTAGATTACATTATGATGTTTATTACATAACTAGTAGAAAAAACTGCTGCTTCAATTAGAGCCCTAGATGAAGTTCTTACAGCTAGCAGTTAAGAGCTATCGGAATTATTTGCAATTTGATAACAAAAACGCTACTCTGTATTCGAAGTAAGCAGGGATGTTAGCTAATTAATCCATTACCAGATATCTTTGCCTTTATTTAGGTTACATTATGATGTTTATTACATAACGAGTAGAAAAAACTGCTACTTCAATTGGAACCCCAGGTAAAGTTCTTACAGCATTAGTTTTCCTGGTTGTTAGTGTCTCTTGAAAAATCAGGTCCCCCATTCGAATCCATAGATGAAATTATTAACGACGTTAACGTCATAATGCCATGGATAAGGATTAAGCTAAACCCACATTACACCTGAAGGTGATGGAAGAGAAAAACTCAGAAATTCTAAAAGCCCTTCTCCATTAAGTATCTTGTCGAAAAAGTGTGGACCAATAACTCTCTTCCCTCCAAGATTTTTCACCATACGTTCCTCGTACCAGTAATGCATATTACATAAATTTACACCCCCTCTGCTGGAGAAATTAGCGATCGAACTCAGTGAAAATAAAATTCAGTGGAAATAAAATTTTCTTTCTCATTTCCGGATTAAAATCAAAATGCTCAATTTCTTTCAGGATGATGCTACAAGAATCAAGGCAGAAAAAATCAGGATGGCAATGGAGAAAATCAAAGAAGCCAACATCCAGAAACTCTTCGTCAAAGTATTTACAGTTGATGGCTCCGCCAAGTCCCTTCTTGTCGATGAAAAAATGTTGTGCTCTTATGTCACAAGACTGTTAGCGGATAAAAATCATGTACAGATGGATCCCAAATGGGCTATTGTAGAGAATTTACCAGATCTCTATATGGGTAAGCATAACTAAATATATAATTTATTCAACACCTACCCAAATATTTTTTCAAAGCATTACTCAGAGATCAAGAGAATAATTGCAGTTCACAATAACTAGATTTGAGTTATGAAAAATATTTCAATTTGTCTAGGAGGATAATTTTTCATAAATGAATTTGTATCAAGTTAACATTCATATCTATTTTTCTAGAAAGAATATATGAAGATCACGAGCTCCTCGTAGACAACCTCATGATGTGGACCAGGGAATCCAAAAACAAGGTCTATTTCTCTGAAAGAATGGATAAAATCAAGCTCTTCACCCAACCAGAAAAGTTCCTGTTAACTTCCACTGACCGCAGAGACAATATTGAGTTCGATGAACACTCGAGGAACATGTTACTGGAAGA
The DNA here is from genome assembly GCA_034642435.1 of Megalocaria dilatata. Classification (NCBI taxonomy): domain Eukaryota; kingdom Metazoa; phylum Arthropoda; class Insecta; order Coleoptera; family Coccinellidae; genus Megalocaria; species Megalocaria dilatata. Next base: position 6,799,471 of record CM067855.1, on the reverse strand, counting down.
ATTTTTCTCTTCCACCTCAATTGTGATACCAGAAGTAGAAGGACCCTTGTATTTGAAGGCAGAATCAAAGAAGGGGTGGAAAAAATACCACTTCGTACTTAGGGCTTCTGGATTATATTATTACCCAAAAGAAAAAGTTAGGTCAGCTAAGGATCTCATCTGTTTAGCCAAGTTTGATAATAATCAGGTAAGGAAAATTCATAAACTTCATAAAGTATTGAACAGAATAATGAGGGATTATAAAATATAGGTATGCTAACTTTTCAAGCATATCCTTCACTAGAATATAGTTTTATATCAAACTATGCCTGTGAACTTGTGGAGTGTATCTTAACGAATTAAAATGAAATTTTACATAGAGTACCTTGAACTTGGGTTTATTTTGGTATTTGGTTATTTAGAACAAGAAAGACTCGAAATTTCGTTATATTTATATTATATAACATAAATTGAAGAATTTTCTTTTCTATTTCAAAGATTAGTTGTAACAAACATGTTGACAAAAGTTTTTAAAATCGTTTTTTGTATTACTCTTCTTTTATCATTCCGCTTTCACTTCCGGCGAATATATTCAATGTACAGATATTCCAATTTGACTGTTTTACAAGAAGTCAATACTCGTTATCCTTGAATGACTATATCCTTTTTCCTGGCATACACAAACATTTAAGAAATCATTTTTTGTGTTTTATCACTCAATCTAGGTCGATTTGTGGCAAATATATTCAAGGTACAGACATTGTTTTATTATATCTATAGGTAATCAATTTATTTCATATCATATAAACAATTGAAAGCAATGATATTAAGTCATTTCTTTTCAAAACAATCATTTATAATTATTCTAACCAGAACACCCAAGAAGTTTTTCGTTTTATGTCTGAATTGTCAATAAAAACCCCCCAGTTACATTGATATTTCATTCAAGGTTATAGAAATATTATAGCAAGTAGTAAATTTATTACTTAATAATCCTTGGTGTAAATATTGTCAAATGACAAGGTTTCCTATGTTGAACAAGTTAAATTTAAATACGATAATTTATGATTATGTTCTAGAATGGATTCAAATAAACTGAAATTATTTATTATGGCTATTTGAATAATAGTCATAAAAGCATAATGGACTTCGGTAGTGATAATTTTATCGCCTTATGGCTCTTTTAGTTTGTTATGTATAGGAACAAAAAAATTGTTGACTCTTTTCAACCTTAGTTTTTTTACCGTCGTAAAAACTGGTTTTGCGCTTCACTAGTGCAGTTGAATCGATCGATTATTCAGAAAACTAAGTATCAAATATTGGTGCTTTATGCCTATTCACTAACCTGATTCGATTTAGGATCAAAATGGACCCAAAACAGGCTAACTCATTCTTACAGACAGACTGTTTAACAATTAGATCACAAATATTTCATCATTATATTTGTGACACCAAATTCTGCTCCAAATTCGTGTAATATAGACACTCAGACATAAATTTATCTCATGAATAAAAGTTTACAAGTTCTAGAATGAACAGTTGTGTACATTTGTCTTTCTAATCACTTTTCAAATATAAATAAAATAAATGTAGTGATTTTTCGCATTTCAATAACTAAGGATTCATTTTGCAGATGTATTACGGCCTAGGATGGAAAAAGAAATATAAAGCCCCCTCCGATTACTGCTTTGCAATAAAACATCCAAGGTTGCAGGAACCAAAATCTTCCAAATATATAAAATATCTATGTGCTGAGGATCAACAATCGCTAGAAACCTGGATGATTGGAATGAGGATTGCTAAATATGGAAAACAATTGATGGATAACTACAGAAGTTTGATGGAAGAGTTGGCCCAAGAAGATTTGGACCAGTTAGCACATGCAAGAAGTTGCTCCGTTAGTTCAATAGCGGTACCCTCAAATGTAACAACGCCAACTCAAGGGTAAGTTTATATGAGTACTTCAAAACCTCTCCTTTTTATGTTATTTGAACCTGCTTTCTTCTTTCTAATTTTGTCAACTCCTGTTAGTCATATCTCGATACCCCTCAGATTCATTTAAGTATTTTCAATTTGTTTTATTTTCAATAATTTCCTGTGTCCTCTGGACGTTTGAAGTTCAATATGAATTTTCAATTTATTGTAGGTACCAAAGTAGTGAAGCTGGTTATGGCACACAAAGTGAAACTTATTCTGCTCCCAGTGAAATAAGTTCAGGAAGACATAGCAGGGCCAGTAGTTCCAGCTCTAGTGGCTGTATGAGTGATGGAGCTCCTTCAAGTTGCGAAAACGCATTCGATTCCGAATTTCCAATGGGTAAGATCGTTGTTTTACTTTGATTTCTCACTCATAGTTCGACTCTATGAATGCAAATATAGAAATTAAATTAATCCCAAATAATTACTTACAAATATTAAATTAAAATGATTATTCAAACTGTACCGAACTGACTGAGATTCTTTTGGCATTTCTTGATATTTAATCTCGAATTAAAAAATAATTTATGTCTTCATGAAGAAAAGCATTGATAGTCTGCACTATGTTTTCTATTTGATTGTGTTGCTAATTGATCGTAAAATTGTTCAGTAGATAACCAAAGGAGGTTCTAGAGCTTAATTGGAATAATTATTAATTTTAATTTATGGTTTTGTGTTTTTGGACAAACTTTCAATGGAAATCTTTATTGTAAACAATTGGATCGAGTGAACCAATCTTTAATCCAAAAGTATCCGGCGATTGTCAACAGAAAAGGCGTTATTCTGCAATAAATGCAAGATCACACTGTGCAAGACGAATCTTGAAAAAATTAATGAATTGTGGTGGGTTGTACTCCCTCATCCACCATACTCACCCGATATCGCATCCTTGGATTTCCATTTATTCCGGTCGCTATAACATTTTTCCTTAGTGGCATAATATTTTGAAATTTTGATGATACCAAAATGCCATTTTTTTCTTAGTTTGAGAATTTATGACTATCTTTAGATTGTTCCTGATCGTCCTAGTTTCAAAACCTACTCGCAAATTTATGGTGTACTTTGTATTATTTGTAAAATAGTAGATACGATGAGATTATACCTTCACTGTAGAAATATCCCTGGAAAGGATTCAATCACCCTCCTTAATGTTTAAAACTATTTAGATTCGTTTTAATATAATATAATAATAAGTTTATTTAGTGCATAATTTTTACATATCGAAATTATACCTTAATTCTCAATAAAATAACATTTCCAGGCACAATTAAACGAAAGCCTTCCATGAAACCAAACCTACCCCTCACCAACATGACAAGACAACTGAAAGAAGTCGGAGAGACTAGAGACGAGTCAGACTCAACATCCGTTTCGTCACCAAACCATACCTACACCAACACAGGAACCCTCACCCGAAGACACAGCCGACGGAAATCCAACAATTCTGAAGAATCATCTAACACCGGAACACTCAAAAGGCAACTCTCTTACAAATCTAGAGGCTCCATGGAATCTATGGGAGGTAGAAGCAGTGGCAGCTCAACACCCTTGTGTAGTACACCTGTACGGGAAAGAGCTTCGCCGTTTGGAGAGAGAAATCCATCGTTTGAGGATAGGTCACCAAGTAATGTATCTGTGAGAAGTCCAGTGAGTCCATCGTCACCAGGAATGGATATACCTTCTTCAATGGTGAGTTAGGAAAAATTTATTCAATTGAAAGATTTTTTTCTTAAATTACTAGAGGGTTTTCCAATAAGAGGTTTCATTTTGAATAGGCTGCTATCTGGACAGCTGTCACTTTTGAAGGTGTCATGTTTTGACAAGTAAAAACTAAGCAATTACTAAAAATAGAACGATACACGCTTCAAGATGTTTTCGTAGAGATTATGTTGTATAATTTGTGCCATTAATTATTTTATATCGGGAATACTCCAATATATCCTATACTTATTCGTGTGCCTTTGTATATAAATAATTACCAAACATGACTCATCCAATTTCTTCTATTCGGATCAATGTCATTCGATCTGACTGAAACGCTTTGCAATTTGTTTTAATGTAACCTCAAAAGTCTTGTCAACTTGTAAATGAAATATTATGAAAATTTCTTATAATTAGAAGCACAGCACTAAAGTATAATTTTTTTTACAGACTGATTCAATAATTTCACTGCCACCGCCGCCGCCCCCTGAAACGACTGAAGAAGTAATCAGTGATTCCTCCTCTTACCAGCTGCCTCCTCCACCACCAGAGGTATACAACTCAAATTTATCGCTGGACAGTTTACCACCTCCACCAAATCCAAATGAACTTCCCCCGATGACCGGTTCAGAACTCACAGGAAGTCAATTATCTCTCATGTCCTTGCCTCCACCACCCGGCGAAGACAATGGCACAATCAAGCGCAGGAAGGAAAGCAGTAGCTCAGCATCAACACCAACAAATGTACTGAGTCCGAACCGAACACCAACCCAGATGTCACCGGATGCAACTCCCACACATTCAAGACTGAATACACCATGCTTCAGCCCCCCTATCTCAAATTCCGGCTCTAACTGCAGCACACCAACGCAACTGAATCCACCAGTTACATTTAGTCCAACACACTCCGTTCAAAATAGTCAAATCCAAGCTCAAAACCACGACAGAAACAGCAAGGAACAAATTTATAGTTCACAACCTCCTCCAGCTTACATAAACCCTCCACAGTACGGTAGTAGACAGAGTAATACTCTACCTAGCTCTAGTTTTAATAATAACAATGGACTGAGATCTTCTTTACGGCAGTCTTCCCTACCTAGGCAAATTTCTTCGAATAGTATAGCGTCAAGTAGTTCGGGATCTTCTGGAAATTCAATATATGGTGTTGCTCCCCATGATCAGGTCAAAAATTCGCCACATTTGCAAAGGAAGGTTGCATTCCAGGAACCGTCGAGTCCTAAGAAAAGTAATAAGAAAATTAGTTTCAATTTAACACCACAAGAAGTACCACCGTTACCCAAAAGACCTGCACCACCAAAAAGATCTGAATCCACTAAGCTGTCGAGCCCTAAGAAACTGGCGGATCCTCCTCACGATTTCTTGAAGGATCTCCAAAGAGTTATGAGAAAAAAATGGCAGGTTGCTCAAAAATGTAAATTGGAGCCTGCAACAACGCCTCATGAAGTGTTGGGATTTAGAGATCCCCCAGCGCTTCTCCCTGATTATAAGGAGCACAACGTTTCTAACTGGGTTCAAGAACACTACGGACCAAATAACGTATATGAGAATGTATATAGGGATACTCCCGACAATGTAGTCGAATACGCAACTAGTCCTATTCATAGAAATAGCGACATTAGGGCCTCATGTGATTATGGTAGGTCTAAAAGGCCGCCCCCACCCCCTCCAAAACGTAGTGAGACAACACACTTGAGTACTTCAAAAATGCATTGATGCTGTGCTTTGATGTGAACGGAAAAGTTAGTATGTGTATAAAAGATGTTGCACAATTTATAAATTATCAAAATATGACACAACAAATAGTCACGAATTACCATATTTGAAATTAAAGGGAATTATTTCATTTTAAATATTTTTTACAAGGGGAATTTTAAAGTACACTGACAAGCGTCGGAAAGTTGATCTCTATCCCATTCCTAGAATATTGGATATGTGTTCCGCACAAAAATTTTTTATTCACTAAAAAATATCCAGAATTCTGATCTAACTTCGGATATGATTGGAATAATGAAATAATTTTTGTTGAATCCCGGCAGATTTCAATTCGTAAAATGGCAGGAAAATATTAAGCCGTTTAAATTTAAACAACAACCCATGTGAACTTTATAGATCGTTCAATTATAGGAAAAATATTACCTTGTTTGATATCGGTAGGGTGCATTACTTTCAATGGAGATTTGATTTAAATATATATCAGTTCGTAAACTGGCAAAAAAATGGTTTAAATTTTAAAAAAATAACACGTGAACTTCACAGATCCTTCATACCTTGATATATTACCTTGCTTGACATCAATATTAAAATAAAATATATATTAATTCGTAAATTGGCAAAAAATATTAAACTGTTTAAATTTAAAAAATAACACGTGTAAGCTTCTATAGATCGTTCAATTATAGAGAATATATTACCTTGTTTGATATCAACAGTTAACTTTCGATGAATATTAAATTAAAATAAGTATTATTTAGTTGTACCATTGATACGGAATTATGTGTTAAATTGTTTGAATTGATTTTTCAAATTTTTGCCATTTTCCTTTTCGGACTTACACACCTTTATTTTCTCTACGTATTAATGACTTAAAACGCTTGTTCAATCTCTATTTCACCTTTAAAAGACACACCGGAGTTAGATCCAAATTCCGTATAATAATCAACTAGTTAAACTTTATTTTCTAAATTCCTTACCCCACACAGAGGATATGTTCACTCAACTTTTTTATTCAAAATAACCTCTTGAGTTTTCAGTGTTCTTATAAAATACCCCGAACTAATATTTTAGATCAACCTTAACAAAAATTAAGACTTGCCATACGCAATTAGAGAGCAACTCGTTTACTTCCATCAATATTCATACTTCAAGAATTCTAAAAAATTTAAGTCGGTTCACAATCGGTTATACCTGCAACAAGGAGTGTCAAAATTGACTGTGTGTGGTTCAGTGCCAAGTTGAAATATATCATTTTCCCAAATTTCAAAGTTGAACGATTTTTCCTGTCCATAAATTGAATAATTCTTCATTGGTGCATTCATAACTTTCCTATATTTGGAAGAATTAGGATTGCCCGTGTGTTGAACAATTATCAATTTTGGAAATTTCACTTTTTGAACATTTCGTCGGATATTGTAGCACTTGGTGCAGTTGGTGAAATTTTGATTTTACTCATTTCATATTCGATAGTGAACATTTGCATCTTAGTTAATTCTTGAAGAACATTTCTTATTTCCTTATGGAATGTATTCAAAATATGTCTTAGGTATTTATGAATATACACCTAAATGTGGTTGCTCCTGGCTATTCCAATAGATTTTTTAAGTTTGATCAAGTAACTAATAATAGGAGCCGGCTTTTATATAATTATTGTACATAAGTTCAAGAATAGTATACATAATAACAAAATTATAATGATATACTACATTCTTCGAACATTAGTGTCAGACCGATAACTTGTTATTGAAAACAGAAACACAAAAACTCGAAATACACATTACATATACTAAATTTTCAAAAACAAGAAGCATTGTAAAAAGTTTATCTAAAACAATGTGATTTTATATATTAATGTGCCATTTAGTAGAAGATTAAACCTAAATCAAATTATAAAAGATCATTTATTGCATAAGTAAAGAATGAATATAATTTAATCAACTATCTGGTTATTTTGTTGGTAAAATAAATTATTGAAAAATGTCAAACATTTATGGTGCTTAATAGTTAGATATGAAATTCAGTAATAGGTGTAGCTGATTTTGTGTGGTTCATAAATTTTATATAACAGTTTTGCCCTATCAGTTACTCAGTTTTGATGATACAGGGTTGAAGTCAGTTTATTTATTTTTTTCTTGTAATTTCCTTCCTGTAATATAATTGTGTATATAGTTTGAAATGTTCCAAGCATATGCTGTTTAGAATGAACAGCTCATAATTAAGAAGTAAGTGTACTTTTATTATGATCAATGATAACACTTTTTATATTGATGTACAAGATCTCTTATTATGCCATTGTGTCATACAATTTTGTATATTTTATACGATTTAGTAACTTTAGATATCGTTAGATATTGTAAGAATACATTAGGCAATTCTTACCTTCAAAATAGTTAACTTCCCTTTCTTTATTTTCCGTTATGAATTTTATTTTCAGTTCTGTGCAATTGTATCGGATTAAAAAGAAGTTATTTTTAATTTCTAGCACAAATCTATGATAAGTGTTGTGAAAATATATTCATGATCTTTTAAGCACCAAGAAATTTGTTTTCATTTCCCTAGGTGCTTTAACTTAAATGTATACTGTCCCTATCTTTCTATTTACTAATTGTTATGAAATAAGCACTATAACAATAAATAAATTCTTATTAGATTTTTTTGGTTTGTTCTATTCATCCATCATACACAGGTTACGAAAATCATTTACGGAATAAAGGAATTACCCTGCAATAAGAAGTAAAGCTATTGGGCCAGACGCTCAGCACAAGAATAACTTCACTATGTGTTAAAAATAATGAGGAATATTCAACTGGACTGCTTTTTGAATCTTTCCCTACTCGTTTTGACTGCCCAGAGTGGGGGAGAATTTATCGTTTTGCGCCAGCGTAGCAACATTTGTGAGTTTCTGTTCCAAAGTCAGTGGTTTTCTTAAGAATTATTTTCAAAGTCGTTATGGCAAAAACATTGAAACATTTATTTTCAGAAGAGAAATCATTTGTTGCATTTATTGCAACAAATAAATTTCACGCATGCTAAGAAATGTCGTAAACAGCCTCTCAACCAGTAAGATAGACACACACACTCGCTCTAACATTTTCGTACTGACGATGTAGTCCGAGTTAAGCTTCCAGAAGAATGCTAGGCAGTGCGAAAGGTTGAGGGATGATTCAAACCGCTACCCAGTTACATATTAGTCACCATTTATAACGTAGAATAGAGTTATTCTTGTGCTGGGCGACTAGTCCTCTTGTAAATGCACAATGAATCCTATATTCCCTAAAATTATTTTCGTTACTTGTATTAACCTGATTAAAGATTTACTTTTGTTTCAACTTATTATCGAGCAGTGAGAAAAATTTTGGATCTGAATTTTTAGGTTAATTTTGGACATTGTTAGAAATTAAAAAATATATTGTGAATAAAGTAACAAATTTAGGTACATAAAATTATTTAAATATTTTAATACTAGCCTTCTACATATTTAATTTCAAAAAATTATATTTAATACTTATAACTTTAGAAATTAATTTGATGTCAAATAAGTAAAAAAATAAAATAGAAAAAGGCTTTTTACTTGATAGAAGAAATCTAACAAAATTTGAATATTAAAACAGATTTAATCTGTTAGTCTTCTACAATTTTAATTCCAAAAAACTTTTAGAATGAAATTAATGTCTACAATAAGCACCGCTCATATTTAATAGACGTATATAATCAAAACTGTCAAATGGAATAAATAAACCAACAAATATAAAGGAAGTCATTTAAAATCAATAAATAGATATTTGAGGAAGACAAAATTTTGTTTCTGATCTTACCATAATGAAACCAATTCCTTTTGAAAAACATTTTTTCTCCTTCAAATATTTATTTATTGATTTTAAATGACTTTTTTTATATGTGTTGGTTTATTTATTCCATTTGACATTGTATATTGAGTTTTGATTATGTATGTCTATTAAATATAAGCGGTGCTTATTGTAGACATTAATTCAATTCTAAAAGTTTTTTGAATAAAAATTTTTTTGAAATTAAAATTGTAGAAGACTTACGATTAAATCTGTTTTGATATTATTCAATTTTTTTTTATATAAGTACCACTTATATCAAACGACATATAAAATAAACATTCATTATAATACATCTAAATGATATAATAAAATCCAATAAATAAAAATTGTTAACCAAAATCCTATAAATTAAATATTTTGAGTAGATAAAATTTTGTTTCTGCTGATCAATCTTATGAAAACAAATATCTTTCAAAAATGTTTAACACAATCTTAAGAATTTCATCATAAAACTATCTTAGTTCTAAGTTACTTTCTATAAAATCCCAAGATATGTAAAAACAGTACTGAAAAACAAGTTTTAAGAGAGATTTTGCTTCGTCAGTACTCAATTAATTCATATTCAATAAAATATAACATCAATCAACAACAAATATTTACTCACCTTTCAACAATTCAGATATTGTTGTTGATTGATGTTATATTTTATTGAATATGAATTAATTGAGTACTGACGAAGCAAAATCTCTCTTAAAACTTGTTTTTCAGTACTGTTTTTACATATCTTGGGATTTTATAGAAAGTAACTTAGAACTAAGATAGTTTTATGATGAAATTCTTAAGATTGTGTTAAACATTTTTGAAAGATATTTGTTTTCATAAGATTGATCAGCAGAAACAAAATTTTGCCTACTAAAAATATTTAATTTATGGGATTTTCGTTAACAATTTTTATTTATTGGATTTTGTTATATCCTTTGGATGTCTGAAAATGATTCTTGGGTTCTTTTCTTGAATGATCTACCTGTCTGGTCAATGTATACTAAAGGGAATCGTTGCAAGTCAACTTGAAGATTCCAGATTTATTTTCTTTATTTGATCTTTATTGTTTTTTATGTAGGTACTAAGATATTTATGGTTTAGAAGCTGCGTTATAATTGAAATTATTTTTGAAATATTTAGCAATACTTTCAGATAATCCATTAAAATAAGATAACGAAAAGTATTTCTGTGTATTGTCCGCTGTCATGATTGGGTACATGAGATTTAATGTCATGTTCTTTTGCTTATTGGATACCATTTTGTCTATAAGCAAGGGGTTGTAACCTTTGATTGACGCAACTTGGTTAATGATATTTTATTCTTTCAAAAAGTTATCTGCATTCAAAGGGACGTTCAATAGTCTATGATTAAAACTATTTTATACTGACATCTTTTGGTTGGTGGGGTGATTTGAAGAAACTGTCATAAAGGAGGACAATACACAGAAATACTTTTCGTTATCTTATGGTAATGGATTATCTGAAAATATTGCTAAATAGTTTCAATTACAACGCAGCTTTTAAAACCATTATGAACCTAGTACCTACATAAAAAACAATAAGGATCGAACAAATAAAGAAAATCAATCTGGAGTTCACAAGTTGACTTGCAACGATTGTCCTTTAGTATACATTGGCCGACTGGTAGATCATTCAAAAAAAAGAATCCAAGAACACCAAAGGAGTTACATATCGGATTCCGTACATACGACATAAGCTAATCATCTTAAGGGCAAAAGCAAAAGTTCTAGATTAATACTTTTAGAATTTCTTGAAATCAACAGGTCTCCATTACTGAATATCTTTACCTAATGGCATTTTTAGCGGCAAACTTCAGTAAACACCTTGAGTTTTTATGACTTGTTATTCCATTATGTTGTCACGTACTTAACACTGTATTTAAACTCTGTTACACTGGACGCCATCAGCCAGTAGAATGTAGGTACCTGAAGAAGCCAAATTGCGCTGAAACAGTTGTTTTATTATAAACATATTTGTGGAAATTAAAGTACTGTCTCATATATATCATTTAATTAAAATAAGTTTCCACCAAGTAAAGACCGAATCAATCAAACAATTGTAAGAATACCATCTTTGTTTCACACTTCCTGTGGTTTTCTAATGAACAATCAGAAATAAATTCGAATATTTTCATGTGATGTTCCCTATCATCAAGATCACTTTAAGTGGTTTCAATTTGAATAGTATTAAATTATTTCAGCCGTTATTAAAGGGTTTTCCAATAAGGTTTCATTTTGAATAGCCCACTTACCACCTGGGCAGCTGTCACTTGTGAAGCCGTCATCTTTTGACATTTGATAAATAAACACTCATTACTTAAATGGAACAATACACTTTTCAACAAAAGATAAATAAATTCACTATAAAAACGGTGAAAATTTTGCAGTCAATATACGCACAGATAACTGTGATTTGACAGAAGGTAGAAGCCATGTTGTTTTGACATTTCTGTGCAGTAAGCATTGACAAATTATCATGAAAGACTCAAGCCGCAACAACGTTTACAAATTGTTGAAATTTATTTACAAAATCAGTGTTCTATTCGACAACCTTATAAAGCACTTCGTGAAATTTATGGCTTAGATAATCTCTGCATCTGTGCATCTACCACATGGAAAATTTTGCGTAAATATCTTGGTCTACACCCATACAAGATCCAACTGGTTCAAGAACTAAAGTCACTTGACCATAATAAGCGTCGTTTGTTTGCTGATTGTGCCATAGAACATCTTGAAGTTGATCTACTTTTTATTCGTAAAATTGTGTTTAGTGATGAAGCTCATTTCTGGTTGAACGGCTATGTAAACAAGCAAAATTGCCATATATGGAGTGAAAACAATCATCAAGAAGTTCTGCAGGTTCCATTGCATCCTGAAAAATTCACTGTATGATGTGCTTTACACGCTGGAGGCATCATCGGTCCATATTTCTTCAAAAACGATGCTGGAACTAATGTTACAGTCAATGGTGCTCGTTACAGATCGATGATCAATGATTATTTGTTTCAAAATTTGGATGGTATCGACCCAGAAGTGTTTTACTTCCAACAAGATGATGCTACAACTCATGCTGCTACCGTAACAATTGATTTATTGAAAGAAAGATTTGGCGATAACATTATTTCGAGAAATGGTCCAATTAATTGGCCTCCAAGATCATGCGACATAACTCCACTGGATAATTTTTTTTGGGGTTATGTCAAGTCACTGGTTTATGCTGATAAACCAGAAATAATAGACGCTTTGGAAGCCAACATAACTTGTGTTATTGATGAAATAAGGCCTGAATTACTCGAAAAAGTGGTTCAAAATTGCTCAGCTCGCATGCGGTTCAGCTCGCATGCGGTTCCTCAGAGCTAGTCGTGGTGGACATATGCCAGAAATTATTTTTAAAACGTAAATGTCATAAAATTATCTTTCAAATAAAAAAAAAGTTTGGCTTCAGTCTTAATTTAAATGTGTTTTATTTCAATTTAAAGTTCTATCACTCTAAAAAAAAAACACCCGATATTTTATGGATATTTGTATCTCTTTTTCGCATTGTTTTCCTTATTTGTATTTTCGCAATTTGTTAGACAACGGTACCTCCCCTTTTTGTCAACTTTTAATACCTATATATGAAGTGAAGTTGTAATATTAAGAGTTAGTTCAAAATGTAATCCACACTGTAAGCGAAACCACTTTCGTTAATAATAAATGGTGGAAATATTATTTATTATTTCATTTAAGTATTTGTATGCTGTTAGTCGGTTCTGTCGATAAATTCATATATTTAAGAATTATTAAATAAAATAATAGAAAGACACTTTTTACTTGATAGAAGGAATATAACAAAATTTGAATATCAAAACAGATTTCATCTGTCAGTCTTCAACAATTTTAATTTCAAATTCAAAAAACTTTTAGAATTAAAAAGTGTCTTATAAGCACGGCTGATATTTAATAGATGTATAAAATCAAAACTCAATGTACAATATCAAATGGAATAAATAAACCAACAAATATAAATTGTCAATTAAAATTAATATATAAATATTTGAAGGAGACATAATTTTGTTTCTGATCATACAATTATGAATACTAATTCCTTTTCAAAAATACGAAACATTATTTAAGGACTTCTCAGAGAATATAATTTATTTGAAATATTTAATATATTTAAATAAGTTACTTTAAAAATTTCTAAAAATATGCATAATATCTTTGAAAAACAATTAGAATTCCGATAAGGTCTTCATCGGTCCAACTTCATATTTAAGTCTTCAAAGCGATGATTCCAGGTAAGTTTAATTTCTTTTTGGTTGATTATATTTTTTAAATATGAAATAGAACCGATGAAGTCCTTATCGGAATTCTAATTTTTTTTTGAAGATATAAACATTTTGTGAGAGATTTTCGAAGTAACTTATTTAAATATTCAAATATATTAAATATTTCAAATCAATTTTATATTCTCTGAGAAGTCCTTAAATTATGTTTTGTATTTTTTAAGAGGAATTAGTTTTCATAATTGTAAGATCAGAAACAAAATGTTGTCTCCTTCAAATATTTATTTATTAATTTTAATTGATAATTTATATTTGTTGGTTTTTTTTATTCCATTTGATATTGTATATTGAGTTATGATGTTATACGTCTATTAAATATAATTATTTGAATATTGTAATATTAGCCTCCTACATATTTAATTTCAAAAAATTATATATAATAATTATAACTTCAGGAATTAAATTAAAATAATGTCATATAAGTACCACTGATATCAAACGACATATAAAATAAACATTCATTATGAGACATCCAAATGATATAACAAAATCCAATAAATAAAAATTGTTAACCAAAATCCTATAAATTAAATATTTTGAATAGATAAAAATAGATATTTTGAATAGATAAAGTTATAATTATTAAAAAAAAAAATGATTTTGTTAGAACATAGATCAATCTTGAATTATAAAGTTGATCTGTGTTTCGAAGCATTAGTCCTTTACACGTGGTGAGTTGTTGATATAGGTGGTTAGTTTTTTGATTTTGATATTTGGAATATTATTCAGGACCGAAGAAGGAATTGCTTAGAATTATATTTGTTTTTTGAAGATATAGTGCATGTTTTTAGAGATTTCTGAATTAACTTATTCAAATATTTAAATATATTAAATATTTCAAATAAATTATATTCTTTGAGAAGTCCTTTAAGTGTGTTCATGTTTTTAAAAGGCAATTGGTGTTTCTTAAAGGTATGACCAGAAACAAAATTTTGTCTCCTTTAAATATTTATTTATTAATTTTAATGACTTTCGTATATCTGTTGGTGTATTTATTCCATTTGACATTATATATTGAGTTTTGATTATATACGTCTACTAAATGTAAGCGGTGCTTGTTATAGACATTAATTTAATTCTAAAAGTTTTTTGAATAAAAAATTTTCTTGAAATTAAAATTGTAGAAGATGAACATATTTTAATTTGTTTTGATATTCAAATTTTGTTATATTTCTTCTATCAAGTAAAAGGCCTTTCTATTTTATTTTATAATTATTAAATATAATTTTTTGAAATTGAATATGTTGAAGGCTAATATTAAAATATTTAAATAATTTTATATACCTTCTATCAAGTATTAGCCTCTAATTATGTTATAAAATATGAGCTGAGCTTATAAGACATTAATTTAATTCTAAACGATTTTGAATAAAAATTTTTTGAAATTAAAATTGAAGAAGACTGACAGATTAAATCTGTTTTATATTCGAATTTTGTTAAGAATTATTATTTGAGTAAACAATAACGCAAATCAAAATTCACTCCTCCTGAGGGCAACACCGAAATAAAACGTGTGGAACCATCTACGAATCAAAGTAAGTTGAAGAAGAGGGATAACTCGAGTAATCTCCCCTCAGATCGGATGCCACTATTATATACATAGTATATAGATCACTGGTGTCGAATGGCCAGAGAGGGGTAGAGGAGAAGCGGAGACGCATTCCTACAATAGCACAAAGAATTTCACAATAGAACCCTCAAGGTTCTCAGGATGTCAGTAGAGCGCATCCATCATCTCCAGATACAATGCACCCTGTTGCACCCTCCGGCAAATAATCGATATTTATGTTGTATTCCTGGATTTTTTAATTGCGACTTCGATGAAGATTTTATCCGATTGATTGAATGTGATTCATCATCTTGAAATGTGTTCATATACGTTGGTGTAGTGCTTCTAACCGAATTTACGCTTGCATTATTTTAGAGGCAAGGCTCGATGACAATCAATCATAAACGCAAGAGGAAGACGCAAAAACAGTTGGATCAATTTTCAAAAAAGTCCTTCCCGGCTGAAAAAAAATATATTTATGCATAGAACAAACCGAGAGATCTTTTCAACAAAGGTTCAAAGAGCATCAATCTTGATTTACGAACCGAACAGATAAACTCTCATTTAACGAAACATTTTTTCGAAACCAATCATATCTTATGCATAAAATAACATAAATAGAGGTTAATACTTGATAGAAGGTGTATAAAATTATTTAAATATTTTAATATTAGCCTTCTACATATTTAATTTCAAAAAATTATATTCAATAATTATAACTTCAGGAATTAAATTGAAATAATGTCATTTAAGTACCACTTATATCAAACGACATATAAAATGAACATTTATTATAAGACATCCAAATGATATAACAAAATCCAATAAATAAAAACTGTTAACCAAAATTCTATAAATTAAATATTTTGAATAGACAAAATTTTGTTTCTGCTGATCAATCTTATGAAAACAAATATCTTTCAAAAATGTTTAACATAATCTTAAGAATTTCATCATAAAACTATCTTACTTAGAATATTCAATATTATTGGACATCTAAGTTACTTTGTTTAAAATCTCAAGATATGTAAAAACATTAATGAAAAGCAAGTTTTATGAGAGACTTTGCTTCGTCAGTATTCAAATATTTCATATTCAATAAAATATAACATCAATCAACAACAAATATTTACTCATCCTTCAACAATTTAGAAACTTCTGATAAATGAGTGCTGAGAAATTTAAATACCTGAAGTTATAAGTATTAAATATGATTTATTGAAATTAAATATGCAGAAGGCTAATATTAAAATATTTAAATAACCAATCATATCTTCCCAGAATTGGACAATCTTGAAATATTACACCAAGAAGCGAAAGCAAAAAAAACTGGACATACTGGAATGCATAGAAATATCAGGTGTTTTTTTAGAGTAATAGAACTTTCGATAGGGATAACTGTGATTTGACAGAAGGTAGAAGCCATGTTGTTTTGACATTTCTGTTCAGTAAGCATTGACAAATTATCATGGAAAGAGTCACGCCGCAACAACGTTTACAAATTGTTGAAATTTATTTTCAAAATGAGTGTTCTATTCGCCAAACTTATAGAGCACTTCGTGAAATTTATGGTTTACATAATCGTCCATCAGATCAGATTGCAGAGACATGCAATAAAAATTTTGGGTAGACTTGGATATAGGGAATGTTTCAAGCATGTTTTCAAGAGCCTTGAATTACTTACCTTTCCATCCATCTTCATACTTGAAAACCTAGTATATATACATAAAAATAATAGAAGTTATCGTTTGCGATCTGATGTACACGAGCATAACACCAGGAATAAATCACTCATTAGCAAAAACTTTGTACGATTGAAAAAATCTCAGAACGGTCCAGAATATAATGCGACGTCTCTGTATAATAGACTACCTGTTGAACTTAAAAGCCTACCATTTGCAAAGTTCAAAAAACAAATAAAGGAAATACTGATCGATAATGTCTACTACTAATTAGATGAATACGAGTTATTATGGAGAAAATAAATTCTTTTCTGTTTTGGTTTCTTTTTATCTTTACAGTTGATTGATAATTTATTATTTATAAATTCTAGATTGTGGATGTAACTTTTATCTAAACACTTTAATGTATATATATATATTTATACTTTATTATTTATTAATTTTAAATTGTTAATATTGTTTTTATCTATACACTTCAATTTAATACTATTGTATTAAATATTATTATCTGTACATCTTTTAAATTTGAGGTATAAATGTTATTTTATCTTTACTCACTATGTAAATATTTGTGTGTATGTGTTTGTTTGTTTTAATTTATAAATATGACTTTATGTTTGCAATTTCAATTTCAAAATTATTATGACGTTCTGGAAAACTGCTTGGCTGTCTGTTTCTATCTTTGAGTTGTGATATTTGCATTTTATTAGTACTTATATCTGTTTGCTCTGACCTGTGAAAGCAATTCTTGCAATTGTAAAAAGCACCAATAAACTCCCTCTCTCTCTTATTCGTCGAACTATTGATAAATTTCGGACAACATTTTCTCTACTCGATGCAACAACAACAAGACAAAGAACTGTACGTACAGAAGAAATTATCGCTGCTGTAAGTCATAGTGTTAATGATGATCCAGATTTGTCTATTCGTCGATTTTCACAACAAGTTTGACTCTGTGCAGCCACTACATGGAAAATTTTGCGTAAATATCTTGGTCTACACCCATACAAGATCCAACCGATTCAAGAACTAAAGCCACTTGACCATATAAGCGTCGTTTGTTTGCTGATTGGGCCCTAGAAAAGCTTAAAGTTGATCCACTTTTTATCGTAAAATTGTGTTCAATAATGAAGCTCATTTCTGGTTGAATGGCTATGTAAACAAGCAAAATTATTGTATATGGAGTGAAAAATCCTCAAGAAGTTCTGTAGGTTTCATTGCATCCTGAAAAATGCACGTATGGTGTGCTTTACACACTGGAGGCATCATCGGTCCATATTTCTTTAAAAACGATGCTGGAGCTAATGTTACAGTGAATGGTGCTCGTTACAGATCGATGATCAATGATTATTTGCTTCAAAATTTAAACGACATCGACCCAGAAGTGTTTTGGTTCCAACAAGATGGTGCTACACCTCATGCTGCTACCGTGGCAATTCATTGATTGAAAGAAAGATTTGGCGATAACATTATTTCAAAAAATGGTTTAATTAATTGGCCTCCAAGATCATGCGACATAACTCCACTGGATTATTTTCTTTGGGGCCATGTCAAGTCATTGGTTTATGCTGATAAACCAGAAACAATAGACGCTTTGGAAGCCTAAATAACTCGTGTTATTGATGAAATAAGACCTGAATTACTCGAAAAAGTGGTCCAAAATTGGTCTGGCCGAATGAGATTCCTCAGAGCTAGTCGTGGTGGATGCCGGAAATTATTTTTAAAACATAAATGTCATGAAATTATCTTTCAAATAAAAAAAATATGGCTTCAATCTTAATTTAAATGTGTTTTATTTCAATTTAAAGTTCTATCACACCCGATAGATAACGCGCTAGACAAGAAAGCATGAGGCATGCCTCGAACCGTTTATTCCTTGAAGAGGAAGTGAGATGAATATATAAGAATCGTGAGACTGAGCATGGATATTATGGAACAGAGACCCATGGCCTTACCGTATGATGTGAAAGTGAGGATGCAATGAATTAATAAAATATTCGATTAATACGTGTAATTTGCCTCATAGGTCAAGCCGCCACTGTTCTATACGAGCATGTTCAGTACATAAAACGTAATAGAAGACTAAGCTATTTCTTGTTTCATTCCATTTCAAATAAATCTTATCCTGAATGAATGACACAATATGAAAACAGTTGATTTAGTTGACCCACAGAGAAGACCTACCCCAAAAACCGCCTTTCGGCCAAGCAGATGGAAAACCCGGAATCCCATCCAATAAAACACATCGCATAGTTCAAGACAATCGAGATACTGGAAGAAAGACAGAACAATGAATTAACGGTAACTCTCGAAAACAATACGATATTCCATTCCTCGTTTTCCCACATCAGGAACGTCCGATACTGGTAGCGAAAGTGTCCCAATTATGTAGCTATCCAAGAGGAAATAAATTACCGTAAGGAAGTGGCGCATTTCCTACATGCCGCAATTGAAGAAAGAGGACCCCTTAGGGTTCAAAGGTGCGGCGTGCGTTACCTGGTGGTCAAGCCCAGGGGTGGTCCGATCAACCCTTGCCGGCCAGCGGACACTTACATGATTTAAGGCTCGCTAAAAAGTGTTACACACATCCTAAATTACAATTTGAATGCCTGTTGACCTGCCTACTAAATTTGTTTACCTGTCCTCCTGATGCGTTTTTTGCCAACTTTGAATGTTATAAATTAAAACGACCGTATTATAATGTTATAGTAAATTTATTTTAATGGAGGGGTCACTTGTAACGTAATTGAAGAAGGACGTACCTCGTTAACCGTTGGATTTGTTGTGCGCAGGGGGGAAACATTTTCTTGAGTTTGATGATAATGGAAGAAGGTGGAACTGCTTGAGGTGTTCTTTCAGTGCTTTTCCGCTTTTCCTTGTTAGGTTATACATCTTATCTACATTCTTTCGTTGAAAATAAATCGAATTATACCTACGCCAACCACCTACAGGTCATCAGACATGATTTTGACCATAATTTCGGAATTCTCCATATCGAGAACAAATTCAAGAGACTTGCAACAAATATTTGCAGTGAAAATTCAAACGAATTGATGAAACTATTGAAAATTTTTTTAAGTTTTAAAGTTTGCTTAGCAAATTGCAACAAATATTTGCAGTGAAAATTCAAAAGAAATAATTGATAAATTGATCTAATTCTTCTAAGTTTCAAAGTTTGCTTAGCAAATTGCAACAAATATTTGCAGTGAAAATTCAAATGAATTGATAAAACTATTGAAAATTCTTCTAAGTTTTAAAGTTTGCTTAGCAAATTGCAACAAATATTTGCAGTGAAAATTCAAATGAATTGATAAAACTATTGAAAATTCTTCTAAGTTTTAAAGTTTGCTTAGCAAATTGCAACGAATACTTGCAGAGAAAATTCAAACGAATTGATAAAACTATTGAAAATTGTTCTAAATTGTAAAGTTTGCTTAGAAAATTGCAACAAATACTTGCAGTGAAAATTCAAACGAATTCATAAAACTCTTGAACTAATTCTTCTAAGTTTTAAAGTTTGCTTAGAAAATTGCAACAAATACTTGCAGTGAAAATTCAAACGAATTCATAAAACTCTTGATCTAATTCTTCTAAGTTTTAAAGTTTGCTTAGCAAATTGCAACAAATATTTGCAGTGAAAATTCAAACGAATTGATAAAACTATTGATCTAATTCTTCTAAGTTTTAAAGTTTGCTTAGCAAATTGCAACAAATATTTGCAGTGGACCTTTTAGAAGCACTATAAATAAACTGACATCATAAAAAACACATTTTACTCAAAGACCAGACAGATTTAAAGCGATTTCCGTTAATGAACCTTTTTGAATGAAATCTCAAAATTCCCAAAACAAAGCTTAATACTATCACGTTTCTTTTGGTCAGACTTGTATCGGGTGTTTTTTTGAGTGATATAACTTTCGATAGGGCTAACTGTGATTTGACAGAAGGTAGAAGCCATGTTGTTATGACATTTCTGTTCAGTAAGCATTGACAAATTATCATGTGAAAACTCACGCCGCGTTTACAAATTGTTGAAATTTATTTTCAAAATCCGTGTTCTATTCGCCAAACTTATAGAACACTTCGTTAAATTTATGGTTGACATAATCGATCATCAGAGCAGCTTATTCGTCGAACTATCGATAGATTTCGGACTACATTTTTTCTACTCGATGCAACAACAAGACAAAGAACTGTACGTACAGAAGAAAATATCGCTGCTGTAAGTCATAGTGTTAATGATGATCCAGATTTGTATATTCGTCAACGTTCACGACAAGTTGGACTCTGTGCATCCACCACATGGAAAATTTTGCGTAAAGATCTTGGTCTATATCCATACAACATACCACTTGAAGAACTAAAGCCACTTCACCACAATAAGCGTCGTTTGTTTGCTGATTGGGCCCTAGAACAGCTTGAAATTGCTCCACTTTTTTATCGTAAAATTGTTTTTAGTGATGAAGCTCATTTCTGGTTGAACGGCTATGTAAACAAGCAAAATTGCCGTATATGGCGTGAAAACAATCCTCAAGAAGTTCTGCAGGTTCCATTGCATCCTGAAAAATGCACTGTATGGTGTGCTTTACACGCTGGAGGCACCATCGGTAAATATTTCTTTAAAAACGATGGTGGAGCTACTGTTACAATGAATGGTGCTCGTTACAGATCGATTATCAATGATTATTTGTTTTAAAATTTGAATGGTATCGACCCAGAAGTGTTTTGGTCCTAACAAGATGGTGCTACACCTCATGCTGTTACCGTAACAATTGATTTATTGAAAGAAAGATTTGGCGATAACATTATTTGGAGAAATGGTCAATTAATTGGCCTCCAAGATCATGCGACATAACTCCACTGGATAATTTTCTTTGGAGGTTATGTCAAGTCATTGGTTTATGCCGATAAACCAGAAACACGTTTGAGTGAATAGTTCTTGGAAACGTAATTGTCTTAAATGGAAAAGGAATATTGGTTTCATCTCAAATATTTTTTATTCTATATAATTTTAAATACAGATCTTTATTGGAAAATACACTATTGTGTAGACGAGTTGATATCATTGATTCTTTAGATATTTTTCGTTTATTTCCTGACATTTCCGAAATTGTAATGAAATATGTAAAGATACTTTGAGGGTAGTTAAATTACTCATCTTCCACTAAGCGTTCACAATAATCCTTTTACAACGAACAATATAATGTGAATTAATGGTGTATTAAAACACTCGACCACTAGAAAAATGCATAATCATTACTCAACATCATCAGTCCATCGTTATACGGATAATCCTACAGTTTAGCGCCATTTTTCACTGCCGAACTATTATAACTTTGATGAGGCGGGTTCACCGCCAGAAAAGGGGTCTTCCAGAGCAGAGAACCACGTGCTGAATGATTTAAATTTTATTCCATACACGTTTTAAGGAGGTAGGTACCTGGGTTTTTGTCATCGTATGGCACAACCCAAAGGTCGTAGTAAAATGATACGATTGTGAGTGTCCAAGATTAACAACGGTGAGGGAACCCTCGTGTATGTGGGTCAAAGAAACTATTTCAAAATTGGCGCCAAGTCGGTCGGATGACTAAACAAGTTGATTTCCGCATTCTCGACAGAAAATATGCATGAAGCACTTTTTGCTCACACGACGCGTTTCGTTACATAGTAACTTCTTCAAATTGTTATAAACAAGTGGTGAAATTTGGTAACATAATATTTAAATAGTTTCTCTTTCGAGATAAGGGTAAAATAGAGTTATTTATTACTTTAGGTAATACCATCAGGTCTCTACGAGAATAAACCCAATAGATTCAATTAAATAATAAACTAACACTATGGTTTCTTCATGTTCAGAGTGTGAAATTCTTATGTAGCTAAAAACTTGAAAAAAAGAGGTACAAATAACTAACAGTTTTCGGAAATGAAGACAAGAAAAACATAGGCAAAAATGGATACAAATAACTATCAATTTACAGAAATACTGATAAAGACAAATATGCGAAAACGGGATAAAAGTAGCCATAAAATATATTGGGGCCAATTTTCAGAAATACCTTACTAAGTTAAAATATTCAACAATGGAGATCCTGTGATATTTGTTTGCTCGTTGAGAAGAATTTTGAGGTTCTTGTGCTTCCAAATGTGTGTTTCTGGTGCTTTTAATTTCATTACGGATAATTTCATGTTATTGTTGAAATCATGTCCAATTTCTTTCAAATGACTGGCATATTTTTAATGGGAGATATTTAATTTAATTTTGTTCTTGAAGAATCTACCTGTTTGACCCATATATATCGTTGGACATACACTGCAATTCAACTTATATACTCCAGATTTACTGTCTTTATTTGTTTGATCTTTGCTATTTTCTATATGAGCGGTTAATAATTTAGGAATTCGTATAAAAAACAACAAAGGGCAACATACATCTGTATAACAATTCAAAACTCAAACAAGACTGATTAGGTTCTGTTAATCGCAGGCACTTAAGTAGCACGTTTCGAAACTTGTTGGTTTCACGTCAGTGCCCTGTAATGTCCGACGACTACAAATCTGCCACGCACCTATCTTCGCTCTGCACAGGAACACCAATGTATTTACCATAAACTAGCCTATCTAGTGCGAGCAAATATACACTACATACCAATCCAAGTATTCATTATTCATTTCCAACTTCATTAAATTTTTCGAGAAAACTTATTAATCTGTAATCGGAAAATTATAAGATCAATGACGATGCAGTCTTGAAATCTCCAAAACAATCTTTTCTCTCGCAGTAAAACAGCTAAGTTTATTTTATAGTCTACTGAAACTCTTAAAACCCTATATTTACATACAAATTTTCAGATAAATGTTAGTGGATTGCCCTGAGATATTCAATGGAATTTCACATAAATATTCACATTAGTATTCTGCATTTAATTTCTCGATTTTAAATTGATTGGAACTTTAACTTTGGTTATGGAGAGAACAGTGTTTCACCAGTCATTTTTTGTGATCCATGGAAGAATTTTGATCATTCTCGCGCTAAAAACTAATACCAATAAATTTTTTTTCGAAATTATTTGGTATAAAAAGGGGCGAACAAACAGAATAAACTACGAAATATTCGGTTTGCCAAAGTGACAATTTTCCTTTATAAATTTACATAATAAATACATCTGAAGGGACAGAATTTAATGCTCTGATAAAAATTGCAACCGTTCCGAAACTTTTCTTGGACGTGGTAGATAAAGCCAACCTCAAAATACTTTCTGGTATCTTATCAGTAGGTTTCACAAAACTTTAGTCATCGAATCAAGTAGTCCTTCTACAATTTATTTAGTTCTATGTTCCCAAAGCGCGGATCACAGATTAAGTCACTGTATCAAACTATGACAGATTAACCTCTGTTGTTCATCGATCAAGCACAAATTGTGTTCAGAAAACATTTTGTGCTCTGATCTAACCTATTTGTGTTGTGATACACAAATTAGTTGATCCGTTTGCAAAATTTGACAAGAGTATCTGTATTGTATTGTATCAGATTTTAAGTGACAATATACCTAGATATACCACAGATGAAGTACTTGTTTTGAGTAATTATCTGAAATTATTCCTTTTTTAATATTTTTCTGAGATACCTAACTTGAGCTCGGTGTTGGGATAAAAAGTCTGAATAATTTAATAAAATACAATTTACCGATATTCGAAAACAGATTTCGATTTAATTCGATCATGATGAGGTAATAATTTCAAACATAAAATAGTGATCATATTTTAAGCGAATAACAATTGACCTTTATATATCTGATTTCATCTGAACTGAAATATATTTATAAATTTCCAAGCACTAGAACTTCAACTTGGAGTTTAATTTTAATATCATAAAAATCGTATTTATGTTAATTCTTTCTATTTTCAATGATAAATGTTTTAGGACGCCTTGGGAGTGAATGATAATCAGATAAGATTTTTTATTTGTGTCGAATACTTCTAAAATGAATTCCGCTCTGCATACCAATAAACAGCCAAAAATGCATCACGCATCAGAGATAATTTGCAAACAATTGGAGAGTGAAAAATGCGCCAGTCTTCATCAAGACTGCCATATTTTATCGAGAAAAAAACCAGGTGACCTTCCAGTTAATACCCTTGAATCGTGTATACTAGGATTGCAGTCTATGATCTTTGTATGGCCCATGAAATTGCATCGCTATATCGTCAGTATTTGGCCCGGGCAGTTTTCGTGAACGTCTCAAGGTTTTCGGTTGTTTTTTTATGTTTTCTCATTCTGCTAGGAGTTTGAACTTTGTTGAAGAATCTTAACGAGTTTTATCGTTCAGCTTGCAACGCTCGGTCATTATTGGTTATTGAAAAATTATTTTTGAATTGTGGTCCTTGAACTCTCACAATTTATTTTTTTGGGTGTCTGGATTAGTGCAAAATGATCCCAACAGATGTTGGATTGATTGATTGACTTGACCGTCTACTCAACCTCGAGGTGTAGAATATATGATTACTTGTGTGTGATCTGTCGATACAATATCTTTTTCTTGGCTGAAATATCAATGGAAAAATGAGGCTGCCTCAAAAATAATTATTATAATGTAGTTTGTTTACTTCTTGCCAATTTTCAGTTGAAACAATAAATAGTCGAATTAAACATGAAACGTTATACTTTTTAAAGAACAATTTAAATGTGAGTCAATACTGGATAGAAGTAATTTTAAGTGACTAAAATTCAGAATTTTATATTCTAACTTCTACAATATATATTGAAACTATATACAAAAACTAGCAAGATGATATCCTTATATATAATCAATATAAAATATCTTTCAATATCTGGAAAAAAACCTTTTTACATCCCGACATGAAAAGTATTAATACAAATGCATTAATAAAAATTATATAAGTATCGGGTGTTTTTTTAGAGTGATAGAACTTTAAATTGAAATAAAACACATTTAAATTAAGACTGAAGCCAAATTTTTTTTTATTTGAAAGATAATTTTATGAAATTTATGTTTTGAAAATAATTTCCGGCATATATTCACCACGACTAGCTCTGAGGGACCGCATTCGACCAGACCAATTTTAGATCATTTTTTCGAGTAATTCAGGCCTTATTTAATCAATAACACGAGTTATATTAGCTTCCGAATCGTTTTTTGTTTCTGGTTAATCAGCATAAACCAATGACTCGACATAACCCCAAAGAAAATAGTCCAGTGGAGTTATGTCCCATGATCTTGAACCATTTTTCGAAATAATATTATCGCCAAATTTTTCTTTCAATAAGTCAATTGTTATGGTAGTAGCATGAGGTGTAGCACCACCTTGTTGAAACCAAAACACTTCTGGGTCAATACCATTCAAACTTTGAAACAAATAGTCATTGATCATCGATCTGAAACGAGCACCATTCACTGTAACATTAGCTCCAGCATGCTTTTTAAAGAAATATGGACCGATGATGCGTCCATCGTATAAAGCACACCATACAGTGCATTTTCAGGATACAATGGAACCTGCAGAACTTCTTGAGGATTGTTTTCACGCCATATACGGCAATTTTGCTTGATTACATAGCCGTTCAACCAGAAATGAGCTTCATCACTAAAACCAATTGTACGAAAAAAAAGTGGATCAACTTAAAGCTGTTCTAGGGCCCAATTAGCAAACAAACGACGCTTATTATGGTCAAGTGGCTTCAGTTCTTGAACCAGTTGGATCTTATATGGGTGTAAATCAAGATATTTATGCAAAATTTTCCATGTGGTGGATGCACAGCGTCAAACTTGTTGTCAACGTCTACGAATAGACAAATCTGGATCATCATTAACACTATGACTTACAGCAGCTATATTTTCTTCGTACAATTTTTTGTCTTGTTGTTGTTGTTGCATCGAGTAATAAAATGTTGTCCGAAATCTATCGATAGTTCGACGAATAAGCTGCTCTGATGGACGATTATGTAAACCATAAATATCACGAAGTGCTCTATAAGTTTAGCGAATAGAACACTGATATTAAAAACAAATTTTAACAATTTGTAAACGTTGTTGCGGCGTGAGTCTTTCCATGATATTTTGTCAATGCTTACTAAACAGAAATGTCAAAACAAAATGGCTTCTACCTTCTGTCAAATCGCAGCTATCCCTATCGAAAGTTCTATCACTCTAAAAAAACACCCGATATATGTGTTAACATATCTTCAGAAATGTATTGGATATCTAAATCTAAGCACGATGGCATCCCTGCAGTGTTCATAATAAATTGTGCCACCCCTTTTTGTATAACCAATCCTTGCTCGAAGGTTCTTTTCCTGATATGTGATATGATTCACAAAGGTGGTCGAAAAAATATAATTTCTAATTATAGACCTATAAGTAAAATTTGCGTCATTGCTAAGTTATTTGTAAAGTTATTCTACAAAAATCTCTATAGTTTGGTTCGAGAACAAATTATCCAGGAACAATACGGATTGTTTCCAAACAGATCAATCGTAAGTTATCTCATGGTTTATACAGAACATATCAAAGAGACTCTTGATAAACGCGTACAAATCGATTCAATGTACACAGACTTCAGTAAGGCACTTGATGAAATTGATCATCAAAATTTGATGATCCTCAATAAATTTAGAGCAATTGGTGTAGACGAATATCTCTTGGCATGAATGCATTCCTATATAATTGGCCGTGAGTTTAAAGTTTTCATAAACGGACTTCTGATACATCTGCTGATTCGGGCGGTCCTCAGGGTTCCCATCTGGGTCCCTTGATATTCATTGTGTATATTAACGACATCAATAACTGTTTTCACTACTCTAGATTTCTACTATAAACAGATGATCTCAAGGTTTTTAGACAGATTACATCTCCGCTCGAATCTGTACTTATCCAGAAACGGAATAACTTAGTTCCCAACTTGGACACATGTTGCACAATCTTGTTCACGAGGAATCGTGATCCATTAACTTTCAATTATCAAATCGCTAATTGTTCAATAAGTAGTCCCTAAAGTGAAGTTGTTTTTCTGATAGTAGGCTAATTTTTGATATACATATACACTCAATAGTGAGAAAGAGGTTTCATACGTTAGGATTCATCAATAGGCAAGCAAAAAGTTTCAAAAGCATGAAATCCTATCTAACACTTTATTACCCATTTGTATGTAGCAAAGTAAATTTTGCTTCTGTAATATGGAATCATTACTACTCGGTGTATAAAGATTAGAATCAGTGCAAAATAAATTTCTTAGAACTGTTTCTCTCACAAAGCAAATCTTGTTAACTATAATAGTAATTAGGTATGAATTCATTTTAAACTTTTAACTTTGAAGAACAGAAGAAATTCCTCAGATGATTTTGAGTAAGATTTCAAATAACTGAATCGATTCACCAGAGTAATTAGGTGATATTTGTTTGGATGTTCCACCGCATCAACTGAGATGTAGCAACCTCTTCAGATACACTAATAATGTTCAGTATTCCCCCTCATGTAAAATGATGAGATTATCTAATATCATGCCTTTTTTGTGTCTCTAGGGAGGTGTTGAGGAAGACGTTGAGAGAGTATTTGCTGGTGCTTTGATATTTGTTTTAATTGATTATTTTCTTTATGATTTCTCTACCCTGTGAAAGGTAATTTTGTTATTTTCTTTTCTTCTTTTTCGTATTTAATTCAACTAGGCATATTTTATTTTAAGTGGATAACTGTGTTCGGCTATGCCTGTTTGTGTGTAGCAATGCTATGCCGAATAATTACTACATTGTACCAAGGTGAGGTCTTCGAGTTCAAGGCTGCGAAGGGCTACTCTCTCATCCTTACCGTGGACTCTTCTCGTCGATGACCTGCTAGCGATCATTTCGGTATGGGAAGTCGATGTTCAAGCATTTTCTGATGAACTGACAATCATAGTGAAAGGTAAATCGGAGATGACGATATCGGTCGTCCTTCAAGAGATACTAGACACTATCGACAAATGACGAATAAGGGAAGATATGTCTCTTAACTCACAAAAGGTAGTTATAGCACCATTCACCAAGAAACGGAAGCTGGATGGATTAGAAGCGCCGACAATTCGTGGTGAAACAATACAATTCTCTAATGAGACAGAATACCTGAAAATAGTCCTGGACAATACTCTCAGTTGGAATGCACACCTAGACAAAGTGTATCATGAAGCCAGAATGAGATTCTGGACCTGCAGGCGAATCTGCGGTAAAACCTGGGGTTTAAAGCCCAGGCAGATGTACTGGCTATACACTATGGTAATTAGACCACAGATAAGGTATGGCGCTGTAGCGTGGTGGAAGAAGGGCAAACAAACGAGTGGCCAACATAAGCTCATTCGATTCCAGAGGCAGGCTTGCCTTGCAATTACTGGTGCGTTTCACACCACACGCACGGCAGCCATGGAGATCCTACTAAATCTACCACCCCTACATCAGCTCGTGCAGAAGGAGGCGGAACGGACCACATACAAACTACATCAACTAGCGATCGATAGCCCAGAGGTAATAGTGATTGGAGGCTCAGGACTGCTGGACGAGCTTTAAACGAAGAGCACCCTATCAATGACCTTGGAAGTAATGTCAAAAGTCACCAGTCAAGAACGGCATTTCAATGTAGTCGTCTCCAGCCGGGACGAATAGATCCAGCATGCTGAGGTTCTATTGAGGACTGACCTTGGCTTGTTCACAGACGACTCGCAAACGACGAACGGAAGTGGTAGTCTATGGGATCAAACCAAGAGCCAGCATCTCATTGATTCTCGGTCAATACGCAACCATGTTCCAGGCAGAACTATTTGCCAATGACACCTCGGCGGATCTGCTGATAAAACGGCAAGTCTGCTACGGCAAAATCAAAATATTTAGCGATAGTCAGTCAGCACCGAAAGGCTTAGAATTCAGCTGCTGTACATCGAAAACAGTCTGGAGTTGCCGCACGGCTCTAAAACGCCTCGGTATGTATAACAGGATCACTCTTGTTTGGATATTGAGTCACTCAAACTATTTGGGTAACGAAGAGACAGATGGGATGCCGTTTACTGGAGCCACGCTGCCTCTGGTAGGCCCGTAACTCTTCCTGGCTAAGCAGACGATAACAGGCAGAATGAAGTATAGACTAGAGTTTCTGGCTGAGCCATCC
Source organism: Megalocaria dilatata (assembly GCA_034642435.1). Lineage (NCBI taxonomy): Eukaryota > Metazoa > Arthropoda > Insecta > Coleoptera > Coccinellidae > Megalocaria > Megalocaria dilatata. The sequence continues at coordinate 6,769,528 of CM067855.1, read as the reverse complement.
CGGCCTGAAACATTCGAAGGCGTTCCCTGAAACGGCTTCTAACCGAAAGATGGCAGACCTAGCACTAGGTCTGGACAAAACCAAACTCAGAATACTTGTCGAGATTATGACAGGTCACTGCAGGCTGCAAGCGCATTTCCAGAAAATCGTTCTAGCTGAAGACGACGAATGCAAGCCTTGTCTTGAGGACACTGAAACAGCCATGCACATCGTCTCAGAGTACCCAGTGGTTAGTCGCATCAGATTCTAGGTCTTTGGTCAGGCTATTTTAGCCCACAGCGAACTGAAAAAAATACCCCCAGATAAGATTAAACTGGATCTCATCCGGAAAATGTAAATTAGGGGTGAACCACTATAGTCCGCACGGCTGCATTGGTAGGGTGGACAGACGCCCGTTCACTATAAATAAAAATAATTCATGTTTGTTACTATACAATAAAAAACAGCAACAACAACTTTAGCAAGTTTCTCGAGCCTTCCCACCAAAAATTTCTTCAGTCATCCGCATCATACGATGACAAGCAACCTGGCCGCAGTTTATCCCCAATCAATCCGCCATATTCCTCCACAGGGAGCAGTTTAATTCCGAAACGATTTAATGAACACGTTCCGTATCCCACACCTTGGTACGCGATACCGGTACCCCGAAACTAGCCCATCCGCGGATCTGCTAACAAGCGATACGCCCATTCAAACTCGGCCGAGTGTAAAAAACCTATTAAGCGGAGAGTTATTAAAGGTGCCAGCACATATAACCTAACCCAACATAACAAATAAAAAATACGCCAACAACAACGTCGTCGACGACGAAAGTGAAGCAGGGGGGCGAACGGAAAAAACTGGAACTCCAGACGACGTGCAGCATCTCGGCGAAGGCCAAGGTCAAGTCGGAGCTCCTCCGCGAGATGCACCGGCCCGGTTCACTGTCAAGGACGACTGCCAAAAATTCCGCGGGTTCGCGAGCTGGGACGCGGTTCTCACGCCGTCTCCGGGGAGTCGAGGATATCCTCCAGACGGGTCCCGTATTGTTCTTGGGGGTTATATTGAGCTAGGGGTTTATTGGGGACGACTCAGTTTATTCTATTCTTAGTATTAATTATTATTTCAGGTTGTAACGCGTTGGGCTTCTATTGAAATGAATTCCACTTATACATTTTTGGTTTGAAACTAATCTACTTTCATATTCTACGATATAACCTTGAATCTAATTGAAATGATCGTTTTTTCATATTTTACAATGTAACTCTGTAAATTTCACAGGTACAAAAGTCATCACTTTCTCCTAAATCTATCTATTGTGGTCGTCATTATTTGTGTATCAAGTTTTTACTCTCTCCCGATTAATTTGCCTTTATTTTATTATCCATGGTCTCGCTTACGCGCCTGCTTGTCTCCCAACATCCACGCGCTGTGATTTATTAACATCTACTCTTACATTGGCTTGTTCCTTCGTAAGGTGAGGTGTACGTAATCTGAGGACGGCTACTTACGTACTGATTTAGTTCTCATTTTTGTTTTGCGATCGTTTCCTACACCGTCTTTCCATTCCTTTCCTTTATCTGTTTTCCTTTCCATGGCCTACCCTATCTGTGTTTGAGTCTCTGTTATCGGCCCAAGAGAGTGAAATTTTGTTATTTTCTATTCCCTTTCTGATACACACATCTGAAATTTCATTCATCAACGCATTTGGCAAATATTCACAAATGGCTAAGTGTCATAACCAACATCCACTCGCTTTAGTCACTGCTCTAAATGCAATAACTCCCTTCATTTAGGCTGCCTTAACTTATCGCCTGATGAATTGAACTTGCTCGATGAAGGTTGGATATGTAATTATTGTAAGTGGGAAAAACGATCCCTTCGTAGAAAGTCCACTTGCTCGTCTTAGCCAACGTCGTTGGCTTCCTTGAACGATGATCAGTTCACCTGACTCGTGGCAAAACTGGGTGAGATATTTCCGTCATTAAGGCCACCCTTGGTTCATGGTGCTGCGTTCAGGTGGCTGGATAAGAAGTCCCTTCTGCGTGTGAGTTGCGTCCCAAACCAACTCGGGTACTGACACTGCACAGCCAGTAGAGGTTGGATAGTGCTTCGCTGCTACCAGTCATGGTGTAGGTTTTCGGACTGAAGCCGAAACTGGTGGGTTCAACTGTTAGAAGTGGTTCTCGCTAATGCGAGAGGCGTATCCTTATCACACTATCTGCTTCCTGGGCACATTGTGAAGACTGCTGTCACCTGGTGACACATGCCAGTAGCTTAACCGGTAGAATTCATGAAAAAAATTCTAAGTTTTCATAATTTTTCCACGTAAATTCCTCACAATTTGTATAGAAGATTCACCACTTTTCAAATAAATTTTTAATATTTCCCAGATTTATTCAAGCATAAATCCACCTATTTCGTTGATTTCAAATATTAACTAACTTTATGTCAAAACACAAATGACGAAGTGCCTGCCATTTGATAATATTAAGGTACGCCGAAGTCTTTTTGATTTATTTTAAATGGAAAGCCGTTTACAAGAAGTTCCACTAAAAATTCAAGTCAATATAAATTTTTCGTGCAAGTTTCAGCTTTGCTTAGAAAATTAATCAAAGTAAAACCTTTGTTGAACATCATTGCAAACATATTATTCTGTGTTTTGAGTTCTACTGAATATTAAGTTATGGTTATGTGTAATAAAAAGGGGGTTTTTAGTTGATAGAAAGAATGATTTACAATTTCTTAAATATGAAAAAGATTAATTCTGCTACCTTCACTACAAACTTTAATTTTATAAAAATTTTTTCACTACAGTTCTATATTTGTTTTCTGAATAACACGTGGTTAGTAGGGTGAGATCTATTAATTTTTTAAAATTTTTTGGATACGAAGTTTGACTAGAGAGATATCGACGTGGTAATTCCAAATGGTTTTTTTTTTGAAGATGTGCTGCTTTATTTCTGGAATTTTTTTAAAGGAACTATTTGCAAAGACAGGGAATTTGATACAAAACAAACGTTTGCAGTATCGGTTGTTTTTTTTTAGAGTGATAGAACTTTAAATTGAAATAAAACACATTTATATTAAGGTTGAAGCCAATTTTTTTTTATTTGAAATATAATTTTATGACATTTATGTCCATCACGACTAGCTCTAGCATTGGACCAGATAATTTTAAACCACTTTTTCGAATAATTCAGACCTTATTTCATCAATAACACGAGCTATGTTGGCTTCCAAAGCGTCTATTGTTTCTGGTTTATCAGCATAAACCAATTACTTGACATAACCCCAAAAAAATAATCCAGTGGAGTTATGTCGCATGATCTTGGAGGCAAAGTAATTGGACCATTTCTCGAAATAATGTTGTCAGCAAATCTTTCTTTCAATAAATTAATGAGGTGTAGCACCATCTTGTTGGAAACAAAACACTTCTGCGTCGAAACCATTCAAATTTTGAAACAACAAGTCATTGATCATCGATCTGTAACGAGCACCATTCACTGTAACGTTAGCTCCACCATCGGTTTTAAAGAAATATGGACCGATGATGCCTCCAGCGTGTAAAACATCCCATACAGTGCCATTGTCCAGGATGCAATGGAACCTGCAGAACTTGTTGAGAATTGTTTTCACTCCATATACGGCAATTTTGCTTGTTTACATAGCCGTTGAACCAGAAATGAGCTTCATCACTAAACACAATTTCACGATAAGAAAGTGGATCAACTTCAAGCTGTTCTAGAGCCCAATCAGCAAACAAACGACGCTTATTATACTGAATTGTTTCAGCCGTTTCTATTTGATAGCTGATCATAATTAAAACAAATTGTAGAAATTACTGTTTTACTACCAAAAAAAATAAATATATATTACACATTTTCTTGTGACTCAAGTTTCGGGAAATGAACTATTCCATCATCAGACAACTGAAGACCTAACAGTGGTACAGTGGTATTTAAACAAAAGTGATAAATATTTTGAATATTTCAACAGACTTTCGGGAACACTAATAGTGGTACAGAGGTTTACAATCGGAACGTGGTAAAAAACCGGGTTAAAAAAGAGGGGCCTTCTAACAGATATCGGAATGTCGGCAATCGACAAAGAAGGTTGTTAAACAGATGGTACCCATTTAAATATCTCAAATAATTTTTTTGGGTTACATAGCTCCGTACAGTCATTCATTATTTTTACATTATTTTGTTGCATATCTCAAATATTTGGATTTACAAAGCTCCATACAGTTATTTATTATTTTTTACATTATTTTTATTGTGAACGAATTTGAAAATTTCAACAATCAAGTTTCTTTTCTTTTGAATCTACATGTAAAATTTTCTTGAGATTTTCTTTTGTCGAAAGGAAATACTGTTTTCTAAAGAATGAATGGCAAAATTTGAATTTTTGTTTACTTTTCATTAAATTCATTTTATGTTCGTTGAAAAAGGTTTTAAAAAGATGTTACTTTTTAAATGTCTTAAATATTTTAGATTTACATAGCTCCGTACAGTCATTCATTATTTTTACATTATTGTTATGGTGAACTAATTTGAAAATTTCAACAGATTCTAGATAATCGAGTTTCTTCCCTTTTGATTCTACATCTTTTAATTTTAAGATTATCTATTGTGGGAAAGGAATGATTGTTTTCTAGACAATGCGTGGCAAAAGTAGAATTTCGTTTATTTTTCGTGAAATTCATTTTATATTCGTTGAACCTCGTCTTGAAGGAACGTCCTGTTTGTCCTATATATTTATTATTGCACGTAGAACAAGATAAGTCATAAACTCCTGATTTGTGTATGTTTGGAGTAGGGTCCTTTGCGTTAAATAATACCGATGATAATTTGTTTTGCGTTTTGAAGGCAATATTGACATCTGATTTTGAAAAACTATTGGCCAATTTTTGACTTATGCTACCAAAGTACGACAGAGAAATGAATTTTTCATTTTCTTCGGTTTTCATGACGCTCATTATGCTCAAGTGGCTTTAGTTCTTGAACCAGTTGGATCTTGTATGGGTTTAGACCAAGATCTTGACGCAAAATTTTTCTTGAGGTGGATGCACAGAGTCCAACTTGTGAACGTCTACAAATAGACAAATCTGGGTCATCATTAACACCATGACTTACAGCAGCGTTATTTTCTTCTGTATGTACAGTTCTTTATCATGTTGCATCGAGTAGAGAAATTGTTGTCCGAAATGTATCGATAGTTCGACGAATAAGCTGCTTTGATGGACGATTATGTGAACCATAAATTTCACGAAGTGCTCTGTAAGTTTGGCGAATAGAACACTGATTTTAAAAATAAATTTCAACAATTTGTGAACGTTGTTGCGGCATGAGTCTTTCCCAGATAATTCGTCGATGCTTACTGAACAGAAATGTCAAAATAACATGGCTTTTACTTTCTGTCGAACCACAGTTATCCCTATCGAAAGTTCTATCACTCTAAAAAAACACCCCATAGTATTCATTTAATGTTCCTTATTAATATTCTCTTTGGATTCTTTTAGTCCTTGTGGTGCTGTAATGAGTGTTAATTCTAAATTGAAACTGTTTTTTCAAGACATTCATTTAATTGAATTTTTAAAAGTTTTTGACAACAAGTTTTCATGAAACTAAAATTTGTAGTGAGGTTAGCAGAATTAATCTGTTTGATTTTTAAGATATAGGTTGATATCTGTTTCTAAGCAACTTGCAGTCCATGAAAGGTAACGGATCTTCTTTCGCAGGATATAAAAATCTCTTCCAACGCACTTGAATGGGATCACACATCTAACGCACAAGGTACCATCCGATCTGGAATCGAAAGGGTAATTTCCTTTCACAACAGTTTCCGGTAACAATACCGGAAGCCACCCCAATTTATAGATTTGCGCTAGGTGGTTTTTGAGATCAGGTGAATGTATAGAAATGTGAATACAGGTCCAAGCTAGGAGGGGAACAGAATCCAAGCATTAGGGCTCCCATACAAGATGATAGATAACCGTGGCTGACGTCTCGTACATCAGGGGGTTGCGTATGAGAAAATCGGCGAGATATTCTCACTGATTTGTCCGATTTCGGGACATAACTCAACACGAGGGAAGACTTCGCCCATTGTGTTATTAAAACAGCTTTGTTGGAACTGCTTGTTTAAGAGCTCGTTTAATGTTACACTGTTATCGCACTAAGAATTTATACGTTAGCTTCTCCTTTTATGCTGTGTCTAACGTTATAATTAAAGGATATTATATTTCTGAGGCCACGGAAAATTACAATCGTCGAAATGTGTTTTGAACGGGAGTTCATGATTCAATGTCAATGGAACAAATAGTTCTGATTGTGTTGACGTGAGAGAAGGCAGGATTGTTTAAGAATTTTCGGGAATTCTTGTATTGTAAAGTGGTGAACAAATGATTGAACAGACTTAAATATTTTCACTAGAAATTGATTTCTCCTAGATAGAATGAATAGCTATTTGGTTGACTCGGTCATTACTTGGTAGAAATTCATTTTAATTGAAAAATATATAGAGGACAGTATTTTATTTCCACAAAAATTTTTGTACTACAACAATTGTTCCACCACGATGTGGCTTCATCAGGTATCTATTTTTCAATATACCTATTCGGCTGATCTGTACCGTATATCATTGATAAGAAGTATAAGCTATTAAAATATCGAGTGTTTTTTTTGGAGTGATAGAAAGGGATAACTGTGATTTGATAGAAGGTAGAAGCCATGTTGTTTGGACATTTCTGTTCAGTAAGCATTGACAAATTATCATGGAAAGACTCACTCACGCCGAAAAAACGTTTACAAATTGTTGAAATTTATTTTCAAAATCGGTGTTCTATTCGCCAAACTTATAGAGCATTTCGTGAAATTTATGGTTTACAAAATCGTCCATCAGAGCAGCTTATTCGTCGAACTATCGATAGATTTCGGACAACATTTTCTCTACTCGATATAATAACAAGACAAAGAACTGTACGTACAGAAGCAAATATCGCTGCTGTAAGTCATAGTGTTCATGATGATCCAGATTTGTCTATTCGTCGACGTTCACAACAAGTTAGACTCTGTGCATCCACCACATGGAAAATTTTGCGTAAAGATATTGGTCTACACCCATACAAGATCCAATTGGTTCAAGAACTAAAGCCACTTGAACATAATAAGCGTCGTTTGTTTGCTGATTGGGCCCTAGAACAGCTTGAAGTTGATCCATGTTTTTATCGTAAAATTGTGTTTAGTGATGAAGCTCATTTCTGGTTGAACGGCTATGTAAACAAGCAGAATTGCCGGAGTGAAAACAATCCTCAAAAAGTTCTGCAGGTTCCATTGCATCCTGAAAAATGCACTGTATGGTGCGCTTTACACGCTGGAGGCATCATCGGTCCATGTTTCTTTAAAAGCGATGATGGAACTAATATTACAGTGAATGGTGCTCATTACAGATCAATGATTATTTGTTTCAAAATTTTAATGAACCCAGAAGTGCTCTTGTTCCAACAAGATGGTGCTACAACTCATGCTGCTACCGTAACAATTGATTTATTGAAAGAAAGATTTGGCGATAACATTATTTCGAGAAATGGTCCAATTAATCGGCCTCCAAGATCGTGCGACATAAATTCGCTGGACTATGTTGTTACATATTTGATTTCAAAAAATTATATTTAATAATTATAACTTCAGGAATTCAATTAAAATAATGTCATATAAGTACCACTTATATCAAACGACAAATAAAATAAACATTCATTATAAGACATCCAAATGATATAACAAAATCCAATAAATAAAAATTGTTAACTTAAATCCTATAAATTAAATATTTTGAATAGACAAAATCTTGTTTCTGCTGATCAGTCTTATGACAACAAATATCTTTCAAAAATGTCTAACATAATCTTAAGAATTTCATCATAAAACTATCTTACTTAGAATATTCAATATTATTGGATATCTAACTAAGTTACCTTATATAGAAACTCCCGATATGTAAAAACATTACTGAAAAACAATCTTGAGTTCTTATATAAAGTAACTTAGTTAGATATCCAATAATATTGAATATTCTAAGTAAAATAGTTTTATGATGAAATTCTTAAGATTATGTTAGATATTTTTGAAAGATATTTGTTTTCATAAGATTGATCAGCAAAAATCTTATGAACAACAAATATCTTTCAAAAATTATTGAAATAATCTTAAGAACTTCATCATAAAAAAACTATCTTACTTAGAATATTCAATATTATTGAATATCTAACTAAGTTAAATATTTGATAGATTCGGTCTTTACTTGGTGGAAACTCATTTTAATTAAAAAAATGTATATGAGACAGTAATTTATTTCCACAAAAATGTTTGTACTACTACAACAATTGTTTCACCACGATGTGGTTTCTTCAGGTATTACATTGTACTGTCTGATGGTATTCATTGTGACCGAGTTTATATACATTTTTAGGTACGTGACCAAGCACAAGTCATAAAAACTCTAGGTGTTTATTGGAGTTTGCTGCTAAAAATGCCATTAAGGAAAAATATTCAGTAATGGTGAATGATCGACATCTGTTTGTTCGTTCAAAAGGATTTTACGGGCATTATACCTGTTGATTTCAAAAAATTCTAAAAGTGTTAATCTAGAACTTTTGCTTTCAACGTGGATAATTTCATAATTATTGTTGAAATTATCCACGAAATAAAGATGATTTAATTCAGTCAGTTCTACAACTCACAACTAACATCACCGAAAATTATGGAGTTGATCTAGTTTCGGGTGTACCTCGACGTTTAGTCAAGTGTTAACAGTTAAATGGAGGTTGTATAATTAAATAAGATGAATATTTTGTTATAATTTTCTAATTCAAGAATTAAAAATATATAGTAAATAACTACAATTGAGCTTTATTTTTTTCAGGTACTTTCTAGACGGACTATACAAACAACGTACAGCACCAAAAGGAGTTAAAAAGAATCTAAAGGAAATATAGAATATTGAGAAAAATATGAAGCAGTCTTCAACTGATATAGGTGTCTCATAAATACATTATTCATTTATACCTACGGTTACGATGAATTCTTTAAAAAATCCCCATGAATCAAATCTTTGTATTGTAATTATGTATAGCAGTAAACCGATAAATTCAGAAAGAACGTGGGAATAGGTGGCGAAGCAACCGGAAATATACAAATAGTAAACATATCTCTTTCAAACTTCCTGTTGGTCAAAAACGTCAAACGGCAAACGGCTACCAAAACAAGTCGTAAACTAGAACACCCCATTAAAGCAAAAATCAAGTACGTTGCACGTACTGTAAGGACACAGAGTGGCAGAAGGTGAAATAGGCAAGGAAATCCTGAATTTCCAGTATTCCCTTGCAGGAAATGAAAACTGGCGCACTTTTCAGGGAGCCACTTGAATATCGGTTCCGTGCTTATTAGATTGTCACTCCAGGCATAATCCAGGTTGACCAGGGGTCATTTATCAACGGGAGCAAGTTCTAGCCGGGCTAATCCTTCGACGGTACGTGAATTCCAAAGTTGCTCTTTCTGACTGGCCATTATTAAATTGTCGTTATTTCATTTGGGGAATAAAACATGCACAATAATAATAATTGGGTGGTGGACACCCTTGACATGTTATACGCTTAAGCCGGACGGTTATGAAATATGATTATTGAGCGTGCCCATGTGCGGATGGTCATTTAGACGTTTGGCAAATATTTATGATGGGTTTAAGTATGAAATCTTGACGCGGTTGAAGTTTGTTTGGTACTCGTGTCGAATGATTTTTAAGAAAGTGGTCACACCACTATTCATTAATATGATTATATCGGGTGCTTTTTTTAGAGTGATAGAACATTGAATTGGAATAAAACACATTTAAATTAAGATAGAAGACAAATTTTTTTCATATTTGAAAGATAATTTTATGACATTTATGTTTTAAAAATAATTTCCGGCATATATCCACCTCGAATAGCTCTGAGGGACCGCATTCGACCAGATCAACTCTGGACCACTTTTTCGAGAAATTCAGGCCTTATTTCATCAATAACACGAGTTATGTTGGCTTCCAAAGCGTCTAATGTTCCTGGTTAATCAGCATAAATCAATGACTTGACATAACCCCAAAGAAAATAATCCAGTGGAGTTATATCGCATGATCTTGGAGGCCAATTAATTGGACCATTTTTCGAAAAAATGTTATCGCCAAATCTTTCTTTCAATAAATCAATTTTTACGGTAGCAGCATGAGATGTAGCACCATTTTGTTGGAACCAAAATACCTTGGATCGATACCATTCAAATTTTGAAACAAATAATCATTGATCATCGATCTGTAACGAGCACCATTCACTGTAACATCAGATCCAGCATCGTTTTTAAAGAAATATGGACCGATAATGCTTCCAGCGTGTAAGACACACCACAGTCCATTTTCAGGATGCAATGGAACATGCAGAACTTCTTGAGGATTGTTTTCAATCCATATACGGCAATTTTGCTTGTTTACATAGACATTCAACCAGAAATGTGCTTCCTCACTAAACACAATTTTACGATAAAAAAGTGTATCAACTTCAAGCTGTTCTAGGGCCCAATCAGCAAATAAACGACGCTTAATGTGGTCAAGTGGCTTTAGTTGTTGAACCAGTTGGATCTTATATGGGTGTAGACCAAGATCTTTACGCAAAATTTTCCATGTGGATGCACAGAGTCCAATTTGTTGTGAACAATAGACAAATCTGGATCATCATTTACACTATGACTTACAGCAGCGATATTTTCTTCTGTCCGTATAGTTCTTTGTCTTGTTGTTGTTGCATCGAGTAGAGAATATCTTGTCCGAAATCTATCGATAGTTCGACGAATAAGCTGCTCTGATGGACGATTATGTAAACCAAAAATTCACGAAGTGCTCTATAAGTTTGGCGAATAGAACACCGATTTTGAAAATAAATTTCACCAATTTGTAAACGTTGTTGCGGCGTGAGTCTTTCCACGATAATTTGTCAAAGCTCACTGTTTTAATTCAAAAAGAATCTTGAGAAATTTATGTGTGTGACGTGATAATTTAAAAAATATCCCCTTTTTAAATCCCCATTTATAACGAATATATATATATATATATAGAGTATATAAATTGAAAATTACTATAATGAAGTATTTGCATATTACGAAATAATAGCTGGAATTAATTCAGTAGAAACTCAACAGATTTATAAATAAATAGATCTCATGAATATATTTATTTTATTCAAATAACTCCTTAATGAAAAGATTTTGGGTCCGAATGTATCAGGTTCTTTCTCAGGAGAATGTGCTATATATTCTTAAAAAAAAAAAAAAAAAAAAAGGCCTTTTTGAATTATATGTTAAGCATTTTTTGGTGACGAAACTAGTGATTCTTTAAGATCCAAGTGAAACATATATCGGGTGTTTTTTTAGAGTGATAGAACTTCAAATTGAAATAAAACACACTTGAATTTAGATTGAAGCCAAATATTTCTTTCATTTGAAAAATGGAAGGAATATCGCGTAGCTCTGAGGAACTGCATTCAACCATACCAAATTTAGACCACTTTTTCGAGAATTTCAGACCTTATTTCATCAATAACACAAGTTATGTTGGCTTCCAAAGCGTCTATTGTTTCTGGTTTATCAGCATAAACCAGTGACTTGACATAACCCCAAAGAAAATATTCAAGAGGAGTCATGTCGCATGATCTTGGAGGCCAATTAATTGGACCATTTCTCAAAATAATGTTATTGCCAAATCTTTCTTTCGATAAATCAATTGTTACGGTAGCAGCATGAGGTGTACCACCAACTTATTGGAACCAAAATACTTCTGGATCGATACACAATTTAACGATAAAAAAGTGCGTCAACTTCAAGCTGTTCTAGGGCCCAATCAGAGAACAAACGACGCTTATTTTAATAAAATAAAATAGAAAGGCTTTTTACTTGATAGAAGAAATATAACAAAATTTGAATATCAAAACAAATTGAAATATGTTTATCTTCTACAATTTTAATTTCCAAAAGAATTTTTTTATTCAAAAAAAACTTTTAGAATTAAATTAATGTCTAAAACAAGCACCGCTCACATTTAATAGACGTTTATAATCAAAACTCAATATACAATGTCAAATGAAATAAATAACCCAGCAGATATACAAAAGTAATTAAAATTAATAAATAAATATTCAAAGGAGACAAAATTTTGTTTCTGGTTTTATCTTTAAAAAATACTACTTGCCTTATAAAAACATGAACACACTTAAAGGACTTCCCAAAGAATATAATTTATTCGAAATATTTAATATATTTAAATATTCGAACAAATTATTTCAAAAAACTCTAAAAAATGTGCACTATATCTTCAAAAAACAAATATAATTCTAGATAATCCCGTCATCAGCCCTTATTCAATATTACAAATATCAAAATCAAAAACATAACCTACATCACTCACGTGTTAAAAGACTTAAGCTCCGAACTACAGATCAACTATATATTCAAGATTGATCTATGTTCTAACAAAATCAAAGAACAAAGTGAGTTATTTTAAGGTTTATTTAAATTCATTGACATTCTATAATGAGATTTATTGAAGCCAAAATATAATTATATATTATATATAAAATAAAATAGAAAGGCTTTTTACTTGATAGAAGAAATATAACAAAATTTGAATATCAAAACAAATTGAAATATGTTTATCTTCTACAATTTTAATTTCCAAAAGAATTTTTTTATTCAAAAAAAACTTTTAGAATTAAATTAATGTCTAAAACAAGCACCGCTCACATTTAATAGACGTTTATAATCAAAACTCAATATACAATGTCAAATGAAATAAATAACCCAGCAGATATACGAAAGTAATTAAAATTAATAAATAAATATTCAAAGGAGACAAAATTTTGTTTCTGGTTTTATCTTTAAAAAATACTACTTGCCTTATAAAAACATGAACACACTTAAAGGACTTCCCAAAGAATATAATTTATTCGAAATATTTAATATATTTAAATATTCGAACAAATTATTTCAAAAAACTCTAAAAAATGTGCACTATATCTTCAAAAAACAAATATAATTCTAGATAATCCCGTCATCAGCCCTTATTCAATATTACAAATATCAAAATCAAAAACATAACCTACATCACTCACGTGTTAAAAGACTTAAGCTTCGAACTACAGATCAACTATATATTCAAGATTGATCTATGTTCTAACAAAATCAAAGAACAAAGTGAGATATTTTAAGGTTTACTTAAATTCATTGACATTCTATAATGAGATTTATTGAAGCCAAAATATAATTATATATTATATATAAAATAAAATAGAAAGGCTTTTTACTTGATAGAAGAAATATAACAAAATTTGAATATCAAAACAAATTGAAATATGTTTATCTTCTACAATTTTAATTTCCAAAAGAATTTTTTTATTCAAAAAAACTTTTAGAATTAAATTAATGTCTAAAACAAGCACCGCTCACATTTAATAGACGTTTATAATCAAAACTCAATATACAATATACGCTTATTTTGGTCAAGTGGCTTTAGTTCTTGAACCAGTTGGATGTTATATGGGTGTAGACCAAGTTCTTTACGCAAAATTTTTCATGTGGTGGATGCACAGAGTCCGACTTGTTGTGAACGTCAAAGAATAGACAAATCTGGATCATCATTAACATTATGACTTACAGCAGCGATATTTTCTTTTGTACGTACAGTTTTTGGCCTTGTTGTTGTTGCATCGAGTAGAGAAAGTGTTGTCCGAAATTTATCGATAGTTTGACGAATAAGCTGCACTGATGGACGATTATGTAAACCATAAATTTCACGAAGTGCTCGTGTTTGGCGAATGGAACACTGATTTTGAAAATAAATTTCAACAATTTCTAAACGTTTTTGCAGCGTGAGTCTATCCATGATAAGTTTTCAATGCTTACTGAACAGAAATGTCAAAACAACATGGTTCTACCGTCTGTCAAATCAGAGTTATCCCTATCGGAAGTTCTCTCTCTGAAAAAAAAAACCGATATTAATGGAAATGAAGTGTTTTACATTACTTTATATTCAGAATTATATACTCTAACTTCTTTAATATATGTTGAAACTATCAACAAAAACTATCAAAATGATATCCTTATATGTAATGAATATAAAATAACTTTTCAATGTTTCGGAAAAAGCCTTTTTTCGATACGTATTAATAAAAATGTACTAACAAAGACAAACAAAAGGATCAAGTAAAAATAACTGTAAGAGAACTGCAACATTTGATAGCTATTTCGTTCTCTAGACTTCTTCAGAAATGTACTGAATTCAGATTCAAATATATCACATTATTTTGAGAATTTGTTAATATATTTGTATCGATACGTTTCATGTCGAGATGTCAAAAGGTTTTTTTCCGAGACATTGAAAAATTATTTTATATTGATTGTCTATAAGGATATCATTTTGATAGTTTCTGTATATAGTTTCAATATATATTGTAGAAGTTAGAATATATAATTCTGAATTTAAAATCATTTAAATTTACCTCTATCAGGTACTGGCTCACATTCAAATTGATTTTTAATGTGTTTTACTTTAAATCATATGCGATTAATTTCCGACAAGTAGAGACCGAAACAATCGAGAAATCAAAGAATAAATGTAAATGTTTGATTGATTCGGTCTTTAGTTGGTGGAAATTCATTTTAATTGTTGTGAATTGTAATGAAATTTCTGATATTACTTTAGCACTTCCGTTCTATTTGAAATTTTTATTCAATTTCATTTTTAATATTTTCTGAATAAAATAAAATAAAAATTAATTCCAATATAATCATTCTGGAATCAACTATCAGCCATTAGCAAATGGAGATCCTCAAAATTAATTACGTTTCCCTAGAGTCAGGCAAGAAATTGCTTGGGTTTTTCTTCTTTAATGAGTACTTCTTCATGGAAGATATATAATACATTCGTCCGTTACATCTTCTCTTTTTTTTTGGTGAATCTCACAGGACCATCTTGATGCCCATGGGAACCTCAGTCCATTCGGATTTTACGAAGTGAGGCAGGCTCACAATTGGTATCATCCTTGTCCTGCTAGTGGCTAGAAGGGTTATTGACTGTCCCGCTAAAAATGACAATTGCCGAATCTGAAGAAGTGAACACCCTTCCTGGCCTTCCGTCACCGTTACTATTTGAACAGCACCCTAATCACGTTACCCTCTTCGGACACTTCCGATTGACCAGGTACAAGGAGAGCGATTTTTTCGAGGCATTATTCATTGCAACTGTAGCGGCACAGATTCAATGATTCATGTACTGGTGGACGTGCGACTGGAAATCTAAATCATCATTAAACCATCGCACTCTGGTATTTTTGTAGATGAAGTCGCGAAAAATCTTTGATGAAAAATGGAGAATTAATATCAACATTCAATAAATCATTCATAATATTCATAAAAATATTTAAGAATGTAATCAATTCTTATTTTTATCATTGAAGAAATAGACGATTTGATGTCATGATTCTGGAAGAATTTATTTTCTTTAGTTTAAAATATACCAGAATAACATACACAAAATAAAATAATAATATACAAAGAAATAAAAAAATAGCTCACTAACTTGAAAGAAATCAAAAACAATGCTATTTCTTCGGGTTTCTCAATTTACATTTCTAACAACTAACTTAATAAACATGTGACACTTTTTAGGTTAAAATCTTAGACATAGAACATAGAAGTTATAAGGTTGTTTTCCCTAAAAATAACAGTTTTATTTTTACATCCCCTCACACAAAGTATGCACCCTTATTAGATGTTTGCGTTTTCACATGGGAGCAACTTAGTTACATGAAAATAGTTATTGTCCTTTCTTTTATTTCCAATATCTATCTTATATATAGTGTTAGAAATTTTTTTCACTATTGGAAAAGGTCCTATTCTTATTTCATCAAGTTTTTTTCTATTCAATTTTGATTTATTTTCAACGTAAACATAGTCCCCAATTTTAAAATCATAATGTTTTCTATTCTTGTCGATCAGTCTTTTATTGTATTCATGATAGCGTAAAGAATTTTTATATGCTATTTCCTTATCTTTTGGTAAATTTCTCTCTTCAATAAGTTCTTCTGGAGCAATGGGATCAGTTCTGCCACAAAGTAAATATTCTGGGCTATATCCAGTTGTAGAATGGTCTGTTCTATTATATTCTTCAATACATTCATCGGCTATTTTCGTCCATGCCCTAGTTTACTTTTCGTTTTCTTTGCACCTTATTCTGTTCACTAATGCCTGATTTAGTCGTTCATTCAGACCAGTAGAAAAAGGACAATCTACTGTTGTGAAAATCAATTGTATATTCAAACTTCTCGTATGATGTCTGAATTTTTCCGAATTTATTCTTGGGTATTGATCTGTTAATAAAGTTTCTATTGATCGTTTATCTTGAATTTCATTATCTAATTTCAGGAAATCTTCGATTATTTGGTGTTTTGAAGTGCTCGCAAATGCATATCGAGTAAAATGATCCACTAGAAGATGAAGGTATCTTTTTGAAGAGCGTTTTCCAGCAAAACCTCCAATTGTGTCTAATGACATTATTTCAAATGGTTCCTTTGCTAGGCCCAATTGAGAAAGGAGACCATACTTTTGGCCTGCTCTCGTTTTATTTTTACAACATATGTCACATGATCCACAAACTTCTTTTTTCAGTGAATCCATATTCTGAATGTAATAAAACTTCCTGATTTTATTATGTATCTTACTAGCACAAACATTGCTATAATGCTTGTGCACTTTTCTGATTAACTCTTTTCCGAAATTATTGGATAAAATTTTTTTTTTTTTGATATTTTTGTGCAATTTGTAATGCATCTCTTTCTGCACAACAGTTCTTCTCATATTATTTATCTTTAAGAGATCATTCTGTGATCGTTTTTTATTTCATTTAATTCCACCAAATTAACTGTTCTTATATATTCGTCCATATTCTCCGTTTCTTCAAGAACTGGGTTTCTAGAAAAGTAATCTTCTTCTACATTTCCTTTTCCTGGTTCATATCTAATCTCAAAATCGAATTGTGATAGAAAATTCATCATGTCACCCAGCTCTTCATCTGGTCTTGTACGAAATTATTTCCCTTCTAATGGCTTATGGTCAGGAACAACAATAAATTTATGTCCTATTAGCCAATATTTCCAAAATTTAATTGCCTCTTTAATTGCCAGACATTCTAGGAATAATGCTTTCTTGTTATTTTGATATTTATTTAGTTTTTTAGAAAAATACGCTACGGGTTTCATTTCACCATTAATCTGTTTTTGTTTAAGAACAGCTCCTACTCCTTGAATACTGGCATCGGTATATATAGCAGTATAGGCACTTGGGTCGAAAATTGTAAGAATTGGCTCAAAACAAAGGATGTCCTTAACCTTATTAAAAGCGCCCTGACAAGCCAATGACCAATTGAATTTAACATCTTTTTTCAGTAAATTATGCAATGGTTCTAATAATCTAGCTGAATCTTTTATGTATTTGTGATAAAAATAACTTTACCCAAAAATTTGCTTTATCTTCTTCCGAATATCTGGTGGAGAAAAATTCCTAATGGAAATCAAATTGTCATTTATAGGTCGTACTGTATTGTTTCCTACAATATGTCCTAAATATTTGACTTCTTCTGCAAAATTACACTTGATAAATTTAAGTCTGAATCCCTCATCACATATTGCTTTCAAGAGACTCTCCAAATGTTCTAGATGTTGGTCAAATGTTGAAGAAAATATTAGAATATCATCTATATAATATTTCTGATAATATTATTCAATATACGTTGAAATATGGCCGGGGATGTTTTAATTCCAAAAGGTAAACATTTCCATTGCCAGTGACCATTCTGTGTCACAAAAGCAGACTTATATCTATCTTTGATACGAATAGGAATCGACCAAAAGGCAGAATTTACATCTAATGTAGTAAAGAATTTTGCATTTCGGGACTTGGCTAAGATTTCATCAATTAGTGGGAAAGGCTTTGGTTCGGGAAACATTAATTTATTAAGTTTCATAATCTGGTTTTAGACCCTTCATCTCTCTTATATGCTAGAGTGACTGGTGATGCAAAAAGTGCTCAAAAGCAGTTATCTTTCCATATTTGAAAACTTTTGTCTAAACCTAATGTACTTAATTTAGAATCAAACCATTCTTTCGCTATTCCATCCAGAAACAGCCGTAAAATCAAAATTTTGTCTCTATCTTCTTCTACTTCACAACGCGTGCATTCCGTCTCGAATTCTTCTAACCATAAATTCAGTGAAACACTCTTACCATCAAAATTATTCAGACCAAAATCCTCATTTATCCTCTTGAAATCCTTGCTTTTTCTTGAAAGTTCTACCGTATCCTGTGATAAATAAAACCGATTAGACGACACATAAACTGTCAGTCCGACTTTAGAGTAATCTACTTGTGTTTACACCGTGCTTTTTAAATGAAAATTGGTGCATGTTTACCTGAGGCCACCCTTATTCAGTGTATGTATGTAATTTTAAATGAAACTTTTTAGTTTACCCCTGTGAGGTGAGTCAATACTCAGTGTTTACAAATCTCAAATCGAGGCAATTTAATAACATCTGATAAGCACCCACATGTTAACTCTTCTCCGTCTGATATGAACTGGTGAACCAGCTGATTTCGTTAAGGAGATCACACATTGACGGATTCGTTTTGCATTTTTGAATTCGACCTTCTCACTTGAAATAATGAGCCCTACTGGAGATACCGAACGTATTCTTGAGTAAATACGTCAATCAAAAATTGAACTGAAGAACTATATAGATGCAGTTGAGGCACGTTTATTGCTCAAGCTTGAAAAGTCGCATGAGAGGGCTAAACAACTTGAAGCCGAGAATTCCATCTTGAGGTCTAGAGTTGAAGAGTTGGAACGTCGGCAGAGGGGGGCTAATATTGTTGTGTATGGCTTGAATGAGGAGGGCCAAAAGGTTAATCAAGATATTGTGAGAGATGAGCTCCAGTCCCTATTGAAAATTGAGTTACCTTCGAGCCAAATAAAAGATGTGTATAGCCTAGGATCAGGGAAAAACCGACCGATTAAAATAGAATTCAACTCTAAGATTACGAAAAAACTGGTTCTTGCCAATTGTAAGAATCTTAAGGGTACTGCCATAAGAATATCCCCTGATCTTACATCCCAGCAGAGAATTGAGCAGAGTGTGTTGAGGAGGCACCTGGCCATCCATAGGAAGAACGGACGTAGTAAGGGTTCCTTCATTAGGGGAAACAGATTGGTGATTGATAGCGTTGAGTTCACAGCGGAGCAGTTGCTCGATATCGAGAAATCTGAGGGAGAGTCTGCGAGGGCGAGTAGTGCTCCATCAACTCCGGTGCTTCCTCTCATCAGTGAGTTGCCGGTAGTATCGGCCTTGGTTGATACTGGTACTGGTACTCCAACAACAATTGAAAAATCATCTACACACAATACTGGGACAATCAGGAGGCGGCAGAAATTGGTTGGCTACCACAATACTTCTGGGGCGAAGACAAGATCTAACCCGAGAAGGTAGATAAAGAGAGCTAAATTTCGTACTAACTTTAAAAATTGTAGTTTGTTTGTTTTCTTTCTTTTTTTGCATTTTCAGTTTCGGTGACTTTTCCTGGTTTTTTGCCAATTCGTTTTCTTTATGTTGTGATTGATGTCAGTGTGCCATTGTTACATCAATCCTTTAGTAGTTTTGAACTTTAAATTTGTTGAACTCATTTTAATTTTTGCAAAATTTTTTAATGCCGGATTTTCAGCTATCTTACTTAAACATCAGATCGATTTCAGCTGGATTTGATAGATTTATTGACTATGTTGTTGGTGAGCGAGTTGATTTGGTTGGTCTTTGTGAAACGTGGCTTTCCCCAGGTGATGACTCACATCAATTCTCCATAGATGGTTATGACTTCGTGCGTGCCGATAGAATTGGAAGGGGTGGAGGCTTGGGTTTTTATATTCGCGACAACCTGTCTCATAGGGTTCTTCTTCGTCAAATAACACCAACCTTGGAACAACTTTGGATATATCTGCAACATAATCGTAAAAGATATGTTTTTGGTGTTTTATACCGGCCCCCACAGGCAAATGTCGCTCGGAGTCTGGAAGAGTTGGAGGAGGTTGTTAGTGACTTACTTCCGTCATGCGATTCGTTCATTATGTTCGGTGACCTAAATATTAACTTGTTGGTTCCGGATAGTCGCTCCAATTATCTTTCGAAATTGTTGAATTCCTTTGAGCTTCATCAGATTATTGACGAACCTACCAGGGTGACATCCACCTCTCGTTCTTTGATAGATATAATGGCTTGCTCGGATCCCGATGATGTTGACGCTTTAGATCTCACTGATTTAGATGGGATATCTGACCACCTGATGATAAAATGCTCTTTGAAATCTGTTCGCACAACTAAACAGATGAAATACGTTACATATCGGGATTTTCGTAGCTTTGATTATGAGGACTTTAGGTCTGATTTGTGTCTTGTAGATTGGAACCATATTTATACCCTTGAAGATGTGAATGAGATGTTGGATTTTTTAATTATAACTTAGTCTACCTGTTCAATAAACATGCTCCTATTCGGAAGGTTTCAGTAACTAAGCGTCATACTCCATGGATTACACCAACTATAAAAGAAATGCTTAAACTGCGAAACAAGGCTTTGCGGGATTATAAGAAAACAAAATCTTTAAGTAAGTGGACATTCTATAAGGACGTTCGAAATTATATAACTACTGCAATTCGTCGTGAAAAGAAGGCCTACCTACAATATGTTCTCAGCAGTGGGAACATACGGTCTAAATGGAATACTCTTCGGTCTCTCGATGTTCTTAGAACTTCAGGTTCTGACCTTCCGGCATGCCTTGGGGATGCGTCGGCTATCAATGATCATTTTCTAAAACTCAACCATGCCGTAAAGACGCCTGAACAGCTTGCTTTTCTGAATACGTACACGAGTCCGCTGGGTGATCGCCGGTTTGATTTTGTTGATGTGAGTAGCGTGGATGTGAGACGTTATCTTAATAATGTTAAGAGTAATGCAACGGGTTCAGATCTTTTGTCCTTGAGAATGATTGGATATGTTGACGACTTCCTTCTTGACCATATAACTTTTATTTGCAACAAAGCTTTAGCCACCAGTACCTTTCCTAAAGCTTGGAAAAATGCTAAAGTCAGACCTATTCCGAAGTGTAAAGCACCGAATGATTTTAGTCACCTTAGACCAATTAGTATTCTCCCCACCCTATCCAAGGTTTTTGAGAGCATTTTGAAGGATCAAATGGATGCTTATGTCTCTGACTGCGATATAATAACTTCTACACAGTCTGGATTTCGTAGGTCGCACAGTACCACTACGGCCCTTTTGAGTTTGAGTGACGACCTCTATCGTGCGGTTGATGAGGGTAAGCTGACCTATCTTGTGCTTCTCGATTACAGCAAGGCATTCGATACCATGGACCACCAAATACTTTATAAAAAACTACTATATTTTGGTTTTTCGCAGAGTGCAGCTTCCCTTATATTGAATTACTTGTCCGAACGTAGCCAATATGTTGTGGTTGGCTCTTCCATGTCCAGATCATTACCAGTAAAGTTTGGGGTACCACAGGGTTCGATCCTTGGTCCGCTTCTATTTTCCATATATATGTCTGATTTTGCTCGTTATGTAAAATATTGTACTATTTGTCACTTCGCTGATGACACGCAGTTATTCATCTCATTTTTCATCAATCAGATCCATATGGCAGTCGCGAGGCTTGAGGAGGATCTGTCGGTCCTATTTGATATTTCATCTGCCCATAATTTGATCCTTAATCCGTTGAAGTCCGCAGTTATGTTGTTCGGCCCAAAAGATAAGTGTGATTTGGCGGCTTCCGGTTTTGATGTTAAATTGGGGGGCTGTTCTCTGAGAATCGTGCAGGAGTACAAGAACCTGGGTGTATGGTTCGATTCCGGGTTGCGCTTTTCTAGACATGTGTCCTATCTGTGCCAGACATCCTATGGCATCTTGAGACAACTTTATCCTAGTCGTGATATTCTGTCTACAGGTCTTAAGTTGGAGCTTTGTCAGTCGCTGATATTGTCTAGATTGTCGTATTGCGATGCTGTGTATGGCCCAGCACTTTTACAGGTTGATGCTTCACGTCTCCAGCGGATTCAAAATTCTTGTTTGCGTTTTGCGTATAGTATACGAAAATTTGATCATGTAAGCGATAAATATGTGCAGTCGGGCTGGCTGAGACTGGACTGCGTGCGAAAGTTGCATCTGTTGACATTGACTCACAAGGTTTTGAGAACAGGCGTTCCCTCTTATCTTCAGAAGCGTTTGATCACGTTCGCTTCTCTCAATCGGGTCAATACAAGAAAAAATATAATGCTGGTAACACCTGGACATTCGACAGCTTTTTTTAGACGAAGCTTTTCCTTCAATTCGGCCAGGTACTACAACTCGCTCCCCAGACTATTTTGGAATTTTTCCATCCTTAATTTCAAAAAAAGATTAAAAATCATGCTGGCCTCGACTTGATGGTTGGCTCGGTCTGATGGTATCTATTTTCGGATTTTGATTTTTGAATTGATTCTTTGATTCTTTTTTTATATACTTATTTGTTTATGTGTTAGTATTTGCATTTTGCGTTTTTGTTTTGTATTTCATTTTATTTTATTTTGTATTTTTAGGTTAAGTTTAAAATCAGCTCAGCTGTACTTCGCCTTTTCATTTCATACTATTGTAAATGAATAAAGTCTATTATTATTATTATTATTATTTTGGTGATTCTTATCCAAATACTGTTCTCACGTATGCGGGTGAATAAATCCGTTGTAAATATTCATTCTTAAACATCACATCTTCTCCGGCATCAAAATATATTTCTTTCAATTCCGGAGTTAATGAAACGACACACATACGAAATGAACATCTTACTTTAATCGATTTCAAGATATTCTTCACCTTAGGTAGAGCTAAAAGTTCATGATGGTCAGATATATCCTGTTTGTCCTCTGGTATTTCATAATGTGTATTTTTCGTTCCCGTAGTTTGGATCCATTTGAATTTGTATGTATTTTTCTTCTTATCAGTATTGGATGCTTCCAAAGCGATGCAAATCTTCATGGATGTCGTCATTATAGCTTACGTTTTTGATTTATAAGAATGTAATCAATTCTTATTTTTACAATTGAAGGAATAGACGACTTGATGTCATGATTCTGGAAGAATTTATTTTATTCAGTTTAAAATATACCAGAATAACATACACAAAATAAAATAATAACATACAAAGAAATACAAAAAAATAAAAAGAAATAAAAAAATAGCTTACTAACCTGGAAGAAATAAAAAACAATGCTATTTCTTCGGGTTTCTCTATTCACATTTCTAACAGCTAACTAAATATGACATGTGACACTTTCAGGTTAAAATCTTAGACATAGAACATAGATCATAGAGCATAGAAGTTATAAAGTTGTTTTCCCCAAAAATAACAGTTTTATTTTTACAAATATATATATGATCAATACTTTATACAATTATATTTGTCTGAAAAAACATTTGGGTTTTATTTGATGACATTCTATTTATACATACATATGTATACGTAAATTTATCCATTAGAGTAAAACCCAAAAAAGATTATCGAAATGATAAGATACTTAATGCAAAATATTAGCGGTTATATATAATATATTTCAGCTTTAACATAAGGAATCAAACATAACAACAAGATCAGAAACTTTCCATTAATATCGTTAATAAGAGAATAATTGCTGGAATTAATTCATAAATGTCATAAAATTATCTCTGAAATAAAAAAAGATTTGGCTTCAATCATATTTTAAATGTGTTTTATTTCAATTTGAAGTTCTATAACTCTAAAAAAACACCCGATATAAGGATATGATTCTGATAGTTTTAACATATAGTTTCAATTTATATTGTAGAAGTTAGAATATGCAATTCTGAATTTAAAGTCATTTTAAAATTTTCTTCTATCAAGTATTGACTCATATTCGAATTATTATTATTATTGCCTATAAGAATTTAGATGCTTCTGTTACTGAAGACATATCCGTTAACCTCAAAATAAAATGTTTTAATTTCAAAGTTATTATCAAGTAGAAATTTCTCCCTCGCAAAGATGCGAACCCACACCGATTTGAAATCTTCGTTTACCAGTCGGGCGTTTGAACTACTACGCTAATGATATTGAATTATCGGGATTCAAAAGTGTTGAAGCTTTTCAAGAAAATAAGTTTTAGAGGTGCATTTATGGTACATTAAAAGAAGCCATTTAGCTTTTGCTGTAGACTTCATCATACATTTTTTTAAAATTTAACTGTATTGTATTTCTCTTGTAGACATAAATCAATATAACGTTACCACGCTATTCAGATAGTCTGAAATAAAACTGAATGGAAACTCCTGAATGAATGCAAGTTCGAAGAGATTCACCATTCGCATTTCACTGGTCATCACTCAGACTCGAGCTCTTTCTAATGACATGAAGCCAAAGCGAAAGGGTGTGAGGCTTCAAAAGAGGATAAATCTAGAACACGCGCCAAAGGTTAGAGGCGAACTGACCAGTGGTCAAGCAAATCTTTTATATCACACTGCAATTTATTCCAGTCCTTTTATATGACGCCTCTTTGTATGAAAATCCTAAGATAGGTATGCAGATAGGGCAGTCATTCGTGTGCACGTTTTTTGGTTCGGAGAAAATCTGGAGAAAGATGATTGAGGTTCACTCATTTATCGGGATTAAGGCTCCGACTTTATCATAGAAGAGTTTGAACGAAGAAATTGTCATAAAAGCTTGTAATTATTAAATTGAAATTGTACCATAGTCCGTCTAGAAAGTATCCGGAATTCATTATTTTTCCTAATTTTAATATATCGAGTGATTTTTCAGAGTGATAGAACTTTAAATTGAAATAAAACACAATTAAATTATGATTGAAGCCAAATGTTATTTCATTTGAAAGATAATTTTATGACATTTATGTTTTAGAAATAATTTCCGGCATATGTCCACCACGACTAACTCTGAGGAACCGCATTCGACCAGACCAATTGGACCACTTTTTCGAGTAATTCTGGCCTTATTTCATCAATAACACGAGTTATGTTGGCTTCTAAGGCGTCGATTATTTCTGGTTTATCAGCATAAACCAATGACTTGACACAACCCCAAAGAAAATAATCCAGTGGAGTCATGTCGCATGATCTTGGAGGCCAATTAATTGGACCATTTCTCGAAATAATATTATCCCCAAATATTTCTTTCAATAAATCAATTGTTACGGAGGTACCATGAAGTCTAGCAATGGAAGGTGCAGAACTTCTTGAGAATTGTCCATATACGGCAATTTTGCTTGTTTACAGAGCCGTTCAACCATAAATGAGCTTCATCACTGAACACAATTTTACGATGAAAAATTGGATCAACTTCAAGCTGTTCTAGGGCCTAATCAGCAAATAAACGACCCTTATTATGGTCAAGTGGCTTTAGTTCTTGAACCAGTTGGAGCTTGTATGGGTGTGGACCAAGATCTTTACGTAAAATTTTCCATAGATACACAGAGTCCAACTTGTTGTGAACGTCGACGAATAGACAAATCTGGATCATCATTAACACTACGACTTACAGCAGCGATATTTTCTTCTGTACGCACAGTTCTGTGCCTTGTTGTTGTTGTTGCATCGAGTAGAGAAAATGTTTGACATTCAAATTTTGTATTAATACTTCTATCAAGTAAATCAGCTCTTCTTACTTTTTTATTTTATATATAAAATATGATTATATAAATATAATCATATTTTATTTTTATTTTTTCATTTGAAACCTAAAGGTTTCAAATTTCATTATATAAATATCATGTAAGTTAACTTAGACCATAAAATACTTTACAAGCTTTGTGTGCTTTTTGTTATGGGCATAGAACCTAGCATACCTTGGATTTCAAAGGTCTCTAACTTTAGTGTTCGTTCAAACAAGGATACCACGAGGTCTTAGGGGGGCAAGTGATTTATTGTTAATTGATTTAATGTGAAATTGGACTGAAGAAGACCTTATCTGAATTCTATTTGTTTTTTGAGGATGTGCAACATAATTTGAAAGATTTTTGAAGTAACTTATTAAAATATATTGAATATTTCTAATATTCTTAAAATTATGTGTTGTATTTTTGAAAAAGATTTAGTTTTCATGAATAAAAGATCAGAATTAAAATTATGGGAGGCTAACAGATTAAATCTGTAATTAAGTAGAAAACCTCTTCTTATTATTTTAGTAATTTCCAATAATAATTTATTTTTCTTTGAATTTTTTTAATTACTTTCGGTACTGTTTAATGAGTGTTAATTCTAGATGTCTATTAAATTGAATAAGTGTTTTTCTAAGACTGTTGATTCTGAAGTTTTCGAATAAAAATTTTTTTTGAAATTGAAATTTGTAGCAGGTTAACAGAATTTATCTGTATGATATTTAAAATTTTGTAATAATCCTTCTATGAAGAAGAAACCTCCTTCTATTATTTCTGATGAATTTCTTTGAATTATTCATACCAAGGCCTTCAGAAATAATTACGAAACGCCCTTCGGCCACAAATATAAATATTCATTCCACATACAAACGTGGCCACTTCGAAATTCACGTAACTTAACCAAAATTAATGAAAATTTTTTGAGGCCTCCATGTAAATCAAACCTGCCGGGACGAACATAACGAAAAAAAAGTTCCACCATAACTGAGAGATTAATAACACCTAACAGTAATGGGTAATTATTTTCTAGACAATCAACCCCCATGGAACTTGTGTAACGTATACCGCCACTCCCGGACTTTTTGTACCACGGACCCTTTTGATAACTCGCAGTTTTTGCCACGATACTCCGAGCAGTCGACCTCGACTAATTGTGTGCATCTTGATGCGGAAGGGTTGTGGAGAGAATCATCTTCTGATTCAAAAACGAACGTTGTACAGACAAAGAACCTTCTTGATGATAGGTGTTTGGAAGGGGTTCAACTACCGTATCTGTATCTGTACGGAGTACTGTAGGAGAGGGAGATTTGGCGGTTAACACAAGGGCTTGAAAGTGGGGAACATTCAGTTATATCTGGAGGTTCTGGAATATAAAAATTACTTTGCTGTGATAGCTCATCTGGGTAAAAGGTTGAAACAATATAAAAGATGGGCCATCTAGAATTCTCATTGCGGAACTGTTAAGGATAAATGTTATGCTAACCGTCCAGAAACGATCGATGCCTTAAAACGAGAAAACGATGTTACCATTCATGAGATTAAACCCCAAACAATCGACAATGTACTGAAGAATTGACCTGTCTGGGCGTTTTCTGCAAAAACTCATACGAAAATATTCCGCTAGACTAATTTATGTAGGCCACCTGTATAAGAAAGAATACAAGTAGTTGGCTACAAGAATTAATCTCGTTTTAGTTTATAAATTATGAAATTTGAATATTAAAATAGATTTAATCTGTTAGTCTCCTACAATTTTAATTTAGAATTAAATTAATGTCTTATAAGCACAGCTTATATTTAATAGGCGTATACAATCAAACCTCAATAAACGTCTATTAACTATAAGCTGTGCTTATAATACATTAATTTAATTCTAAAAATTTTTGAATAAAATTTTTTGAAATTGAAATTGTAGGAGACGATTAGGTCTGTTTTGATATTCGAATTTTGTAATATTCTTTCTATCAAGTAAAAAACCTATTCTTATTATTTTATTTTATTATAAATTATGATTTAACATATTAAAATCCTTTGATATTCTGGTTATGCATTCAAATTGATGTAAAACCATAAGTTCAAATATTTGGTGAATCTTGAAATATGTGTTGAACAGAATTACTTCCAGCTCTATGAAATTATTTATATTACCAATGGAGTTCTAATCATGGGAAAGCCACTCAGCCCTATTCTCGCTGAAATGTTCATGGATAATTAGGAATCAAAAATTCATTCGCACCCAATGAACAAATATTGGGTGTTTTTGTTAGGGTGATAGAACTTTAAATTGAAATAAAACACATTTAAATTAAGATTGAAGCCAAATTTGCTTTTACTTGAAAGATAATTTTATGACATTTATGTTTTAAAAATAATTTCTGGCATATGTCCACCTCGACTAGCTCTGAGGAACCGCATTCGACCAGACCAATTTTGGACCACTTTTTCGTGGTCTTTTTCAGGCCTTATTTCATCAATAACAAGTTGGGTTCCAAAGCGTCTATTGTTTCTGGTTAATCAGCATAAACCAATGACTTGACATAACCCCAAAGAAAATAATCCAGTGGAGTTATGTCGCATGATCTTGGAAACCAATTAATTGGACCATTTCTCGAAATAATGTTATCGCCAAAACTTTCTTTCAATAAATCAATTGTTACGCTAGCAGCATGAGGTGTAGCACCATCTTGTTAGAACCAAAACACTTCTGGGTCGATACCAATTAAATTTTGAAACAGATAATCATTGATCATCTATCTGTAACAAGCACCAGTCACTGAACCATTAGCTCCAGAATCGTTTTTAAAGAAATATGGACCGATGATGCCTCCCGCGTGTAAAACACACCATTAAGTGCATTTTTCAGGATGCAATGGAACCTGCAGAATTTCTTGAGGATTATTTTCACTCCATATACGGCAATTTTGCTTGTTTACATAACCGAAATACATATTAATTATACATAACAGAAATGAGCTTCATCACTAAACACAATTTTACGATAAAAAAGAGGATCAACTTCAAGCTGTTCAGGGCCCAATCAGCAAACAAACGACTTATTATGTTCAAGTGGCTTTAGTTCTTGACCAGTTGGATTTTGTATGGGTGTAGACCAAGATCTTTACGCAAAATTTTCCATGTGGTGTATGCACAGAGTCCAACTTGTTGTGAACGTCGACGAATAGACAAATCTGGATTATCATCAACACAGTGACTTACAGAAGCGATATTTTTTTTGTACGTACAGTTCTTTGTCTTGTTGTTGTTGTTGTTGCATCGAGTAGATAAAATGTTGTCCGAAATCTATCGATAGTTCGACAAAATAGCTGCTCTGATGGACTATTAAGTAGACCATAAATTTCACGAAGTGCTCTATAAGTTTGGCGAATAAAACACTGATTTTGATTATAAATTTCAACAATTTGTAAACGTTGTTGCGGCGTGAGTCTTTCCATGATAATTTGTCAATGCTTACTAAACAGAAATGTCAAAACAACATGGCTTCTACCTTCTGACAAATCACGGTTATTCCTATCGAAAGTTTTATTACTCTAAAAAAAAACACCCGATATTTCCTGTATGGGTTCAAAGTTTATTAATAATCTACACATTGTACTGTCATCAGTACAATGTAATACCCGGAGAAGCCACATTGTGGTGAAACAATTGTTGTAGTAGTATAAACATTTTTGTGGAAATAAATTACTGTCTCATATACATTTTTTTAATCAAACAAAGATAATAAATCAGGAGTCTATAAATGGACTTGCAGGGATTGCCAAATATTTGTCAGACTGGCAGATCGTTCAAGAAGAGAAAATACACGAACATCAAAAAAGTTACACTTCAAAGTACATTCAAAGTACGCCAACTATTTAGTAGAATTTGAACATAATTTCAATAACGAATACGAATTTATTCATATCGAGAGTAAAGGGTCAAAATTAACATTCTTAGAATCACTTGAAATAAACCGATATAATTCCCAAAAAATCCTCCTGAACGAACAAACAGATACCTTTATTCAATATCTTCATCTAGTTTGGAAACACCAGCCACAACCCCAATAACTTTTATTCCCATTGTCGGTTTCTCTTCACCTAATTGGGAATATCCAAATATCATTCTACCTTAAGTCCCATTTGCTGTAATACCTGACAATACATATACCGGGTGTTAAAAATAAACGTTTCAATATTTTGGGAGCTAATTCTAGACCTCAAAATAAGTACAAAGGGGCCGCAAATGAGCCGTGTTGGAGATATTAGCGATTTTCAGTTTTCAAAATATTAACTACTAGCACAAGCAAATATGATGAATAACAGAAGATATTTGATTTATTTTTGACTTCTAGTATTTTACAGAACATGTTCCATATGACCAGCGTCCATTTCAATGCAGGAAGTATATCGTCTCATGAAGGATTACCTACTCTTTCGAAAAGACCTGGTTGTGTTCGGATCATTTGACAGGATAGTTCAATGTTACAACTCTTCGATGTTATTCACTGACGTTGCATACACTAAACTTCTCAAATAACCAAGTCCAAAGGATTCAAATCGGGAGGTCTAGCGGGCCATGGCACTGGGCCTCCTCGTCCTCTCCATCTTTTGGGAAATGTTTGATCTAAATGTTCCCTAACAGCAAGTATTTAATGTTGAGGCGCTCCATCTTTCATAAACCAAATATTCATCCACTGATTTAAAGATACCACGCCTAGGAAATCGGGCAAGGTATTTTGAAGAAAGTTAAGGTATACAGC
Source organism: Megalocaria dilatata (assembly GCA_034642435.1). Taxonomy (NCBI): domain Eukaryota; kingdom Metazoa; phylum Arthropoda; class Insecta; order Coleoptera; family Coccinellidae; genus Megalocaria; species Megalocaria dilatata. The sequence goes on along the minus strand of CM067855.1, from coordinate 6,738,937 downwards.
TCCTAAAAGCCCAGATATTTATACCGAAACGCTGTAGATGCCTGGATTCATGAAGGGAGTGTAGATTTTCATCCGCCCAGATATGGCCTATATGTAAGTTAAAAATTCCATCCTTGGTAAAATCGGCTTCATCAGTGAAAAGGATATTAAAAATAAAATGCGGATGTTCAGGAGGATTAAGAGCTTGCACGCGTTGAATACGGAATGGATAGAGAAGTTGTTGATGCATAGTTCTCCAGACCGGGATTTTCAGTCAAAATATTAAAAATTTGTTCTTCAACTTCTGGAGTACTTACAGATCTTGGACGTCCAGTTTTTTTAAGGAACCAATTTCCCTCAATCGTTTAAAAACTTGATTGAACGTCACATGAGAAGGAAGCTGACGATCGGTATAAGCCTCTACATAAAGGCGACGTGCTTCCTAACACTCATTTCAATATTAGAATAAGCCGTTTCAAATTCAGGAATAATACCTGTTTCTCAACAACAAAGTGAAAGAAAATAAACAACTCGAATCGGAATAAAAGTACGTAAATTTCATATAAAAACCAAATTTTTCATGCCAGCTGTGATTTTTTTTAATGAACTGACTGAAAAACATTACAATTGTCAGTTCAGCAAGCAAGACGTCTGAAAGATAAAAATATGTCGAATATCGTATTTGGTTGCGCTAGTAGTTAATTTGGAAACCGAAAAATGCTTATATCTCCGAAACGGCTCGTTTGCGGACACAATGTTTATATTAACTTTTTTACTTAGTTTGAGGTCTATAATCAGCTCCCAAAATATTGAAACTTTGGTTTTCAAGACCCGGTATAAGAACCTACGTAAGTTTTCACACAGTATCAGTTGAAATGTAGGACAGGTGTAAGCCACAGTGTGGCGAAACAATGGTCGTTTAGCAGTAAAAAGTTTGTGTGAATTGAATTTTATTTACTAACTGTAAGTTCAAGTTGACAATTTAGCTTAAACTTACAGATTCTAATTAAAACAAATTGTAGAAATTAGTATAAAAATATATATAACATATTTTCTTGTGACTCCAGTTTCGGGAAATGAACCATCCCGTCATCAGACAACTGAAGACCTAACAGTGGTACAGAGGTATTTAAACAAAAGTGATAAATATTTTGAATATTTCAATAGATTCTAGATAACACCTAATAGTCGTTCAGTGGTTTACAAGCGGAACTAACAGATATGGGAATGTCGGCAATCGACAAAGAAGGTTGCTGAACAGATGGTACCCATTTAAATATCTCAAATAATTTTTGGGGTTACATAGCTCCGTACAGTCATCCATTATTTTTACGTTATTTATTGTATATCTCAAATATTTGGATTTACATAGCTCCATACAGTCATTCATTATTTTTTAAATTATTTTTATTGTGAACGAAATTGAAAATTTCAATAATCAAGTTTCTTTTCATTTGAATCTACATGTAAAGTTTTCTTAAGATTTTCTTTTGTCGAAAGGAATTACCGTTTTCTAAAGAATGAGTGGCAAAAGTTGAATTTTTGTTTACTTTTCATTAAGTTCATTTTATGTTCGTTGAAAAAGGTTTTAAACAGATGTTACTTTTTGAATATCTCAAATATTTTCGATTCACATAGCTCCGTACATGTATTCATTATTTTAACATTATTGTTATTGTGAACTAATTTGAAAATCACGTTCCGCTTGTAAACCTCTGTACCACTATTAGGTATTACCTAGAACCTATTGAAATATTCAAAATATTTATCACTTTTATTTAAATACCTCTGTACCACTGTTAGATCTTCAGTTGTCTGATGATGGGATAGTTCATTTCCCGAAACTCGAGTCACAAAAAAATGTGTAATATATATTTTTATTTGTAGTAAAACATAGTAATTTCTACAATTTGTTTTAATTATGATCAACTACCAAATGGTAACGGCTGAAACAATTCAGTATCTTACAGATTCTACTTAAGATATTCAACTTTACAGTAGAAAGACGACTTGCGCAGTATATGGGTGGCCATAAACGGGAAATTACATCATAAGCGAATAAAGTTCGAAAGTTATGAAAGTCATTGTTACAGCAAAAACCGCAGACACCGACACAGCTTCTCTCACACCATCTCTGCAAACACAATACAACATCTCAGCGGGAATTCCAACATCTAATCTCCATGTGAACCGTCCAATCAGCCGATCGAGATTCACGATCAACCCCATCCCCTAAGCGAATGTAAATAAATCACACATATGCATCGACGTAACCAAATTCCGATACAAAGCGCTCTGCGTACTCTACTTTAAACGAACGTACCCCTATTTGGATTATAAATCTTGAGGCAGAAGTTTCTGGTGATCTTCGTTACCCTTTACTTCCACCCCTCATTGTTAAGGAAATACGTTATCCCGAGGATGGACTCTGTCTATTCTTTATCGGAATCGAATTTTCTCTACATGCTGGATTCGGTCCGTTACGAATTTACGACGCAGGTAGTTATTTTTTAAGGTTGAGGCTAGCGAGGCTCCGTTATACGTCAATCTGATTTAAATAAGTGCTAGTATTCTGGAGTAAGTGAAACCCTAACTGTGTCCAGATGGATCGCTATGGATATGGAAGAGTCTGCAGGAATTAAGTTCCTTCAGAAAAGTCTATCGAGGAGATTTTTATAGTTTATTACTCTTCTATCTTGAAATTCAGGATACGAAGAGGATAAATTTGCGCTTTAACAAGGTTGTGCACGGAATTTGTTCCTAAAATCCTCCTTTGTCTCCTTTGTCATTTTTGACAGACATGCAACATTTTACAGGAGTGTGAGCTGTAATAGAATGTTCTACAAATCGAGACAGTGTAACATACATCTGTATAACAATTCAATACTCAAACAAACTCTATAAGGTTTTGTCGATCACAGGGGTAAATTGCAGACCAGATATGCGCACGTTTCAAACTTGTTGGTTTTAATTAGTGCAATGAATGCCAGCTTCTACAAATCAGTCAAGTATCTATATTCGTTATACATAGAGACACTAAGGTAATAATTATACACTAGCGACATCTAGAGTATGCAAACACTGTAACGTGAAAATATCGGCAATATATTTCTTTACTTGAATTAGTTGGCAAAGGTATGTCTTGTATGTATACTCTATAACGGCTATAGATACTTGACAGATTTGTGGTCGCTGGCATTCATTGGCATAGCTCACACCCCTCTTTTGATATAACGAATTATTCAGAATAAAGCTTCAATTTTCGAAAAAAAACCCATAAACTAATTTGAACTCCTAACAATAAATCAATTGTTGTTGGAACCAAAACACTTCTGGGTCGATACCATTCTAATTTTGAAACAAATAATCATTGATCATCGATCTGTGACAAGCACCATTCACTGTAACATTAGCTCCAGCATCGTTTTTGAAGAAATATGGATCGATGATGCCTCCAGCCTGTAAAGCACACCATACTGTGCATTTTTCAGGATGCAATGGAACCTGCAGAACTTCTTGAGGATTGTTTTCACTCCATATGCGGCAATTTTGCTTGTTTACATAGCCGTTCAACCAGAAATGAGTTCCATCACTAAACACAATTTTACGATAAAAAAGTGGATTAACTTCAAGCTGTTCTAGGGCCCAATCAGTAAACAAACGACGCTTATTATGGTCAAGTGGCTTTAGTTCTTGAACCATTTGGATCTTCTATGGGTGTAGATTAAGATATTTACGCAAAATTTTCCATGTGGTGGATGCACAGTGTCCAATATGTTGTGAACATAGACGAATAGACAAATCTGGATCACCATTAACACTATGTCTTACAGCAGCGATATTTTCTTCTGTACGTACAGTTCTGTGTCTTGTTATTGATGTTGCATCGAATAGAGAAAATGTAGTCCGAAATCTATCGATAGTTCTACAAACGAGCTGCTCTGATGGACGAGTAGGTAAATCATAAATTTCACGAAGTGCTCTATAAGTTTGGCGAATAGAACACTGATTTTGAAAATAAATTTCAACAATTTGTAAATGCTGTTGCGGCGTGAGCCTTTCCATGATAGTTTGTCAATGCTTACTGAACAGAAATGTCAAAACAACATGGCTTTTACCTTCTGTCAAATCACAGTTATGCCTATTGAAAGTTCTGTCACTCTAAAAAAACACCCGATATATGGAAAGATATAAATGAAAGCATATGTCAACGTAGGAGTTCCTCAAGGAAGTAACCAGGGACTCTTTTTATTTCTGATATAAATCAATGAACTCGACCTCTCAGATTTTTGTCTCCGAAAGAATTTCTTGAAGTTTCGTTCGATTGTCACCTGAAATGGAATGATCATGTAAGTTAGGTCAACAAACAACTCAATAAAGTTTTGTACATGATCAGGGTATTGGCAAGGAGAATGGATATAGTTTCACTTGTGTCATATGGGGTGGAAGCAGTGATTTAAATAGATTATTCATTCTGCAGAAATACGCCTTGAGGGCAATAATAGGATTGAAATATAAAGAATCATGCAGAAGTCATTCTATGCTCACACTTCCGGGACTATATGTTTTAGAATGTCTGCCATTTGTGAGAAAACATCACCATTGTTTTAATGATCTGTTGAATAAAAACAACACAAGACGTACCGTTCCATACTACTTACCGAGGCATTCCTTGACAGTTACTGAAAGAAACACAAAAAATGTGTGTATAATATTGTTCAATGTACTACCTAAGGTGTTCATCAATCTTATTTAAGAAAATTCAAAATCGATATAACTTAAATTATTGTAGATATAGAACCATATTAGATTAGGGAATTTATGGAATATTCTTTCAGATCCTGTTGAAGTTGTGATATTTTTTGACGGTTCCCTCTTTTCATTTGTATGAAATTGCATTGATTATGAGAATAAAGTTTATGTTATGTTATGTTATAAATGAACCCCCAAGTACCACAATTATTTTTGTATAATATTTTAGCTTTAATTGAGTTAGGGTTATGTAGTAGTTATGTTGTCTTTATGATATTTAAAATGTAGACAGATGGGACACATGTGCAAAATGAGCTTCCAAAGCTGCGGCTTTATGTGAATCAATGTATACTTATTAAATTATATTGAATCTGATGAAATAAAAGCATACAATGATAATGGAATCCCACAGGGTGATGATATGTACATCATCCAAAAACTATCCTCACTCTTCCGCTTCAATACTTTATCAGATCATCCTGATATCTTGCAAGGGTTCCTAGACCATGCCTTCTTTCCTCAAAGCTCCGAAGGGCGGTGTTTGTTAAATTAATGATGGTGTCCGAGGAGGCCATGACATGTGGTCACGTGATGTATGACCCAAGGCGGCGGATTAGCGATGACAATTTAATTATACGAGGTTTACTTAAGAGTGGACCTACGGAATTACTAATGAAAATTTACTCATTTATTTCATCCTCTACATTAAACAACTTGTCATATTTGTTTCGTCAACAGTTTGCGAATATGAATCGTAACGTGTTAGAAGTTCGAGAAACAGTTTTAATTCCTGGAGCCAATTAAGTTGGGTAAATATAATATCTGGAGCCTGGCCGGACCTTGCTGATGGAGATATGATTTGAATATTATCTTGGCTCGGATTTACATAGGATCTGCATAAGAATGGATTCGATGGGGAGGTTTAATAATCTGAAGAGATGGGATTCCGCCTCAATCAGATGATTGGCTGTGCGTTCGTTTCTTCAAACTGTTAGGCTTTGGAGGCGAAGACGGGTTTCGTTTTCATGATTCAGATTTGAATTAACCCCTAATATGCACTTAACTTGATTTTTACTCGTACTCGTATATATTTAATTGAATCACTCTATACTTGATGAAAATCCATATTAAATAATATTATTCCGATTGTTATTATAATACAACGAATGTTACGTTAACATAATAGCATCTTCAGGTGGGTAGTATATCTGAAATTTTTGAATAACTCAATATCGGGTGTTTTTCTTCAGAGTGATGGAACTTTCGATAGGGATAACTGTGATTTTACAGAAGGTAGAAGCCATGTTGATTCGATATTTCTATTTAGTAAGCATTTACAAATTATCATGGAAAGACTCACGCCGCAACAACGTTTACAGATTGTTGAAACTTATTTTCAAAATCAGCATTTCGTGAACTTTATGGTTTACATAATCGTCCATCAGAGCTGCTTTTTCGTCGAACTATCGATAGATTTCGGACAACATTTTCTCTACTCGATGCAACAACAACAACAACAAGACTGCTGTAAGTCATAGTGTTAATGATGATCAAGATTTGTAGACGTTCACAACAAGTTGGACTCTGTGCATCCACCACATGGAAAATTTTAAAGATCTTGATCTACACCCATACAAGATCCAACTGGTTCAAGAACTAAAGCAACTTGACCATAATAAGCGTCCTTTGTTTGCTGATTGAACCCTAGAACAGCTTGAAGTTGATCCACTTTTTTATCGTAAAATTGTGTTTAGTGATGAAGCTCATTTCTGGTTGAACGGCTATATAAACAAGCAAAATTGGCTTATATGGAGTGAAAAAAATCCTCAAGAAGTTCTGCAGGTTCCGTTGCATCCTGTTAATGCACGCTGGAGGCATCATCAGTCCATATTTCTTTAAAAACGATGCTGGAGCTAATGTAACAGTGAATGGTGCTCGTTACATATAATAATAATGAAAAAATGCCAAATTTGTTTCCTTTGATGTGAAAAACTTATTTTCTAGTATACCGGTCAGTGAAACCATAAAATTAGTGGATGATTTATTACTCCAAAAACGAACTAATCTTGTTGTAAAAACAGAGCCTAGAGCCTTAAACGTTTGCCTAGATCAAAATTATTTTATGTTCAACGGCTCGTTTTATCTAGACGAAAAAAGTCTAACAATGGGGAACCCATTAAGCCCCTTGTTATCATAAAAATTCATGGATCACGTAGAAATCAATATCCAAAAACTCCCATATTTTAAAGATTTCGTTTATTGGTACCGCTATGTAGATGATATAATTTGTTTATTTGATGGCACAAATAGACAACTTGGTTTATTTTTGGAATCTATCAATAAATTATATCCAACAATTGAATTCACACAGGAAGATGAAGTAAATAATAGAATCAATTTCTTAGATTTAAAAATCACCAAAATTAATAATAGACATGACTTTTCCATATACAGAAAACCTACACATACAGATGGTACGATTCATTATACTTCAAATCATCCATTTTCACAAAAAATTGTCAGCTTATAATAGTATGCTTTATAGATTGGTTAACATACCTATGACGGAAGAAAATTTTGACAAAGAGTATAAAATTATTAAACAAATAGCTTTCAATAATGATTTTAATCCGTTAATTGTAGACAATTTGATTGATAAAATAAATTACAAGAAGGCAATATCACTTGTATATCCAAAATTTCAAAATTCAAATGAAACCAAATTTATTTCATTAACTTACATAGGCTAAAAATCTGAAAAGATTGCTAGATATTTAAAGAAAAAAGAAAAATATAACATCTCTTTTAAAACTATTAATTCTTTGGGCAGCTTAATAAAAAATAATAAAGACGTCATTCCTAAAAACAAAAAATCAGGAGTTTACAAGTTAACATGTAGTGATTGCCCATGTGTATATGTGGGACAGACAGGCCGTTCATTCCAAACAAGGATACGAGAACATGAAAAATGATACATTAATAATAAACCGAATTCAACATATGCCAACCATTTGTTAGGGACTGGCCATAATTTTAACATGAACTATCAAATATTACATATTGAAAACAAAAGTCAGAAATTAAATCTGTTAGAAATTTTAGATTTAAATAGATCCCCCCCTACTTAATATTTATAATTGTTTCGGTCTTTACTTGACGGAAATTCATCTTGAAAATATGAATAAAAACAATATTCTAATTTCCGCTAATATTTTATTAACACTACGATCGTTACGTCATACCATGACTTCTTCAGGTGAGTATTACAAGATACTGAGTATACCATGAACAAGAACTTCATTTTATAGTACATGTATATAACAAAAATAGAGGGGGTGAAGAGAGTTTTACAATTCTTTTGGGAAACTGAAAAATGGTTCAAAAAAGATTCAACAAAGGGGAGTTACTTAATTCTGTTTGGTTATTCAATAATATTTTTTTTTATGATATCTATTAATTTCTAAAGTTTCTAACAAGTTTATTCTAAAACTTTTGTTTTCTGAGTGTAAAATTTCAAAGTTACTATTAAAACTATGTCCTGTGTCTAGAAGGTGCTCTGCGTAGGTTGATTTTCCCTTTTTGTTACAATAGCATTTTTCATGTTCCCTGAGTCTCGTCTGGAACGATCTTCCTGTCTCACCAACATATACAAAATGGCAAGTACCGCAAGTTAACTTATAAACACTTGATTTCTTGTTCTTAGATGTTTTATCTTTATTATTTTTTATTAGTTTTCCTAGGGAGTTATTTGTTTTATAAGAAATTCTAAAATTGTGATTCTTCTTTAAATATCTAGCTACCTTTTCTGTTTTTGGTAGCTGGATATTTAAAGAAGAATCACAATGATTTCTTGTTCTTAGATGTTTTATCTTTATCATTTTTTATTAGTTTTCCTATGGAGTTATTCGTTTTATAAGAAATTCTAAAATTGTGATTCTTCTTTAAATATCTAGCTACCGTTTCTGTATTTGGTAGCTGGATATTTAAAGAAGAATGACAATTTTAGAATTTCTTATAAAACGAATAACTAATAAATAATAAAGATAAAACATCTAAGAACAAGAAATCAGGTGTTTATAAGTTAACTTGCGGTGCTTGCCATTTTGTATATGTTGGTCAGACAGGAAGATCGTTCCAGATGAGACTTAGGGAACATGAAATATGTTATTGTAACAAAAATTCTCCACCACATGTGATGATAATATATATGTCTATAAAGTGATACAGTGTATTCAGTACATGTTTTAAAATTGAATTCTAAATGTTTTTATGAGATTTATTCATATTAAAATCTGTAGAGGTTCTGGAGAATTAATGCCAGCTATTATTCTGTGTAATGTATTTATTATTTTTAGTGAATTTATTGAGGTTTGTGGAAATTGAATTTCATTTATTACCAGTGCTCTTGAACAGGCGCTCAAAATGTAGTTTGAAGTGGCAATTGAATAAGACAAATTAAAGGTTCAACTAATGGGAATAATTAAATCGTTACCAGTTAATCTAAAGCCTCTCCTGCACGGATCGTTCTTGAGGAGTAATTAGGATCACATCTAGTTTTTCCACTGGAGGGCATATTAATTATCTCTGATCAGCGAAAACGTGTGTAGTAAGGTGGCCGTAAGTGGCGTAAATGTCCGCTAATAAATCGTACAAGATGAGTGAAGGGCTCCAAGAGCACTCTCTGCCTTGTAATCCCTTTATAAAAGGATGGATAGCCGATGTGACCCGTGCCAAGTGCAGAGGTCGACTGACCAAGGGCGCCACTGTCCGCTCACCCTTAATTTCCTACCGCCAGGCTTTTATGTTTCACACTTGGGGCACACGCGGGGAAATTATACGAGTTTTTTACTGGCCAAAGTTCAAAGTTGACTCATTCAGGATGTTTCTTTCGGATTTTGTTGATTTGAGTTTTCACGATTCGGTATTTTAGGGTTGTTGAATTAATTTATATCCTCTTGTTCTTCTTCATTCGGACATGTTCTTTTCGATAATGTAAATTTTTTTTAGGCGGAAAATTGAATGAACAACGTTGACATTTCTATTTGAATCTTGTTTCAAACTTGGCTCAGTAACCAATGTGATAATTTGGCCCAACTCTTCCATATACAGGATGTCCCAGAAGTCGACGTCAAGCCGGAATGGGATAACAGGCTGAGTCAAAAAAAATATGAGTCGTGTGCTTTTCAAATTATATTGCATTTTTTATTATTCGAGAAAATGCACACCCTGTGCTGATTTTTGAATTTCTGTTGCTACAATTTTTTACTTTCTTCAAATTTAGTTTTCCTATATTATCCCGAATGGTGCTTCTGTAACCCGTGATCTTTAATTCTAAGCCAATTACTCCAGCTTGGAAAATAATGTCACTTTTCGCCGAACTAAGTATTCAAAATTAATATTTCGCACAACTTTAACTGACTGTACTGAAAAAAAACTGTATTACATCAGTTTGACAAATCATTTTAAAAGTAAGCGCATTTATTATGGTTTCTAAAATGGTATAATACTTACTACATTATTTGTTAGATCGGTAAGAAAAACGGTCTTTTTTAAAGAAATGCAGTTTCAAACAATTTCTTCGAACTTTCTAAAAATGATTCTACTTTAAGAATCTGGTTTAAACGAGATAGGGTGAGTTCTTCCATAAAGTGTGGCCGAAACAGATAGTGACGCCACTATTTGGTATTGGCACAAATAAACGCAATATAGATCAGTAGGCTACGCCCCTTGGTCTACTCAGCATCTTACCGTATTTCATCGTGTTATTTGTGTACTTACGACTATTGGCTTCGTTTATGAGATTTGTTAACTTGTGATTTGGATAGTTTTGATCTCTTTACGACGAACTTTGATTTTATCTGGACTAATCTGTGATTATGTATTGCCATCATGTCCGTGCAAACCACACATGAATATGCCAACATGAACCTCATTTATGGGGAATGCAGATGTAACGCCAGTGCAGCTTTGAGAATGCATCGCGAGAGATACTCCTTATCCAGATCATCGAGTTTTTACGAATATTCACCATCTACTCTTCACAGCGGGCCGACTTCCAAACAAAGTACATGGTGAAGGAAGAATTTCCTTTCCTTAAGACGATATTCAGCTTCAAGCAGTTGAGGAAGATTCCAGTACTTCGCTACTTGAAATTCAGGGAAGCACAGCTCACCCACTATTGAAAAACATAAGCTCCACCCATGTACAGCGAGTACAAGCTCTGTTACCTCGGAATTATGAACCTGGGGTTGCGTTTTGCCAAACCATACTACAAAAGAACCGGGAAGGCCCACAGATCTTAGAAAAAATATTGTGGTCCGATGAATCAACATTTAAAAAAGATGGTTACATGAACCTACACAATTTACACTAGTGGCACGTAGAAAATCCGAATTTGATCAGACAAGATAGATCTCAATATCGTTTTAAATTGAACATGTGGACTGAAATTTTAAACGGAAGAGCATAGGACCTTTTGAGTTCAGCCCGTTCACCTGATTCGAATCCCTTAGTTTTTTTTAGTGGGGAGCAGTGAAGGAAAAAAATGCATTCAAAACAAATTGAAAATGTAGCTGAGCTTCGGGAGAGAATTAGGGAAGCAATGCAATTCGTCAATAACGGAAGATTCGCTCGTCTGATGTCCCGATCTTTTTTAAGAAGATATCGTGCATGTATTTCGGTTGAATGTAATCGACACTTTTCTTAGACGGATGATGACTGGGGTGAGAAATGGGTTGCATACAACAATATTGTGCGAACACGATAGTGGTCAAAGCACAGTGAAGCAGCTCAAACAGTGGCCAAACCATTTGGTAGAACTGGAGAGGAATCATTTATTATGAGTTGCTTCCATATGGCCAAATACTAAATTCGTATCTCTGCTGTCAATAACTGGACCGTTTTATGTAACCGATTGACCAGAAACGGCCAGAACTGACCAACAGAAGAGTTGTTATATTTCACTAGGACAACGCCAGGGCACACATGTCTGTAGTGACTCGCCAGAAACTCCAGAAGCTTGGTTGGGAAGTTTTAAAGCATCCATAATATAGTCCGGATCTGGCATCAAGCGAATACCATCTTTTTGTCGCATTCCAAAATTTCCTAAGTGATAAGAAATTAGCATCAAGAGAGGATTGCGAAAATCGACTACTAGAGCCAATAACGACCAAGAATCCTATGAGAGGGGCATTATGAAGCTATCTTCAAAATACCAACAAATTCTGGAACAAAATTGTGCTTATTTGACCCAAATCGAAAGATCCGAAACATGTCAAATGCGGTCTTGAAATTCACGAGAAAATAAGGATTTTTCCTCAACCTATTATATGAACTCCATCAATCAAGATGGCGGCGTTTGTAACGTTAAAAAAACGCTAATTTCAATCGCTAAAAAATGCTTCAATATTAAACTAGGACCATTGAGAAGTTTGGATGAATGAAAGTCGACGCTGTTATCTCAAGAAGCGTAGAATTTCCCAGATTACTTTCTTTCGTACTGTGAGGTTTCACGAAGAGACACAAAATCGTGGAATATTGAATTGTTATTGTTTCTTATAAGACGTATAATCAGAGCGTCTTATACTACTCTGTCAAGAAAGTACCGGGAATTTTCAATTAAAACAACATTTTTACATTTAATCGTCAAAATTTATTGGGTCGCCTTCAAAATAGGCTCCATTTGCTCCAATACATCTATGCCAACGGCACTTCCAATTATCGAAACATTTTTTATAGGCGCTTTCCGGGATGGACTTTAGCTCTCGCGCCGAATTTTGTTTTATGGCTTCAATCGACTCAAAACGGGTGCCACGAAGGGGCAATTTTAGTTTTGGGAAGAGGAAAAAGTCGCAGGGAGCCAAATCCGGCGAATACGGTGGTTGCTGAAGCACGTTGAGTTTTTGGCGAGAAAGTCAGTCACAATCGTAGCTCGGTGAGAAGGCGCGTTATCGTCATGCAAATCCATGAGTTGTTCGCCCACAAATTTGGCCGCTTCTTTCATGTGCGGACGGACAAAATCGCTAGCGCAAACTAGAGCGTTTTAGTCTAATTTTCTTCTATCTTTTTATCCTAGCCCCTGATGTGGTGGGTTAGCGATTTTGGTTTCACGTTATGTAAAACGAATAGAGCGTATTACCTTCTTACGTTAACGGTTATTTGAGCATGTTAGGTTGGGATTTGTACAGTAAGAACTTCAAAGCCTTGAACGTAAACATTTCAAAGGGGTTCATCATTTAAAAACGAAAAAATGGAAGTGTTAATTTCATGGATGCTACCCCTATTTCAGACGAGAAATATCAAATTTGTACTTGTACTTTTTGTATACAACCCGTTCCAGTTTGCATATTAAGAATTCGATATTCGCGTCAATACATCCGTTACTTTCCCAGCCGTTCCACCCTAGAAAAATAGAATCAATTTCCTTCCCATCGGGACACGCAGCAACGAAGCACAAGTTAACTCAATTAGAAATTCAAATGCGACGAAAACTTACCCGATCGTACCGTGTAATGGACGTGAATTGAAATGTAATCTTTTCGTAGTGACCTAAATCAAACACCGGACATTTCCGATTGGGTTTGAAGAGTAGCCACTCGGCCAGGTAACTTCCCAGAGGCAGAAAAGGATTGTAACAATATAGCGCATAAATTCGTTCTTATTGTGAACGGTGAAAAGATACGATGTCCGTTGGAATTTATTATGGAAAACAGTGGGTTGTGTTTCATGTACGATTAAGTACGAATGGGGCAAGTTTCTAATCTTCCTTATCGAGGTGTCATCGTATAAGTTTTCAAGTAACGATTCTGTCGCAACTAGTATTCTGGGATCATCGTAATTGTTACAACTTTGTCCAATTGGATTCTAAGTCCCCTCGGTAAGTGTTGGAAAGATATTAGATTATCTCCCGATCTAATACATGAAACTCTATGCATTTCCAGTTGAATGATATAATCCCTAGAAATTTATTCCAGAGTATTCATCGTTGCATTTCATTGACGTTAAAGTGACAACTGACATATCGGGTTTTTTTTAGAGTTATAGAACTCTAAATTGAAATAAAACACATTTAAATTATGTTTGAAGCCAATTTTTTCATTTATTTGAAAGATAATTTTATGGCATTTATGTTTAAAGACTAATTTCCGGCATATGTCCACCACGACTAGCTCTGAGGAACCGCATTGGACCAGACCAATTTTGGACCACTTTTTCGAGTACTTCAGGCCTTATTTCATCAATAACACGAGTTATGTTGACTTCCAAAGCGTCTATTGTTTCTGGTTTATCAGCATAAACCAATGACTTGACATACCCCCAAAGAAAATAATCCAGTGGAGTTATGATCTTGGAGACCAATTAATTGGACCATTTCTCGAGATAAGGTTATCGCCAAATCTTTCTTTCAATAAATCAATTGCTACGGTTGCAGCATGAGGTGTAGCACCATCTTGTTGGAACCAAAACACTTCTGGGTCGCTACCATTCAAATTTTGAAACAAATGATCATTGATCATCGATCTGTAACGAGCACCATTCACTGTAACATTAGGAACTTCTTGAGGATTGTTTTCACTCCATATACGGCAATTTTGCTTGTTTACATAACTGTTCAACCAGAAATGAGCTTCATCACTAAACTCATTTTAACGATAAAAAAGTGGATCAACTACAAGCTGTTCAAGGCCCAATCAGCAAACAAACGACGCTTATTATGGTCAAGTGACTTTAGTTCTTGTGCCAGTTGGATCTTGTATGGGTGTAGACATCATTAACACTATGACTTACAGAAGCTATATTTTCTTCTGTACGTACTGTTCTTCGTCTTGTTGTTGTTGCATCGAGTAGAGAAAATGTTGTCCGAAATCTATCGATAGTTCGACGAATAAATTGCGCTGATGGACGATTATGTAAACCATAAATTTCACGAAGTGTTCTATAAGTTTGGCGAATAGAACACTGATTTTGAAATTAAATTTCAACAATTTGTAAACGTTGTTGCGGTGTGAGTCTTTCCATGATGATTTGTCAATGCTTACTGAACAGAAATGTCAATACAACATGGCTATTACCTTCTGTCAAATCACAGTTATCCCTATCGAAAGTTCTAGCACTCTAAATAAAACACCCTATACTTCCTGCATTGAAATAGACGGTGGACATATGGAACATCTTCTGTAATTTATCTTATTTGCTTGCGCTACTAAACGGCTCATTTGCAGACCCATGTTTATATGAAACTTTTTACTTATTTTGAAGTATAGAATTAGCTCCCAAAATATTGAAACGTTGATTTTCAACACCCGGTATATTGATAATTCCGTATATCTAAATTTCTAAGACATTTTATTTAATTTTAAACAGTTTTCAAAACATTTTTTAGATCAAATTTAAAGAGGCTTCAGATAGTTGACCCAATTATTGTCTGAAATGGTTGAAAAAATTCTTCCAAGTAATTTTCAATTAATATTAAGAATTTTCTTTAATTCATGAAATAATTCAATTCCTACGTCTGAATTAACACTTGTCTAGCTTATCAATAAATTAGTTGAAAATGGGTTTCAAACTTTGTACCGAGAAAATAAACACAAGGACACAAAAAATAGCGAGGTGGGAAAATAAGTATTTCTTTGACGCACATAAAAAATTTCTTAAAAAAGGTAACAAAATTCAAATTGATCGAACCCACCGCGTTAAACGTCCAACCCAACACAACGTCCTAAATAAATATAATCGCAACGACATATTTAATTTAAATTAATACGTAACCTGCGGAATAGAGCCGTTTTCTCATCGAACCAATCTAGATCTAGTGTCTTGTCCAAACAGACGCAGCGTCGAAGACAAACCACTGGACACGCATTTGTGTATGTGGAGGATTAATGGTCAATTCCGTCTTTAAATTGAATTTTAATTGACAAAGGATTTGGCCGAAATTGGATTCCCTGTAATGCCCGGATAACTGTTCAGTTTAAGTGCTAAAAATTCCCGGGACTTGATTTGCAATTAAATGAAGATTTCGGGTGCGTGTTTCGGGTCCTCGGGCGGAACTAGAACTGAAAGAACGCGATTTGGTCCTTTTACAGCTTCGAGTGGAATTTGGCGACAGCAAAGGTGTTTGGGAGGCATCCAGAATAATATTGCTTCTATTTATACGGCAGAACTACAATGTACCCTTTGGTTCAATTATTTACGAAGGATAAACCTAAAGAAGAACCACAAATTTACAATACGATAAACTACACTGCTCAAAAATTCAAGTGGATAATTTGCGTTAATATAATAATATGAAATGATATATTAAGTTAAATCTCTACTTACAGTTAACCTACCTGAAATGGCAAGAATAAACAAGACTGCTTTAGAGAGCAATCAAATCACGGCACTTAACCCCTGTCATGGTTGCGTTTGTAAGAATAATAACTCTTCACCCATGAAAACGAATGCCTCCCCAACCGCACAATGAATCGCCACTGAAAAGAATTGTTCATTATAGTGAGACTATATTCTCACCAAATCAACAATCGCCCATTAGATTGATACAGACGAAATCGGGACTCATCCGTGAACATGCAAGATCTCCTAACTGTGCGCGTTCCACAACTACAACCCGCTTCTTCCTACTCAATCGCGATTACTTGGCGGATCTTCTTGCCTCAAATTGAAACTCTGCAACCTATTCCGGATTGTTTGGCCAGAATATATCCTACCAGTAGCTTGCCAGAATAATCTATCAATTCGGGATGCTGTGCAGTTAACCGTACTAGCCGATTTTGTAGCTTTTGCTCTTCCACCCCATGAGTATATACAGCAAACCTACTCATACGATGGCTATTCCACGCTCTACTTACTATACTTCGTGAAACCTCGAGACGCTTATAAACTTTTTGTCGATTTAAACCTTCGTTTAACCAACACACTAATTGTTCAAGTTGGACGGCTTCTGAGGGCATGTTAAACTCGTGAAAATTATTCCAAAACTGATACAACACCAGATCCATTGCAATATTTCTATATCCACATACGGACCACAAGAAAAGATCATACATCTACAAGAAATGAGTTTCTTCTAATTAAACAATTCAGTGTCATGAAGAACCTATTTTGTGTGTGTAATACTTAAACATACGTCTCTATAGACATGGTATGTACAGCAACAATTTTCTACCCATCAAAAATTTCATGGGGAGTCAGGTACAATTTTGTCTAAGAAGACACGTAAGTATATATAAATAAAAATGTATAAAACAAAACATTACTCAAACAAACAATGAATAAATAAAATTGGCCAGACAACGTACTTCATAAAAATATATATTTTTTAAAAGTATCATTCAGGTAGGTATTCATGTATTGAGTAGTATGCTTTATTCATTAGGAGACATTTCAGTTCATTCTCAAGCTTTATTTCACTTAATTCCTTCATTCTGGACGGCAGTTCGTTGAAATGTTTATAGCTAGATGACTTACATTTAACTATGATACTTTTATACGATGGTATGGTATGATGAAGTTGTTTTTGTTTCTAGTATTATAGTTGTGATTATAGTTGTTTTCCAACAGTATGTCCTTATTATCATGGGTGTACATTACACAGGTAAGTATAAGAATGGACGTCACGGTAAGAATTTTTTCTCTGGGCAATAGAACTCTACAGCTATATCTACTACCACTTACGCTACATAGTATTCTCAGTATCTGCTTCTGTTTTATGAATACTTTCTTACTTTCAGACAAATCCCCCCAGAAAAGAATGCCGAAGTTAAGGACACTAAGAAAGTAACTGAAGTAAGTAATCTTGGCTGCTTCAACTCCCGCTATTTGCTTCATCTCCTAACTACATAGGTAGCTCTGGACAACTTAGGAATCATATAATCAATGTGGACAGAAAACTTGAGATTTTATTGCAAAAAGACTCCAAGTAGTCTCGTGTGATTGTCCGAAGACATCTTTGGTTCAAACAGTAGTCTCTGTGTTTTATCACTGTTCATCATCATTTTGTTTTTTCGCTGAACTTTCTTTTCTACTTCCTGATTGTCCATCTCCTTATCCAGAAAAGAAATGTCATCAGCTAGGAGGACGGTTTGATCTGATTTCACATTAGCTGACAAATTATTCATGTATATCACAAACAAAAGGGGACCCAACACAGAACCCTGCGGTACACCATGACTCACAGTCTTTCAAGAAGAAGACCTGCCTCCCAAGCTTGTTTGTCAGATAACTTTTCATCAGGTCAAGAGCCTCACCTCTGATTACATAATATTGAAGCAAGATCGATTGAATTACCTTGTATTTTACATCTTTCTGAAATACTTGCTCCGATGTAGGTATTTGTACAATTCATCTGGTCTAAGATTTGTTTCATCCTTACGCACTTGATTTTTGTTTTCCCTATTTATCAATTCCCATATAATATTAGGAGTACAAAAAAGTTTCCGTCGTTTTATTGTAGATGGCGCGGCACGGAGTTTCGGTTAGCTTTCGCAGATGATAACCGGCTTAAAAAATAGTTTGGACGTTCAAAAACAACATAACCTATTGATATCATTGATTTTATATTGGTAAAATATAATTTTCATAAGTTGAAAATGTCAAAATTGGAGCCAAGTAAGCGTCATTTGCGGGAAATATTACTTTACTTCTTTAATTTATAGAAATCTGCTGCTGAGGCGCATCAAGTGCTCGTAGAAGCATATGGTGAGGGTGCTTTGAGTGAGAGAACGTGTCGAGAGTGGTTTCAAAAGTTTAAAAACGGTGATTTCGACGTAGAAGACAGAGATCGCAGTGGAAGTCCAAAAATTTACGAAGATGCAGAATTGGAGGAAGATTCATCTCAAACACAAAAAGAACTGGCTCTAACATTTGAAGTCACTCAGCAAGCAGTCTCACATCGTCTTCTATAATAAATATTTAATTTGTGTTAAAAAACGGCGGAAACTTATTTGTACTCCTAATATTATTTTTGTTTTCTGCATTTTTTATTTTATGTTAATTATAGTTTCTTTTCAGCTCTGTTAATTTCTCCGGATATTTCTTTTTGTGAATGTTATATGTATCTGAATAAATCATCTTTCCTAACTTTCATTATAGTTTCCAGGGCTTCCAATTCATTTTTCATTTTAAGAATGTTTTTGTCCTTATGTCTTGCTTTCACTTTGTTCGTATTAACTTTACGAGCAATTTTTTCTGGGCTGGTTGGTCAAAATCCAGTGTTTGCCAGAATTCATCGAAAGCCTCCTTCGCAGCCTTACCAAGATTCTATTTTCTACATTCAGTTTTGTTTGAGTTCATCTATATTGGATTGATTGGTGATTCTTTTCTTGAATATCTCTTTATTTTCAGGTAAGCAACTCGCTGAGGGACAGCTGTCCAAGTGGTCTGACAGATGTGGCTGAAAGATAAGTGTAATCGATGTGTCTACATTTGAAAATATATTATCTATGATTGTTTCAGATGCCGAGGATATTCTGAATGGTCCCACAAATCTGGCCTGTAGTCCAAAGTGCGCGAGTACCACCAGCAGTTGGTTTGAAGCTGCAGTATTTCTTAGTAAATTAATGTTAAATCTCCGCCTACAAATATAGATGAATAGGTGGGCTTGCATTCAATAACCCAGTCTGAACGGTGCCTTAATCGATTACATTTTTCAATAGGAAACTGTGCAAAGTCCGAGAAACCTACACATTTAGAATCCACCTTAGTGATCAACGGCACACCACCATATCCTATTTTTCTAGAGAAGTTGCTTATCAAATTGCATCTCTGTACCCTCAACTGACTCACATTGGTACTTGACATCCAATGTTCTGTTATAAAAGCAGTATTAATAGCTTTTTCACCCAATACTTCTTCAAGAAGCTCAGTCCTATCTTTTATTGATCTAATATTCAGGTTTAGTATATGGAATAATTTTGCATTAGAATCCATTTGTTGTTTGTTTTCGGGAGTCTCGAAAGAAATATCTTTTAACTATGAGCCCTTTCAGCCAAAAATCTTCCTTTTCAACTAGTTCAAATATTCAAAGTCGATACCTATTTTGAAAGAAGCATTTGGACTGTTTCTCTAGAAGTTTTTTCTGCTGTTAGTTGATTTTTACTCTGGGGTTTATCATTTAGGAATTGACAATATCATTATCTCAAGGAGTTCAGAAACATCGTTAAAAAAATTCTTATCCAAACCGTAAAACATTCCTCCAGCTTGCGCAATATATCGGGACATCATAATTTTCAGCATCTAACATCAGTCCACAATGAAAATGAACGATGGAGTGAAAAATACAGCTTAGGTCTGGGTCCTTCGGACAAATATACGGCAAGCAAATAACGTGCGTTATATGACCTCGTAAAATACATTTTATGGCGGTCAGCTGGTAGTCTTGGACATTAATCAAAAAAGGTCGAAAACTGACTATTTTTATTGATGGGACCTGCAAGGAATCATGGGGGTAGCGGGAGAATTGTGTCACGTCCACTTTCTCCATACACATTCGCGGAGAAAACTGTTAAGCCTGGAGAATTCTAAGCAGTATTTTCTGCATTGAGCAAGGAAGGGGCATATTTGAGTTTCTTATTTATACAGGGTGTCTACTTTTAAAAGAGCCAAACATCATGTGTTGTTGACAGTAATTTAAAAGAGTCATCTCGGCCAAAAAATGGAATTAAATCGTGATTATTTTCGTGCTATAATTTTTTTTAACTGTCGATAGTGTGAGTGATGAAAGAACTATTTTATGTGGTGTACCCCAAGGAACGGTCCTAGGACCATTATTATTTAATATTTACCTTAATAATCTCTTCTTATTGAATACCCACTCGAAAATTATCAGCTTTGCGGATGACACAGTCGTGTCGTCAACTTTTGGAGTTATTTGCCAGGCTATTAGTTTCAGTATTAATTCAAATATATATGAATTAGTATGTGATACTGTTGATGCGTTGGAGAGTGATGAAGTGGCTGTTGGGCTTTTTAGAGATTTACCTAAGGCATTCGATAGCGTGAATCATGAATGCCTTTTGAAGAAACTCCCTTTATGTGGTATTCGCCATTGTCAAATGGAGTTTCTCAGAAGCTGCTTGACTGATCGAGTTCAGAGAGTTTGCATTGATAGTGAGGGACTAGTTTTATGTCAGAGGATAGATATGTTAACTTAGAAGTTCCCCAAGGAAGTAATCTGGGACCCTTTTCATTTCTGATATATCAATGAACTCGATCTCTTACAGTTTGTTAACGAAGCGAGTGCTTTGCCGCGTAGCAGGAATCTTAATTCGAGTATTGAACAAACTAGATTAGCCTTCGCTTCAGTACAGCATTGGTGCACTCAGAATGAGTTACTTCTCAATGTCAGTAAAACTGGGTGTGTTATTTTTAGAACGATTCAATCTAAAAATATGTATTCTCAGTCAATTACTCTAGATAACACCTAGGTCAGATTTATGTCATCGACAGAATTTCTTGGAGATTCGTTTCATTGTCACCTGAAATGGAATGATCATCTGAGTCAGGTCAGCAAAAATCTCAATAAAGTGTTGTACATGATCAGGGTATTGTCAAGGAGAGTGGACATGGAACATTTAAAAACAGTTCATCATGCAAATTTTGTTTCACTTCTGAGGTACGAGCTTGTCATATGGGGTGGAAGCAGTAATTTAAATAGATAATTCATTCTGTAGAAATAGGCCTTGAGGACAATAATAGAATTTAAATATAAAGAATCATGCAGAGGTCATTCTAGAAATAATTCCATGCTCGCACTTCTAGGACTATATGTTTTGGAATGTCTGCTATTTGTTAGAAAACATCCCCAATATTTTAATGATCTGTTGAATAAAAACAACTCAAGACGTACTGTTCCATACCATTTCCGAGGCATTCCTCGACACTTACTGAAAGAAACATAAAATATATGTGCATGAAGATTGTTCAATGTACTACCTAAAAAGTTCATCAATGTATCTAATATAAGAAAGTTCAAAATCGAAATAACTAAGATTATTGTAGATATAGAACCATATTCGATTAAGGAATTTATTGAATATTCTTTCAGATCTTGTTGAAGTTGTGATATTTTTTGACGGTTTACTCTTTTCATTTGTATGATTGCATTGATTATGAGAATAAAGTTTATGTTAATACTAGTTGATTCATCAAGAAAATTTACTTGATATTTTGAAACCATGGTAAATTTTGGTTTTAAATACTTAACACGAGAATTTTAAGATTAAGGAAATTATATATTGACTCGTGGTTGAACAAGACAATAATCTTGATATAAGCCCACCATTAGTCAGGGGAGTTCGTTAGCACAAGAAGTTGCCCTACCATGGACTTGTAATTGATTTATGGCATCAACTGGATTAGCATGCAGCAAACCTAAACTACTCGGACAACAGATAAATTAAATTCCACGTGCGTCACGCTCTCTACTTGCGTAATGGGCATTTGCCTAACAAATAACGCGGGCTCGTCACTGCGCACACGAATTATTTGAGTTTGTAACTAAGAGACCAACGTATATCTTAGTTTTGCCAGAGGTATTTCCGGCCCTCCAAGATATAAATTCACCTGGCAGGGATGATGCCGCTCGTTAGAGAACAAACAGGAGAATGGCCTACTTAAATATGTTATATCACTGATTCTTCCGGTATATTTCGAAGATGAGACAGATGAATTCAAAGAAAGTCATGCTAAATTTAAATTCAGAATTATATTTGGAGAACAAATAATTTCGTGCGGTTTTCTGAAAAAAATTGAAGCTTTAATGAGAAAAATTGGTTTTACGTTCAATGTTCAAAGATTGTCCGTCGCTAGCTACTACTTCTTTCCATCTTTCTGCCATCTTAAACGATAACAAATGGCTGGTTGAGTGACTCCAAATGTTTCTGCGAGTTCCTCTTCCGTTTGCGATGGACCTTGCTTCTAGTTCTTCATTCTTAAATTTTCAGGGCGCTTCTGGTCGTTATTCTTCTGCAAAATCAGAACTGCCATTTTAAAATCAGTAAAACCACTTCTGACACGTTCGTTCAGCATCACAATAAACATCTAGCACAACACGATGACTTTCGACAGCCTCCTCCTTCATATTGAATCAATGAACTAAAACTATCAGCAAAAACACGTTAATCGATACAAAAATTGTAATTTTCAAAGCACACAAAAACTATGTTCTAACTCTTCAGCGAAATAACTGATACTGAAAAGAAAGCCTAATGACGACACTTCAAAATGAAATTTTTGCAAGATGAAACTAGCAGTTATTCAAAAATGGTAGATACCACCTACCCGTAGATATCGGGTGTTTTTTTAAGAGTGATAGAACTTTAAATTGAAATAGAACATATTTGAATTAAGACTGAAGTCAATTTTTTTTTATTTGAAAGATAATTTTATGACATTTATGTTTGGAAAATAATTTCCGGCATATGTACACCACGACTAGCTCTGAGGACCGCATTCGACCCCACCAATTTGGACCACTCTTTCGAGTAATTCAGGCCTTATTTCATCAATAACACGAAATTTGTTGGCTTCCAAAACGTATATATTTTCTGGTTCATCAGCATAAATCAATAACTTGACATAACCCCAGAGAAAATAATTCAGTGGAGTTGTGTCGCATGATCTTGGAGGCCAATTAATTGGACCATTTCTCGAAATAATGTTATTGCCAAATCTTCCTTTCAAAAAATCAATTGTTACGGTAGCAGCATGAGGTATAGCACCATCTTGTTGGAACCAAAACACTTCTGGGTCGATACCATTCAAATTTTTGAACAAATAATCATTGATCATCAATCTGTAACGAGCACCATTCCCTGTAATATTAGCTCCAGCATCGTTTTCAAGGAAATATGGACCGATGATGCGTGTAAAGCACACCATACAGTGCATTTTTCAGGTTTGCAACGGAACCTGCAGAACTTCCTGAGGATTGTTTCACTCCATATACGGCAATTTTGCTTGTTTACATAGTCATTCAAGCAGAAATGAGCTTCATTACTAAACACAATTTTACGATAAAAAAGTGGATCAACTTCAAGCTGTACTAGGGGCCAATCAGCAAACAAACGATGCTTAGTATGGTCAAGTGGCTTTAGTTCTTGAACCAGTTGGATCTTGTATGTTGTCCAAAATCTATCGATAGTTAAACGAATAAGCTGCTCTAATGGACGATTATGGAAACCATAAATAAAAATAAGTTTTGCGAATAGAACACTGATTTTAAAAATTTATTTCAACAATTTGTAAATGTTGTTGCGGCGTGAGTCTTTACATGATAATTTGTCAAGGCTTACTGAACAGAAATGGCAAAACAACTTGGCTTGTACCTTCTGTCAAATCACAGTTATCCCTATGGAAAGTTTGATCACTCTAAAACAAACACCTGATACATTTGTACTCCCAAATAATATTTACTGATTTTGCCTCATTGAACTCTTTTTAATGAGAAACTACAAATATGATCACCTTATAGAGAACAATAACCGATTACTTAACTACTGGTTCTTGATCAAGAGTTGAATTTCAACATATTAGTATGTAGGTGTTACAAAGTGGCGAATGCGCAAGGGTTGCAAAATGGCGAATGGGCTATTTTTTAAGATATGCTAACTATTTTATGATTTGATTGAAATCTCCAAGGAATTTCAATTTAATTCTTTCTGGAATATCATTTATTCTGTTTCCTCCATGTCATCACCTAGAACAATGATTTTAAATTAAAATAATTAGGTATATTATAATGAGGAGGAAACCAGATGCGGTCTCGGTGATACCTAGAGCTACAATGAATCTGAGGATATAAATATAAAGAAAATACAACTTTTTCATCCAAATATTATCAATTCGAAAGGAAATTGAAGCATCACACAGACAAGATTGAATCAAAACCAAGAGATCCAACAGGGCAAGTTTTCATCCCTTTGTAATCGTGTTTTCCTAAACGGATAGATTTTAGGATAAATAGACCAATCAATAATGTAGAATAAATACCGCACCTGGTCATCCAAATTGTATGTCTCAATTTTTGAATTTTCAACTTAAAACAAATGTTTTTTAAAACTGCGACAGATGCAATTTTCGTGCTTTTTAAAGAACTTGAAATTATTAATTGTTTTTGTTGTTTTATAAATCAAATACTGCTAAAAATTGGTTGATGATTAAAGTAAAACAACTTAATTTCCGCTAATTTATTTAATTTCACAACAATTGTTTCGTCATGACAACATGACTTCGTCAGGCGAGTATGGTATCATACTCACCTGACGAAGTCATGTTATCTATCTTCTGTCAACTCACAGTTATCCCTATCGAAAGTTCTATCACTTCAAAAAAACACCCGATGTAATTATTATGTATGCAATAAAATAACAAGAAGATGTTTTTTCTTGATAGAAGAATTATAACAAAATTTTAAATATCATATAGATTTATTCTGTTAACCTCCTACAACTTCCAATTAAAAAAAACTTAATTCTAACAAATTTTGACAAAATTTTTTCGAAATTAAAATTTCTAGGAGGTTAACAGAATAAATCTGTATGATATTTAAAATTTTGTAATAATTGTTCTACCAGGAAAAGCCTCTTTCTATTATTTCACACGTCTATAAAAGTAAATCTATATTTTCCAAGTTGAGAAATTCAGTGCAAGTTGTGATCATGTACAATTTTTTGTGGTAATTTTTTTAAAAAGATTCCATAAAGAAAAAATGCCATAATTGAAGTACTCTGAAGATTGCTTTTCGATAAACTAACTTTAAAATTTATCGTAGATCTCAATAATGTTAGAAAATATGGTATTCTATTCGAAATAGAGATTTGGAGGTCTATTTCACATGTGTTCGGAAGTTGGAAATATCCCAAAAATATTTCAACTGGAAAACAAATTTCATAAAATTTACTCGAAGATCTTTTGCTTAATTTTATTTTCTCTAAGTGCATATTCCTAGGATAGAGCAAACAGCGGACACTCTAACAAAAGAAGATAATAATCATTATTGTTTCGAATGCTTTCGATTATCAATTACTAAATTTTTCATATAATCTTCAGGTTTCTATATTCATTTGAAATTATTTGGAGTATGACGTAAGATTCTATCTCAGTGAGAGTCTATCCCAAACTACTTCTGGAATCAAATGTTCTCAATAGTTGCCGAAATTTCAGGGGTGACCCAAATAATCTGACACTTTACCTGTACGACCTCAGGCTCTGTTGTGGCCAGATCTAGTGGTATATCGTTGGATCTGATGAACTACGATTATGATCGGAATGGAGTATAATTAAATTTCTACTAGAGCTCTTGAAGAACCGAGTAATAGTTATTTAATGGATTCGGTCTTTGCCATATGGAAATTCATTTTGAACTAGTAATGAATAAAATTCAATTTCCACAAACTTTTTATTGTTGAACTACAATTACTTCGCCATACTGTGGCTTCTACAATTGAACTGATAATGTGTGAAAACTTACATAGGTTCTTATATATGTATTGGTTAATCCATATGATATTTAAGTCTACGGTTCTTCACATGAGAAAAAAATTAACGAAAACCAGCGGAGTTAGACGTCAGATATCTCGCATTCAATATATGCCGTCATTTGGAAAAATTTAGACATAATTTCAACAATAACTAGGAAGTTATCCATAACGAAATTACGAGACTCGCACATTTGGAAGCAGTAGAAATTGGTAGGTACAAGAATCTTAAAATTCTTTTCAACGATCAAACAGATGTCGCCCGATCTCCTTTGTTGAATATTTTTAGTTAGTGGTTTATTTCCGATAATTGGCCTCAATATATTTTTAAATATCATACAGATTTATTCTGTTAACCTCCTACAAATTTAAATTTCAAAATATTTTCATTCAAAAAGATTTAGGATTGAATTTAATAAATGTCTTCAGGACACACTGTGTCAATTTAGTAGACATATGCAATTAACACTTATTACATAATACCAAAGGAATAAAATGATTCAAAGAAATATAAATTGACAATTAAAAAATCATTAAATAAATACTTGAAGAGTACAACATTCGAAAATATGTGAGATATCGAAAATATGTGAGATATTCAAAGAGTAACATCTGTTTACAACCTTTTTCAACGAACATAAAATGAATTTAATGAAAAGTAAACAAAAATTCAACTTTTGCCACTCATTCTTTAGAAAACAGTCATTCCTTTCGACAAAAGAAAATCTTAAGAAAATTTTACATGTAGATTCAAATGAGAAGAAACTTGATTATTGAAATTTTCAAATTCTTTCACAATAAAAATAATTTAAGAAATAATGAATGACTGTATGGAGCAATGTAAATCCAAATATTTGAGATGTACAACAAAATAACGTAAAAATAATGAATGACTGTACGGAGCTATGTAACCTCAAAAATTATTTGAAATATTTAAATGGGTACCATCTGTTTAACAACCTTCTTTGTCGATTGCCGACATTTCAATATCTGTTAGAAGGCGCCTCTTTTTTAACCCGGTTTTTCATCACGTTCCGCTTGTGAACCTCTGTACCACTATTAGGTGTTATCCAGAATCTATTGAAATATTCAAAATATTTATCAATTTTGTTTAAATACCTCTGTACCACTGGTAGGTCTTCAGTTGTCTGATGATGAGATAGTTCAGTTCCAGAAACTCGAGTCACAAGAAAATGGGTAAAATATATTTTTATTGTTAGTAAAATATAGTAATTTGTACAATTTGTTTTAATTATGATCAACTACCAAATAGTAACGGCTGAAACAATTCAGTATTTAAAAATATATATGAATAATTACAATTGAGCTTTGTTTTTCTGTATACTTTCTGGGTGTATTATAATTTATTGAATTTTCACAGGTTTAGTGAAGGAACGATGGAGCCATCGAAGCTGGTGGAATGAGAGTTCTTCTGTTCGATATTCCGCATTAAAACCCTTTCGTCTCCCGCGAATAAAAGACCTGGCCACATAACCAACCTGCCTCCTTTCAGTCACAGCGGAAGTCAACACTTCGTTAGTACGCCGCCAGATCAAATATCCACCTGGTGGATGGCGTAATTGTTTACATACGCGGGAACGAAGCAGAGCTAAACGATCTTACCTATTTGAGCAGGGGGATGGCAAGCGCCTAGTGGGCGGCGAAGGGGGGCTCCGAGATAAGGGGCTAATTACGCGCTGGACCACGGCCGTCTTTAATCAATAGCACGAGCCAAGTCGTGTGTGCGTCCACCCTCACCTCCTGCTCCACCAGCCCCCTTCCCCTTGGGACTCCAGCGACACTAACTTCATTTGCATGCCTAGAGCGCTCGCCCACCAGAGTGGAATATTGGATAACCTAATGTATGGCTTGCGCCCTGCCCCTCGAACCCCGCTAGTTAGTCGACATTCCTGCTCTTCCCTCTTGCGTTCTCGGCCCTGCGTTCGCCGCTTCCAGAAAAACCTCTTCTCTGCTTGCTGACCAAAGGCTATTTGGACAGGTCGCTTCTGAATACGCGATTAAGCTGTTAAATTTACTTGCATATATTCGTTATACCTTCGAACAACATTGGCCGGTAATGAAACGAGCCCCGCTTGTGTACACTCCGGTCGACTGCCGAATGCTGCGTGGGGTATCGATGGGAGATGACCGTTGGGGTGCAAGAGCACGGAGTTTCAAGGAGTTTCGCATCTGAATATTTTATCGTAAGAATTTCTTGGGGTCAACTAAGTCAAGACTCAAGAAGACTGATTTGCTCAGGAATTAATACGCAGTCTGGAATGACCCAGTCGATCTCATTGCGCCAAAAAACGTAGTAATTGGGATCTAAACCATTGTAGTAAATATCTCCCTCGCAATTGTTGAACCTACATCAGGTTCCTTTATCAGCGATATGTGAAAAATTGTTCTCGAAAACTTGCCATGTTCACTAAATAAAAATATACTATATACTGAATTGTTTCAGCCGTTACTATTTGGTAGTTGATCATACTTGAAACAAATTGTAGAAATTACTATGTTTTACTACCAATAAAAATATATATTACACATTTTCTTGTGACTCGAGTTTCAGGAAATGAACTATCCCACCATCAGACAACTGAAGACCTAACAGTGGTACAGAGGTATTTGAACAAAAGTGATAGATATTTTGAATATTTCAATAGATTCTCGGTAACACCTAATAGTGGTACAGAGATTTACAAGGGGAACGTGATAAGAAACCGGGTTAAAAAAGAGGGGCCTTCTAACAGATATAGGAATGTCGGCAATCGACAAAGAAGGTTGTTAAACAGATGGTACCAATTTAAATATCTCAAATAATTTTTGGGGTTACATAGCTCCGTACAGTCGTTCATTATTTTTACATTACTTTGTTGTATATCTTAAATATTTGGATTTACATAGCTCCATACATTCGTTCATTATTTTTTACATTATTTTTATTGTGGACGAATTTGAAAATTTCATTAATCAAGTTTCTTTTCTTTTGAATCTACATGTAAAATTTTTTTAAGATTTTCTTTTGTCGAAAGGTATTACTGTTTTCTAGAGAATAAGTGGCAAAAGTTGAATTTTTGTTTACTTTTCATTAAATTCATTTTATGTTCGTTGAAAAAGGTTTTAAACAGATGTTTTTTTTTTAAATATCTCAAATATTTTCGATTTACCGTGCAGTCATTCATTATTTTTACATTATTGTTATTGTGAACTAATTTGAAAATTTCAACAGATTCTAGATAATCGAGTTTCTCCCCTTTTGATTCTACATGTAAAATTTCAAGATTATCCATTGTGGGGAAGAAATGACCGTTTTCTAGACAATGAGTGGCAAGAGTAGAATTTTGTTTATTTTTCATGAAACTCATTTTATATTGAACCTCGTCTTGAAGGAACGTCCTGTTAGTCCTATATTATTACTGTACGTAGAACAAGATAACTCATAAACTCCTTATTTGTGTATGTTTGGAGTAGGGTCCTTTGCGTGGAATAATACCGATGATAATTTGTTTTGCGTTTTGAAGGCAATATTAACATCTGATTTTGAAAAACTATTGGCCACTTTTTGACTTATGCTACCAAAGTACGATAGAGAAATGAATTTTTCATTTTCTTCAGTTTTTATGATGGGATAAATTTGGCTCATAGCTATTTTAGATAGTTTCTGTCGAATTTGATTATCTTTTATATTGGGGTTGAAACCGTTGTTGGCGGCTATTGATTTTATAGTTTGGACTTCAGCTTCGCGGTCATTTTTTGATAAGGATAATGCGAAGGCTCTATGAATCATCGATTGATACGCTGACATTTTTTGTGAATATGAATATATATAATCACAAAAATTGTCAGCGTATAAAAACTGAAGAAAATAAAAAAATTCATTTCTCTATCGTACTTTGGTAGCATAAGTCAAAAATTGGCCAATAGTTTTTCAAAATCAGATGTCAATATTGCCTTCAAAACGCAAAATAAATTATCATCGGTATTATTTAACGCAAAAGACCCTACTCCAAACATTCACAAATCAGGAGTTTATGAGTTATCTTGTTCTAAATGCAGTATTAAATATATAGGACAAACAGGCCGTTCCTTCAAGACGAGGTTCAACGAACACAAAATGAGTTTCATGAAAAATAAACAAAATTCTACTTTTGCCACTCATTGTCTAGAAAACGGTCATTCTTGCCCACAATAGATAATCTTAATATTTTACATGTAGAATCAAAAGGAAAGAAACTCGATTATCTAGAATCTGTTGAAATTTTCAAATTAGTTCACAATAACAATAATGTAAAAATAATGAATGACTGTACGGAGCTATTTAAATCGAAAATATGTTAGATATTTAAAAAGTAACATCTGTTCAAAACCTTTTTCAACGAACATAAAATGAATTTAATGAAAAGTAAACAAAAATTCAACTTTTGCCATACATTCTTTAGGAAACAGTAATTCCTTTCGACAAAAGAAATCTTAAGGAAAAAAATTTTACATGTAGATTCAAAAGAAAAGAAACTTGATTATTGAAATTTTCAAATTCGTTCACAATAAAAATAATGTAAAAAATAATGAATGAATGTATGGAGCTATGTAAATCCAAATATTTGAGATATACAACCAAATAATGCAAAAATAATGAACGACTGTACGGAGCTATGTAACCACAAAAATTATTTGAGATATTTAAATGGGTACCTTCTGTTTAACATCCTTCTTTGTCGATTACCGACATTCCGATATCTGTTAAAAGGCCCCTCTTTTTTAACCTGGTTTTTTATCACGTTCCGCTTATAAACGTCTGTACCACTATTAGAATCTATTGAAATATTCAAAATATTTATCACTTTTGTTTAAATACCTCTGTACCACTGTTAGGTCTTCAGTTGTCTGATGATGGGATAGTTTCCCGAAACTCGAGTCACAAGAAAATGTGTAATGTATATTTTTATTGGTAGTTAAATATAGTAATTTCTACAATTTGTTTTAA
This sequence comes from Megalocaria dilatata, assembly GCA_034642435.1. Taxonomy (NCBI): domain Eukaryota; kingdom Metazoa; phylum Arthropoda; class Insecta; order Coleoptera; family Coccinellidae; genus Megalocaria; species Megalocaria dilatata. The sequence goes on along the minus strand of CM067855.1, from coordinate 6,707,743 downwards.
TTAAAAATATGCTGTTGAGCTCTTCACCTGTCGGTATCTAATCGTTGCAAGACGAAATTATTTAAACTTTCTTTCAAATGAGTCAAATATCGGGTGTTTTTTTTAGAGTGATACAACTTTAAATTGAAATAAAACACATTTAAATTAAGATTGAAGCCTAATTTTTTTTAATCGAAAGATAATTTTATGACTTCTGTTTGATTTCGAATCTCGAGATAAAGACTTGAGAGGATTTGCTGCAATATTTCCATCTCTTCTGTATTCCTTCTGTTCCTCACCCCTCCAGCTTCTTAACACACTTGGTCTTCCCATTTCGAGAAGAACGTGACATACAATTTTTAACGGCTCATCGCTTTCTCACGCGGAAAATTCGCACGATATTCATCGAAAATCCACAATAGACTTTCCTTCAAGTTCTGTACAAGAAACTTTAGTATTTAGGTTTAGGATAAGTGTTAGTTTCAAATAGAAGAAAACAATTCAATTGACGAATTCCCAAATATCACCATTGCCCATGTGGGGTAAAACCCAGAAGACAGTGAAACCAGGTGAGTACCTTTCCTTCACATCTTTCTTTTCTTGTTTCACTTATTTTCCATCCCCAGCATTATCTCTCAAGTCTCGGATATTTGATACTTATTTATTGTTTAATCCAAATTTCGTCCTTCAAATCAGTACAGTCCACTAAAAAAAAAATCTATAATTAACACCAAGAAATTGAAATTTGGTTTAACCCCCTACAACATTTATATTTTAATAATAATTTCCGGCATATTTCCACCACGACTAGCTCTGACGAACCGCATTCGAAGAGACCAATTTTGGACCACTTTTTCGAGTAATTCAGGCCTTATTTCATCAATAACACGTGTTATGTTGGCCTCCAAAGCGTCTATTGTTTCTGGTTTATCAGCAGAAACCAATGATTTGACATAACCCCAATGAAAATGATCCAGTGAAGTTATGTCGCATGATCTTGGAAGCCAATTAATTGGATCATTTTTCGGAATAATGTTATCGCCAAATATTTCTTTCAATAAATCAATTGTTACGGTAGCAGCATGAGGTGTGGTATCATCTTCTTGGAACCAAAATACTTCTGGGTCGATACCATTCAAAATTTGAAACAAATCAGCATTGATCATCGATCTGTTACGAGCACCATTCACTGTAACAATAGCTCCAGCATCGTTTTTAAAGAAATATTAACCGATGATGCCTCCAGCGTGTAAAGCACACCATACAGTGCATTTTTCAGGTTGCAATGGAACCTGCAGAACTTCTTGAGGATTTTTTCCACTCCATATACGGCTATTTTGCTCGTTTACATAGCCGTTCAACCATTTCATGATTTGCTGGTTGCTGTGCTTTCTTTCGTGGGATTGTCCGAAGATTCAGTTTCATTGCTTACGAGCTATCTTTCTAATAGAACCCAGCGTGTGAAAGTCAATGGTTCACTATCGGGTCCTCTGCCTATATCTGTAGGTGTACCACAGGGATCATTGCTGGGTCCCCTGCTCTTCATAATTTATACCCATATGTTTTGGAAATACCTTAAATTCTGTAACGCCCATTTTTATGCTGATGATGCCCAGCTTTACCTCAGTTTTGTTGCTGGTGATGTTGATGAAGGTGTTCGAAAAATAAATTATGATCTCGCGACCATCCAAGAGATATCTGAGCAGCACAATCTTTTGGTTAATCCTGGTAAGTCATGTGCGATACTTTTCGGCAATCAGTCTGTGTGTGATCAGTTGAGTGAACATGTCCATTTTTTCATTGGAGGTAATGAGATTCCCATCGTGAAGAGCGTTCGTAACCTTGGTCTGATAATGGACAATTCTTTTCGTTATAGGTTGCATATTGCGGGTTGTATTAGGCGTTCTCTCTACGCCTTGAGCCTAATTTATCCTCACCGTAATGTTCTGCCTGTTGAGGTCAAGAAAGCTGTCTGCGATTCCCTGGTGCTGTCCAATTTTAATTATTGCTCTCAGGTATTTTTCTCCTGCTTGGATCAGGCTACTTTAAACTCAGTACAAAGGATACAAAATTCTTGCTTAAGGTTCATTTTTGGAATCCGTAAATTTGAGCATATAAGTCATAAATTGGTGGATGTGAATTGGTTGAATATGCGTAACAGATTTTTGGTGGGAGCTCTAGCTTGTTATCATAGGATTTTATTGTCTCGTAAGCCATCTTATCTGTATCGAAAGATAACGTTCAGGTCTGACGTCCATAATCTGAACACACGTAGTAGAGGGCTTATATCTCCCCCTCCTCATAGGTTGTCACTATTTGAGAGATCTTTTAGTTTCTCAATTTATAAATTCTATAACAATTATATAGTTAGTTCTCTTGCGAATCTATCCGTGATGTCCTTCAAAGCTAGGGTCAGGAATTTGATTTATAGAGATCAGTGCGGTCTGAGTGATCAGTAATTTCATTTTCATATATGGCACTTTAATACATTCTTATAATTGTTAAGGTTGGAATATCCGAATACTTTTTCTGTTTTTTTTGTTTGTATTTTCGCCTCGAATTGTATTATTTTTTTTTTATATATTTTTGATCAGGGTTTCAGTGGAAGAGCAGGGGTTGCAAAGCAGATTGCTTTATGGCCATCTGAACTCCGCCCTGTGATTGTTCCTTTCAGAATTCATTATATTAATTATAATTATATATATTTTTATTTTTTGCAATAAAGTCATTATTATTATTATTATTATTATTATTATTATAAATGAGTTCATCACTAAACACAATTTTATGATAAAAAAGCGGATCAACTTCAAGCTGTTCTAGGACTCAATCAGCAAACAAACGACACTTATTATGATTAAGTGGCTTTAGTTCTTGAACCAGTTAGATCTTCTATGGGTGAAGACCAAGATCTTTACGCAAAATTTTCCATGTGGTGGATTCACAGAGTCCAACGTCGACGAAAAGACAAATCTGGATCATCATTTCACTAACGTACAGCTGCGATATTTTTTTCTGTACGTACAGTTCTTTGCCTTGTTGTTGCTGTTGTTGTTGCACCCAGTAGAGAAAATGTTGTCCGAAATCTATCGATAATTCGACAAATGAGCTGCTCTGATGGAGCATAAATTTCACGAAGTGCTCTATAAGTTTGGCGGATAGAACACTGATTTTGAAAATGAATTTCAACAGTTTGTAAACGTTGTTGCGGCGTGAGTCTTTCCATGATAATTTGTCAATGCTTAGTGAACAGAAATGTCAAAACAACATGGATTCCGACCGTCTGTCAAATCACAGTTATCTCTACCGAAAGTTCTATCACTGTAAAAAACACCCGATACATGGAAATGTTTTCGAAAAATAAAACCAAAGTTTTAATATTATACTTATATTATTGGTCCTAACATGGAACCTTGCGGCAGCCCACAAAAATATTCATCTATTCACTCACATAAATACAATATAGAACGTCCTCCTGGTCTATTAATTAAGCTGTACAGGAATTCCCTTCGTCTTCTTCCAGATAAACGTGTAGCAGAATGGACAATTAAACCGGGAACATTCATTAAAAATCCCGCATCCTGATTTACGTCTCTGATACAGGAGATACGCAAGGATATTCTGCCTTATCTGGCCGTGTAAGGGGTGCATGAACTGTTAGGCGGCCTGCAATGAAACTTCTCTGGCTCGTATGGAACAGCGAAGGGCGTACATTTACATCGCCAAGATAGAAGGGGAGGATAATATATAGGGGCCAGATTTGCATCGGCCTAACGAGTTCGAATGATGGCCGGACACACGGGAAACTAGGAACAAGGAACTGTTTTGAGGAAGTATCCACACGATAGGAGAGATTTATTGGAGATTGCGTTTCTCGGACTGAACTGGATAGGGAGATTTGCTGTCGTGGATTTGGCCAGGGGATGTTCGAATTTTGTTTTCGCTGTTCGGACAAGTTCTGCAGATGAATAATATTGTCTCTGCAGAATTTGGCAGAATTTCCTCTCTATATCTTGTGAGATACACAAATATAGGGTTTTCCAGAGAGAGGTTTCGTTTCAATATTAAAAAAAAAGTATATTTTCGGAGAAATTAATAGATGTTTATTTAATTGTTAACAGGAAGGTATGCCATTAACAATGGAAAACGATATCGGACAAATGGCCGTCAAGGGTACGCTTTCAGCACTTTATACTGGTCTTCAAATTTTCCATAACCAATTCATTCATTTGGGGATGTATGATGTCCTCGATAACTTCACGAATTTAATCGCTAAGATCTTGAAATTATTGTGGAGCATTGGCATAGACCTTATCTTTCACGTGGCCCCAAAGAAAAAACTCAATAGGTGTTAAATTACAAGATCTTGGTGGCCAATTGTAATCACCTCTTAGAAAAAACAGCAAATTTTTCCTTGTTGAAAGTAAACGCAGTCCACATTAATATCTTCCATATCCGGCCATAAAAAATCATTAATCATAGCTGGATAGCGCATGCATTCACCCTAACAGTTGCACTAGCCTCATTTTTGAATACATTCTGTCAAGAAAGTACCGGGAATTATCGATTTAAATCTGGCAGGGCAATGAGGCAGGTAAACATTTTTTTTCCTAGGTTGGTACCACTGTCCTTAATTACTATGCCAAACTTGAGCGGGATCTGTCAACTAGTGTGTTTGCAACAGCTGATTAAGTCAGTCGATGTCAGAGTGGGTGCCGATTTTTACTATGGGTGATTACGTTGAGCAAAGAATTTGTTTAAAATTTTGTGTTGCAAATGAATTTTCGTGTGCCGATGCATTGAAAATGTTGCAAAAGGCCTTTGGTGATAATGCTCTATCGAAAACTCGTGCATATCAGTGGTACAGAGCCTTCAAGGACGGTCGTGAAGTGGTCTATAAAATTAAGGAAAGGGTGCTGGAAAACCGTCGTACCAGCTTGAGAGAGATAGCACATGATCTTAAGATATCCCACGAGTCCGCACGTACGATTTTGATTGATATTTTGGGCATGAGAAAGGTGGCCGCACGACTCGTACCGAAAGACCTGAATTTTCTTCAAAAACGTCATCGCGAACAGGTTGCTTCAGACATGCTGGATCGCTGTAATTCCGATTCTACATTCATGGAACGCATTATAACTGGTGATGAGACCTGGGTCTACGAGTACGATATGCAAACAAGCCAGCAATCATAGGAATGGGTGGCAAAAAATGAGCCGAAACCGAAAAAACCACGCCAAAGGCGCTCGAAAATGAAGGTGATGCTCATTGTTTTCTTCGATATCCGTGGCGTGGTGCACTACGAATTCGTTCCAGAGGATCAGACGGTAAACAAGGAGTATTACCTAGGCGTTATGAAACGTTTGCGTGAGCGTATCCGTAAGAAGCGGCCAAATTTGTGGGCGAACAACTCATGGATTTTGCATGACGATAACGCACCTTCTCACCGAGCTACGATTGTGACTGACTTTCTTGCCAAAAACTCAACAAACGTGCTTCAGCAACCACCGTATTCGCCGGATTTGGCTCCCTGCGACTTTTTCCTCTTCCCAAAACTAAAATTGCCCTTTGTGGCACCCGTTTTGAGTCGATTGAAGCCATAAAACAAAATTCGGCGCGAGAGCTAAAGTCCATCCCGGAAAGCGCCTATAAAAAATGTTTCGATAATTGGAAGTGCCGTTGGCATAGATGTATTGGAGCAAATGGAGCCTATTTTGAAGGCGACCCAATAAATTTTGACGATTAAATGTAAAAATGTTGTTTTAATTGAAAATTCCCGGTACTTTCTTGACAGAGTAGTAAGTAAGGTCAAATCACATGGCCAGCCCAAACACAGCACCAGAGAGTGAATGTTGAGGATGAAGGGCTTTTCAACAATCATTCTTGGATTTTCCGAGCCCTAAATGGGACAATTCTGCTTATGCTTCCATGGTGAAGGGTGCCTCATCACTGAAGATGATTTTTTGATGAAATTCAAAAGGATCCAATCAGCGAAGATACAACGCTGCTGGTGATCGACCGGCTTGAATTCTTGTGCTAACTGAACTCTAAAAGGCGTAAGACTTAATGGAAAATATGGTGTCATGTCGTTTGTGGAATGCCTTGTTCTAAAGATCGACGAGGAATCAACAAACCTGGGTTTTCGTCAATACTAAGGGCTACAGCACCAATATTCTCAGTTGTTCTTGAACGACGCAAACGATTTCAATTCTTCACATCGCCAATTTGTCCCAACAGCTCAAAGTTTTCCACCAGTTTCACTATTGCTGGCTGAGACCCTCGACGACTCATAAGTGCTTAAGTTTTGCGGACTGTGACCGCAAAATTCCATTTTTAGTAATGGAGTAGTTTTGACTTGTCAAACGTCAGAAAATGACAGCTGCCCAGATAGCAGACTATTCAAAATGAAACCTCTTATTGTAAAATCCTTTATAACATAAAAATTACTTGAAAGGTTTCTTTCAAACATTTCAGAAATTCACTTGATCAATTTTCCGAAACGTTTACAAATTTAATCGAAAAAATACCAACGAAATTATTGAAATCTATTGATAGAATTTCCTGGAATATTTTCGTCTTGACTGTTGAAATTTTGATAGTGAAAATGATGTCAAAGACTATTACTTTTTCGTGTATATCAGACATAAATTTGATCAATTCTCCTAAACCTCTTCTACAAATTCAATCTGAAAAATGTCTAAAAAACTTTTTGAATTTGACTTAAAATGAATATTTTAGTAACATTGTTTTTACAGTCATATACAGGGTGTCCCAACGAAAATTTGTACCCCAGAACTCAGAAACGAAGATTCTCTAAACATCGCAATTGAAATTTTCAAATTTGTTCATTTAATAGTAGGACAATTTGAGTTTTTGAATGTTTTTGCTTTAAAAACATTCAATTTTCTATATCATTGTATAGAGGTTGATGGTGGTCATTTGGAACAGTTCATAGTTCTTTAAATAGTTTACATTTGTTTCTAGATGTCCCCTATCATTACTTACAGATCTGGTGTTCTAGGCTTCTGTTTGAGTTACTCTGTTCAATATCAAATTGCTAAAAAAAATCACTGAATTTGAAAATTTCAACTAGGATGTGTAGAGAACAAAAAAAGCTTTTAAACTAAAACACATCCTCCATCTCTTTCCTATTAAAACAAATAGAAGGTTTGTTGCCACCCTCAGGTGGTTTTTTCGAAACAATTTCGTCATAGGAATTCTTTCTCCTGATACAGAACTTGGAAATTAATTTTGGATTCTTCAAAACTCTTAGGTTCTTGAGTTTGGGCGGTTTTACTTTCTGTTCAACATCACCTGTAGAAGGTAAGTTATATTACATTATTTCGTGACTAGTAAAACGATTTTGGAAATTTCAACTGGATTATACACAGAACATCAATAACTTTCAAACTAACCAACACTCGACATCTCTTCTCTATTCAAAATATGTTGGGGGTTGAAGCAACCTTCAATTCGTCCCCCTCAAAATGGTAGTATTTTTGAAAGCTTCGAAAGTTCTGGAAGGGGTCAAATAGTCGCTGGGACACCTTGTAGAATTATCACACATAATTGGTGAGACAGTTGAAACTTGTGTTTTTGATAGGCTAAAAATGAGAATCTGATGAATATTTTTTTTTGCAATTTTGAGTGTATTGAAAAGGTTGAAACTTGATATTTATTAGTGGGTACCGACATTATTCAAATGACCGCCTCGACTGGCTACAGTGCCCTATCCGATCAACCCAATTTTTCAGTACATTGTCAAATGTTTGGGACTCAATCTCTTGAATGATAAATTAGATTTCATGTTTCAAGACATCACTCGTTTCTGGATGATTAGCGTGACACTTATCCTTATCGGATACCTCCAAGTATTTTTACGAGTTACTCGTAAGTTTTGAATATTAAAACAAATTGAAATATGTTTATCTTCTACAATTTCAATTTCAAAAAAATTTTTATTCAAAAAACTTTCAGAAATAAATTTATGTCTACATAAGCACCGCTTACATTTAATAGACGTATATAATCAAAACTCAATATATAATGTCAAATGGAATAAATAACCCAACAGATATACGAAAGTAATTAAAATTAATAAATAAATATTTAAAGGAGACAAAATTTTGTTTTTGGTCTTACCTTTAAGAACACCAATTGCCTTTTAAAAACATGAACACACTTAAAGGACCTCTCAAAGAATATAATTTATTTGAAATATTTAAAATATTCAAATATTCGAATAAATTATTTCAAAAATCTCTAAAAAATGTGCACTATATCTTCAAAAAACAAATATCATTCTAGACAATCCCGTCTTCAGTCCTCATTTAATATTCCGAATATCAAAATGAAAAACCTAACCTATATCTCTCACGTGTTAAAAGACTTAAGCTTCGAAATACAGATCAACTATATAATTCAAGCTTCATCTATGTTCTAACAAAATCAAAGAACAGTGTGAGTTATTTTAAGGTTTATTTAAATTCATTGACATTCGATAATGAGATTTATTGAAGCCAAAATATAATTATATATTATATATGAAATAGAATAGAAAGGCCTTTTACTTGATAGAAGAAATATAACAAAATTTGAATATTAAAACATATTTCAATTTGTTTTAATATTCAAATTTTGTTATATTTCTTCTATCAAGTAAAAGGCCTTTCTATTCTACTCTTTGTAGTGTATCTTCATCGAGCCTCTAATTCTTCATCCTTAGACTTAAGTGACGCTCCAAGTTATTATTCGTCTTCCAAATTAAAATTGCTACTTTCAAATCGGGCAAACCATTTCTGACTCGTTTATTCAGCTATAGCATGACATCCACTGAAATAATGACAGTCGGCAGCCTTTTCTTTCTATTGAAGTAACGAAGTGGAACTCTCTGCAATAACAGTACAAAAGGGTACAAAAGTTGACATTTTCAGAACACATAGAACTATGATGTTATCATTTCAGTTAAATGACAGATACTGAAAAGAATGATGCTCAATGATGACACTTCAATATGAAGGTGAATATGAAGTGAATTTTTCATGTAGTAGTTTGAGTTCAGCATCGCTTCAGTATTTTTATGAGACGAAATGAATAATTCCTATCTTTCGGAGAATTTGCTTCAAGGGCAACCTGAGAAACACGCAATTTATACGACACCTTCCTGTTTTCCAGTTCTCTCGACGTGTGTAACAAGCCTTATCGACTAAATATCCGGGTAGGAACCGAGTTCGTTGAAGAATCGCAGTATCGGCAATTCCACGGTGCGATATCGTCTGAAAAGTGTGCTGACCAACATCTGACTGATAAATCCGGACTGCCGTTTCTCCGGGACTCGTTTGCCATCCTATGGACGCGGACTGATCGTTATCCACGCAGTCAATTTGAATACGTTCGATGTATGAGTGACGCCATGAGGATACACCGCTTTTGTTCCTCCTAGGCCAGGCTGCTCACTAAATGATCCGGAATAGAAGAAAATAACCGGAAGAGAAGAGGGAGGTAATGGGTTTTCTAGAAAGATATGTATGTTTTTGAAACGACGTGGCAGCCGTATATATATATTAGTGAAAATGTCGGTAGCTGTCCTTTGCGTGCAGTGAAATTTGACAATTGGCTGAAAATTTGAATATCAAAACAAATTGAAATATGTTTATCTTCTACAATTTTAATTTCCAAAAGAATTTTTTATTCAAAAAACTTTTAGAATTAAGTTAATGTCTAAAACAAGCACCGCTCACATTTAATAGACGTTTATAATCAAAACTCAATATACAATGTTAAATGAATAAATAACCCAACAGATATACGAAAATAATTAAAATTAATAAATAAATATTCAAAGGAGACAAAATTTTGTTTCTGGTTTTATCTTTAAAAAATACTACTTGCCTTATAAAAACATGAACACACTTAAAGGACTTCCCAAAGAATATAATTTATTTGAAATATTTAATATATTTAAATATTCGAACAAATTATTTCAAAAATCTCTAAAAAATGTGCACTATATCTTCAAAAAATAAATATAATTCTAGATAATCCCGTCTTCAGCCCTTTTTCAATATTACAAATATCAAAATCAAAAACATAACCTACATCACTCACGTGTTAAAAGACTTAAGCTTCGAACTACAGATCAACTATATATTCAAGATTGATCTATGTTCTAACAAAATCAAAGAACAAAGTGAGTTATTTTAAGGTTTACTTAAATTCATTGACATTCTATAATGAGATTAATTGAAGCCAAAATATAATTATATATTATATATAAAATAAAATAGAAAGGCTTTTTACTTGACAGAAGAAATATAACAAAATTTGAATATCAAAACAAATTGAAATATGTTTATCTTCTACAATTTTAATTTCCAAAAAAATTTTTAATTCAAAAAACTTTTAGAATTAAGTTAATGTCTAAAACAAGCACCGCTTACATTTAATAGACGTTTATAATCAAAACTCAATATACAATGTCAAATGAATAAATAACCCAACAGATATACGAAAGTAATTAAAATTAATAAATAAATATTCAAAGGAGACAAAATTTTGTTTCTGGTTTTATCTTTAAAAAATACTACTTGCCTTATAAAAACATGAACACACTTAAAGGACTTCCCAAAGAATATAATTTATTTGAAATATTTAATATATTTAAATATTCGAACAAATTATTTCAAAAATCTCTAAAAAATGTGCACTATATCTTCAAAAAACAAATATAATTCTAGATAATCCCGTCTTCAGCCCTTTTTCAATATTACAAATATCAAAATCAAAAACATAACCTACATCACTCACGTGTTAAAAGACTTAAGCTTCGAACTACAGATCAACTATATATTCAAGATTGATCTATGTTCTAACAAAATCAAAGAACAAAGTGAGTTATTTTAAGGTTTACTTAAATTCATTGACATTCTATAATGAATATTGTATTGATTGTATATTGAGTTTTGATTATAAACGTCTATTAAATGTGAGCGGTGCTTGTTTTAGACATTAACTTAATTCTAAAAGTTTTTTGAATAAAAAATTCTTTTGGAAATTAAAATTGTAGAAGATAAACATATTTCAATTTGTTTTGATATTCAAATTTTGTTATATTTCTTCTATCAAGTAAAAAGCCTTTCTATTTTAATTGGCTGAAAACACTCTTGAGTTGTTATCGAAAATTTTAATTTCAAAAATCATTCTTTTATATTAAACATTATTAGGAGTAGAAAAAGGTTCGTGCGGTTTTAATAACTGATGTGGCTACTAGTTTATTATTCCTAAGTTTCATATTGCAACACTTTCATTTTGAAGTGTAATCATTAGGATTTTTTTCTGCATCTGACATTTAACTGAAGAAATTTCTGTGTGCCCTGAAAATGTCAAATTTTGTATCCAATAATGTGTTCTGGCGGGGAGTTTTATTTCATTAATTCAGTATGAAGAAAAAGGCTGCCTTAAGTCAGCGTATTTTGGTGGATGTCATGCTCTAGCTGGAACGACGTGGCCGAAGTGATTTTTCTGATTCAAAAGTGGCAATTTTGATTTTTGCACCACCAAAATTTAACGATGGAGTATTAGACGCAAGGCTGGATGAAGATCCATCACAAACGTGAAAGGGAACTCGCCAAAACACTTGGAGTCACATAGTCAGCCATTTGCCATCGGTTAAAAGAATTGGGAATGATCCGAAAAGTAGGAAATCGGGTGCCAAATTTTTATCAACTGAAATACAACAATCAAAATGAAAAGTCAGCGAAGTCATTCAACATAGAACATATAATCCGAATACAATATTTCATATGTGTATATTTCGTTTTGATTGAAACTCTTCAGAAATAACCAATCTAAACTATGATAATAATAATAATAATTTTATTTAATCCATCAAGACACTGCATAGTGTATAGAATAAGTCATAAGAGATAAGGAAAAAAATTGGAAAACTAAACCGCCAAGGGATCACAAAAAAATTCATCAACTGAATAGAATCCCTTTCCCAAATCAAGTTCCTTGACTTTCAAAGATGGAGGCAAATGGTTGAAAAACTTAATGCCTCGATATAAAGGAGAGCATTCGAATTTAAAAGTTTTATGCTTAGGGAGCATCATTATTTGTGCATTCCTAGTAGCATATTCATGGTGACTTGATAATTTCAACCATTCGCCTTCATTTTCCTTGGCATACACTAAACATTTCAAAATATATATATATATATATATATATATATATATATATATACATGGTAAAGTAAGAATACGGTTTTCCACAAAAACTTGCTTACATGACGTTAATGGCCTTAAATTGAATATCGAACGCAAAATTCGCTTCTGTGCTACAAATACTCTGTGAAAATCCGGGCTACTTCCCCACAGCAAGATATTGTACGATATACTAGGCTATAATAAATATTGAGCACACAGCTTTTTGGTAAATTCATTTTGAGCCTGACAATGGCGAAAAAAGACTGGTTTAATTTTTTACACAAAGCATCGACATGGGATGTCCACCTTAAATATCTGTCCACATAAATTCCCAAAAATTTAATCGCCTCAGAAGATGTGATCTCGTCTAAACCACATCGCACAGTAAACGAACTGATCCCCCTATTTTTAAGAGCAAAATAAACACATACAGTCTTCTCAACACCACCAAATTGTTAGCTCGACACCAACTCACAAATTCACGTACAATATACTCACAGGTCTCCTGGAGTTCCCCAAGACTCCCGCCAGAAACCACTACCGAAGTGTCGTCAGCAAAAAGTGTTATCAAAAAACGGCTGAAATGGGCAGGAAGATCATCAATCAATAAAATAAACAACAACGGTCCCAGCACGGACCCTTGAGGAACTCCAAGGCCAATACCTTGACTCTTAGAATAACTCTCACCAATTTTAACTGACATAGTTCTTTCATTAAGGTAACTACGTAACCAAACCAGGAAAACGCCTCTGAATCCTAAGTTTTAATAACACTTGTCTATTATAAATTCAAAGGATAGCGTATCAAAGGCCGAGGACAAATCAAAAAACAAACCCGCAACAAGTAAGTTACTAGATATTAGTAGATACTACTATATAAAATTTTTATACTCACATGTTCCATCTTTGAAAGCAAATTCGAAACTGATCCAGACCGCATAGTTTATTATGTGATAGTAATGCTTTAGATCGGATATTTCTGAAGAGTTCCAAATAAAACGAAATACGAACATATGAAATATTGTATCGGTTGTTTTTTTCTAGAGTGATAGAACTTTAAATTGAAATAAAACACATTTAAATTATAATTGAAGCCAAATTTTCTATTTATTTGAAAGATAATTTTATGACATTTATGTTTTAAAAATAATTTCCGGCATATGTCCATCAAGACTAGCTCTGAGGAACCGCATTCGACAAGACCAATTTTGGAACACTTTTTCGAGTAATTCAGGACTTATTTCATCAATAACACGAGTTATGTTGGCTTCCAAAGCGTCTATTGTTTCTGGTTTATCAGCATAAACCAATGACTTGACATAACTTCAAAGAAAATAATCCAGTGGAGTTATGTCACATGATCTTGGCCAATAATTTAGTGGAAATTCTCGAAATAATGTTATCACCAAATCTTTCTTTCGATAAATCAATTGGTACGATAGCAGCATGAAGTGTAGCACCATCTTGTTGGAATCAAAACACTTTTGGGTCGATACCATTCATATTTTGAAACAAATGATCATTGATCATCGATCTGTAACAAGACCATTCACTGTAATATTAGCTGCAGCATCGTTTTTATAGGAATGTGGACCGATGATGCATCCAGCGTGTAAAGCACACCATACAGTGCATTTTTCAGGATGGAATGGAACCTGCAGAACTTCATCAGGATTGTTTTCACTTCATATACGGCAATTTTGCTTGTTTACGTAGCCGTTCAATTAGAAATGAGCTTCATCACTAAACACAATTTTACGATAAAAAAGTGGATCAACTTCAAGCTGTTTTAGGGCCCAATCAGCAAACAAATTTGTTGTGAACGTCGACAAATCTTGATTCTCATTAACAATATGACTTACAGGAGCGATATTTTTTTTTGTACGTAAAGTGTTTTGTCTTGTTGTTGTTGCCTCTAGTAGAGAAAATGTTGTCCGAAATCTATCGATAGTTCGACGAATAAGCTGCTCTGATGGAAGATTATCTAAACCATGAATTTCACGAAGTGTTCTATAAGTTTGGCGAATAGAACACTGAGTTTGAAAATAAATTTCAACAATTTGTAAACGTTGTTGCGGCGTGAGTCTTTCCATGATACTTTTTCAATGCTGACTGAACAGAAATGTGCTAACAATATGGCTTCTACCTTCTGTCAAATCACAGTTATCCCTATCTCCGTGAAAATGTTGAAAGAGGTTATCTATTGTCTTGCTGATCCTATCTCTTACCTCATTAACAATTGCTTCCAGCAGGGCTACTTTCCGGAAGAACTGAAGATTGCGAGGGCGATACAGGTCCACAAAAAAGGTAATCAAGAGCTATACGAGAACTATAGGCCCATATCTATCCTGCCAGTTGTCTCAAAAATCTATGAGAATCTCCTCAAAACTAGAATTGTGGCATTTCTAGAAAAAAATTCGTTGCTTGGCAGTTTCCAGCATGATTTCAGAAAGGGAAAATCTACTACCACAGCTTTGGTTCACACTGTTGAGTACATCATGAAGGCAATGGATGGTGCAGATGATGTGATGCTAACCTGCATGGATCTAAGTCGAGCGTTTGATTGTGTCAACCATGAAAAGCTTCTGCATAAGTTGGAGTACATTGGCATAAGAGGACCAGTTTTGAATCTGTTGGAGTCGTTCCTTAAGGATAGATACCAAATTGTAGATTTAGAAGGTAAAAGGTCCTCCAAGATGAAAATTGCTGCAGGAGTCCCCCAGGGATTTTTGCTCGGGCCTATTCTTTTCCTCCTATATATCGATGATCTGATATATAACGTTGGTGCTGATGATGAAACCCTCTTCGCTGACGATACAACATTTTTAAATAGAGCCAAGGGCAGAAATCTACTCCTGAATAAATCTCATGAAACAGTCAGAATGCGATAGAATGGTTTAGTTCAAATGATGTGAGAGTGAACAAAAAGAAAACTCAGGAGTTGATTGTGAGCACAAAACGTCAAGAACCAAAAAGTATTTCTCTGCTTGCGGTTTCAATCAGCGGAAATTTAACTTGGCTGAAGCACATGAATGAATTGTGCCAAAGACTCTCAACGGCATTATTTTCAATAAGAAGAATAAAAGACTGGCTCACAGAAAAAGAAGCGTTACTTACATATCACGCACATTTCCACAGCAGGATGAGCTACAGCATCATTTTATGAGGTGCATCTTCAGAGGCAGAAAGAGTGTTCCTGAAACAGGAAAAAGCTTCAAGATTAGTAGCGGGAGTAAACCAGGTCACTAGCTGTAGACCACTCTTTAAGAAATATAGAATACTTATTTTAACATGCTGTTATATCCTAGAGTGTCTTATGTATGTGCACAAAAATCGGGATAATTTCCACTCAACGATTCACAGTCATGCCACCAGGTATAGGAACAACTTTGTTGCCCCAAGACATAGACTGCAGAGGACACAGAACACCCATTAATTTAATGGAATGAAAATACATAACCCACTTCCACAATCCCTTACAACATTCAAGCGAAAAGTTAAAGCGATTCTAACTGAATGTGCATTTTATTAAATGGATGAGTTTATGAAGTACCAGTTCTAGTCATTTACTTGCTGTGTTTCATTTCGTATCTTGGTGTAATAGTTTTTTTTTATTGATTGTTGTAGGTTTTAAAGTTGAAATATTTTAGTATGAAATTTTTACAATTTTTTATTTTATGATGTACGTTATCATATATTTCTTTGATAATCCCTGTAGAATTTAGAGGGGAGCTAATAAATTTGAATTTGAATCGAAAGTTCTATCACTCTAAAAAAATACCCGATGTGTATATGACCCCTCCTGAATTGAACGCTGTATCCGCCCTTGCTTACGTGAGCACTCGGTCATTCATTACTCAAATTAAGATTTGAGTATATTGTTTATTCGTTTGAAATCTTGTTTTGGAAAAACTTTTTCTGTTATTTGTTAATCTGCAATACAAAAGACGGCATCCAGAGCACAAGAAACGTGCTTTCTGAAGATACGCCTTGTATCTAATCAAGTTTTAGTTTCGCCTATTTCGCCGTGAAGCCGAGCTTCGTAATTATTTCCCTTTATTAAACTGTCCTTTGTTCGCTCACATCCGTGTTTTAGCACCTACAGCGTAACCACTGGATACCGGTCCATGGCGAAGAAAATGTCCGCTTGCACAGGACGACGCTTCGCAGTCCGTTCCTGTTTCAGAGCGGAGCAACGAGCACAGAAAGCTAAGCTGCGTTCTCACTGAGATCGGGAGAATGAAGAAGGGGGAAGGAGAGGAAAGACGAAGGAAATGTAAAGTAGGCTGGTGGACCTGGGTCCAGCAGCGCTGCCCTGAGGTATTGATCTAGAGGCCTAGGAGGGTGTGTATGTGTGCTGACACGCACTCACCGAGGGGGAGAAGGGGCTACCCCTTGGACGGGAGTCTTACGCGTATGTAGCACTATTTCATTGTCTTGGTCCAGGAGGGTGGGATGGATGGACATGCATATGAGACTGGGTATTAGCGGAAGATTCATCGATATCAGAGGAATCTTGTATGGAAGACTGTTCCATGAAATAAAAGAACGATTTCATCAAATATTTTCCTTCAATTCTGTAGGAATCATCTCTGAAAATGAAAAGTATTGATACGTCTTTCATTTAATATAATAAAAAAGTTATAAATTCAAAATTTCTTGGAAGGGTTTTCTCAAATAATTCAGATTAACTGGGTCAAATCTCGAAATTTCCACAAATTTAATCTAAAAACTTGTAACTATTCAGCTAAAATTATATTTTAAGATGCCCGAGCACAGTCGGTTTAACTGGGTCGTGAGCCTGATCTCACAATTCCACAAAATGAAAAGACACAACTCCCTGACAAACAAGTCACTCCTTTTATTTACCACAATTTTTCTTACAAATTACATATACTACACTGTCAAGAAAGTACCGGGAATTTTCAATTAAAACAACATTTTTACATTTAATCGTCAAAATTTATTGGGTCGCCTTCAAAATAGGCTCCATTTGCTCCAATACATCTATGCCAACGGCACTTCCAATTATCGAAACATTTTTTATAGGCGCTTTCCGGGATGGACTTTAGCTCTCGCGCCGAATATTGTTTTATGGCTTCAATCTACTCAAAACGGGTGCCACGAAGGGGCAATTTTAGTTTTGGGAAGAGGAAAAAGTCGCAGGGAGCCAAATCCGGCGAATACGGTGGTTGCTGAAGCACGTTTGTTGAGTTTTTGGCGAGAAAGTCAGTCACAATCGTAGCTCGGTGAGAAGGCGCGTTATCGTCATGCAAAATCCATGCAAAATCCATTTTTTGCCACCCATTCCGATGATTGCTGGCTTGTTTGCATATCGTACTCGTAGACTCAGATCTCATCACCAGTTATAATGCGTTCCATGAATGTAGAATCGGAATTACAGCGATCCAGCATGTCTGAAGCAACCTGTTCGCGATGACGTTTTTGAAGAAAATTCAGGTCTTTCGGTACGAGTCGTGCGGCCACCTTTCTCATGCCCAAAATATCAATCAAAATCGTACGTGCGGACTCGTGGGATATCTTAAGATCATGTGCTATCTCTCTCAAGCTGGTACGACGGTTTTCCAGCACCCTTTCCTTAATTTTATCGACGTTATCTTCGATCGAAGCCGTCGATGGGCGACCACTTCACGACCGTCCTTGAAGGCTCTGTACCACTGATATGCACGAGTTTTCGATAGAGCATTATCACCAAAGGCCTTTTGCAACATTTTCAATGCATCGGCACACGAAAATTCATTTGCAACACAAAACTTCAAACAAATTCTTTGCTCAACGTAATCACCCATAGTAAAAATCGGCACGCACTCTGACATCGACTGACTTAATCAGCTGTTGCAAACACACTAGTTGACAGATCCCGCTCAAGCTTGGCATAGTAATTAAGGACAGTGGTACCAACCTAGGAAAAAAATTTTTTACCTGCCTCATTGCCCCGCCAGATTTAAATCGATAATTCCCGGTACTTTCTTGACAGAGTAGTATACTTATTTAGAAGAAATACTTGTATACAATTTACTATCTAGCACTAAAGTAAGTCTCAATTATGTTATTACCGATAAAAGTAGAAAAATATATAGAAAATGAGAATCTATCATTCTTTTTCCGAAATATAAATTCTAATTGAGAAATTCTAATAAATGGAACCACGTTTTGTAAAACAACCAAATTATTCATAACCTCTTTCAGATTTATCTGTTTCTCTTTATTCTGAATTACTTCACTAGTTCAGAACAAGGAATCGCAGAGTCCAAACTTTCTCTAGCAATCGATCAATCCATTCTGAGTTGTCGCTTGGAATGTCTTATCTTTTAATCAGGTTCGTAATTGGATTGGAAGTTGAATAAGTGCTTTTTATAATAAAAGATGCTCTCATTCATTATTTAAGGGTTGAGTGCTTGAAATTTCATTGTGGGTTTGAGAGGTTCACGTTAGTTTGCAGACTGTTTTGCCTCCTAGAAACATGAAATGGATCAACTAAGCTTTCCATTTCCGCCGAAGAGGGCATAATAGGAAAAATTCATCTGTCCAGATAAAACTTGTGAAACATGTAATTTGAAGTATGCGTGTGCTCGAAATGTCCTAGTTCTCTCAATTGTGCATGGATCTTAGACACAGCACCTTGTGAAATATTAGGAAACTGAGGATACCTCTGATTAAATAAGTTTGACACTTCAACTTTACTTCTGCAATTAACCCCGTAACCGATCATCATTGAAATCTCAATTCCGAAAGTCTCAGTTAAATATTTCATTATTACTTCTAAAAGAAATACGTTTCCAATCAGGAACATATTATTTCAATGTAAATCTCCACACCGCAACACCCACTGATAAAAATTACCATTTTTTGAAGTTTTTCTTTATTTATCGGCAAATGTATATAGTTTTTTAGGTATTTATGACAAGAAATTTTAACAAATCTAAAATCCAGGAGCTTATCGAGAATTGATTTCAGAAATTTTCCCAACTTAATTGATAGTTCAGAAATTTCATAAGTCTGTATTTAGGTTATTTAAAAAATACCATTATTTAACGCCTAACAAATTTTTTATTTCATAATTTCACCCGGTATTATACATAAAAGACCATGCATTAATTGAAATCAGATCAGGTTCTTCAGGAGCTCCAAAAAATATGAGAATATACAGTGTGTGCCATTTGAAATAAGAGGATGTACTGTGCTGTCCGAACTGCCCTGTATATTGAAATGTATGCTAGAAAATCGCACCATTGACTTTGAAAGTTGACGTGTCCCGGTGTTTTTTATAATCCTCTAACATGAGGACACAAAGAATTTTATTCCATAAGTGGTTTCCCACTGTATGTATAAATGATAGACTATATCTTTTTTCCTTTCATTCAACCCTATTCATTTATCTTAAAATAAATAAACACAGCCGATCATTCCTCAATTATGTGCAGAAAATCTAATAAGAGGAAAACATAACTTTGATGAGCCTTCTAAGATTTAGCATAAGGAAAATAAAGGCCTGAAGCTAAACTTGTTAGGAAGTTTAGAACTTAACGGATTAATGAATTCTAGAAATTTATATTCATTTTATTTACTTATACAACCTCTATTTAACTATAAACACTTGACTAAACGTCGAGGTACACCCGAAACTAGATCACCTCCATAATTTTCGGTGATGGTAGTCCAGGACTGTAAAACTGGTTAGTTTTACAGTTTCCGCCGTTTTTAACACAAATTAAATATTTATTATAAAAGAACGGTAATATAATGCTTGTTGAGTGACTTCTAATGTTAGAGCAAGTTTGTTTTGTGTTTGAGATGAATCTTCCTCCAATAATTCATCCTCGTAAATTTTTGGCCTTCCACTGCGATCTTTGTCTTCTACGTCGAAATCACCATTTTTAAACTTTTGAAACCACTCTCGACACGTTCTCTCACTCAAAGCACCCTCACCATATGCTTCTACGAGCAATTGATGCGCCTCAGCAGCAGATTTCTTTAAATTGAAGAAGTAAACTAATATTTCCCGCAAATGACGCTTACTTGGCTCAAATTTTGACATTTTCAACTGATAAAAATTATATTTTACCAATATAAAATCAACGATATTAATAGGTTATGTTGTTCTTGAATGTCCAAACTATTTTTTAAGCCGGTTATCATCTGCGAAAGCTAGCCCAAACTCCGTGCCGCGCCATCTACAATAAAACGGCGGAAACTTATTTGTACTCCTATAAATCATCCTCATTTCGTGGCGCTGCTCCCTCAGTTTCAATCTTCATTAGTTCCCGTATGTTTTCAATGCGACTAAGATCTGATGAAGCTGCTGGCCATGAAATTGTTTTCACTAAGCTTGAGTATAGGCCGAAGTATGGCATCATGCATTATCCTGCTCAAAACTTCACCCTTCTGGATTCAAGGAGAAAATCGTTTAGAATGCCACAATACTTTTCACTATTAATGCTACCGTTAACTATACAGGGGCGTAGAGATATTGCCATACAACTTTAGCCATAGCCGACTATCTGCTCCACCTATTTCATACATTAGTTTCATATTAGAATGTTAAAAAAAAGTATATTAAAATTATGAAAATTAATAAATTCCGGATACTTTCTAGACGGACTTTAGCTACTACGTCTTGCTATAAAACCTTAACTTCTTTATAATAACTAGAGTAGGTCATTTAAGAACATGAAAATAAGAGAAACAACTTCAAGAATTGATTAATTTTCATCTTTGAAATGCCAAAATGGTTTGCGGTAATGAATAATGTCGGAACAATAAATTCTCGATTTTCTTCGGAAGGAACAACCCTTAAAGTTATATGACTATGTAGTTGAGTCTTACCAAACAAAATACTAATAAAGCAAGTTCATGGTGCGAAGGGGGACAAACTTGCTAATTTTATTGCTGAAACGTAGGACTCACACCTGAATACTTTGTGCCCCACCGAAGTTGTATAGTGTTAACATAGTTCCTCAAATTTTGCTTTCGGGGGATGTTTGGCCCAACTCGCCCTAAGAGCTTCAACACGTAGGGGGACGATTTAATAAAGTCCTATCTCTAGGAAACTACATTCCCGGTTCACCGTTACTTATGATATGTGGTCTTGCTTATTACATCCATGAATATTACGTTTCTATAGCGCAGAAACGCCTACTGTAGCTCACTCGTGACATATACAAGGGAAGATTATAAACTTCTCACCTTTTTTCTCCCGCCGTAGCACATACAGTGCGGAAACAACTTATGGAATAAAATTCTTTGAGTGCTTATGAATGGAAATTATGAAAAAAAACACTGGGATACGTCAACTTTCAAATTCAACGGTACGCTTTTCAAGCATAAATTCAAATATATCTACATAGAATTCCTTTAACACCAAAGGTTCCTGAAATTAAAAAATATTTAGATGCTTTATTTGTCATTTCGTCCTTTCATTCTGAATATGTAAAACAATATAAAAAAAATGAAATTTCTGTATGATAGGGAACTAAGAAAAATGAATCAAAATTATTTCAGAACATTAATTAACAATAGTAAAAATAAAAGTAAAACAACTTGGAACATACTCAATAGATCAACTGGTGGAGGTAACTTTGAGAAGAACATTTTCAGCAATATTGAATATCTTGAAAACTTGGCAAATACTTTCAGTGATTTTTTTCTGGAAATGCAAACTTTGTACGACATGGAGAACAGATGAATCAAAATCAAATGGTAAATAACGTTAATAGATGCTCATTTTACGTTTTATCAAGAGAGAGCTATCAACATAGTGAATAAGATGAGAAATACAAACTATTGTGGATACGATGGTATATCGATAACTGCTATTAGTAGTACTATACAGGTGGTAGCGGGGTCGTTGGCTCATACTATGTATCGCTCATTCACTGAAGGGGTATTTCCATCTGCCCTCAAAATAGCTTTAATCAAACCCTGCACATGAAGGGAAATGTACATGATGTCAATAATTTCCGTCCAATTAGTTTGCTCAGTTCTTTCGCAAAAATATTCTTTTGGTCGGTAGGCTTTGCTCATTCATGTATAAGTTCAAAATTTCCTCTGAGAAACAATATGGCTATCTAAAAAACAGAAGTAATACTACAGCGATTGTCAACTGGAGTTGCCCAAGAGCTACTTGTCGGATCGAGTTTAGAGGGTTTCTATTGATAGTGAGCGACTAGTTTTTATGTCAGAGGATAAATATGTCAACGTAGGAGTTCCCCAAGGAAGCAATCTGGGGTCCTTTTTATTTCTGATACACATCAGAGAACTTGATCTCTTGTTGTTTGTTGACGATACGAGTGCTTTGCTCCCTAGCAAGTCTTAATTCAAGTATTGAACAAACTAGATTAGCCTTCGCTTCAGTAGGTACAGCATTGGTGCACTCAGAATGAGTTACTTCTCAATGTCAGTAAAACTGAGTGTGTAATTTTTAGAACGATTCAATCTAAAAATATTTATTCTCAGTCAATTACTCTCGATAACACCCAGGTCAGATTTATATCATCGACAGAATTTCTTGGAGATTCGTTTGATTGTCACCTGAAATGGAATGATCATCTGAGTCAGGTCAGCAAAAAACTCAATAAAGTGTTGTACATGATCAGGGTATTGTCAAGGAGAGTGGACATGGAACATTTAAAAACAGTTCATCATGCAAATTTTGTTTCACTTCTAAGGTACGAGCTTGTCATATGGAGTGGAAGCAGTAATTTAAATAGATTATTCATTCTGCAGAAATAGGCCTTGAGGACAATAATAGGATTGAAATATAAAGAATCATGCAGAGGTCATTCTAGAAATAATTCCATGCTCGCACTTCTGGGACTATATGTTTTGGAATGTCTGCTATTTGTTAGAAAACATCCCCAATATTTTAATGATCTGTTGAATAAAAACAACACAAGACGTACTGTTCCATACCATTTTCAGAGGCATTCCTTGACACTTACTGAAAGAAACACAGAATATATGTGTATAAGATTGTTCAATGTACTACCTAAGGAGTTCATCAATGTATCTAATTTAAGAAAATTCAAAATCGAAATAACTAAAATTATTATAGATATAGAACCATATTCGATTAGGGAATTCATGGAATATTCTTTCAGATCCTGTTGGAGTTGTGATATTTTTTGACGGTTTACTGTTTTCATTTGTATGAAATTGCATTGGTTATGGGAATAAACTTTATGTTATGTTATTCGACCAAGTCCACCACTGCCCTTCCTCTTTATTTTAAATGAATTACCCTGTATATTTAATAAAATAATAAGGAACGGTTTTTTACTTGATAGAAGGATTATTACAAAATTTGAATATCAAAACAGATTTAATCTGTTAGTCTTCTACAATTTTAATTTCAAAAAATTTACTTAAGAAACTTCAAGAATTAAATTAATGTCTTTATAAGTACTGCTCATATTTAATAAACGTATAAAATCAAAATTCATCATACAATATCAAATGGAATTAAGAAAAACCAACGAATATAAATTATTCTTAATTCCATTTGTATATATTGTATGATGAATTTCGATTTTATACGTCTGTTAAATATGAACAGTGCTTATAAAGACATTAATTTAATTCTTAAAGTTTCTTAAGTAAATTTTTTGAAATTAAAATTGTAGAAGACTAACAGATTGAATCTGTTTTGGTATTCAAATTTTGATATTCAAGCCCTGTATATTTTATATTTTTTAAAAATCCTTAACCTGATTACAACTAATGCATGGTCAATGTATAATACCGGGTGAAATAATGTAATTAATAATTTATCACACGTTAAATATTGGTAATTTTTAAATAACCTAAATACAGACTTACGAAATTTCTGAACTATTATATTATAACTATCGATTAAATTGGGAAAATTTCTAAAATCAAATCTCGATACGCTCATGGATCTTGGTTTCGCTAACAATTTAAGTCATGAATACTTAAAAAACTATCGACATGCCGCTAAAAAAAGAAAATATGCAAATAATTGTCATCAGTCAGATGTGTTGAAAGTGAATTTCTAATTGATAACGTATTTCTTATAGAAGTAATAATGAAATATTTATCTGAGACTCACCGAATTGAGATTTTAAGGATGTTCGGTTACGGGGATAATCGCAGAAGTCAGGTTTAAGTGGCAAACTCATTTAATCAGAGGTTTCCTTAGTTTCCTAATATTTCACAAGGTACTGGGACCAATATATAAAGGTAAGACCAATATATAAAGGTATTGCAAGACCAATATATAAAGGTATTGGAAAGCAAGTTGTTGCCCAGGTGAGTGATTGGCTCCCAAATGGAAATGCAATATTTATACAAGACTCTGCACCATAAGGCTAAAAGAGTGATAAATTTCTTTGAGGAAAAGAAAATTCTACTGCTCTGATGGCCTGAAAATTCTTCCGACATGAATACTATTCAAAAAAGTTTGGGAGTGCTTGAAAAGGAAATTGGGAAAAGAAAAAACCACAACAAGTCTTCAACTGATAGAAAGAATCATTGGAATCACAATAGTAATTTTGAAAAAATAGCAGAAAACTGCAACAAAAGCATGAAGGATCCTTTCCTTGATAACTACTAAGAGAGGACCAACAAAATACTGATTCTTTTTTAAATATCATAAAAATGTTCCAATTTTTCTCCACAAACTCTTGCTCTGTTCAACTCCTACTAAAAGCAATCGAATATTCAAAGTGATTATCGGTTTTTCTTACGAAAATGAAGGAATAACTAGAAAAATTGCGGCGACTCTGATAAATTTGACAGGGACTGCAATCAGCAACGCTGTATAGTTTTACTTGAAATCCGTAGCACGCCTCCAACTATGGCAAGATTTTCCGAAACATCTAAATGATGTTCATTCAGTCCCAGCCCCGTTCAGAAAATAAGACGCTCACGAACTGGCCCTCCAAAGCGTAAATCAACGACAACCGGAAGAAAAATCACGCTCCTCAACTGCCCCTCCAGCAGCATCCCCTAAGAAATTATTCTAATCAATGGTTCGGAGGGGGGAAGACGTACGTCCTAAAAAATTGTTAGATTTAGTGGTGGAGGGTGGTCCCGGTGATCTGTAAGACATGACAATGCAGTGTGCTCGGCACATAAATTAAACTTTAGCACTTGCTACAGTGGCCGGCAGGGGTGGACAGCGCAGATAAGGCTCTGCTATATATCAGGCCTGAGATAGGGCGATGCAAATTTTCCACTGGTCCTTGATGTTCTTTGGCTTCCCTTATGCTGGATGGTCCTCGGCTATTATGCTCCGGTCAAATGTTACGATTCGTTCTCTTTTTGATTAATGCAAATTGCGACACCAGTGTTTTGTTTCGCTCTACCTTCAAATGAAAATAACGTTCCTCCTAAGGAGTGGGCCTTTGAAATTTGCATTTTTGATCGGCTATAAATGACAACCTAATGAATATTTTTTCACAGTTCTTAGAAAGGTTGAACCTTGATAAAAACAAATCATCATTCAAATGACTTGCTACAGTACTCCATCAAATCAATCCATTTTCAATATAATTTGACCCCCCCTTCCTTTAACTTTGTTACAAATGGAGGTACGAAAGAAAGTCATTCGCAGAAGTTGCGTTTTATCAAAATGATTTCACAAAATAGAATATTTACAGTTGGACACGAAATTTAGTGCAACTTCAGGTTTTCAAATGGGTCACTCTGTATATTTTCTTATTTTCGACTAGCTCTTTCTCTCACGATTAAGAAAATATATGCATCTGTTGAACCATCACTCTTATTTTAAGAACTACAGAGTTTCGAATTAAAAGAACAACCTGGCAAGCTCAGTAATCGGTTGTCAAGTGGTAGGCTGTGATAAATCAACAAACGACGTTGTTAACAATATAACACACTTTATATTCAATAAAATTATTTCTGAAACATGCATTACACAGAAGCAGAAAAAATGATATTGTGTAAAACATCATTTTTTCTGCTTCTGTGCGATGCATGTTTCAGAAATAATTTTATTGAATATGACTTGTGTCATATTGTTACCAACTTCCTTTGTTGATTTATCACAGTATTCCACTTGACAAGTGATTACAGAACCTGTCAGGTGGTTCCACGAATTTGAGACTCTGTAGTTCTCAGAAGAAACTCTCTTTATGTGCTATTCACGATTGTCAACTGAAGTTGCTCAGGAGCTAATTGTCTGATCGAGTTCAGAGGGTTTGTATTGATAGTGGGGGACTAGTTTTTTTGTCAGGGGATGAATATATGTCAACGTAGGAGTTCCCCAAGGAAGTAATCTAGGACCCTTTTTATTTCTGATATACATCAATGAACTCGATCTCTTGTTGTTTGTTGATGATGCAAGTGCTTTGCTGCGTAGCAAAAGCTTAATTCGAGTATTGAACAAACTAGATTAGCCTTCGCTTCGGTACAGCATTGGTGCACTCAAAATGAGTTACTTCTCAATGTCAGTAAGACTGAGTGTGTATCCTCAGTCAATTACTCTGAATAACACCCAGGTCAGATTTTTATCGTCGGCACAATTTCTCGGAGTTTCGTTTGATTGTCACCTGAAATGGAATGATCATGTGAGTCAGGTCAGCAAAAAACTCAATAAAGTTTTGTACATGACCTAGGTATTGTCACGGAGAGTGAACATGGAACTTTTAAAAACAGTTTATTATGCAAATGTTGTTTCACTTTTGAGGTACGGGCTTGTTATATGGGGTGGAAGCAGTAATTTAAATTGATTATTCATTCTGCAGAAATACGCCTTGAGGGCAAAAATAGGAGTGAAATATAAAGAATCATGCAGAGGTCGATTTAGAAATGTGCTCACACTTCCGGGACTATATGTTTCGGAATGTCTGCTATTTGTGAGAAAACATCCGCAATATTTTAATGATCTGTTTAATAAAAACAACACAAGACTTACTGTTCCATACCACGTTCTGAGGCATTCCTTGACACTTACTGACAGAAACACAAAATATATGTGTTATATTGGTAAAATATAATTTTTATAAGTTGAAAATGTTAAAATTTGAGTCGAGTAAGCGTCATTTGCGGGAAATATTAGTTTACTTCTTTAATTTGAAGAAATCTGCTGCTGAGGCGCATCAATTGCTCGTAGAAGCATATGGTGAGGGTGCTTTGAGTGAGAGAACGTGTCGAAAGTGATTTCAAAAGTTCAAAAACGGTGATTTCGACGTAGAAGACAAAGATCGCAGTGGAAGGCCAAAAATTTACGAGGATGCAGAATTGGAGGAATTATTGGAAGAAGATTCATCTCAAACACAAAAAGAACTTGCTCTAACATTAGAAGTCACTCAGCAAGCAGTCTCACATCGTTTGAAATCATTAGGAATGATTCATAAACAATTTGTGTTAAAAAACGGCGGAAACTTATTTGTACTCCTAATAAGATTATTGTAGATATAGAACTATATTCGATTAGGGAATTTATGGAATATACTTTCAGATCTTTTTGAAGATGTGATATTTTTTGACGGTTTCCTCTTTTCATTTGTATGATTGCATTGGTTATGAGAATAAAGTTTAGGTTATGTTATCTTATGATAGACTGATACATGTGTATATATTCGATATCAAGCATAAAAAATATACAGATGATTCATGTGAAAAAGTTAAGTTGCACTCAATATCTTGTCCAACCTGTATATTTTCCATTTTGTGATATGATGAAATTCAGTTGATTTCGTACAACATTTGTGAGTAATAATAATAATTCACTCATATTTTAGCTATGACAAGAATAGATACGTCAAAAATTAACAATCATTTGCGGACATTCAAATTTATCTTGGTAAAACTCATTCATCGAATGTTAACATATATCTATAATAACAATATCCTTTTATTTAAATATTTCAATATTAGCCTTCTAAATATTTAATTTCAAAAAATTATATTCAATAACTATAACTTCAAGAATTATATTAAAATAATGTCATATAAGTACCACTTATATCAAACGACATATAAAATAAACTTTCATTATAAGACATCCAAATGATATAACAATATCCAATAAATAAAAATTGTTAACATAATAGCTATTAATAATGACTATGATCCTAAGTTGATAGACAAATTGTTGATGAATAAAAATAATAAAATAGCTTTAATTATGGTGTTTGCTAATATAAAACAAAATTTTAAATACATTTCCTTAAAATACACTCAAGGTATTTATGGAAAAATTGCTACATACCTCAAAAATTAATATAATTGGAGAACTTCATTTAAAACCAATTCAAACTTGAGTAAATTTATTAAAAATAATAAAGACTGTACACATAAAGATGATAAATCGGGGGTTTATAAGTTAACCTGCGGTGATTGCCCTAAAGTTTACACAGGACGGAAGAACTTTCTGACATAGAATTTGTGAACATTTGAAGAGTTTCCTCAATAATAAAAGTAATTCTACATATTCCAACCATTTGTTAGAAACACGACATACTTTCAACCATAATTTTGAAATTCGACATATAAAGTAAAAGTTATGCCTTAAATCTGTTAGAATCCCTAGAGATAAATAAACATAATAAAATTGGAATATTATTAACACTTCTGTTAAATATATTCAGATAAGCTGGAATTTTCAGAGACCCTATTTTGGGTTTTAGTGCTCAATAAAAATTTATTGTACTTACTGTAATATAAATAGCAACGGTTTTCGGAAACAAGCTTTGTTATTCAAAATGTAATCTTGCCTGATGATGCTACTGTGATAGCGAAACGATTGTTGTAAACATAACAATAAACATTTGTGAAAATCAGAATAACCTTATTTAAATATTATTTTACAAAGGAGACAAACAAAAATATCAAAAAACTTACAAAAGAGATTATAAAAATGAACGAATATATAAATAGTGACCAAAATTTGAATAAATACACAAATATATAAATAAATTTAAATAGAAACCAGACATTACAAATTGAATAAATAAAAAATGTATAACGGATGTATAAAAAACTGTGTAAAAAAAACTGTATAGAAAAATGTATGAAATTTTTTTTTAAAAATATATGAAAATGTATAAGAAATT
The DNA here is from genome assembly GCA_034642435.1 of Megalocaria dilatata. NCBI lineage: Eukaryota > Metazoa > Arthropoda > Insecta > Coleoptera > Coccinellidae > Megalocaria > Megalocaria dilatata. The sequence continues at coordinate 6,678,502 of CM067855.1, read as the reverse complement.
TATAAAAAATGTATTAGGAGTACAAATAAGTTTCCGCCGTTTTATTGTAGATGGCGCGGTACGGAGTTTCGGTTAGCTTTCGCAGATGATAACCGGCTTAAAAAATAGTTTGGACATTCAAGAACAACAAAACTTATTAGTATCATTGATTTTATATTGGTAAAATATGATTTTTTTAAGTTGATAATGTCAAAATTTGAGCCAAGTAAGCGTCATTTGCGGAAAATATTAGTTTACTTCTTTAATTCGAAGAAAGATGCTACTGTTGCTCGTAGAAGCATATGATGAGGGTGCTTTGAGTGAGAGATCGCGTCGAGAGTGGTTTCAATAGTTTAAAAACGGTGATTTCGACGTAGAAAACAAAGATAGCAGTGGAAGGCCAAAAATTTACGAGGATGCAGAATTGGAGGAATTATTGGGGGAAGATTCATCTCAAACACAAAAAGAACTTGGTCTAACATTAGAAGTCACTCAGCAAGCAGTCTCACATCGTCTTCTATAATAAATATTTAATTTGTGTTAAAAAACGGCGGAAACTTATTTGTACTCCTAATATAGAAAAAAATTTATAAAAAATGTATAAAAGAAGTATTGAAAAATTTATAAAAAATGTAAAAAAAACGAGATTACAAATCAAATAAATATATAAACAGAGTCTCTCAATTAAATACACAATCACACAAACAAAGATCACGGTGTTGTACTCTTCGGGTTATGTTTGGAAAGTTCGAAAACTTCTTCTCTTCTATGGGACAGGTACAATGGCTCTTCAGTTGGGGTCGATGGAACGCTGCTTGGTCTTCTGTTTGCACTCTGTTGATTTTTCTGCAACTGCAACAATTTATCTACAGATAATTCGACACCATCCACCATGAGCTTATTTCCACTAATAAAACAGTCCTAAGGATTTTAATGGGGGGGACCATCTGAAGAATTTGCCTCGGTGTAAGCTGCACTGTCTTGATTCTAAAACCTTCCTGTTTACCATAGCTCAAGCTCCCATAACTCAATATTTTTGAAAAATACGAGTCCTGAGCCTATCCTGATATATTTAATCCAGTGGTCGCGGGAGCGGAGAAGTCCAAGCCAGGCGCACGTGTTGTACAAGTCTCCCCCATTCTCCCGTTCCTCCCATCTTCTCAATCCCCCGCTCCCCTCGCCCACTGGACATTCTCGCTCTGACAATTTATTACTTATACATATAAATTCCTCAACGTAACTCAGGACGCTAATAGCGTTCCTTTCTGTATTCAAACATTACCTCGGTGTAGAGGACTCTGACCAGGGATTCGCAGAAGCAGAGGCTCCTGCCGAATGAAAAATGGAGGACCGTAGGTCGTATTTGATTTTCTGGGAGAAATATGCACGTTGTTTAGGCGATTCGAAGGTAAGGCGGCTTTCGCTGGGGGAGGTTTTTGCGTTTCGTCGATTTCAGCGATGTTTTGTGTGGAGCAAGGTAGACCTCAATTTTTTTTAGGGAGATTATGAGGATGTTTTCATTCGAATATTTTTATTCGTGAGGGAGGTGAAAGCACACGATGAGACGTTGAAATTTTTCGTGGGTTTTACGCCACCAAAAAATTCGAAAGGAAGGATTTACAGAATAAACATTGAAAATAAGAGATCAATCAGTGTGGTAATAAAATTGTTTTTGAAAATTCCACTTCACCTTTGAGGTGGTCATAAAAGAACTCACACTTTTCTATAGATTTATCACGCTGTCTGGTGAACATAGTTGGTTATTATGTGATTTCGAAATACCTTTTAAAGATGATTTCATTATTTTAATATTCATTTCATAAAATTATATTTAATAATTATAACTTCAGGAATTAAATTAATGTCATATAAGTACCACTTATATCAAACGACATATAAAATAAACATTCATTATAAGACATCCAATAAATAAAAATTGTTAACCAAAATCCTATAAATTAAATATTTCGTATTGACAAAATTTTGTTTCTGCTCATCAACCAAAACAGATGTCTTTCAAAAATGTTTAACATAATCTTAAGAATTTCATCATAAAACTATCTTACTTAGAATATTCAATATTATTAGATATCTAACTAAGTTACTTTCTATAAAATCTCAAGATATGTAAAAACATTACTAAAAAACAAGTTTTAAGAGAGACTCTGCTTCTTCAGTACTCAATTAATTCATATTCAATAAAATTTAACATCAATCAACAACAAATATTTACTCATCTTTTAACATTCCAGAAAGTTCTGGTAAATGAGTACTGAAAATTTTAAATAGAGTGTAATGTTAAATACAAATAAATAATTCTGTGGTTTACCATTGATCTAAAAAATTGAGAGACAATTTAACGACCTCTGTTATAGAACAAGGACTATCTGTATAAAGAATGTTAAGGAAACCAAATAATTATATATTATGAATAAAATAACATAAATAGAGGTTAATACTTGATAGTAGGTATATAGAATTATTTAAATATTTTAATATTAGCATTCTACATATTTAATTAAAAAAATAATATTTAATAATCATAGCTTCAGGAATTAAATTAATGTCTTATAAGTACCACTTATATCAAACGACATATAAAATAAACATTCATTATAAGACATCCAAATGATATAACAAAATCCAATAAATAAAAATTTTTAACCAAAATCCTATAAATTAAATATTTTGAATAGACAAAATTTTGTTTCTGCTGATCAATCTTATGAAAACAAATATCTTTCAAAAATGTCTAACATAATCTTAAGAATTTCATCATAAAACTATCTTACTTAGAATATTCAATATTATTGGATATCTAACTAAGTTACTTTATATAAAAACTTAAGATGTGTAAAAATATTACTGAAAAACAAGTTTTAAGAGAGATTTTGCTTCGTAAGTACTCAATTAATTCATATTCAATAAAATATAACATCAATCAACAACAAATATTTACTCAACCTTCAACAATTTGGAAAACATCTGGTAAATGAATACTGAAAAATTTAAATGGGGTGTAATGTTAAATACAAATAAATAATTCTGTGGTTTACCATTGATCTAAAAGATTGAAAGGCAATTTAACGACCTCTGTTATAGCACAAGTACTATCTGTATAAAGAATGTTAAGGAAACCAATTAATTATATATTATGAATAAAATGACCTAAAAAGAGGTTAATACTTGATAGAAGCTATATAAAATTATTTAAATATTGGCGCGTTCTGCAAGAGGTTAACACTTCTTCAGAGTCGTGAGATATTAGTATCGATCAGATTTGTGACGATGATGAAGATATCGACTTAAATAAATCTCTAGTTTGCGGTGAATTTGGTCGCAACAATGAATTATGGTTTAGATGTATCGGGTGTTTTTTTAGAGTGATAGAACTTTCGATAGGGATGACTGTGATTTGACAGAAGGTAGAAGCCATGTTGTTTTGGCATTTATGTTCAGTAAGTATTGACAAATTATCATGGAAATTCTATTCTCCAAACTTATAGAGCACTTCGTGAAATTTATGGTTTACATAATCGTCCATCAAAGCAGCTTATTCGTTGAACTATCGATAGATTTCGGACAAAATTTTCTCTACTCAATGCAACAACAAAGACAAGACAAAGAATTGTACGTACAGAAGACAATATCGCTACTGTAAGTCATAGTTTTGATGATGATCCAGATTTATCTATTCGTTGACGTTCACAACAAGTTGGACTCTGTGCATCCACCACATGGAAAATTTTTCATGAAGATCTTGGTCTACACCCATACAAGATCCTACTAGTTCAAGAACTAAAGCTACTTGACAATAATAAGCGTCGTTTGTTTGCTGATTAGGCCCTAAAACAGCTTGAAGTTGATCCACTTTTTTATCGCAAACTTGTGTTTGGTGATAAAGCACATTTCTGGTTGAACGGCTATGTAAACAAGCAAAATTGCCGTATATGGAGTGAAAACAATCATCAAGAAGTTCTCCAGGTTTCATTGCATCCTGAAAAATGCACTGTATGGTGTGCTTTACACGCTGGAGGCATCATTGATTCATATTTCTTTAAAAACGATGCTGGAGCTAATGTTACAGTGAATAGTGCTCGTTAGAGATCGATGATCAATGATTATTTGTTTCAAAATTTGAATGGTATCGACGCAGAAGTGTTTTGGTGTCATGCTACATTTATAATTGAAATACATAGACATAAGAAAGAAGAGATATAACTCCAAAACTTCAGGCAAAGTTAAATTATGGTCTTACCACGCAACCTCAACATAGACATCAATGTTAAGTTGAATCATTGATAAGGAGTATGAGGTGTGGTAATATAAAGTTCTAGAAATCGAGACAGTGTAACATACATCTGTGTTCTGTCTCATTGGAGACGGCCCTGTCGTTCGAGATCGTTGTGTCATCGATATTTAGGCCTTTTTGTGTTAATATTTCGATCTAGCATTTTTTCAGCTACACCAGACGAACTGAAGTGTTATTGATACTTCTGCTTATTTGTTTTCTGATTATTATATATGGCTTTAGAAAACATGGAAAGTCATTTGGAGATTTGACATATTTATGCCTGTTAATTTCACATGACACAGCATTCCAAATTATAAACTGATTTTATCCTTCTTTTCTTGTATTTATCTCATAATTCTTCTGTAGCCAATAGAAGGTTTATTTTATTCATTCCAATCAATTATGTTAATTTCCCTCTTTTTGTATTATGAGGGATGCATCAAGCACTTCTATCGTTCAGTCTTTGAAAAGAAGGAAAAATCATTATTCTCGGAATAGTCAAGTGGTTCGTTTTGTAATTGTTCAAGCTTAACGCGATTTCTGTAAACGAAGCAATCCACCTAACACATGTTTGTAGTCCAATTGTCATCACATTAGCTTGGTATCATATACAGTGATACCAAAATATATAAGTTTGTTCTGTTATAAGTGTTTGACTTCAGTTCCTCATCATCGTTGTGGTTTATCATTATTAGATAAAAGAAGCTGTAGACCAACGCACATACAGTGTGAAAAAAAGTGAAAATCACCGTTAATAATCAAAATTACATTCCACTAGAAACCATTGAAATTAATCATCGATATTAATTAATTTGCAATTGTCTTTTATTTCAAAATACTGAACTAATAGGCAAATACTACGGTGAACTAACCGTGGTACGAAACAATCTGTATAACAATTCTATAATCAAACAAACTCGACAAGGTTTTGTTGAGTTTGTTTGAGTATAGAATTGTTATACAGATGTATGTTACACTGTCTCGATTTCTAGAACTCTCTGTTACCATAGCTAATACTCGTTATTAATGATTTTTGGTAGAGATCAGCCGAATTAATTTATTTTAATATGACTTTATTACTACTTCAGTTTACACTCTATTATCAAAAATCATTCCCCAGAGTCAGGATGACCGTTAATTCTGCCATAAATTCCACTTGAGTCGCTTTCATCCCCGCCTACCAAACTTAAAAAAATCTTTTCCCTCATCTATATGCAAACCACCCCCAAACCTCCAACGCCCAACATCAAACATCCCAAAAGCGTATGCAGAGCACCCCTCGACATGCATTTGTCACCCGCAGGTCTGAAAAGGTGGCATCATTGAAAACATTAATCGGGTTGTCATAACATCGTCGTCGAAGGTTGAAAAAAGAGCAGGGCGGCCGTGAAATATGTCATCGATAGCTGACGTGAGCGACGGTGGAATGAGTGAGATGTCCATCGGTCCCTTGAAGATGATACAATATATCCATTATCAACCCCTTGTGGCGGCCGTCCGGAATGCTGGGGGTTGGAGGTGGGGGGCCGGGGTTTGGGGACATATCCGTAAATGCGCGCCCAGGGCGTCTTACACGTTTCACATACTAAACAGCGATCGCTCTTGTGTCGTATATATTCTCCCTCTTGTCGTGTCCATGTCGTTCCCGTTCTGCGTCCTGGCTCTTTGGTCTAATGTTAAATTAATGTTTCAGGTAGAGTTCCGAGCATACCGCCGCTAGATTTTGCAGGAACATTTTTGTTTCGAAAGGGGCCACTTCGCGTTTTCATTTTTAGTATGTTGGTCGACCCCTTTATGTACGTTTTCATTTCGGTTTATTGTTTCCGAAAATAATGAACCTTTAGAAGAAAAATTCATGAAGTCATATACTGAAAGTGAAAAGTTCCTGCCATGGTTGTCTTTCGGCCAGTTTCATAAACGAAATTAAAACCTCCTTTTTCCCAAAAAGTCTCCTTTAATAAAACGTGTTTCATAAGCAAATTTCAAGGTTAAAGGGAACTTAAAAGCGTCCTTTATCTTAAAGTGAGAAAATCGCCCCTTTACGTCTTTAAAAGGATCCTTTAACAAGAAGCACGACACTGAGCAGGGCTCGGTAAACACAAAAACAGTGGACATAACCTTCCCCTGTATAGAGGTTTCACCTCCTGCTTCCAATTGAGGCTGTCAAATTTTTTTTTTGAACCATAATACTTAATTCAATACTTAAAACATAAATATTCTGACCAAACACTTTGTATAATCCCTATATAAGGTATTTTAAAATATTGATGTTCCCAATAAGGATATTACATTGAAATTATACGCTCCTTTTTGTATAATTTGGTCGATCTGAAAATACTGATTAAGGACCATAACCCTTACGTTGTGCTACTTAATGAGACAATTCTTAATCCTAGTTCTAGTCAACTTCAAAGCTAATCGTTGCTTAGACAGGATAGAAATGGTGGATATGGAGCAATTGCCGCTGTCATAAGATGTGATATGCCTTATAGGCGCAGTGCCTCTGAGAAACCTAAAACTTCCAAGTGGTGTTCAAGTGTTAGCAGTTGAGGTCAAATCCCTCCTTATCTTCTGCATATACTCTCCTCCTAATGTTAGACTAACCATCACACATTTAGATTCATTAGCTCATCACTTCTCTGATCAGTTTGTTTTGATTGGTGATTCAAATACCCAAAACCCCCTCTGGGGATTGGGAGTGAGAATTCATGGTGGTGCCATATTGGAGTCTTTCATACAGTCAGGTGACTATGTAATCTTGAATGATGGTACTCCCACAAGATTGACCCCCCCCAGGTACTAACCCTAGTGTCCCTGATGTTGCATTATGCTCAGCAACGATTACATTGATTGCATCATGGACTGTCCTTCCGGATAGCAGTATGAGTGACCACTTCCTGATCTTGGTAGAACTTGGGGCCGTGCCTGCTGACGGGCGGTTGAGCTCACCCAGATTGTTCACTACCCGAAAATATAACCTGAAAAGCAGATTAGGGTTCACATCCTACCTAAGTCATCATGCATCCAGGGTTGATTTTGATTAAACTGACCTGGAGAAACTTCTTAGTTGCTCACCCAGGCTGTAGATAGGTATATCTCTAAATTTAAGCCTTCCACATATGGCAGTTTCAGGGTACATTGGTGGGATGATGAGGTCGCCTCATCGGTTGAAAAGAAGAGGGCGGTGTTTAGAAGATATCGTTTGGATCCCACTTTTACTAATTTCATTGCCGTTAAACAGGCAATCTCATAAAATGTAGAAAGTCATCAAAAAGTTTTCAGGTGGGCCATCATCATACCCTCCCCTCTCTCCCACTGAGGACTGTTTGCTAGAGATCTCAAGAAACCTTGGAAGACGTGGACCTAATATCATTCCTAATTTAACCTTGGGTGGGTTCTGTGAGCCTTTTTCATTTGAAGAACTTCTTTTGGTCCTGTCAAATAAGAGAGATTCTGCACCAGGAATGGATGGTATATCATATGTCATATTTCACCATAGCCCTATGTCATTCAGACTGCTCTTACTGCGATCATAAAACCTGATACTAAGCTCTGGAATGGTCCCTGAGGTGTGCAAGGAGACATTAATACTGCCCTTCTTGAAGAAAGGAAGGTCTCCTTATCTTCCTTCAAGCTACAGGCCTATCGCACTCGCACCATGCATTACAAAAGTCCTGGAAAAGCGTCTGAAAAACCGAGTTGAAAAACACATTGAAGATCGTATCGGGCCTGCTCGACCTCTATTCGGTTTTCTTAGAGGTCGGTCAGTAAATGATTGTTTTGCATTTCTTGCGGGATTTGTTTATGGTGCGTTTGCGAGAGGGGAGAGAGTGATGGCAGTCTTCCTTGACATTAGAGGCGCGGATGATCATGTCTTTCTCTCCGCGCTCCTGGCGGATCTTGAGGCGGCGTCTGTTCCTACTCCCATAGTTCATGTGAATATGCATTTACTAACAAATCGCAAACTATATATCACTTTCCCTTCGCCGGGGTCTATTCTGGGTTCGGTGGTTTCGTCCTGTGGACTAGCACAGGGTTCAGTAACATCTCCTCCCTATTATAACCTATATTCCCTCATTCCTCCTGACACCTTGTCCCCCAATACCTCCTCCCTACAATTTGCCGACGATTTTGTATTGCTGATCAGCGGTACTGATTCACATCAGATGGCAGAACAACTGTCAGGCAATCTGGAAGGGTCAACACCTGGATGTCAAGTAGGAATCTATCGCTCTCTCTCGAAAAGTCGTCAACGATGATTTTTGCAAAGTCTAGCCAATCTTCCTGACATTTCCTGCTATGACCAAGTTATTCCTTGGAAATCTTCAACCCGTTATCTTGGTTCATCTAGAAAGTAACTTTCGTTGGAATAAACAGATTGAGTTAACCTGTGCAAAGGCACTGGTAACAACCCAGGTTGTTCCTGTCTGAGCCCATTTTCAGACTACTTCAATCAGGGGCAACACTGGTTGTGGATCGGTCTGTTTGAGAAGGAAGAAGAAGAATAACCTTCCTCTGTCACATTTGCCCATTTTGTTTGATTTTGGCGTACTACGAAATATGTTGCACCAAATGTTGAATGCTGATTAAAGCTCTAGTTCTTCATCAGATGATGAAGAAATATTTGTGAGAAGACCAAAAATTTACAGAAAGAGGGAACAACATTTTTCCACGTAAGGTGATCTAGATTTCTTCGATTTCGCGTGACAGAACCAACTGTTTTATCTTTGCTTCAAAAAATTGCAGATCAATTGCACTTCCCAACTAACTAATCTTTTTCAAAAATACACAACATAATTTCAGAAACTTCTCCAACACTAATTTATTTGAAATATTTTATATTTTTAAATAAGATACTTCAAAAACTCTCAAAACATGTCAGCACATCCCCAAAAACAAATAGAATTCAGATAACGTTTAACTAACAATTTATATTTGTTGGGTTTTCATTATTTCATTTGATATTATATAATGAATTTTAATTTTATACGTCTATTAAATATAAGCAGTGCTTATAAGACATTAATTTAATTCTAAAAGTTTTCATTTCGTAGATTTCCAGAACTGTTAGCCAATTTGCCAAACCACAGGGCGGATTGTGTCGTTTTAAGGCCAGTGAAGCGTTCAAATCGTTTCCTTTAATCTTACGCAGTCTTCCTGAAACTGGAATATACCTCACATCCATGCGTTTTTAATCCTCTTTATTGTCTCATATACAGCACTTTTTCCCAGTTCAACCAATTGCACTAATTTTTTAACGTTTCGAAAACCTTTTCTATACAAATATTCTACCTGTTTTCTTTTTTCTAGTTGCGATATTATTTCATAAATTGTATACCTGTTAACAATCAACAATATTTGACAAATAGTGCTGCCATGCAACTTTGGCCTTAGCCGACTATCTGCACAACCTATTTTATACATTACTTTTGTTTTAGAATGTTACAAAAAAGAAGTATATTAAAATTATGAAAAGTAATAAATTCCAGATACTTTCTAGACAGACTATATATAACCTTTAAAATACAACTTGTTTTACACCAAGTTTAAGATGAATTTTAACTCAAGTCACTGTATCATTAGTGATAGAAAAAGTGATGGAAAACGAAGTAATTTGTTATTTATTCCGTTTTAAAATGAACTATGACGAAGTGAGTATATACTCAGATATTAAAAAATTGTAGTAACAACAAATATGAACATTTGATTTATACAATAAAAAAAAATTTTATACAATGATATTAGCTTTTCAATTTTTTCGTAATCAAATATAATAATTTCTAAAAAATTGTTTGGACATTTATCATTATTATAAAAATTCAAACTTACCATATTCGAAAATAGAACATGGGCTGGGCCATTTAAAATTTGCATCTTTGATCGGCTATAAATAAAACGCTAATGAATATTTTTTGAAAGTTGTGAGTTTATTAGAAAGGCTGAACCTTCACATTTACGAATGAAATTACAATATTATTTAAATGAGTTCTAAGACTGACTACATCCGGTCAAACCAATTTTTCAGCACATTGTCGATTGTTTGGAGCTCAATATTAAGAACGGCAACTTCGATTTCTTGTTTCAAATCATCATCAAATCATTCAATACTGGCTCTTTCACCAGGTGATTACTCAGCAGTCTCCATAATCTGCCCAAGAACCAGATAGTGTGATAAGGATACGCCTTAACATGGCGCATTAGCGAGAACCACTCCGAAGAGTTGAACCCGCCAAGCTTCCAGAGCAGCGAAGAATTATCCAATCTCCACTGGCTCTGCAGTGTCAGTACCCTAGTTGTTTGGGACGCAACTCACTCGCCAAAGAGGCTTCTTATCCACCCAACCGAACGGAGTCCTATGAACCAAGAAGATCTCAAAATTGGTGCCTCAATTGATCTTGGTACGAGCACCGTCAGTTCGACCTGTACGTCAAGACCCACGAACCCCTGTGCAGTTTTTCAATTGGCTTCAAGCACCAACGGCCTAACCGTAGGGTCGAGATCCACAAAACCCAGAAACGTCTCGCAATCGATCCTGGTTCAGTACTAGGACGGTCGAACCGTCAAGTTCCGCTAAATCTTGGAACATTTCTCGAGATATTCTGAACATGAGTTGCTGTGAACAGATAAAAGGAATAGCCTTCTAGTCCAGCATGCGGGCTTTCAACTACTGCCTTCCCGAGTCCAGCACCAATTGGTGACGGGCGCGTGACTGGCATCAAGACTCAATCCTTCATTTCGCCAGGATGAAACTACGATCGCCCCCAGCGCGTCATGCTACAATGTCATGAGAGGCGATTTCAAAGCAACAATCGTTTCTGAATGATTAGCATAACACTTATCATTAAAAGATCCTCATAAAAAATATTTGATAGATTCGGTCTTCACTTGGTGGAAACTCATTTTAATCAAAAAAATGTATATATGACAGTAATTTATTTCGACAAAAATGTTTGTACTAATACAACAATTGTTTCACCACGATGTGGCTTCTTCAGGTAGTACATTGTACTGTAGTACAATGTACAGACAGTACAATGTAATACCTGAAGAAGCCACATCGTGGTGAAACAATTGTTGTATTAGTACAAACATTTTGTGGAAATAAATTACTGTCATATATACATTTTCATAAAAAATAATTCTCTGAAGTGAAAATCAGCGATTTTTCTGGGAAAATGCTCATCTTCAGCCCATTGAGCAAAGTGGAAACGCATTGAGGCTTCAGATCTTGCACTAGTTGAACTTTGTAAGCCTTTGTACTTAGGTTTTTATGTGAAAGTCTTCTCAGAGAAGCGTAAGAAGGTTCAGTTCTTGGGCACGATGAAGAGTTGATATTGATGGATATTCAGCCACATTCTGGTCTACAGCAGCAATGTTTTCAGGAGTGCCCACTGGACGAGAATATTTCATCAAATAATGATCCACTTTTCATGAACAAATTGTTCCAAAAATTGTTACTCAATTTCTACTGAACAATTTGAATAGAAGATTCACCTCTTCAGGAATAAGTTTTTAATATTCTGCAGTTCTGTGCAAGCGTAAATCAACCCATTCCGTCACTGTCGAATATTGAACTAATTTTCCGTCAATACACAAATGACAGAAGTGTCTCCAGATCCAAAATGACCACTACTTCGAAATGCAAACGCTAGATGGCCCACCTTTCAAATCGTTCACTTCCCGAAAATTCTTAAACTCTACTTCGACGGCCCCAAACGTATCCATCACTCCTCGATACCATTTTACCCCCTATTTCGCCCGAAGTCGAAACGAAACTTTCCATTTCACCGGAAAGTGACAGTAAATTTCAGAACACACGCATACTTCCGGTAATCCGATTCCGGCAGATAACAAGGTTAAATTGTAGATTTTCGCCGGCGTGATCGGTAAAGGGGTCACATATTCCGGATTTCGCGACTACTTTGATGATGAAAAAAGAGAGCCCGACTAAGTTGATTTGATTGAATATTCTAGTCAGTGTTCTTTCTTTTAGTTCCCCGAACTAAAGCCCAGTCGTGTGTGCGGGCGGGGGACGGTATAGGACACACTCCCTACATATCAAAGGAAGATCCCCTTTTTAGCAATTTGTCGATGAATTCCTTCTCGGCGGCTAGAAAAGCGTAAAGGGGGAAATATTATTGGAATAATCCGGAATCTAGATGTTTCCAGGTGGAATTATGTTGTTTATAAATTTCTAGTGGAATAAAATAGGCCTTTATCTTACGTAATCATTTTTCCTACTCCCCATACAGAAAATGACGAAATTTTCACAACTCGTCAACTCTGTAAGTGTCCATTTACTCACCATGCAACCTAAAACTGTACCATTTAACTTTACCGTAAACCAAACGCACGATCAACAACCAATACGGTAGCATCTGCAAAGTAAATCGCACGGCGCATAACCAATAAGATAGACCCTTCAGTAGTTGCTACGGAAACGAATATCAGGTCGCGTAGCCGATAAAATTTTGACGTTTCGTAACTGTCGCTCTTTGTTACTTGTTTTCAGATTTCCCAAGATCTTTTGAAGATAAATCTCTAATAACAAATAAAAATTTTTAATAAGGAGTATGTGCCATGGTAATAGAAATTTCTAGAAATCGAGACACTGGGTTTTCCAATAAGAGGTTTCAAATAGCAGATCCCACTCTAATAACAAATAAAAATTTTTAATAAGGAGTATGTGCCATGGTAATAGAAATTTCTAGAAATCGAGACACTGGGTTTTCCAATAAGAGGTTTCAAATAGCAGCTCCCACTTTTGAAGCTGTAATATTTTGAAATTTGGCAACTAAAAACTAAAACACAACCAAAAATGGAACGACACACGCTTCAACAACTCACTGAAATTGTTAAAATTCACTACATTAATTTTTAATAGTCTTCATAAAATTGGAATTAATTTTTTTAGCAGTCAATAGAATTGAACTAAGATTTTGGTGAACAATAAAAGATGAACCTCAATTTTTCCGAATCGGGGATTCATCAAATTAATTGTGATGATTGTAATGCCACATATATAGGACAGACAGGCCGATGTTTACAACATAGAATCAAAGAACATAGGACGTCTATTTTGAAAAACCAGAAATCAACCGGTTTTGCACAACATTGTATAGAAAATAATCATTTGTTTAATGAGTACGATGCCACTTTACTATATAATGTTAATGGGGGTGAATTGATGGACTATTTGGAGATTCTTTAAACCAAAAAAGCCATTGAGAAAAAGGGGAATTTAATAAATTCCCAAATACTATTCGGCAACACCCCTATATTGGATGCTGTTATTTCCATGCGGCATAAAAATACACAGATGTCTAAGTGTAATGAAAGAACTTTTTCAATTTTAAGTTCAGTTCCTTTTTGTACTCATCTGATGATGGTCGAAAGACCGAAACACGTTTCAGGATTTTGAATAAATTTTGGAACCTAAAAACTTTGTTTTTTCTTTAAATAAAATTGCCTTTTTCATTGTTTTGTCTAGTCAAGATCACTATCAAATTTCGTCAAAAAATCACTTAATTTCTTCTTCAGGAATGATTCAGGTGGTGCCGGCTATAACGAAGAAATAAGTAATACATAAAATAATATTTTTCGGCCAAAGTCATGCGTCTGTGCTGATTTGGATAACAATTGAGAAATAAACGGTGAATAATTTTAGCAAAGAACGAAAATACCTCAAATTTAACGCCCTTTATCTTTTTCCACAGTAATATTCAGTTGAGGCATATTTGGTCCAATCGTCACATTTTAGTCCAAACTATCTGTTCTTAGCCTATGTCCCAAAAGTTACTATTCACCCTGTATAGGCCTAAGGGCCGTTTAGTTCATGTTCGATGAAACATTTCTTTCTGCATTTTGTAGAAATAATAATAATAATAATTTATTTATTCCCAATACAGTACATACCACATAATATGAAAAATTTTAAACCCATCAAAAATTTCATGGGGAGTTAGGTACAATTTTGTCTAAAAAGACACATAAGTATATATAAACTAAAAGATGTATAAAACAAAATATTAGTCAAATAAACAATAAATAAATGAATTAAGTCAAACAACGTATTTCATAAAAATATATTTTCTTAAAAAGTATCAGGTATTAATTTGTTGAGTAGTATGCTTTATTCATTAGGAGACATTTCAGTTCATTCTTGAGCTTTATTCAATTTAACTCCTTCATTGTGGACGGCAGTTTGTTGAAAATTTTTATTGCTAGATGACTTAAATTTAACTGTGATACTTTTATACAATGGTATGTTATGATGTAGTTGTTTTTGTTTCTAGTATCATAGTTGTGATTATAGTTGTTTTTCAATAGTATGTCCTTATTTATCATAGATGTATATTACACAGGTAAGTTATAAGAATGGACGTCACAGTAAGAATTTGTTCTCTGGGGAATTGCTCTCTACAGCTATATCTATTACTTACGTCACATAGTATTCTCAGTACCTGCTTTTGTTTTATGAATACTTTCTTACTTTCAGACAAATGCCCCCAGAAAAGAATGCCGAAGTTAAGGACACTATGACGGTAGCTGAAGTAAGTAATCTTGGCTGCTTCAACTGCCGCTATTTGCTTTATTCTCCCAACTGCATAGGTAGCTCTTGACAACTTAGGAATCATTTCATCAATGTGGACAGAAAACTTGAGATTTGATTGCAAAAAGACTCCAAGAGACCTCATGTGATTGTCCGAAGACATCTTCGTTTCAAACAGTAGTCTCTGTGTTTCATCACTGTTCATCATCATTTTATTTGCGCTGCACCATACCTGAGCTTCCTTTAGTGTCTTCTTGTCTTTCTCTTCCAATTCCTAGTTGTCCATCCCTTTATGCAGAAAAGAAGTGTCATCAGCGAAGAGGACGATTTGATCTGATTTCACATCAGCTGAAGAATCATTCATGTATATCACAAACAAAAGGGGACCCAACACTGAACCCTGAGCTACACCATGACTCACAGTCTCCCAAGAAGACGACCTGCCTCCCAAGCTTGTTTTGTGTATCCTGTTTGTTGGATAACATTCATCAGGTCAAGAGCTTCACCCCTAATTCCATAGTATTCAAGCTTGTTCAAAAGCACAGAGTGTGAAATACTATCAAAAGCCTAGGATAAGTCACTGTAAACTAGATTTTTGTCCCCCATCAAAAGCTTCTCCTATATTTTCAAACACCTCCTTCAGTGCCGTCTCCACTGATTTGCCCATCAAGAACCCATGCTGTTGCTTGCAGCAAATCTTGTGATGTTTGAAGAAACTCAGTAATCTATTTTTTATTATTATCCCAAACAATTTTGAGAACTAATGGTGAAATAACAGAAGAAATAGACGTTGATATTGGCATCCGACAGGGTGATTCCCTGAGTCCTCTTCTCTTCAACATCATCATGGACGAAATAATTAAACACATAATCAAACTAAGAGGATACAAGTTTGGGAACAAGGAAATTAGAATATTTTGCTACGCCGATGATGCAGTATTGATCGCGGAGAACGGAGACGATCTTCAAAGACTACTGCATCAGTTCAACATAATAGCAAAAAAGTTCGGAATGATTATATCGACATCAAAAACTAAATGCATGACCACATCAAAGATGCCACTTAGATGTAAGCTGGAAATTGATAACCAGGTTGTACAACAGGAGATGAGGTTCAAATATCTTGGCGTCGAGATATCTGGATTTGGTAATGTCGAGGCTGAAGTGAGAGGACAAGCTATGAAGGCAACAAGAACAGCTGCATGTCTCAACAACATCGTGTGGAATAATAAGCACATTGGAATTGAAGTTAAGTCTAGAATCTACAGATCGACGATTAGACCAATTCTCACGTACACTGCAGAGACCAGACCGGAGACCTCGAGAACGAGTCAAATATTGGAGGCTGCTGAAATGAAAGTGGTGCGCAAAATGGCAGGAAAACAACTCACTGATCGGGTAAGGAGTGAGAACAAGGGAGAGAAATGTGTGGAATCGATGATATCAATGATTGGGTACTGAAAAGGAAACAGCAATGGAATGAGCATATCGACCGCAGGGATGAAAACAGAATTGTAAAGATGGCAAGAGACAAGTCACCAGTTGGTCGCAGGAGTGTAGGAAGACCACGCAAACGGTGGAGTGATAATTTACATACTTGAACGAACACAGGCAAAGAAGCGAAGATAATAATTAGAAAGAAGAAGAAGAAGAGTTTTGAGAACACAGAAAGTATCGATACTGGGCGATAAATTTCTGGTAATTCTATATCCCCTCTTTTATGGACAGGTACTATTTTAGCCTTCTTCAACTGATCCGGAAAGTACCCGTGTTCTAGACATTTTGGTGAGCGTGCTACATAATTATCATAATAATAATCTTATTAGAATAGTTATTTCTATGGTAATTCATCTGACTTCACGTCATTGCTCTTCACCATTCTATTAAAAAAAATTTTTACTGGGTATTCTAATTTTGATGTCAGCATTTGATATTGAAACATGAGGTATAAAATTAATACAATTTTCAAAAAGATAAAAATGATAAGATTGGGTAAAAGAAAGAAAATTCCCTGAAACATCTTCTATCAGTATTTTGTCTAAATTTTTATTCACGCCAAAATAACACCATATGACGAAATTAGATATGATTGTTCGACGCCAAAACGAAATCCACAACAGCTAGATTTGCGGAATCAAACTGCTCATCCCGAATCAAGTGGGCCATAATTCCAATTTCCCGCACAGTCTTTCCTCTCCACAGAACCCGTAATAAATCTAATCAACTGGAGATCCCGAAAACACATAGCAGGGTCTGAAGAACCGTTAACTGCGTTTGCGAGAAAATATTAGAGATTCTTATCCCTGACCTACGCACCGGGTTTTTGGTTGGGCCGATCGTGATCGCGAGTTGAAAAAAGATGGAATTAATGCCTCGAAAAGAGAGGCAGAGATCCCTTGATGACGGCCCAAGTGTCGAGTTCTAGGTCGGGACGATATCCTAGGGGAGCGGCACAAGCCGTGGGAGCTTGGATTAATAAAACTACCTGAAGTTCTGCAGTTCGCCGGTAAGAATCTCTTGAAGTTTGTGAAACTTTTCGAATGTAGGTTAGCGTGGCGAGCGGCACACTCAATTATCGCTCGTTACTTTTTGAAGTGTGTCTTAAGACCGAATCGCCGACACTATTCAGGATTTATCCCTCTGTATTTACAAGATACATTCAATAAGTCCGATTCTGCATTGCGTCAGAGGACCTAGAGTTGGGCACTGAGTGAGTGATTATACTTCGTGAATCTACTCTTTTGAAATGAATACCTGAGTCTATTCACTTTGCGGAAAGAATCTCTATTCAGTAATTCATGGAGTTGCATCTATCGGGTGTTTTCTTTAGAGTGATAGAACTTTCGATAGGAATAACTGTGATTTGACAGAAGGTAGAAGCCATGTTGTTTTGACATTTCTGTTCAGTAAGCATTGACAAAGCCGTAACAACGTTTACAAATTGTTGAAATTTATTTTCAAAATCAGTGTTCTATTCACCAAACTTGTAGAGCACTTCGTGAAATTTATGGTTTCCATAATCGTCCATCAGAGCAGCTTATTCGTCGAACTATCGATAGATTTCGGACAACATTTTCTCTACTCGATGCAACAACAACAACTCTGGACTCTGTGCATCCATCACATGGAAAATTTTGCGTGAAGATCTTGGTCTACACCCATACAAAATCCAACTGGTTCAAGAACTATAAAGCCACTAGACAATAATCAGCGTCGTTTGTTTGCTGATTGGGCCCTAGAACAGCTTGAAGTTGATCCACTTTTTTATCGTAAAATTGTGTTTAGTGATGAAGCTCATTTCTGGTTAAACGGCTATGTAAACAAGCACAATTGCCGCATATGGAGTGAAAACAATCCTCAAGAAGTTCTGCAGGTTCCATTTCATCCTGAAAAATGGGGTGCTTTACACGCTGGAGGCATCATCGGTCCATATTTCTTTAAAAACGATGATTGAGTAATATTACAGTGAATGGTGCTCGATGAATATAGATGAACAATGATTATTTGTTTCAAAATTTGAATTGTATCGACCCAGAAGTGTTTTGGTTCCAACAAGATAGTACTACACCTCATGCGGCTACCGTAACAATTGATTTATTGAAAGAAAGATTTGGCGATAACATTATTTCGAGAAATGGTCCAATTAATTGGCCTCCAAGATCATGCGACTTAACTCCACTGGATTATTTTCTTTGGGGTTATGTCTGATAAAGCAGAAGCCAACATAACTCGTGTGATTGATGAAATAAGGCCTGAATTATTCGAAAAAGTGATCCAAAATTGATCTGGTCGAATGTGATTCCTCAGAGCTAGTCTTGACTTCAATCTTAATTTGAATTTGTTTTATTTCAATTAAAAAATCTATCACTCTAAAAAAAAACACCCGATACAAAGTTCCTGCCATCATTAATATATACGAATGGTTGTCTTATTGAAGTTCGGTGGAATTTTTCAATTCGTTAAAAAAGCTGCTTCTAGATTTACCAAAGGGATTTAATAATACTACATTAACTTTTTTCTATTGTTCCAAACAATTTCCTCCTTATTCCTTTTCGTGTTTTGATGAAAATATAAGGGTTATAGGGTTATAAATGAGCTGTTTTTTTCGAAAATTGAACATGCATAGTTGAAAATTGGTTATACAGTCCGTCTATGAAGTATCCGGAATTTATAATTCTACATAATTTTAATATACTTTTTTTTTGTATTAGGAGTATAAATAACTTCCCGCCGTTTTATTGTAGATGGCCCGGCACGGAGTTTCGGTTAGCTTTCGCAGATGATAACCGGCTTAAAAAATAGTTTGGACATTCAAGAACAACATAACCTATTAATATCATTGATTTTATATTGGTAAAATATAATTTTTATAAGTTGAAAATGTCAAAATTTGAGCCAAGTAAGCGTCATTTGCGGGAAATGTTAGTTTACTTCTTTAATTTAAAGAAATCTGCTGCTGAGGCGCATTAATTGCTCGTAGATGCATATGGTGAGGGTGCTTTGAGTGAGAGAACGTGTCGAGAGTGGTTTCAAAAGTTTAAAAACGGTGATTTCGACGTAGAAGACAAAGATCGCAGTGGAAGGCCAAAAATTTACGAGGATGCAGAATTGGAGGAATTATTGGAGGAAGATTCATCTCAAACACGAAAAGAACTTGATTTAACATTAGAAGTCACTCAGCAAGCAGTCTCACATCATTTAAAATCATTAGGAATGATTCATAAACAAGGAAATTGGGTTCCGTACGAATTAAAGCCGAGAGATATTGAACGCCGATTATGCTTAAGTGAAATGCTGCTAGCTAGACATAAAAAAAGGGTTTTTTACATCGTATCGTAACGGGTGATGAGACGTGGATACATTATGACAATCCAAAAATAAGAAAATCATAGGGATTACCTGACCACGCGTCAACATCAACAGCAAAATCGAATATTCACGGAAAAAAACTTGCTGCTGTGTATTTGGTGGGATAAGCTAGGTGTAGTGTATTATGAGTTGCTTAATCCGAGCGAAACAATTACTGGAGCCCTCTATCGAACACAATTGATGAGATTGAGCCGAGCTCTGAAGGAAAAACGCCCTCAATACTATTCTAGACACGAAAAAATTATTCTTCTGCATGACAATGCTCGTCCACATGTTGCGGCTCCCGAGAAAAAGTACTTGGAAACACTTGATTGGGAAGTGTTACCCCACCCGCCGTATTCACCAGACATTGCACCGTCCGATTATCACCTGTCCCGGTCCATGGCACATGCTCTGACGGCGCAGCGGTTCACATCTTATGAGGATACCAAAAATTGGGTTGATTCATGGATAACCTCAAAAGACAAGGAGTTCTTCAGACGTGGGATTCGAATGCTGCCTGAGAGATGGGAAAAAGTGGTTGCAAGTGATGGGCAATATTTTAAATGAATTTATATTACCGATCTTCTATAATAAATATTTAATTTGTGTTAAAAAATGGCAGAAACTTATTTGTACTCCTAATAACATTCTAGGCCAAAAGTGATCTGTAAAATAGTTCCGATTCTGCATTACGTCCAGCGGACCTGGAGTTGGGCAATGAGTATACCATAGACGTATTAAACAGGATAATAAGTCTATAGATTATACTCACTGAATCTACTCTTTTGAAGTGAATAACCGAGTCTATTTACTTTGCGGAAAGAATCGTACTCTCTATTCAATAATTCATGGAGTTGCGTCTACGCAAAAGTGGATTTCGTGCTATTCAGCCAGCTATTCAAATCCTAATTCAATTACTGAGTGCCAAACTTCACTGAATCAAAATGCTGACTCCTGAAAACGGATGAATTTATTCATTCACAAGTGAGATCACTGAATATTGAGTATTTGTTGAGTCGGTCAGTTTTGTGAATTGAGAGTATTTAGATTTCCCGACTTTGTTAGCTATCTTGGAATATAATGTCGTCATAGCGAAGTTTCATTTCGGATCATTTTGAAAGAGTTGATGACGTAAAAGTTAAACGCATTCTATGCTCTTTTTTCAAATCAAAGGATCGTGCACATCGAGTATACGTCGACACTTGAAATCCAACCATGAATAGCTTCATTCCACTACAAAATTTCTCGCTTGCGGTAGGAAACAAGATAAAATATATCGATTTGACAATTCGTAAAAATTCATCTCTAACTGGGGTTTTTTTTTAATTAAGTCTTGAGATAATTATTAACTTAATTCATACAAATATTTGTCCTACAAATTGTACGGTTTCATCAGAGTCCAACATGAATCAATAACGAGGTCATTACAAATGATTACTAACCAACTGATTTTTTTACTGTTGTTTTATTAATATTTAATATAGTCCGTCTAGAAATTATCCGGAATTTATTATTTTTCATAATTTTATAATATTTCTTTTTTGTAACATTCAAAGACAATACTAATGTATAAAATAGGTTGTGCAGATAGTCGGCTATGGCCCAAATTGCATGGCAACACTATTTGATAAATATTGATGATTACCAACAGATATACAATTCATGAAATAATGTCGCAACTAGAAAAAAGGTAAACAGGTGTAATATTTTTATAGAAAAGGTTTTCGAAACTTTAAAAATTAGTGCAATCGACTGAACTGGGAAAAAGTGCTGTATATGAGACAATAAAGAGGATAAAAAATGACATGGATATAAGGCATAGACCAATTTCAGATTAAAGGAAACAATTTGAACCATATTTCCACCACGACTAACTCTGAGGAACCGCATTCGACCAGACCAATTTTGGACCACTTTTTCGAGTAAATCAGGCCTTATTTCACCAGTAACACGAGTTATGTCGGCTTCCAAAGCGTCTATTGTATCTGGTTCATCAGCATAAACCAATGACTTGACATAACACCAAAGAAAATAATCCAGTGGAGTCATGTCGCATGCTCTTGGAGGCCTATTAATTAGACGATTTCTCGAAATAATGTTATCGCCAAATATTTCTTTCAATAAATCAATTGTTACGGTAGCAGCATGAGATGTAGCACCATCTTGTTGGAACTAAAACACTTCTGGGTCGATACCATTCAAATTTTGAAACAAATAATCATTGATCATCGATCTGTAACTAGCACCATTCACTGTAACATTAGCTACAGCATCGTTTTTAAAGAAATATGGACCGATGATGCCTCCAGCGTGTAAAGCACACCATACAGTAAATTTTTCAGGATGCAATGGAACCTGCAGAACTTCTTGAGGATTGTTTTCACTCCATATAGAGCAATTTTGGTTGTTTACATAGCCGTTCAACCAGAAAGGAGCTTCATCACTAAACACAATTTTACAATAAAAAAGTGGATCAACTTCAAGCTGTTCTAGGGCCAAATCAGCAAACAAACGACGTTTCCTATGGTCTTAGTGGATCTTGTATGGGTGTAGACCAAGATCCTCACGCAAAATTTTCCATGTGATGGATACACAGAGTCTAAGTTGTTGTGAACATCGACGAATAGACAAATCTGGATCATCATGAACACTATGACTTACTGCAGCGATATTTTCTTGCGTCTTGTTGTGTTGCATCGAGTAGAGAAAATGTTTTCCGAAATCTATTGATAATTTGAATAAGCTGCTCTGATGGACGATTATGTAAATCATAAATTTCAACGAGTGCTCTATAAGTTTGGCGAATAGAACACTGATTTTGAAAATCAATTTCCAACAATTTGTAAACGTTGTTGCGGCGTGAGTCTTTCCATGATAAATTTTCAATGCTTACTGAACAGAAATGTCAAAACAAAATGGCTTCTACCTTCTGTCAAATCACAATCAAAAACACCCGATATAAAAGAAATAAAGTGTTTTACTTCAAATCATATATAATTACAATTGAGCTATGTTTTTTCCGGATACTTTCTAGACGGACTATAATTTAAACGCCAAATTGCTTGGTACATTATCCCGGTCCTACGCTCAGAAATTGTTAATACCACAAGATTAGTTTTTTAATACTAACTGTAGAACAAAAATATTACATAATAGGTTTGTGTTTTCCATGTTCAAATGTAACAATTTCCTACAAGAAAACAGGTGTATATCATTAGTTCGACAAGAATCATCAATTTCGTTTCTCAGCTTGATAATAATTATTTTTACATCCAGGATCTGTACTACAACTTTTGAGCGTAGGACTGAGATAACGTACCAAGAAATTTGTGGGACAATGTGTCGACTAGTTTATAAAAAGTGATTGAAAAATAAGTAATTTATTATTTCGTTCCATTTTAAAATGAACTATCTCCATCTACTATTCCTTACTTTATTACTTTTATGCTTTTCTCCATTAAATGGTCAGATTCCACGCAAGCCATTGTTGAATTAAGTCGAGTCAACATTTCGTGCAATGATTCATAAAGCTTCCTGATCTGTTCATTATCTCCTTAGCAATTTTAATGGACAAAACTGACGAATTATTTTATGTGAAGATAAACACTTAGAAGCACTACATCGCTTTAAGATGTTGAAAATATTTTTTTAATGTTACAGCTTCCTTATTTCTTCAAAACAACCAACTACTAATGTTATTGAACGAAGTATCTAATTTTCAAATCATTAACTTTTAATTTGGGCCATTTCATATTATATTTTAACAGGTGCTTTGTAAGTGGGCGATATTGTCATTAAGTAATTTAACTCAAGCAAGCTATATGTGCACATATTCTTCGAGAAGAATCATTAAAAAAATATCAAGACAACTTAATAAATCTATTTGGATCTTCACAACTTCATTATTCAACTCTTCAAACGCAATTCCACTTAAACTATGAAAATATTAAAAAAGAAAAAAGTGTAATGAATTTGTCAAAA
The DNA here is from genome assembly GCA_034642435.1 of Megalocaria dilatata. Classification (NCBI taxonomy): domain Eukaryota; kingdom Metazoa; phylum Arthropoda; class Insecta; order Coleoptera; family Coccinellidae; genus Megalocaria; species Megalocaria dilatata. Next base: position 6,654,845 of record CM067855.1, on the reverse strand, counting down.
TTTAGACCGGGCACAATAATCAAATAAGTTGAATTCATGTTTCAGATTTAGAGGTTTCTAAAATGTCTATGTTATTGATGAAATTCTTCATTTGTAAGAATGGTTTACCACATTGGCAAAGAGAATTGAATGTTTTCAAGTTTTTAAGTTGAGGTGTATTTCGTAAATATCATTTTTATGCTGTTTTATAACAATCATACTGTTTATTATTGATGGCGAATAAGCGTTATTAGTTGCTATTCGTTTCACTAAATTTAATTCATGGTTATAATTTTTCGGAGATGAAGGAATTGTTATAAATGCTATAAATATCATCCGATATTCTGTTCACGCAAGGAATAGAAATGCATTTTTAAGTCAAATCTTTATAACACTCCTTTGTTATAAAGGATTTAACTAAAATTCTATTCCTTACGTGAATAGAATATTAGATAATATTGCCAAGTATTTTGAAGAAAATTTGACAATAATGTAGCTTTTAAAACGATTAATAATTTAGGATTTCACATAAAATTGAACTAAAATAAAAAAATTAATAATAAATCTTGATTTGAATATCAAAACAGATTTAATCTTTTAGTCTCCTATAAATGTAATTTCAAAATATTTTATTCAAAAACTTTCAGAATTAAATTAATGTCTTATATTTAATAGAAATATAAAATCAAACCCCAATATATAATATCAAGTGGAATAAATAACCCAACAATATAAATTGTCAATTAAAATTAATAAATAAATATTTGAAGGAAACAAAACTTTGTTTCTGATCTAACAATTATGAAAACTAAATCCTCTTCAAAATACAAAACATAATTTGAAGAACTTTTCTAACTAACAGATCAAATATGTTTTGATATTCAAATTTTTTAACATTCCATCTTTAAAGTAAAAACCACTTCTTATTATTTCAATAAATCTTGAGTTTATAAGTTGACTTGTAATAATTACTCTATGGTATATGTGGTCAAAGGGTTAAATCCTTTGAGAGAAGAATTCATGAACACCATAGCAATTATAAATAAGACATCACTTACTTAAAGTAAGCCAGTTATGGACATAATTTTGACAACAACTATGAAATGATCCATAATGAAATTAAAAGTACAAGACACCCACTGTTGAAAGCAGTCGAAATCAACAGGTACACTTTAAATTCTTCACAATGAGCAAACAACTGTAAGCAAATCTCACTTGTTGGATATTTTTATTCCGTTACATATTTCCGATAATTGACTGTTATTTGTACATTCCTTTTTTTATAATTTTTTGTCTAGATGTGAAGTTGTAGAATAACTTCAAAATGTAAAACTGACGAAGCCACAATGTTGGTGAAACAATTGTTGGAAAATTATAATAATAAATTGTAGAAATATTTTTTATTATTTTATTCAATTAAAATGAATTCCATCAGGTAAGGACCGATTCAATTAAGTTCGCCAAAATGTATAATTTTCACAAATCTAGAAAAGCACGTGTAACACAGTGACAGTATTTAGCAAATCAATTGACACTGATAATTACTTGACACAGAATAAGAGGACAGCTACTCTGTAAAGAAGTATCTGTCAAATTCCTTACAGAAGTGTCGTTATTAATATTATAATACATAAACGTTTAATGTTCACATTAACTTGCAATTCTTAAAATTGAATCTTCTTAAAATTTACACGTTTAACGTTTGAATTACCTGGACCATAACTATTGGTCTCTAGGTGTTAGAGATCTATTGAACATCTTATTTAAAAGTGAAATTTGTACTCCAGCATGCTATCGTTTCAAATTTTGTGTTGAAACATTTTGAGCTCAAAAAACTGGGCTGGACCCAAAAACTTATATTGGACAAACTGAAAGGTTTTTTAGTACTAGAATAATTGAGCATGATTTTGATGAGAGTTTTAAAATTTAACATAAAGAGAATAAAGGCCTGAAACTGAACTTGTTAGAAAGTATAGAAATAAATCTGTTAAAAACCTCTATTGGGTTTACTCTCGTAGGAACACCGTGATTTTTCCAAAAGTAATAAAAATTTTATTATTAGGAGTACAAATAAATTTCCGCCGTTTTTTAACACAAATTAAATATTTATTATAGAAGAACGGTAATATACGATGTGAGACTGCTTGCTGAGTGACTTCTAATGTTAGAGGAAGTTCTTTTTGTGTTTGAGATGAATCTTCCTCCAATAATTCCTCCAATTCTGCATCCTCGTAAATTTTTGGCCTTCCACTGCGATCTTTGTCTTCTACGTCAAAATCAACGTTTTTAAACTTTTGAAACCACTCTCGACACGTTTTCTCACTGAAAGCACCCTCACCATATGCTTCTACGAGCAATTGATGCGCCTCAGCAGCAGATTTCTTTAAATTAAAGAAGTAAACTAATATTTCCCGCAAATAACGCTTACTTGGCTCAAATTTTGACAGTTTCAACGTATAAAAATTATATTTTACCAATATAAAATCAATGATATTAATAGGTTATATTGTTCTTGAATGTCCAAACTATTTTTTAAGCCGGTTATCATCTGCGAAAGCTAACCGTAACTACGTGCCGTATAATCTTATCTCAGAACTGAATACATTTAAGTATTTTATGTCAATATGTTCCAATTCCGGCCATAAAAAATCATTAATCATAGTCTTGATTGTTTCGGTCTCTACTTGACGGAAATTCATCGTAAATGATTTGAAGTAAAACACTTTATTTCCGCTTATTTTTATTTTTCAACGACAATTGTTTCGTCAATTACATATTGACTTCGTCAGGTGAGTATGGTTACTAACTACTTTACAAAATCTTTCTCCTTAAATACAAGTTTCCCTAAAAATACGTGATAAAATGAAGTTTACAAGGAATTTATTAAAAAAGGTTCAACAACGGAGAACGGTTCACATCTGTTTGGTCGTTCAACAAAATATTCAGTTTATGATGCCGGTTTATTTCCATTGCTTCTAAAAGGTCCAATCTATTGCATTTGTTCTCGAAATGGAGAACTTCAAAGTTATGGTCAAAATCATGTCCAGATTCTTGTAGATGCCTAGCATAAGTGGAGTTTGATTTATTCTTAACGAATGAATTCTGGTGTTCCTGGATCCTACTCTCAAAAGATCTACCCGTTTGGCCAATGTATACATATGGACATGTACCACAATTTAACCTATATACTCCTGATCTTTTGTTCTTATTGACGATATCTTTATTATTTTTTATTTAATTTATAATAAAGATATCGTCAATAAGAACAAGAGAACAGGAGGTATATAGATTAAATTGTGGTACATGTCCATATGTATACATTGACCAAACGGGTAGATCTTTTGAGAGTAGGATCCAGGAACACCAGAATTCATTCGTTAAGAATAAATCAAACTCCACTTATGCTAGGCATCTACAAGAATCTGGACATGATTTTGACCATAACTTTTGAAGTTCTCCATTTCGAGAACAAATGCAATAGATTGGACCTTTTAGAAGCAATGGAAATAAACCGGCATCATAAACTGAATATTTTGTTGAACGACCAAAAAGATGTGAACCGTTCTCCGTTGTTGAACCTTTTTTAATAAATTCCTTGTAAACTTCATTTTATCACGTATTTTTAGGGAAACTTGTATTTAAGGAGAAAGATTTTGTAAAGTAGTTAGTAACCATACTCACCTGACGAAGTCAATATGTAATTGACGAAACAATTGTCGTTGAAAAATAAAAATAAGCGGAAATAAAGTGTTTTACTTCAAATCATTTTCATTAATCATAGCTCTGTAGCGCAATCCATTCACTGTAGCAGTTGCACCGGCTTCATTTTCGAATAACTAAGGTCCAATTACAGCGCCAGCTCAAAAACTACACCAAACAGAGAAACGTTAAGGATGGAGAGGCTTTACAACAATCTTTCTTGGATTTTCCCGAAATGCGAACTTTGACTGCAAAAGACCCGCTGTTTTTGTAGTGAATTTTAGCGATTTCATTGCGGTGTTGAAGCGTGTATCGTTCCATTTTTAGAATAGCGCAGTTTTTACTTGTCAAATGTCAAAAGATTACAGGTTCTAATATGACAGCTGTCCAGATAGCGAGTTATTCAGAATGAAACCTCTTATTGGAAAACCCTTTACTCTACCAGTCTCATTTCATTCTGTTCAAGCTGAAATTGATTCAAGCGATAGTTTCCTCTTGTGCATAGATTTCGGGCGAGCTGTAGTTGTCCAGCTGAATTAAATGAGTTGACACATTAATATTCAAACCACGCTTTGGGGTTCTCGAAGTCAATCTCTCTCCACAACCATTCCGTTATTGTATTCATATTGAAATTGATGGATTTAGATACGAATGTATTTCCACATTTATAGTAAGAGAAACTAGTATGTTAATCCAGCAACGGAATGACGAATTATAGTTATTAATAGCTCTTTTATTGAAAGCCTTATCAGTAGAATTTTAATGTCACCAAGATGTCAGCTGGTCACTAAAAATTGTCTCATGTTAGATTTAACAAACATCTATTGTCTTTTCAAACTCTAAATTAATATTGATCATGGATCTTGCATTGAATGTTATGCAGGATATTTCGTTATTATGAAGACGTAATAAAATCGAATATTCCTATTACAAAATTCAAAGTAGTTCCTCTTTTTTCCGAAAATCCTTCCCTTTGCAATGCTTATGTTGGAATTAATTTCTTTATTCTTCAATTTCTTAATGACTTCTATGATTCTGTGTAATTCTGTTTATAACTGAACATTATTCAACCATTGAAGTAATAGCCCATTAAAGCTCGACGTCATTTTTTAATGAAGTTTGCGTTTAGCTCGAGGAAAAACATGACAAGAACTAAAGTTAAAAAAACATATTTCACAACTTATTCACAAACCTGACAAACTAATTCGGTCTGATCTCAAACTCAAAACATGCCTCTTAATTTCTGAATCCCATCTTGGAGGAACTTCTTGTCTTTTGGAGCGATTTAACTTTGAAGCCAATTTTCGATTTCTTCGAAAGGAGTGAAGCGTTGAGCTTCCAAATCGTCGAAACAGTCAATAATCAAAAGAAGCAATATCCGGAGAATACAGCGGGTACGGTAAAATATCTTTTTTGATCGTTTCTGAATATTTTTTGACAACTTTGCCGAGTGTTGTCATGCAGAAGAATAACTTTATCATGTCTATCCTTGTATTCCGGCCTTGTTTCTTTAATGCACGGTTCAAACGAAGTGATTGCAGTCTGTACCAATCATCCTTAATGGAACCACCAGATTTCAGCAGCTCGTAGTATACAACACCTCCTTAGTCCCACCAGATACACAACATAACATTTACAACTGCATAACAAAAAACGTTTTGTAAGAAACTAAACAATTTAAACTGGATGTTATCGGTAGATACCTAATCTGTCTAAAACCGTGTCAATCAGCTGTTACTATTGAAAATGTAATGCTTTTAGAGCCATCTTTTGAAATGGACCAAATTAATTTACTACTCTGTCAAGAAAGTACCAGGAATTTTCAATTAAAACAACATTTTTACATTTAATCGTCAAAATTTATTGAGTCGCCTTCAAAATAGGCTCCATTTGCTCCAATACATCTATGCCAACGGCACTTCCAATTATCGAAACATTTTTTATAGGCGCTTTCCGGGATGGACTTTAGCTCTCGCGCCGAATTTTGTTTTATGGCTTCAATCGACTCAAAACGGGTGCCACGAAGGGGCAATTTTAGTTTTGGGAAGAGAAAAAAGTCGCAGGGAGCCAAATCCGGCGAATAAGGTGGTTGCTGAAGCACGTTTGTTGAGTTTTTGGCGAGAAAGTCAGTCACAATCGTAGCTCGGTGAGAAGGCGCGTTATTGTCATGCAAATTCCATGAGTTGTTCGCCCACAAATTTGGCCGCTTCTTACGGATACGCTCACGCAAACGTTTCATAGCGCCTAGGTAATACTCCTTGTTTACCGTCTGACCCTCTGGAACGAATTCGTAGTGCACCACGCCACGGATATCGAAGAAAACAATTAGCATCACCTTCATTTTTGAGCGGCGTGGTTTTTTCGGTTTCGGCTCATTTTTTGCCACCCATTCCGATGATTGCTGGCTTGTTTGCATATCGTACTCGTAGACCCAGGTCTCATCACCAGTTATAATGCGTTCCATGAATGTAGAATCGGAATTACAGCGATCCAGCATGTCTGAAGCAACCTGTTCGCGATGACGTTTTTGAAGAAAATTCAGGTCTTTCGGTACGAGTCGTGCGGCCACCCTTCTCATGCCCAAAATATCAATCAAAATCGTACGTGCGGACTAGTGGGATATCTTAAGATCATGTGCTATCTCTCTCAAGCTGGTACGACGGTTTTCCAGCACCCTTTCCTTAATTTTATCGACGTTAACGAAGCAAGTCTTCGACCACTTCTCGACCGTCCTTGAAGGCTCTGTACCACTGATATGCACGAGTTTTCGATAGAGCATTATCACCAAAGGCCTTTTGCAACATTTTCATTGCATCGGCACACGAAAATTCATTTGCAACACAAAACTTTAAACAAATTCTTTGCTCAACGTAATCACCCATAGTAAAAATCGGCACGCACTCTGACATCGACTGACTTAATCAGCTGTTGCAAACACACTAGTTGACAGATCCCGCCCAAGCTTGGCATAGTAATTAAGGACAGTGGTACCAACCTAGGAAAAAAAATTTTACCTGCCTCATTGCCCCGCCAGATTTAAATCGATAATTCCCCGTACTTTCTTGACAGAATGTACAACACCTCCTTAGTTCCACCAGATACACAACATAACATTTACAACTGCGTAACAAAAAACGTTTTGTAAGAAACTAAACAATTTAAACTGGATGTTATCGGTAGATACCTAATCTGTCTAAGACCGTGTCAATCAGCTGTTACTATTGAAAATGTAATGCTTTTAGAGCCATCTTTTGAAATGGACCAAATTAATTTATACTCCCAATAATGTGCATAAGTTACTGAACGGTTTCAGCCGTTACTATTTGGTAGTTGATCATAATTAAAACAAGTTGCAGAAATGTTTTACTACCAATAAATTGATATTTTACACATTCAATTGTGACTCGAGTTTCGGGAATTAACTATCCCATCTTCAGATAACAGTTGTCTGTTATTTATGATAGATTGGGCCGTTGCTTGGTAGAAATCAGTTGTAATTGTCATTATAAAATAAAACACTTGTTTACATTTTCTACTTTATTTTTGGTATTGACGTACGTTTCGTCTTTGCTTGAAAGACTTCATCAGAATACGAAGTAAATTCATTGTACAACAACTGTTACTTCGTATTCTGATGAAGTCTTTCAAGCAAAGACGAAACGTACGTCAATACCAAAAATAAAGTAGAAAATGTAAACAAGTGTTTTATTTTATAATGACAAGTTGTCTGTTAGTTAAATTAAACGTGTAAAATATCAATTTATTGGTAGTAAAACATAGTAATTTCCACAACTTGTTTCAATTAAGTGCATAAGTTGTCCCAGCACAGATCCTTGGGGAACTTCTTGTTCCTGATATTCATCTTCGCTCATTTTTACTGTTAGCTTCTATTTTTTCCCTTGTCCTGTTTTTGGATATCTTCGATAACTTTATGAATAAGACTCACAAGTCGAAAGCTTTTAAAATGTTTAAAAATATTTATGCCATCTTGTTTACTCGGCGACAGCCCTTCACCTTAATACAATTTCAGTACCAAACTAAACTCACTACTTTTTGGAATTTTATGATCTTCAAAACGAAAAGCGACCGGTTTCCCAGGGTTTTACAACAAAGGGCGCCGACGGTACGTGGCGACAAATACACAGCCCTTTAATAAGGGCCGCTTTACAGTCTGCAATTTTTTTATTGCACGCAATTTAACGCAGTAATTCTATTGTCGGCTAAATCTTGTACGTTCGTGTATTGAACTATTTCGGCCTTATTATTTTGTATTCTGGTTATTATTGAAAATAAATTTTTGGTAGAATACAGATTTTCTAAGCTTCTATATTTGTTCATTCCAAACACATGGTGCTCCAGCATGTTATCGTTTTGCCCAAATGTCTGAAATTTTCAAACTTGAAGCCGTAAATGGTCTTAAACCACTAAGTGAGGAAGAATCCGAGTTCAAAAGTAATGCTTTCCATCCTAAACAGTCTAACTTTCCCGTCTTTTCATAATAATTTCGAAACTATTGATTCGATCGAAGTAAAATCTGATTTTATCCTTATCTAATTTTTTAAGTTTGTTGCAAACGATGCAAATCGAAGGGAACAGGATGGGGATTTATCAAACATTTTCATGGGATTTGTCGTTTCTTGGGGAAAATTGTTCAAAAATCAAAAAATTAAGTTTGTTCAACTTTCGGATTACGGGACACTGAATGTCTATTTTCATATGTTGCTTCTTCAAACTTTAATTCACATATTTAAAATTTTCAGAGAAAGACTGCTGAACAACGGCGCAAAAGCTTCTGGGTTTACGTTAACATTTTTAGAATTTTTAAATAGCCTAAGACTAAGTTTTATATTATTCTGAAATATTTTCATAACTTCTGCAATTACAAATTGTAGTTTGCATCAAAATCGGAATGAATGTGTCTAATAAAAGATATTCCTATTCAAATAATAGGAATATCTTTTATTTTTTTTATCCCAATGTGACCATTGAATCTTTTAACTTTAAAAAGTGATAGAAACTGAGTAATTTCTTATTTCATGCAAAGTGTATCACATTCCTAATGAATACATTGAAAAAAGTTGATAAAGTATTTTGCTTTATTCTCCAATATAATGGGTTTTCCAATAGGAATTGTATAATTTAAAATGATTATAATGGCAATACTGTATATTATTTTTAACATTTCCCATGTCATGGGTGTTAAATAGGTTATTACATTTGGATTTAAAAATATGAATGAGACAGTATTTTAATTTCCACAAAAATGTTTAATGCAACAATTGTTTAACCACATCGTGGTGGAACAACTGTTGTATTAAACATTTTAGTGTCAAAATTTGTCTCGCTGAATAACTTATATATTTTATTAAATTTTTAACTTTTTTTCTTTCCATAAAATATAAAATAATTCCCCAATATTATAAATTAAAATGTAAATCTGATTGTTCAGTATATGTTCATATTCGCATATCATAATTGAAGGTATACATGATTAGATTTTTTCAGAGAATCCCTGGAAAGTATAACAAACGCAATACACAAAAGAAAGCGCAACACACTTGTGCAACAATTCCAAGAAACATCCAATAAAACCCATACATTAGCCCGTCAGATGAGGCAAATAAATTACTTCTACTCTGCTCTTTCTACCATTAGCTGTCGCGCAGATTATTGTTGCCGCTCTGTAAAAATTCTTGAGAGCTAGATTGCTGTTGCCAAATAGCCCCAAGGCTCTCAGGGGGTGAGAGAGGGGTGGTGATGTCTAACAAAAGAAATTCATGGATGCGTTCACCGTGAAGATGTTATCTCGGCGAAGAAGCTATTTAGATTCGGCTCTGATTTCGAAAATTACCCGGTATTTAATTACTTTTCATTTTCTTCGTCTTCGTTCAGTATCTTGTTCCGAACGTGATATATCGGCGAAGTTTTTTTCCAGGACGTTGACACGCTTAGTTCGCTCTGATACCTAGCCAATTTATACAGCACATAAAATAAGACATAATAATGAACGAAGATTACATATATTCTCATTTCTTGCGATTTTTTATACCTTCTCATTTTGTTTCCCTTTATAATCTGATCAACGACTACCGAAGAAAAATATTTTTTCATTCCGGTTTGGATCTTGGTGTGAAAAATCTTAAGTTTAGCGGATGACATCATGGGACCACTTGACAGAAATTAAAAAAGGAGGCAGAAAATGACATTCAGAAAGTTATTTCAACACAATAGAGTAACGCTGAATTTACTTCAGACTACTAGAACAGCTTGAAGTTGATCCACTTTTTTATCGTAAAATTGTGTTTAGCGATGAAGCTCATTTCTGGTTGAACGGCTACGTAAACAAGGAAAATTGCCGTTATGGAGTGAAAACAATCCAACAATCCTCAAGAAGTTCTGCAGGCTCCATTGCATCCTGAAAAATGAACTGTTTGGTGTGCTTTACACGCTGGAGGCATCATCGGTCCATATTTCTTTAAAAACAATGCTGGAGCTAATGTTACAGTGAATGGTGCTCGTTACAGATCGATGATCAATGATTATTTGTTTCAAAATTTGAATGGTATCGACCCAGAAGTGTTCTGGTTCCCACAAGATGGTGCTAAACCTCATGCTGCTACCGTAACAATTGATTTATTGAAAGAAAGATTTGCCGATAACATTATTTCGAGAAATAATGGTCCAATTAATTGGCCTCCAAGATCCAACTGGTTCAATAACTAAAGCCACTTGACCTTTTGTTTGTTTGCTGTTTGAGCCCTAGAACAGCTTGAAGTTGATCCACTTTTTTATCGTCAAATTGTGTTTAGTGATGAAGCTCATTTCTGGTTGAATGGCAATGTAAACAAGCAAAATTGCCGTATATGGAGTGAAAACAATCCTCAAGAAGTTCTACACCCATACAAGATCCAACTGATTTGGCCCTAGAACAGCTTGAAGTTGATCCACTTTTTTATCGTAAATTTGCGTTTCGTGATGAAGCTCATTTCTGGTTGAACGGCTATGTAAACAAGCAAAATTGCCGTATATGGAGTGAAAACAATCCTCAAGAAGTTCTGCAGGTTAAATTGCATTCTGAAAAATGCACTGTATGGTGTGCTTTACACGCTGGAGGCATCATCGGTCCATATTTCTTCAAAAACGTTGCTGGAGCTAATGTTATACAGTGACTGGTGCTCGTTACAGATCGATGGTCAATGATTATTTGTTTCAAAATTTGAATGGTATCGACCCAGAAGTGTTTTGGTTCCAACAAGATGGTGCTACATCTCATGCTGCTACCATAACAATTGATTTATTGAAAGAAATATTTGGCGATAACATTATTTCGAGAAATGGTCCATTTAATTGGCCTCCAAGATCATCGGACATAACTACACTAGATTATTTTCTTTGGAGTTATGTCAAGTCATTGGCTTATGCTGATAAACCAGAAACAATAGTACATATGCCGGAAATCATTTTTAAAACATAAATGTCATAAAATTATCTTTCAAATAAAAAAAAATTGGCTTCAAGCTTAATTTAAATGTGTTTTATTTCAATTTAAAGTTCTATCACTCAAAAAAAACACCATATAGTTTCTTAGGAAAGCCCTGGACTGTGAAAAACCTGATTTTATATTATTTATTTATTTAAATTCTTCCTACAAGGTCCGCCATTTAAAATTTGCATTTTTGATGACTAGTTGAACTTTGTGAGCCTTCATACCGAGATCTTTATGCAAAATTCCTCTCAGAGAAGTGTTCAGTTTTTGAGCACGATAACGATGTTAATGTATGTTCATCCACATTCTGGACTACAACCGCAATGTTTTCAGATATGCTCACTGGGTGAGAACGTGAACTTGTTGGTTTTTCATATTTCCCAAGTTTGTTCAAGGTTAAAACGACCCATTTCATTAATGTCAAATATTGAGCTAACTTTCTTTGAAAACATGAATGACTGAAGTGTAGCTTCTAGAAATTACTCGATATTACCACTACTTGAGAATGCAAATTCTAGACGGCTCACTCTTTATTTGAAAACAACCACTTAAATGTTAGCGAATACAGGAATTTTAGTTACTCATTTTAAAAAATAGAAAAACATCAGAACCCTGTGGTTAAATGTCATTTAGAATATTGCTTTTTGAGAATTTGAACGTTTCTAGAACCTCTGTATATTGACTGAAGTGCAATACTATGGAATTATTTACAGAACAATTCTTAGAAATTCCGACAAACAGGAAAAGATAACAAACTCTACTATGTCAAAAATTATCCCGGAAATGGGACAAAGTAACACAATATTTATTATTCCTTCAAACTTTGTCTTGCCTTTAAAGAAGGTTCTCTTCGAAACAACCACTTGTGGTAACGAATAACAATCAAAATATATCGCAAAAGCATTTTCAGGAATCTACTTTCGTTTTCCTAACAAATTCTTTTTGGAGGCTTTTTCCAGGCAACAGCGTGCTATCATTTCGCCCAAATGTCTGTAATTTTCGAATTTTGAGCTGAAAATGATCTAAATCGACTAGATTGGACTCACTAATGAAGAATCCGAGGTCAAAAGTATGTTACGGCCGTTCGCCCGCAAACACGCTAACTTTCGAAAGGAAGGTGTAAGAGCTTCGAAACTTTTAGGGAAAGTATGGGTTCGAATATCTCGACTAAATTCTTCAATACGTAAAATCGGTTTAATGTGTTAGCAGTTCTAGACGTTTTAAAAATATTCATATTTTTCCCTATATTTCGAAACTACTGATTCGATCGATTTGAATTTTGGAATTTAGAAGTAGAATAATTACACGCGTGCTCTTGCGAAGTTTAATGAAAATCGTATGATTACAAGAAAACAAATGGAAGTGGATCAGCGTTGACCGCTATTTTCAACAATATAACTTTCGAACGGAAACAGATAGAGACTTGAAACTTCCGTGGTACATTTGGGGCGTGAATATTTCGATAGTGTTCGTTCACGTACAAAATCGGTTCAGTTGTTTCGCAGTTATCGTTATTTGAATTTTTCTATGATTTTCATCAATATTTTCCAAACTACAAATCCGATCGATCTGAAATTTGTGTTTTAGGAGTAGAATTATATCGAACATATTCTTGCAAAATTTTATGGGGATCATATGGTTGAAAGATTCAAAACAAAAACAAAAACAAATTGTAGAAATTACTATGTTTTACTACCAAAAAAGTGTATTTTTTTGGTAGTAAAACGTAGTAATTTCTACAATTTGTTTTAATTATGATCAACTACCAAATAGTAACGGCTGAAACAATTCAGTATCTAAAAACAAAAACTTTGTTAGCGTTGAGCGCTTAATATATTAGGAGTACAAATAAGATTCCGCCGTTTTATTGTAGATGACGCGGCACGGAGTTTCGGTTAGCTTTCGCAGATGATAACCGGCTTAAAAAATAGTTGGGACTTTCAAGAACAACATAACCTATTAATATCATTGATTTTATATTGGTGAAATATAATTTTTATAAGTTGAAAATGTCAAAATTTGAGCCAAGTAAGCGTCATTTCCGAGAAATATTAGTTAGATGCTGAGACGCATCAATTGCTCGTAGAAGCATATGGTGAGGGTGCTTTGAGTGAGAGAACGTGTCGAGAGTGGTTTCAAAAGTTAAAAAACGGTGATTTCGACGTAGAAGACAAAGATCGCAGTGGAAGGCCAAAAATTTACGAGGATGCAGAATTGGAGGAATTATTGGAGGAAGATTCATCTCAAACACAAAAAGAACTTGCTTTAACATTAGAAGTCACTCAGCAAGCAGTCTCACACCGTTCTTCTATAATTAATATTTAATTTGTGTTAAAAAACGGCGGAAACTTATTTGTACTCCTAATACCATAGCAATATTCTCATGTTCGAGTTCAAATTTAGAATTTAGATGTGAAATAATGACACAAAAGCTAATAAAAAACGTTTGAAATATTAAATTATATTATTATCATGTACAACGAACGTTTCGCTAAGACAGTAGCATGGTTTTTAAATAACTAAATTATTTTCAAAATAGGCTCCCATTTATATTACAGTAGGTACAAAATTTTATTGAAGACTAAAAGCCGAAAAAAGAGGATCTCTTCAAATTTCAGTTCATCTGAAAATATTTAGAGTGAAGAGTAATTTAGATCCATGTTCACATTTTTAGTTATTTTTACTGGTTTAAGGCATAATTTTTATTACAGATAATAGCTGGAATTAATTCTCTGGAACCTCTAATCTCATGAAAACATTCAGAATTAAATTAATTTTCATAAATTATTATTTATTTAGATTTAAATCTGTAGAGGTTCTGGGGAATAAATTCCAGCTATAATCTGTAATATTCAAATAGTTCTTCATGGTATATTTTCAATATATACAAGATGTATATGAATAGTTTCGAAAAAATTTAGAGTCCTTGTCAAAAAATAGGGTGGGTCTTTCATATAAACTTTATTATTTAAGCCCCATCTGCTTAGTTACACTTCCCTAAAGATGTGTGGGACAAAAATCTCAGAATGATGAGCCAGATCAAAAAATAATTGTAACTGAATCAAAGTTAATCAAAACTAGTCGGTAGTTATAATAAAATGACATACGCTTACTAGATAAATTCTAGTTCAAAATAAATTCAAGTCTGTACGACTCACTATCATGTTAATAAATTATTTTTATCTCAAAAACCCTGAATTTTAGCAAGAAATTATAAGAGACCTTATTTCTAAGAACGGATCAGGCTATCCAAAATTAATTTTTTTATTGTAAAAAAGGAATATGGAAAAAGTTTCTTGCGAAAGAAGGCTTAGGGGTAGCGTTTTTAGCCCTTGCAATCATAGAGGAACACCACCAATTATTTTTTTGAGTACCATTTCGCCCGCATAAAATATTTGTTTCATTTTATTCTTGTCAGTCTTTTAATTTTCATGTGATGACTTACATCTTAAATTCGCAAATTACAGACATTTGGGCAAAAGAAATGAGCAAAACCGTCAAATAATGTCGCACCTAATCCAACTTTCAATCTTTGTCCCTACAGACCATAATGTTAAGTCAAGGTCAATGCAAAATTTGGTACATTTGTTCATTCCATTTATTCCTACATGAACTCCGGATAAAAAATTCACAAAAGCATATGTCATATATTTATATTCCAAGGTCTCCATTCCGGTCCAGAAAATACTGTACCAATTTTTCCTCGAGTTCACATACTTTGCATAAATTAAAAGAGTAAATTTGAGTTTAACAACACTATCTGTCTGATAAATAAGCGGACGCAAGTTCATTGTCAAGGCCAGTGGGTTTTCGAGTCATCCATAAATTGAACGTTGAGATGAAAATCTAGTATCGCCATTTATTGTGGACAGAAATTATAGGATGTGATGTCAACAATCCATAAAAACGATTTGTTATTTTTATGAGGGGGACACTTAAAGTTTCGATGTAATGATTACTGATTATTCTTGTGTTTCGTTAATTTTTTGTGGGAAAAAGTTTGGTTTTTTTATTCGGCCACCGATTCTTTGTTATGGCCAGACTCTTTTCGTTAATAAGTAAAAGGATTTCCAATAAGAGGTTTCATTTTGAACAGACCGCTATCTGGGCAGCTGTTAATTTTGAAGCTGTCACTTTTTGACATTTTACAAGTTAAAACTACGCCATTACTAAAAATGGAACGATACATGCTTCAGCAACACATCGAACTTGTTAAATTTTGGAGTCGCAGTTCTCAAAATTAAAACACTTTAGGGTCGTCGTAAAGCACCTCCTCGGCCAGTAATAGGGAAACTGGTAGAAAAATTTAAGAGGTTTTCACAAGTTAGTGAAGAATTGGAACCGTGTGCGTAGCTCAAGAACAAATTAGAACATTGCTGCTGTAGCCCATAGTTGACGAAAACCCAGCTTTGTCGATTCCTTTTGATTAGGCATTCCACAAACCACATTACACCGTATTTTGCATGACAACTTAGCTCTTAAGGCTTTTAAAGTTCAGTTAACACAAGAATTCAAGCCGGTCGATCACCAGCAAAGCCGTATCTTCAATGATTGATTGCATCAAAATAATCCGGAATTTTATCTAAAAGTCTTCTTCATTAATAAGGCCCATTTTAACTTCGGAAGCTACGGTAATAAGCAAAATCGACGTGATTGGGTTCGGAAAATCCAAGAATGATTGTGGAAAAGCCTCTGAATCCTCAACGTGTCAATGTTTGGTGCGATTTTTGGGCTGGTGGTGTGATTGGACCTTAGTTATTCGAAAATGAGGCTGGTGCAACTGTTACGGAGAATGGATTGCGCTACGAGCTGTGATTTATGATTTTTATGGCCGGAATTGAGAGAAATTGACGTTTATTTTCAACAAGACGGCACTATCTGCCACACAAGCAACGAAACATTTGCAACTTTGCAAGAAAAGTTCCGAAAAGGTGATCAAAATTGGCCACTGAGTATTTAACACCTTCAGACTTTTTGTCAGCCATTTGGCTGATATCGTTAACCATTGTATGTTTCAGTTTATTGCTACACCTGCATGTATACCGGGTGTTAAAAAACAATGTTTCAATCTTTTGGGAACTAATTCTAGACCTCAAAATAAGTCAAAAGTCTTATAGAAAAAGGGGCCGAAAATGAGCCGTTTTGGAGATATGCGCGAGTTTCGGTTTTCAAAATATTAACTACTAGCGCAGCCAAATATGATAAATCACAGAAGATATTCGATTTGTTTTTGACTTCTAGTGTTTTACAGATGTTCCATACGACCACCGTCCATTTCAATGCAAGAAGTACATCGTGGCATGTAGGAATTACGTAATCTTTCGAAAAGGGCTGGTTGTGTTCGGATCGTTTGACAGGATAGTTCAATCCCATATTGCAACTCTTCGATCTTATTCACTGACGTTGCATACACTAAAGTTTTTAAATAACTTCAAATACAAAAGTCCAAAGGATTCAAATCGGGAGATCTAGCGGGCCATAGCACTGGGCCTCCTCGACCTATCCATCTTCTGGAAAATGTTCGATCTAAACTTCCCTAACAGCAAGTGTATAATGTGCGGGCATTCCATCTTGCATAAGCCAAATATTCGTCTACAGATTTACCACGTTTAGAAAATCGGGCATGGTATTTTGAAGAAAGTTAAAGTATACGACTCCTGTTAATTTCCATGGTAAAACTACTGGTCCTAGCTTACGATCCGCCCAAATATGGCTTTTATGAGTTAAAAATTCCATCTTTTGTAAAGCCAGCTACATCAGTGGATATTAGAAGCAAAATGCGGATTTTCAGCAAACTTTGTTAAAACCCATTGACCCATTGCACGCGTTGAATATGGAATGGATAGAGTTGTTGATGTTCAGTCACAATATTTAAAATTTGCTCTTCAACTTCTGGAGTACTTACAGATCTTGGTATTTTTAAGCAACCAATTTCCCCCAATTGCCTAATAACTTAATTAAAAAATGAAAGTAAACAACTCGAATGGGATGCAAAATACTCAATAAAAGTACGTAAATGTCATATGAAAACCAAATGTTTGATGCCAGCTGTGATTTTTTTTAATGAACCGACTGAAAAACATTTTAATTATAAGTTCAGTAAACAAGACATCTGAAAGATGAAAATAAATCGAATAACGAATAAGGTTGCGCTAGTAGTTAATTTGAAAACCGAAAATCGATTATATCTTCATTTGCGTGTGTGAAATTTTTTACTTATTTTGAAGTCTATAATCAGCTCCCAAATCATTGAAATTTTGTTTTTTAACATCTGGTATATGTGTATGTACGTATTCATCTGTATATACTGTCAACTTATTTTTATGATATATATTTATATATGTATTTTTAGAATAAACAAGTATCCCATGACAACTTTGTGCATAATTATTTTAAACTTAGACTGGAAGTTTATATTATATGATTTTTGTATTGTTGATCTTATAGGTTTATTCGTTATTTGTATTTACACGCTCCATACAAGTTTCGACTTTCGGAGTGAATACATGTCTATTGAAATTTTATTTTTTGATTCAGTATCTTTCTTTTTGCCACTTCTATTGAGTAAACATATATTATTATTATTATTACCAATGGCATACGTTTCTCTTTACAATAAAATGAACATCCATTGATTTCTCTTAAAATATATTCGTTTTTTTAAAAATCAAAATGAAACCTATTAATGGAAAATGTTTTGGATCAATTTCGAAAATGTGCAGTTCTTCCATATATTCTTAATAATTCAGTAATTTATGTAATAATATACTAATTTGGAACTTATACTATTGCCTGATTTAACACATCGGCATAAAGTGACTGTTTATTGGAAAAAATCCAACTACACATTCAAGAGTTATAATTTTCCTGAAGAATGATACCTTTGGCCTCAAAATAGAGGGGTCAATGGGGGCCAAAAGGAAACTTCTAGTGAACACTGCTTATGGCTGTTCTCACCTGTTACGTTCTATTTGTAAACGCAAAATAAAAAAAAATGTTATTCACATTTGAAATTTTTTCTTCTTTTTCACAATATTTTCAAAACATATCCGATTCATCTAAAGAGCGGAGCAGCCTTGAGCGCCACTGAAACATTGAAACAGTCCTATGATTTATTTTTCATTAAAAAAAAATAAATTGAGTTTAAATTAAGGATTCACATGTCAAGTAAACGATAAGTCCAATGAAAAATTTCTTTAGGATCGTAGGTTATATAAAAAAGCGTTTAGTTTTAGGTTAAAAACTACATTCAAAGCACATCAGATCTAAAATTCCTATGGTTGGACATGACATAAGAAAAGATAGAAGTATAATGAAGCCACGACTTACAGTAAAGGAAGAGATTATTCTCCAATTAACTAGATACTACCTGCTAATTTCGAGTTCTTATTATAGTGTCAATTCAGACAATTTATACTCTTCTTGTAGTTAATTTCGTAGAAGTAGAAGTGTATGACTAATTTCAAAAGTTTGATGTTGTTTTTTTTTATTTTGGCGGCATTTTCCAGTGGAGATTCTTCTTCGTGAAAGATCTTTCGATTGACATAATGCTTCAAATATAAATTATAAATCATTTAAACATATATAATGGTTGAAAAGGAAACCAAATTCTGTATTTAGAATACTCAGAAATATTTACAGAAATCAAGTTCAGTATAAGACTGAGAATCTACCTGAAAATTTTATTCTGTTTCTACTTCGGAAATTCTTTTTCGCTTTGTACGTGAAATTAAATTTTTAGTTATTTTATAACTCAACAATAAAACAATAAAAGTTTGTGAAAATCAGAATAACCTTATTTAAATATTATTTAATATGGATTTTCACCAAGTAAGGACTGATTCAATTCAATATTTAAAAATTTATTATTTTTAGTTTTATTTTTTTTTGGTAAAATAAATAATTTAATATTTAAATTATTGTAATAATGATAAGATTAGTATTGTTCATTATATAAATATAATTTATATTTATTGTCCAGGTTAAATAATGTAATTCAGCAAATATATCTTTCACCTGTTTATTAAAAACATCTCTTTTCGATAATAGTTTAAAAAATAATAGTTTAAAAAAACTAGCTAATTGAAGGGCCGCAGTATTTGGACTGTGCAAAGGTAGCATAATCATTAGTTTTTTAATTGAAAGCTTGTATGAATGGTTTGATGAAAAACTAACTTTCTATATTTCATTTGAAGAATTTTATTTTTAAATTGGAAAGCTAAAATTTTGTTTATAGACGAGAAGACCCTATAAAGTCTTTTGGATCTCATAGGACGTCAACTTAGATTCAAAGTAATTTATATAATAATGAAATCTATGATAAATTAGAAACAATTTATTCCCCCCTTCCAGATTATAGATAATATTTGACATTCTTGGTATTTTTAAGCTCTTTCGCAGTTAGGTTTAAACTTTTATGACTTCCCTGAAGTTAAAATGGTTCCAAGAATTAACAAGGGTAAGGAAACGAAAGGATTGCAGAGTCATAAATCTGTTAGTTATGGTGATTGTTGGTTCACTATATTCTACTATCGTTTACAATTATAAATGTGTGTGATGACATGTAAATTGGATAGAATATATTACTGATACCCTTCGATCTTCTGTTAAGATTCCTCAGGCTTTTATAGCTTTATAGCAATAATTAGAATTGTAAGCTTCCGCTTACAATTCTAACTTTGTGTGATGACGTGTAAATATGATAGAATATATATTACTGATACGCTTAGATCTTCTGTTAAGATTCCTTAGGCTTTTTTAGCTTGTACGAGTTAGTTGTGTGCTGATTCGACTCTGTTACTGCGTCCTTACGCCACCTTAGGCACGGCACTGTTGAAACCGGTTCAACTAGAAAATTTCTTCCCTACTTAAACGGGATTTGAACCTAGGACCTTCTGGTTCCTAGCTCAAATTTTTAACCACAGAGCTATGGGCACACTACAAACATTTTCGATGATGTCGATCATGTACCATCACAAATCACTGAAACAGCACCAACATACGTGACGGCATTGCTAGATGTCTTCTGGATCATCATCATTAGCCTGTACAATTCCCAGAGAGCAAAGATCTCTCCCAATTTCTTCCACTGTTCACTATTTTGAGCGATTTGTGTCCATAATATTCCTTTCTTTTTCTTAATAGAATTCTGAATCTTGTTTCTGACCAATCAAGGCTTCTTCTATCATCCTCTTGTATACCATTTCACCAACTTGGTCCATTTTCAGTTGACATCTACTTGGCCAGCCCGAAACAACTTTTTCTTGAACAGTTCTTTGCCTACATCTTTTATTTGTGTTTTTCTTCTGATACCTACCTTTCTTCTTCGGTCTTTTAATTTAATTCCTGATAAACTTCTTTCAATTCTTCTTTGACATACTACTCTGTCAAGAAAGTACCGGGAATTTTCAATTAAAACAACATTTTTACATTTAATCGTCAAAATTTATTGGGTCGCCTTCAAAATAGGCTCCATTTGCTCCGATACATCTATGCCAACGGCACTTCCAATTATCGAAACATTTTTTGTAGGCGCTATCCGATGATTGCTGGCTTGTTTGCATATCGTACTCGTAGACCCAGGTGTCATCACCAGTTATAATGCGTTCCATGAATGTAGAATCGGAATTACAGCGATCCAGCATGTCTGAAGCAACCTGTTCGCGATGACGTTTTTGAAGAAAATTCAGGTCTTTCGGTACGAGTCGTGCGGCCACCTTTCTCATGCCCAAAATATCAATCAAAATCGTACGTGCGGACTTGTGGGATATCTTAAGATCATGTGCTATCTCTCTCAAGCTGGTACGACGGTTTTCCAGCACCCTTTCCTTAATTTTATCGACGTTATCTTCGATCGAAGCCGTCGATGGGCGACCACTTCACGACCGTCCTTGAAGGCTCTGTACCACTGATATGCACGAGTTTTCGATAGAGCATTATCACCAAAGGCCTTTTGCAACATTTTCAATGCATCGGCACACGAAAATTCATTTGCAACACAAAACTTTAAACAAATTCTTTGCTCAACGTGATCACCCATAGTAAAAATCGGCACGCACTCTGACATCGACTGACTTAATCAGCTGTTGCAAACACACTAGGTGACAGATCCCGCTCAAGCTTGGCATAGTAATTAAGGACAGTGGTACCAACCTAGGAAAAAAAATTTTTTACCTGTCTCATTGCCTCGCCAGATTTAAATCGATAATTCCCGGTACTTTCTTGACAGAATGTACTTTTAACTTTTATGTTTGTTTTTCAGTCAAAGACCAAGTATCAGTCATGTGATAGAACATGCAGTACGCATATATTTGTCACTTCCCTTAAATATTCAAGGGAAAGTCACCCTTCAGGATAAACGTGAGTGACCAGTACTGAACGTTTTCTTTTCTTCTCTTAATCTCTTTGTTCTGACGATTTTTAAAAGAAAGGACCTGACCTAGATAACAATTTGCCTGAACATAGTTTTTCTTCCCTGTTTGTCGTCACTTTAGTTTTAGTTTCATTTATCGTTAGTCCAGCTTCTCTAGTATGAGTATTCAGATCATTCAGCCTTTGTTGAATTCCTTCTTGGCTTTCTAAAAAAGAGGAGAATATCGTCCACCAATCTATTAGATAAATCCTTCCGAGAGGATTTTGATGCCTTGTTCATTTCCCCAAGCAATGATTCTGAATATTTATTCTAACAATGCTTTGAATAGCTTTGGGAAAATGGCGTCTCCTTGACGTACCTTTTTCAATTTTAAAGGGCTTTCCTACATTTTCAAGTGTGATTTTTGTTGAGTAATTGTGATAAATTCGTTGTAGGATATGCATGTAAGGTTCTGGTATACTTTGATTGATTAGAGATGTTTCATAAGATAGGTATGAGGCACCATATCAAAGGTCTTATAATCTACAAATGCTAGGTAAAATTTTTTGTTGTATTCTTTGTATTTTTCAATGGCCTGGATTACAGTGGTCTATAGTTGAGTGGCCAGTTCTGAATCCTGCTTGCTCAGGTGGTTGATTTTTAAGAACACTTTGTAGACAGTAGTTTTCAATGTTTGTTTTTGGCCCTTTTTATTTAAAAGTACGATTTCGCAAGTAGTCCACTCTTCTGGTCGTTTTTGGCTCTGCATGACTTCATTGAATATATGAGTCATTGGTATTGTGGGTTCTTCTGCTGAAACTTCAACAATTCGTTTGATATTCCATCTTCACGTGGACATTTTCCGTTTCTGAGATCTTTAAGTGTGATTGATGCTCACTTCCGATTCTATAACCCATACTGTGATCTAGTATCCTCTCTTCTATATTAGGACCATTATTCTTATATTCCTGGCTCAGATCGTTGATATATATAACAAGGGAACCAGTGCTGAGCCTTGGGGCACACCTCTTTCCATAAATAAGGCATCTAATGTTATTCGTTTGCCATCCTTTGTCTTTTCAGGTGTCCTTCAAATCCTTCCAGTTAGATGAGACGCAAAATGTCTCAGAGCTACACCTCTTATGCCATATCTTTCCATTTCCTTCATTACGATCTTGATATTCACCCTGTCAAAGGCCTCTGTAAGATCAAGACAGAGTGCTGCAGTTACATGGTTTCTATTGAATGATTTCGTTGAAATGAAGTACCAGGAATACAGCATTCATTGTTAATTTTCTATGCCTGAGACCGCATTTCTGTTTTTCTAAGATATTGTTTGCCTCAATAAAGTAGATATTAACAGTATAAATAAGTTCGTGCGGTTTCTTTTAGGAAATTGAAGCTTTATTTTGGAGGGAATTAATCAACAGAAAAGGTGTAGCGTTCCACCAAGATAATGTGGTCACTCGCCAAAAGCTTCTACAGCTTGAATGTGATACACCCACCATACTTTCCAGATCTGAAACCCTTGGGATTATTATTTGGTCATTGCAAAATTTTTGGTACGGTAAAACCTTCACTTCAAATGAAGAGGTCAAAAATCACCGAAAAATCGACGCTTCTTAACCGTCGTATGCATCCACAACAGTCCAGCACGCCGATCTGTACACGGGACCTTGAGAGTCCGTTGCAAGCCGAAATTGTCGATGCCCGAGGATGCAATTAATGCATGCAGACGGGGCCAGCGGAGTCTCGTCAGCCAAAATAAAAATAACCACCAAATAGGTTCATCGGAGTTTGTAGCAACGTCAGCGCCGAAAAGACCGACGATCTCACCTTGAATTGCCACACCGACGGCAGAGATTCGAATTTGTCCGCCGGATCATCTCGCATTTGTTTACGGTATGATGAGAACGTGTTACGAGGGTCGTTTTCGGAGTCGGGAATTAGCACGATTATATGTATTATTTTTCAATAAGAACGGGAAAAAGATAGAATCGCTGCTCTTCTGGAAGAACTGACAGAGCTGGTCGGGCACCAAGTCATCATTATATAAGATTTTCGTTACATGACAGTCGATTCAGCTTCGAATGGTGATGATCTATCTATCCATCAGAAGCGGAGATAGATCATGGATCACACTCATTCCATTTTAAAATGAACTACCCCAAAGTAACGAACCACCGTGCAGTCTCTACCAATCATCCGTTATGATTTAGAAGGTTTATAAGCTCGTAGTACACAACGCGCCCCCTTGATCCAATCACATACACAGCATAACTTTCGAACCATGAATGTTCGGCTTTGGTGTTAATATAATCCATTTTTCGTCACCAGACACTAGATATCGGATGCTTTTTTTAGTGTGATAGAACTTTAAATTCAAATAAAACACATTAAAATTAAGATTAAAGCCCAATTTTTTTTATTTGAAAGATAATTTCATGACATTTATGTTTTAAAAATAATTTCCGGCATATATCCACCACGACTAGCTCTAAGGAACCGCCTTCAACCAGACTAATTTTGGACCATTTTTTCGAGTTTTCAGTCCTTATTCCATCAATAACACGAGTTATGTTGGCTTCCAAAGCGTCTTCTGTTTCTAGTTTATCAGCATGAACCCATGACTTGACATAAACTCTAAGAAAATAATCCAGTGGAGTTATGTCGCATGATCTTGGAGGCCAATTAATTTGACCATTTCTCGAAATAATATTATTGCAAAATCTTTCTTTGAATAAATCAATTGTTACGGTAGCAGAATGAGGTGTAGCACCATCCTGTTGGAACCAAAACACTTCTGGGTCGATACCATTCAAATTTTGGAAGAAATAATCATTGATCATCGATCTGTATTGAGCACCATTCACTGTAATATTAGTTTCAGCATCGTTTTTGAAGAAATATGGACCGATGATGCCCCCAGCGTGTAAAGCACATCATACGCATTTTTCAGGATGCAATGGAACCTGCAGAACTTCTTGAGGATTATTTTCACTCCATATACGGCAATTTTGCTTGTTTACATAGCCGTTCAACCAAAAATGAGCTTCATCACTAAACACAATTTTACGATAAAAAAGTGGATCAACTTCAACCTATTCTAGAGCCCAATCAGCAAACAAACGACGCTTATTATGGTCAAATGGCTTTAGTTCTTGAACCAGTTGGATCTTGAATGGGGGTAGACCAAGATCTTTACGCAAAATTTTCCATGTGGTGGATGCACAGAGTCCAACTTGTTGTGAACGTCGACGAATAGACAAATCTGGATCATCATTAACACTATGACTTACAGTAGCGATATTTTCTTCTGTACGTTCAGTTATTTGTCTTTTTGTTGTTGTTGCATTGAGTAGAGAAAACGTTGTCCGAAATCTATCGATAGTTCGACGAATATTCATATTCATATTAATTAATTTTTATTTCCTCAAAATTTACAGGAGATGTCAAAAAAGTGTATAACCAAAAAAAAATGTTTCACGTAAAAACATTCTAGTGAATCACATCTGGTAGCTTGGGATAGTATCCCCCAAGAAGAAATAGAACATCTTTTGCATCAATGCCAAGACGTGTTGGGGAATGTATGGATAATCGCGGTGGACAAACACATTATTAAAAAAAATTATAAACCCTTGCTATGCTATCTATGTTTTACCAAAAAAAATTTTAAATTTGAACAGCTCCTTCTGGGTGTTTCTGGGCAGTTTCTTTGTCAGTTAGTATATATTCAGATAAGCTGAAATCTAAAGAGATCCTTTTTGCGATTTAGTGCTCAATAAAAATTTATTGTACATACTGTAATGTAAAAAGCAACGGATTTCAAGCTTACTTATTCAAAATGTAAACCTGCCTGATGATGCTACTGTGATAGCGAAACAATTGTTGTAAACATAACAATAAAAATTGTGAAAATCAGAAGAACCTCATTTAAATATAAGTTACTTAAATGTTATTGAAGATAATAAGTAAAGAATCTTTGTACACCCTTTTATTGAATTTTTCAATCCCTAGTAAATTTACTCTTTTTTTTAATGATTAAAAACCATAGAATAACCTTTCAGCAATCCTCATTATTTATGTTATTGAAATATCAATAATTAAACGAAACAAACACCTTTGCGTGACACATCATCAAGTTGCGTGGTACCGTCAAAATTTTCGACATTTGGAATGAATGAATACAAAACTATAAAGTCTACCCGTCTGATCATTATAGAACGTCTATCATGAGATGAGGTAAATGTACTTTTGTCCTTGCAGGACCGGCAAATTGCATGATGCATTCATATTTGGCTTACGTCATGTTATTTCGATTTAAATGATCTGCCACGAGGCCAAAAACGAACGTTTATCCATCTGGTCAGTGACGGACCTATTGCAAGGTACCATCCAAGTTTGATCGTAACACTTAAGTAAGGGTAAATTTATTCAAACTTGGCTGTACTTAAACAACAAAATGAGTTCCATCAACTTCCGTTGTATCAGGTGTTTTTTTATTGGGATAAAATTTTCGATAGGGATAACTGTGATTTGACAAAAGGTAGAAGCCATGTTGTTTTGACATTTCTGTGCAGTAAGCATTGACAAATTATCATGGAAAGACTCACGCCGCAACAACGTTTACAAATTGTTGAAATTTATTTTCAAAATCAGTGTTCTATTCGCCAAACTTATACAGCACTTCGTGAAATTTATGGTTTAAATAATCGTCCATCAGAGCAGCTTATTCATCGAACTATCGATAGATTTCAGACAACATTTTCTCTACTCGATGCAGCAACAAAAACAAGACAAAAAACTGTACGTACAGAAGAAAATATCGCTGCTGTAAGTCATAGTATTAATGATGATCCAGATTTGTCTATTCGTCGACGTTAACAACAAGTTGGACTCTGTGCATCAACAACATGGAAAATTTTGCGTGAAGATCTTGGTCTACATCCATACAAGATACAACAGGTTCAAGAACTAAAGCCACTTGACCAAAATAAGCATCGTTTGTTTGCTGATTTGGCCCTAGGACAGCTTGAAGTTGATCCACTTTTTTATCGTGAATTTGTATTTCGTGATGAAGCTCATTTCGGGTTGAACGGCTATGTAAACTAGCAAAATTGCAGTATACGGAGTGAAAACAATCCTCAAGAAGTTCTGCAGGTTCCATTGCATCCTGAAAGATGCACTGTATGGTGTGCTTTACACGGTCCATATTTCTTTAAAAACGATGCTGGACCAAATGTATTACAGTGAATGGTGCTCGTTACAGATCGATGATCAATGATTATTTGTTTCAATATTTGAATGGTATCGACCCAGAAATGTTATGGTTCCAACAAGCTGGTGCTACACCTCATGCTGCTACCGTAACAATTGATTTATTGAAAGAAAGAACTAACACTCCATATCTCTTTCCTTATTAAAAAAAATGTTGGGGTTGACGTCACCTTCTTGGGGGTGGTTTTTTCAGAACAAACTCAGTATGGAAATTCATCCCCCTCAAAACAGAAGTTGACCTATTTTTTTCTTAATTTTCGAAAATTTTTCGTTTCTGAGTACTGGGGGGTTCAAATTTTCGTTGGGACATCCTGTATTTTTCCCTTACCACTTCAACAATAAACGATGTATCAGTTAATATAATTGAAATTGCACAAATATTCACACACATGCAAGAATTTTGAGCCGAAAATGGTCTCAAACGACTAGGTTGGACTCATTGATGGAAAATCCGAGGTCAAAAATAAATCTGACCGTCCTTAAACACCCTGTTTTCCGAACGGAAATAACTACAGACTTGGAAGTTTCAAAGTTGAAAATTTCAAATGCCTGAATTACTTTTCAAAGAAGTTACATATGTGAATAAAAACACAGAATTCTGAGTTCTGTCATCCGAAAGTCAAATAAAGTCATCTTTTACAATCTCTTTAAGAAACGAAAAAGTCATGAAAATGAAAAATACATGGTTAAAAAGCTTCATCTCTCCGACCCGCATCGTTAGTTATTGACAAAAAAGATGGAAAAAAGAATATATCGAACAAAATTTTCCTACATTTAGCAGTCAACAAAAACCTTTAAAAAATTCTCGTGATTTTTCTGAACAAAATTATACATTCATGTCGTTATTTCATATGTAAACACGAAATTTGAAGACGTTCGGATTTGTACCTAAGAGAATATTTTTAAAAATCACCCCACCAACCAAAAGATGTCAGTATATAATAGTTTTATTCATAGACTATTGAATGTATTTGCGTAACGATCTTGGTCTACATCCATACAAGATCCAACTGATTCAAGAACTAAAGCGTCGTTTGTTTGCTCATTTAGCCCTAGGACAGCTTGAAGTTGATCCACTTTTTTATCGTAAAATTGTATTTCGTGGTGAAGCTCATTTCTGGTTGAACGGCTATGTAAACTAGCAAAATTGCCTTATATGAAGTGAAAACAATCCTCAAGAAGTTCCATTGCATCCTGAAAAATGCACTGTATGGTGTGCTTTACATACTGGGGGTATAATCGGTCCATATTTGCTTAAAAACGATGCTGGAGCTAATGTAACAGTGAATGGTACTCGTAACAGATCGATGATCAATGATTATTTGTTTCAAAATTTGAATGGTATCGATCCAGAAGTATTTTGGTTCCAAGAAGATGGTGCTACACCTCATGCTGCTACCGTAACAATTGATTTATTGAAAGAAAGATTTGGCGATAAGATTATTTCGAGAAATGATCCAATAATTGGCCTCCAAGATCATGCGACATAACTCCACTGGATTATTCTTAATGTTAAGTCATTGCTTTATGCTGATAAACCAGAAACAATAGACGCTTTGGAAGCCAACGTAACTCGTGTTATTGATGAAATAAGGCCTGAATTACTCGAAAGAGTGGTCCAAAATTGGTCTGATCGAATGCGGTTCCTCAGAGCCAGTCGTGGTGGACATATGCCAGAAATTATTTTTAAAACATAAATGTCATAAAATTATCTTTCAAATAAAAAAAACATTAGGCTCCAATCTTAATTGATATGTGTTTTATTTCAATTTAAAGGTCTATCACTCTAAAAAACACCCGATATCTACACAAAAAACAATAAAGATCGAACAAAAAAAGAAAATAAATCTGGAATCTACAAGTTGCCTGCAACGATTGCCCTTTAGTATAGATTGGCTAGACAAGTAGACAAAAGGTCAACAAAAGAAACCAAGAACACCAAAGGAATTACATATCGGATTCCGTACATCCCACATATGCTAATCATCTAAGGAATTCAGGCATAATTTCAACAATAATTATGAAATTATCCACGTTGAAAGCAAAAGTTCTAGATTAACACTTTTAGAAATTCTTGAAATCAACAGGTACGATGCCTGTAAAATACTTTTGAATGAACAAACGTATGTTGACAGATCCCCAGTACTGAATATCTTTCCCTAATGGTTTGTTAGCGGCAAAGTCCGATAAACACCCTAAGTTTTTATGGTTTATTTTTACCATAATTTTGTCACGTACTCAACTGCATTTAAACTCTGTTATACTAGACACCTTCAGTCATGTAGATACCTGAAGAAACCACATCGTTGCGAAACAATTGTTGTATTAAACATTTTTGTGGCAATTATAATGCTGTCTTATATATTTTTTAATTAAAAATACTACAAGTAAAGACCGAATCAATCTTAAGTTCAAACGCTAAAAATAACTCCGTCACTTCTCTTAGTACAGCATCAAACACTTTCAATTGTTGTTTTCTACCTATTGCATGATAAACATCTATTACAGATATTGTAAAGTCATACAGCAACCCATGATACAAATTTGTATCAGTGGCTGCGTTGTGTATGTTAACGTTAATTCAAATAATTAACGTTTCAATGCTACATTCGCAAAAACTTCTGGGTGAGTCTAAAAAAAGTGGACAGGCTCTCTATATACATTCTGTCAAGAAAGTACCGGGAATTATCGATTTAAATCTGGCGGGGCAATGAGGCAGGTAAAATTTTTTTTTCCTAGGTTGGTACCACTTTCCTTAATTACTATGCCAAGCTTGAGCGGGATCTGTCAACTAGTGTGTTTGCAACAGCTGATTAAGTCAGTCGATATCAGAGTGCGTGCCGATTTTTACTATGGGTGATTACGTTGAGCAGAGAATTTGTTTAAAGTTTTGTGTTGCAAATGAATTTTCGTGTGCCGATGCATTGAAAATGTAGCAAAAGGCCTTTGGTGATAATGCTCTATCAAAAACTCGTGCATATCAGTGGTACAGAGCCTTCAAGGACGGTCGTGAAGTGGACGCCCATCGACGGCTTCGATCGAAGATAACGTCGATAAAATTAAGGAAAGGGTGCTGGAAAACCGTCGTACCAGCTTGAGAGAGATAGCACATGATCTTAAGATATCCCACGAGTCCGCACGTACGATTTTGATTGATATTTTGGGCATGAGAAAGGTGGCCGCACGACTCGTACCGAAAGACCTGAATTTTCTTCAAAAACGTCATCGCGAACAGGTTGCTTCAGACATGCTGGATCGCTGTAATTCCGATTCTACATTCATGGAACGCATTATAACTGGTGATGAGACCTGGGTCTACGAGTACGATATGCAAACAAGCCAGCAATCATCGGAATGGGTGGCAGAAAATGAGCCGAAACCGAAAAAACCACGCCAAAGCCGCTCGAAAATGAAGGTGATGCTCATTGTTTTCTTCGATATCCGTGGCGTGGTGCACTACGAATTCGTTCCAGAGGGTCAGACGGTAAACAAGGAGTATTACCTAGGCGTTATGAAACGTTTGCGTGAGCGTATTCGTAAGAAGCGGCCAAATTTGTGGGCGAAAAACTCATGGATTTTGCATGACGATAACGCGCCTTCTCACCGAGCTACGATTGTGACTGACTTTCTCGCAAAAAACTGAACAAACGTGCTTCAGCAACCACCGTATTCGCCGGATTTGGCTCCCTGCGACTTTTTCCTCTTCCCAAAACTAAAATTGCCCCTTCGTGGCACCCATTTTGAGTCGATTGAAGCCATAAAACAAAATTCGGCGCGAGAGCTAAACTCCATCCCGGAAAGCGCCTATAAAAAATGTTTCGATAATTGGAAGTGCCGTTGGCATAGATGTATTGGAGCAAATGGAGCCTATTTTGAAGGCGACCCAATAAATTTTGGCGATTAAATGTAAAAATGTTGTTTTAATTGAAAATTCCCGGTACTTTCTTGACAGAGTAGTAGCTTTAATTTCGACGAGGTAGCTCAAATAAAATATTTTCTGTCTTACGTTTATATTCTATCGTTCCAAAATGAAATCTTAACATGTGTCGTATAACGAACTGGACAGTATATTATCGAAGTTAACGGGTGAAAGTTGATTCTCAAGGATTTCTTTTCATCAAATTTTTTGCCATTAAGACCTGCCGAAACGACCATAAATCAGTTGCAAATTTCAAATTCCAAACCAATTAAATCAACGGAATTATAATATAATATCTCTGGGAACTAGGACGTCGCCTTAGAATGCATTTCATAAATATCTCAAGAGATTCCCGAAAAATGCAACAGCCGACAGTCTCGAATTCCCGTATCCGCCACTGATCGCAAAGAAATATTCGTCTTAAAACTAGACATAAGGTCGCGCGGAATATTTCGCATTGAAAATTAGTTCTCGAACATAATTTTTATTACCGAAAACCCGTAAAAAACTGCTTAGCATAATCATTTGATAAACGCCGAAAATGCCCTGTCTAAACGCTTCGTTTCCATGCGACTGAAGCTGTGTGGATGCAGTTCTTGTAGGTCCGCAATTAAAAGCGAATTCGAAAAGTTGGCATTGACATTTCCGTCTGAACTCACGTCTCGTCTGTTCAAATTATCTTCAGGGTATTATGGCGTGACCTAGGGTGTCACAATTAATTCCTAGTCGGGAAATATTAATTGTTGTCTGGTTTAGCGTCGACATGCAATATACCAATAAGTACGATATCTAATGCAGCTGGATCGTTTCAGATTTTCAAACGATGACGAAAATTTCTCGGAAATCGCATTCAAAACAATCCCATAATTACATATTGTCCGTACGAAATATCAATCAGGAACGGATTTCATTAATTATGAGATATTAAAATTATATTAATAAAAAGCATTCAGACCCTCAACGAAGTTAAATTGAAAACAAGCAAAAAATGTTGCAACTTTAACACAAAGTTTTTTATTACTTCTGCAACATATTCCAACTGTTTTCTTCATCTACAACGCCTAATTTTCCAGGTTTCTATATTATATTATCACAAAACATTATAGAGCGTATTCCACAAGGGACACTGTAATTTTTTTAAGTTAAGATGGGACAGACTTCTAATTTCCATCACATTTTTCTTGAGCACTCTTGACTTCTTGGAGTTACCAGCTTTTCTCTACTACAGTGAATTTTTTTAAGGGCTATTGCACACTCATTGGTTAGCAATTTTTGGCTGATTCGATTCACAGATGAATGTGAAACATTGCAAATATGGGCGATTTTTCTTTGGCTTTATTCCGAATATTTGAGCATACTTTCAATTTCCACAATTATTTGCTCAGCGAGATCTTTTTTCCATCCCATCCTACAAAAAAATGGAGAAATGTAAACTTTGTTATTTGTCAAATAATCTTATTTTTGAATTATAATTTTCAGGAGATAATTATAAAACCTTTAGTGCTAAAAAATATTGAATAATCATCTCCTCAATTAAGATCTATAAAAAATAATTAATCAATTTCAAAACGAAAATAACTCCATCACATCTATAAATACTGCATCAAACACTTTCAACTGTTGTTTTCTATCGGGTGTTTTTTTTTAGAGTGATAGAATTTTCGATAGGGATAACTGTGATTTGACAGAAGGTAGAAGCCATGTTGTTTTGACATTTCTGTTCAGTAGGCATTGACAAATTATCATGGAAAGGCTCACGTCGCAACAACGTTTACAAATTGTTGATATTTATATTCAAAATCAGTGTTCAATTCGCCAAACTTGTAGAGCACTTCGTGAAATTTATGGTTTACATAATCGTCCATCAGAGCAGCTTATTCGTCGAACTATCGATAGATTCCGGACAAAATTTTCTCTACTCGATGCAACAACAAGACAAAGAACTGTGCGTACAGAAGAAAATATCGCAGTTATTTATATTTGAAATTTTCTCATATTTTCAATAATATTTTTCCAAACTACACACCAAACTATCTTAAATCCTGTATTTAGAAGCAAAATATTTGTATAATACTGGAAGCAAAACTCCCAAAATAATTTCATTGAAAATATTTTCAGAACTAAAATAATGCAGAATTTCCGTTATATTTATCTATATAAATTTAAAAATTTGAACAAATATAATGTTCCTTAATCTTCAAATCAACTGAAAATTTTCACATTTATTTGAGAATTCCTATATATCGTCCAAAGAGATTCATAAGCGGCTTATTTGATCAAGCATTCCATTGTTTTTTGTTACAACTACTGATTTCCGATGCTCCTGATGCATATTTTTTTATTGAATTGAATCAGTCCTTACTTGGTGAAAATCCATATTGAATAATATTTAAATAACGTTATTCTGATTTTCACAAATTTTTATTGTTATGTTTACAACAATCGTTTCGCTATCACAGTAGCATCATCAGGCAAGATTACAGTTATTCAAAATGTAATCTTTCAGAAAAGGTTAAGTAAGGGAGATTTATTGAGGTATTACACCTTTTGTGTAATAATAAGAAAACAAATCACTGTAAATTCCCATTAACTTGTTTTCTGTACATTTTTAATATTTAAATAACTCAAATATGTAGTTAGTACCATACTCACCTGACGAAGTTATATTGTCAATTGTTGTGAAATTAAATAAATTAGGGGAATTTAAGTTGTATTTCTTTAATCATCAAGATGTATTTCCGACAAGTATAGACCGATACAATCAAACAATATATTTATTTATACATACGATCTGCAAATATCGAAGGAAAGACTTAGATCCCGATAAAACAAATAAAAACCACCTATGTGAAAATAGGCATTTGTGAAATTCAAACCACTTTATTGCTACTTATTATATTATTTATCAGTAATACCACCTGGAATTATATAAGCATCAAGTATGATTTCTTGAACTGACGAAAATAAAAAAAGGGTTAGCTATGCAATATTTCGATTTAAAATATATAAAAAATCACGAATTAAATTGTTTAACACTTGGTTACAAATAAATTCGAAAAATAAAAATTTAGAACTACGGGGAATAAAAGAGAAAATATCAAAAAAATTAATTATACAAACACAATTGAAATTAACTTGGTAAAACTGAAATTTTGATTTCGACAGGTGAATGAAAATATTTTAAATTTTGTGTTAGATTTGAGTGAATAATGATATTCCGGAATATCGAAATTCATCCAAAACCAATCTACGTTGAAAAATGGGAGATTTATTGAGGTATGACACCTTTTGTGTAATAATGAGAAAACGAATACTGTAAATTCCCATTAACTTGTTTTCTGTACATTTTTATTATTTAAATAACTCAAATGTGTAGTTAGTACCATACTTACCTGACGAAGTTAAATTGTCAATTGTTGTGAAATTAAATAAATTAGGGGAAATTAAGTTGTTTTACTTTAATCATCAAGATGTATTTCCGACAAGTAGAGACCGATACAATCATACAATATATTTATTTATACATACGATCTGCAAATATCGAAGGAAAGAATTAAATCCCGATAAAACAAATAAAAACCACCTATGTGAAAATGGGCATTTGTGAAATTCAAACTACTTTATTGCTACTTATTATATTATTCAGTAATAGCACCTGGAATTATATAAGCTTCAAGTATGATTTCTTGAACTGACGAAAATAAACAAAGGGTTAGCTATGCAATATTTCGATTAAAAATATGTAAAAAATCACGAATTAAATTGTTTAACACTTGGTTACAAATAAATTCGAAAAATAAAAATTTAGAATTACGGAGAATAAAAGAGAAAATATCAAAAAAATTAATTATACAAACACAATTAATATAAACTTGGTAAAATTTAAATTTTGATTTCGACAGGTGAATGAAAAAATTTTAAATTTTGTGTTAGATTTAAGTGAATAATGATATTCGGGAATATCGAAATTCATCCAAAATCCAAAACCAATCTACGTTGAAAAATTTTAAATTTTGTGTTAGATTTAATGAATAATGATATTCCGGAATATCGAAATTCATCCAAAATCCAAAACCAATCTACGTGAAAATAGGCATTTGTGAAATTCAAACCACTTTATTGCTACTTATTATATTATTCAGTAATACCGCCTGGAATTATATAAGCATCAAGTATGATTTCTTGAACTGACGAAAATAAAAAAAGGGTTAGCTATGCAATATTTCGATTTAAAATATGTAAAAAATCACGAATTAAATTGTTTAACACTTGGTTACAAATAAATTCGAAAAATAAAAATTTAGAATTACGGGGAATAAAAGAGAAAATATATAAAAAATTAATTATACAAACACAATTGAAATTAACTTGGTAAAACTGAAATTTTGATTTCGACAGGTGAATGAAAATATTTTAAATTTTGTGTTAGATTTAAGTGAATAACGATATTCCGGAATATCGAAATTCATCCAAAATCCAAAACCAATCTACGTTGAAAAATGGGAGATTTATTGAGGTATGACACCTTTAGTGTAATAATGAGAAAACGAATACTGTAAATTCCCATTAACTTGTTTTCTGTACATTTTTATTATTTAAATAACTCAAATGTGTAGTTAGTAACATACTTACCTGACGAAGTTAAATTGTCAATTGTTGTGAAATTAAATAAATTAGGGGAAATTAAGTTGTTTTACTTTAATCATCAAGATGTATTTCCGACAAGTAGAGACCGATGCAATCAAACAATATATTTATTTATACATACGATCTGCAAATATCGAAAGAAAGACTTAATTCACGATAAAACAAATAAAAACCACCTATGTGAAAATGGGCATTTGTGAAATTCAAACCACTTTATTGCTACTTATTATATTATTCAGTAATACCGCCTGGAATTATATAAGCATCAAGTATGATTTCTTGAACTGACGAAACTAAAAAAAGGGTTAGCTATGCAATATTTCGATTTAAAATATGTAAAAAATCACGAATTAAATTGTTTAACACTTGGTTACAAATAAATTCGAAAAATAAAAATTTTGAATTACGGGGAATAAAAGAGAAAATATCCAAAAAATTAATTATACAAACACAATAAAAATTAATTTGATTAAATTGAAATTTTGATTTCGACAGATGAATGAAAATATTTTAAATTTTGTGTTAGATTTAAGTGAATAATGATATTCCGGAATATCGAAATTCATCCAAAATCCAAAACCAATCTACGTTGAAAAATGGGAGATTTATTGAGGTATTACACCTTTAGTGTAATAATGAGAAAACAAATACTGTAAATTCCCATTAACTTGTTTTCTGTACATTTTTAATATTTAAATAACTCAAATATGTAGTTAGTACCATACTCACCTGACGAAGTTATATTGTCAATTGTTGTGAAATTAAATAAATTAGGGGAAATTAAGTTGTTTTACTTTAATCATCAGGATGTATTTCCGACAAGTAGAGACCGATACAATCATACAATATATTTATTTATACATACGATCTGCAAATATCGAAGAAAAGACTTAAATCCCGATAAAACAAATAAAAACCACCTATGTGAAAATGGGCATTTGTGAAATTCAAACTACTTTATTGCTACTTATTATATTATTCAGTAATAGCACCTGGAATTATATAAGCTTCAAGTATGATTTCTTGAACTGACGAAAATAAAAAAAGGGTTAGCTATGCAATATTTCGATTAAAAATATGTAAAAAATCACGAATTAAAAGGTTTAACACTTGGTTACAAATAAATTCGAAAAATAAAAATTTAGAATTACGGAGAATAAAAGAGAAAATATCAAAAAAATTAATTATACAAACACAATTAAAATCAACTTGGTAAAATTTAAATTTTGATTTCGACAGGTGAATGAAAAAATTTTAAATTTTGTGTTAGATTTAAGTGAATAATGATATTCCGGAATATCGAAATTGATCCAAAATCCAAAACCAATCTACGTTGAAAAATTTTAAATTTTGTGTTAGATTTAATGAATAATGATATTCCGGAATATCGAAATTCATCCAAAATCCAAAACCAATCTACGTGAAAATAGGCATTTGTGAAATTCAAACCACTTTATTGCTACTTATTATATTATTCAGTAATACCGCCTGGAATTATATAAGCATCAAGTATGATTTATTGAACTGACGAAAATAAAAAAAGGGTTGGCTATGCAATATTTCGATTTAAAATATGTAAAAAATCACGAATTAAATTGTTTAACACTTGGTTACAAATAAATTCGAAAAATAAAAATTTAGAATTACGGGGAATAAAAGAGAAAATATATAAAAAATTAATTATACAAACACAATTGAAATTAACTTGGTAAAACTGAAATTTTGATTTCGACAGGTGAATGAAAATATTTTAAATTTTGTGTTAGATTTGAGTGAATAATGATATTCCGGAATATCGAAATTCATCCAAAATCCAAAACCAATCTACGTTGAAAAATGGGAGATTTATTGAGGTATGACACCTTTTGTGTAATAATGAGAAAACGAATACTGTAAATTCCCATTAACTTGTTTTCTGTACATTTTTATTATTTAAATAACTCAAATGTGTAGTTAGTACCATACTTACCTGACGAAGTTAAATTGTCAATTGTTGTGAAATTAAATAAATTAGGGGAAATTAAGTTGTTTTACTTTAATCATCAAGATGTATTTCCGACAAGTAGAGACCGATGCAATCAAACAATATATTTATTTATACATACGATCTGCAAATATCGAAAGAAAGACTTAATTCACGATAAAACAAATAAAAACCACCTATGTGAAAATAGACATTTGTGAAATTCAAACCACTTTATTGCTACTTATTATATTATTTAGTAATACCGCCTGGAATTATATAAGCATCAAGTATGATTTCTTGAACTGACGAAACTAAAAAAAGGGTTAGCTATGCAATATTTCGATTTAAAATATGTAAAAAATCACGAATTAAATTGTTTAACACTTGGTTACAAATAAATTCGAAAAATAAAAATTTAGAATTACGGGGAATAAAAGAGAAAATATCCAAAAAATTAATTATACAAACACAATTAAAATTAATTTGATTAAATTGAAATTTTGATTCCGACAGATGAATGAAAATATTTTAAATTTTGTGTTAGATTTAAGTGAATAATGATATTCCGGAATATCGAAATTCATCCAAAATCCAAAACCAATCTACGTTGAAAAATGGGAGATTTATTGAGGTATTACACCTTTAGTGTAATAATGAGAAAACAAATACTGTAAATTCCCATTAACTTGTTTTCTGTACATTTTTAATATTTAAATAACTCAAATATGTAGTTAGTACCATACTCACCTGACGAAGTTACATTGTCAATTGTTGTGAAATTAAATAAATTAGGGGAAATTAAGTTGTTTTACTTTAATCATCAAGATGTATTTCCGACAAGTAGAGACCGATACAATCATACAATATATTTATTTATACATACGATCTGCAAATATCGAAGGAAAGACTTAAATCCCGATAAAACAAATAAAAACCACCTATGTGAAAATGGGCATTTGTGAAATTCAAACTACTTTATTGCTACTTATTATATTATTCAGTAATAGCACCTGGAATTATATAAGCTTCAAGTATGATTTCTTGAACTGACGAAAATAAAAAAAGGGTTAGCTATGCAATATTTCGATTAAAAATATGTAAAAAATCACGAATTAAAAGGTTTAACACTTGGTTACAAATAAATTCAAAAAATAAAAATTTAGAATTACGGAGAATAAAAGAGAAAATATCAAAAAAATTAATTATACAAACACAATTAAAATCAACTTGGTAAAATTTAAATTTTGATTTCGACAGGTGAATGAAAAAATTTTAAATTTTGTGTTAGATTTAAGTGAATAATGATATTCCGGAATATCGAAATTGATCCAAAATCCAAAACCAATCTACGTTGAAAAATTTTAAATTTTGTGTTAGATTTAATGAATAATGATATTCCGGAATATCGAAATTCATCCAAAATCCAAAACCAATCTACGTGAAAATAGGCATTTGTGAAATTCAAACCACTTTATTGCTACTTATTATATTATTCAGTAATACCGCCTGGAATTATATAAGCATCAAGTATGATTTCTTGAACTGACGAAAATAAAAAAAGGGTTAGCTATGCAATATTTCTATTTGAAATATCTAAAAAATCATGAATTAAATTGTTTAACACTTGGTCAAAAATAAATTCGAAAAATAAAAATTTAGAATTACGGAGAATAAAAGAGAAAATATCAAAAAAATTAATTATACAAACACAATTGAAATTAACTTGGTAAAATTGAAATTTTGATTTCGACAGGTGAATGAAAAAATTTAAAATTTTGGGTTAGATTTAAGTGAATAATGATATTCCGGAATATCGAAATTCATCCAAAATCCAAAACCAATCTACGTTGAAAAATGCTTCCCCCTTCTATCCGATCAAACGGAGCCCTACGATTGGTCGAGATTTCTGGAGGGGCGTACTCTAATAATCGCACTTGTGAAGGTACATAGCTCTTGTTTACAGCTTCAGTCAGTGTGTATTCGTGCTGTAGAGACGTAGTGCACTTGTCTTCACAGAACTTACTCCGGACGCGTTCGTTCGACACAATTAGTTTATAAAGTGCGCCGAAGGCGGAAGTTTCACCCAGTGGATATTGATGGGCTGAAGTATTTACCATGGAATTTTTATTTTGCGTTTAATTCCGTTTCAAGTGATGTCAGAAATAAAAACAGCTTTTTTTATAAAGTTTATTTTAGACATTGTGCCACCGGGACCAAGAACTAACAGTTGATGACAGTTAATAAGTGATTCTGGTGTTATTTTTTAGTTGAGGACTTTACGTTTAATTTAGCAGACAATGAGTGAAATGGCAACCAGTGGTGGAGTTCTTTTTACCTTGCAACAACCGACGCAGCAACGATCAACAAATCCT
The DNA here is from genome assembly GCA_034642435.1 of Megalocaria dilatata. Classification (NCBI taxonomy): domain Eukaryota; kingdom Metazoa; phylum Arthropoda; class Insecta; order Coleoptera; family Coccinellidae; genus Megalocaria; species Megalocaria dilatata. Next base: position 6,615,149 of record CM067855.1, on the reverse strand, counting down.
TTCCAATGCAAAGAATGTAATCTGTTTCTAGACTCGGCCGAATCATTGGATGTCCATACGCAATATTCCCACCAGAAAAATTTGCTCAACAAATGGAGTTCCGAAGGTGCCGGTTTGAAACCCGAAGAAAACAATAATGCCAAAACGAATATGATCAAGCGTGAGTTTCAACTTAATACAAACAACTTAGAAAATGCTGAGTCCGTTGTCAAGTCGGATCCAGATTTTAATAGAACCTCCCCTGAAAATGTCTACGGACATCCACCAACCCCCCAGTCAAATCACAGTTCATCGCCGTATCAGAGCCATGAGAATTCAGCATTTTCGCCACATTACCAAAATTACCAACAAGTCAAAGTCGAACAGTTATCTCCGAGCGCGTATCATCCCCTTTACGCTTCTCACTTCAACGAATCTCCGTTCTATCAGCTACCCCAAATCGACCATATTCATTCTGTTAATTCTAACCAAATGTATCAGGAACAGGATTACGCCGTCCATCCCCCATCTAACATGGGCAATCCATATCGTTACAACCCTTATCAGCGCCCTCAACTTCCTCAAATGTCTTCCCCTCAGATTTCTTCCGGTCAAATTTATTCACCGCAACCGACCCCCTCACCTAGTCCACAAAATTGTGATAAATGTGGATATGTCTGTAATTCAGCGTCACAGTTGGTGGACCATATTCATATGGCACATCCGCCTACTCCAGCGCCACATATGACGCCATATCAAAATCCACAATATTTATACGGCAACGAGGGGCAGCAACCTCAAGTCAAGATTGAGGAACCTAGCGAAATTTTAGATTTGGACTCGCACCAGTTCCTTTCGAAAGACAGAAGAAACAATCCTAGTCAGAATCCCCAAGTTCCACACAATGTTTCAACGTTAGTTGGTAACTGGTCACCACCGCAGCCGCAGTCTAATATGCAAGCTCAGATGCAAGACAGACTATTTCTGAGTAGTGGACAGAGGTTCAATCAATCCAACGTAATTGACCAACCAGTGCAAGGCCAGAGTCAAGATTTCCTAAGTAACGGTGTCACTGCGCCTCAACGTCTATCACCGTCTATGACCCCGAATCCTTACCCAGGATTCGATCATCTACAAACCCAGTCAACTAATACTGTGATCTCTACACCTCAAGTTCCTAATTCGTCCACTTCAGCGCCAACTGCTCCGACGAAAAGTGCTACTTGGAAGTCTAACGAAGCTCGGAGACCAAAAACTTACAACTGCACTGCCTGCAACAAATGGTTCACCAGTTCTGGTCATCTTAAGAGACATTACAACACCACGTTGCACAAGAATGCTGTCAAGTCTAGTGGTCTACCGGATCCAGCCGGTCTTCCAATTAGCGCTCACCATCATCCAGTGAGAGATAATGCGAACAGCGGAGACGGCAGCTCATCCAGTAGCCCGCCCAATGGTGATTCCAGGTTAGATGATGGAAGTAATCCTACGCCACAGTACGAAAGACCGACGTCGATGCCAACTCACATTCAACAACCTCCAAATGGGCCATACGACCGGCAGCCACAACCCAACGTGCCACCGTTAAACACGAATCTCCTCCAGAGCCCAACTTTGGTGAGCCAAATGATAATGAACAATCTGACTAATGGCAATTCCCCAAACGGGGAGGCAGGCCCCTCAACAATGAACATGGAGTCGAGGGGTCTGCTCCCGGTCAGTTCCAATACTCATGCTATCCTCCCTGGTTTCAGTATGCCACCACAACATCTCATGTCTATGGAGGCCAACCAGTTTCAGATGTACCCAAACGAGGAGGCCCCCCACGTTACGCAGGATATGGCTACCAGCAGCCTCAATACTACTGGTGAAGAATTCATCAGCACCAGCTTCGCACGCAACTCGCAATTATTGCCGAGTTTCGACCACTTTCAGTCGCTTCGGTATGTGACTAGAAGTTATGACGCGGATGTGGGGGGCGGGGTTTCGGCAACGAACCCTTATGTCTTACTTCCAGATACTTTCGATGATGTCGATGTTCCTGAAGACTATAATAAAGAGAACTTCGACGGTAATCGGTTGAACGAGACAGATGGAAGTATATTACTTTACCCCGGGGACAATTTATACCTTCTTCCAGATTCTCAATACCTTGACTTAGCAAACAATAACAATGTCACGGATGGAGTGAAATGGGTGAATTATATGAAAAGTCCTGAGCAAGATGTTCTTACGATGAGAAACGACCATTCACCAAACAGTACCAGCCAATCTCCTCCAGTAAAAGAAAAAGTTGCTGGAGAATTTGTCTGCTTGCTATGTGATAAAAAATTCCAGAAAGCCTGCTATTTAACTCAGCACAACAAGAATACCCATTCCGGCGAAAAACCCTTTAAATGTACAAGATGTGGAAAGAGATTCGCCGACCTGAAAACATATGAAATACACTTCGCTAAGCATGGGGATGACAAGCCCCACAAATGCAACAAGTGCAGAAAGATGTTCAACCACAAGACCGACTTGAGAAGACACATGTTCTTACATTCAGGAACTAAGCCACACTATTGTGAAACCTGCAACAAAGGTTTCATAAGGAAAGACCACATGATCAAACATGTAGAAACACACAAACGGAGGGCACAGAATAAAGCTAGTGGGGCTGGAGGAAGAGGTAAAAAAAGGTGATCTATCCCACCATTTATGTTAGCACTTTGGTACTTTCTTTCTCAATGTTGTAAATCTAGAACATTTTATTACCTGTAAATAATTTTACCTCGTGAAATTTCCGAACTATTTTAAATAATCGTGCGGAACACAAAGTATATGTAACTAAAATTGCTCAACAATTTCAATCGAAATTTCACAATAATTCAATTCAATACCTTCTCAAAACAGCAATACCTCAGAATCTCAGATGAAATAGAAATATTAAATATTTATATCAGATTATATTATAAAGTCGATGTACAAATCAACTTTAGAATGAATTATATATTGATATTGTATAAATGATAGGTTTTAGAGTTCTGTATGTTTTTTCACAAAAAAATGCCAATATTTGAACCGGAGCAAGGATGAGTTTCATCAGCGATAAAATATCAAATGGTTCATTTACTTACATTAACAATATCTCTTCACTTTGACTATGGTCTATTTGCTTTCATTAACATCTCTTCACTTTGACTAAAGAATATTTGATTCTTATATAACAATGATACTTAAAATTTCAGTTTGTGTTAGTATGCTACATTAAAAAATATATAAGACAGTATTTGAATATCAAAACAGATTTAATCTGTCAGTCTTCTACAATTTAAATTTCGAAAAAATTTGTATTCAAAAAACTGTTGGAATTAAATTGATGTCTACATAAGCACCGCTTATATTTAATAGACGTATAAAATCAAAACTCGATATACAATGTCAAATGGAATAAATAAACCAACCAATATAAATTGTCAACTTCGAATATATAAATAAATATTTGAAGGAGACAAAATTTTGTTTCTGATCTTACCATTATGAACTCCTTTTCAAAAACATAAAACACAACTTAAGGACTTCTCAAAAAATATAATTCATTTTGAATATTTCATTTATTTAAATATTCAAATAAATTAATTCAAAAATCTTTCAAAACATGCACTATATTTTCAAAAATTGGAGTTCTAAATGTTTTTTGAAGATATAGTTGAAGTTATGTTTTATGTTTTTGAAAAGGAGTTCATAATGGTAAGATCAGAAACAAAATTTTGTCTCCCTCGAATATTTATCTATATATTTCAAATTGACAATTTATATTTGTTGGTTTATTCATTCCATTTGACATTGTATATTGAGTTTTGATTATATAAGCCTATTAAATATTAGCGGTGCTTATGTAGAGATTAATTTAATTGTAAAAGTTTCTTGAATAAAAATTTATTCGAAATTGTAGAAGACTGACAAATTAAATCTGTTTTGATATTCAAATTTTGTTATATTTCTTCTATCAAGTAAAAAGCCTTTTTCTATTTGATATAAGGCAGTATTTTGAATTTTCACAAAAATGTTTATAATACAACAATACCTGAAGAAACCACATCGTGGTGAAACAATGGTTGTATTATAAACATTTTTGTGGAAATTGAAATACTGTCTCATATATTTTTAATTAAAATGTCATATATTCCTAATTATTAATTATTATAGCTCGTGGAAGTCATCCTTTCGCATTGCGTTTAAGATTCATAAAAAAATAAAATTGTCCATATTTGTAGATAAAATTTAATCTCAATCAAATCGAGCAACTGCTCCAAAACATTTTTTTGTGAAACGTCAACTGTTAAGTGAACCCAAGGAAGAGGAAATTTAATGTTTTCCAATTTTTCAGCTGAAAAAGGGTGTTTATCCGTAATTTGAAGTAATAATATGCAATAATGTTACAACGCATTTTTTGATATTTATTTCAAGACACAAATTTTGTAAATATTTTTTGTTATATCTATCATCAATGACGGATCTACCTCAGTTATGAAACTACAATACTTGAATTTAGGTGCCAATTGAATGTTTTGTATTACTTATGTTTGCCCTCGCTTAGGGCTGTGCCACTTTTGACTTTGACACAGACATTGTGATACGAATTGACTGATAAAAAACTTTGAAAAACTCTCACCATTTTCTGGTTAAATCCCAGAACGTCGAAAAACCGACAAATGTTTAATTTTTGGGTGAAAATGTTGACTTATATGTGATATTTTTATTGGTGTAGAAAATTTTGTATGGATTGTTTGTGTCAATTTCAGATATGTGGCATGAATTTGTGCAATTACAATGTTATGCGCCAGATTCTGTGAAAGTTACCAGTGAAATCATTTGTTTTAAAAGTATAATAATGTGATCTTAAGTTATTTTTATTAGTATCAGTTAACTGGCGTATATTTTTGCGGTTCTACGTAGATGTAGCCGCCATTGTAAACCTTTTGTAGACTGAATTTTATATGTATAATTATCATTTCTTATTGACTTGTATATATTAATGTATGATCATAAAAATCTTTTGTTAATAAACCATATTCTGTTATGAACAAATAAATATTATACCGGTTTTAAAAGTTCTTATTTTTTATCCTTATTCTATACCTGAAATACAAATAACTTTCGATTTTCCCACAGCATTTAGTAATTAATTTGTAACTTCCCCCAAATTTTATCGGAAGTTTGAATTGATTCATTGAAGAAACCCATCTTTTTCTACTTCTATTTTTCCTCTATCTTCGACAAAGTATAAGGTATACAGTTTTTTTTAATTTATGAGTGTATAAATATTATTGCTAGTAGTTTTTAATTTTTTGTATAAGTGTACATATGTTATTTTCAAGTGACCATAATAAAAACTAAAACTCTCTTAAACAAAAGCAGATAAGAGTAATGCTATCATTCCAGTAAAGAAAGAATATTTAGAAAAAACCGAAGATTTTTTTAATTTTGCCAATTTTATCCTGAATGAAAATCTCACGGATAAATTTAAAACCACAGTTATTATCAGAGAGAAAAAAACCCAAGTTAATAATGGGTATCCCAAAACCAACAATTTCTTAAATTACACTAACAGATCTCTTGTTCAATATTTTGCAGCCCCTGCTGTAGAATTCATCTAGACACCTATAAGATATTATTAAAAAAATAGATTGAACTCACGGGGAAATATTCTAAAAAAAATTCAATAGAAATGTTCAAAATATTATATTTGATGCAACCTCATTTTAATTGAAAAAAAAAATACAATACAATGTAATACCTGAAGAAGCCACATCGTGGTGAAACAATTGTAGTAGTACAAACATTTTTGTGGAAATAAATTACTGTCCCATATATATTTTTAAAATTGGTGGTATAAAACTAACAGATAATGCAAAATGGTTTAGTATAATTAATTAACCTACATAATAAGTGATATTTAATAATCTCCCTCATTTTTCTACTTGCCATCTTATGTGACAATGATAGCTTTTATGAATATTAATTCTTATCAGAAAATAATTAAAGTTTAAAACTCAACTTTCATGGAATTTGTTTAAGTGATATTTAATAGTACATCCATTTTTCTACCTGTTGTCTAATATGTCAATCATAGCTGTCAATGAAGGTTAAGTTTCTGGTCAGGAATAATTGAATATAATCAATAAATACTAATTGCTTTTAAACCTCAAGTCAACTTAAGTGATTTGTAATAGTCCACCTTATTTATGTTAGTTACGTAAAGAATATTTTTATTTACAATGGAGAATTAGGTTTCTAAATATAAAGGAACATTAAAATAGTAAAAGGCTTTTTACTTGATAGAAGAAATATAACAAAATTTGAATATCAAAACAAATTAAATATAATATGTTGTCTTCTACAATTTTAATTTCAATTTAATTCTAAAAGTTTTTTGAATAAAATTCTTTTGAAATTAAAATTGTAGAAGACAACATATTATATTTAATTTGTTTTGATATTCAACTAAAGGAACATTTTCAAAATCTGAAATAAGATATAAAAAAGAAGGCACAAACAAACCTCAAAGTAATAATAATCAGAAACCAGCTAATGCGTTAACGAAACAATTGTTAAAACATATTGTAGAAATTACTACCAATAAAAAGATATATTACACATTTTCTTGTGACTCGAGTTTCGGTAAATGAACTGTCCCATCATCAGACAACTGAAGACCTAACAGTGGTATTTAAACATCTCTGTACCACTGTGAAGTCTAATTTCTACAATTTGTTTTAATTATGATCAACTACCAAATAGTAACAGCTGAAACAATTCAGTATCTGAAACAAATGTTGTATTATAATAACAATAAAAATTTATGAAATTCAGAATAACCGTTTTGAATAACTGAACTTGTTATTGAAAATAACCTATCTAAAAATACTACTGTGTAAGCGAAACAATTTTTGTATCATAATAATAAAAATTTGTGAAAATCAGAATAACCTTATTTAAAAATTTAATCGTTTCGATCCTTACTTGATGAAAATTCGTTTTAATTATATAAAATAAAATGGATGATACCCAGAATGTATTATTAACAAAAATTGTTTCGCCAACAACTGGCTTTGTCAAGTTTGCATCTTAAACAAATGTCGTTAGTGAAATAATTTATTTTGTTTTATCTTACCTTATTTAATATGGATTTTCATCAAGTAAAGACTGATTAAATTGAATATTAGAATACAAATTGATAATTCGTAGTCGTTAACCATCAGAATTATATTCATTAACAGAACACATTCAGCTTTTTAGATTTGAGATTAAAAAAATTGGTCAGTGTGCACAACTTTCTATAAACTGTAATCTTTACAAGTTCTTTCAGGAAATAAAAATATTTCCCCATAAATTCTTCATTCTTCATTTTTGCAGAGAACAAACACACACAGATGACTTTTAACAGGCCTCTTTCACAAGTATATTCGTAGTGGAATCAAATCAAAATGGACCACCTGATCGAAGGCTATAGTAGGTTAGATTCGCAGGTAATTTCATTCTCTTATTTGTCAATGGTGAGGTTCTCGAACTTTTATTTAAAACAATTTTACCTGTACAGGCACGTGCCAGATATAAATACCTAGTAAGCTTCCCATTTTTAATTTGACCCCAAAGATGATACAGGTATTATTTAAATATTTAGTTGATTATCATAATATCCTATGGTGTTCCTTGCAGTTGAAATATGTTTTTGATTGTTTTTCCTCTGTTTGGTTATTCTTCTATTTCTGAATATTAATTTGTTATTATATAGTCCGTCTAGAAAGTATTTTTTTAACATTCTAAGACAAAAGTAATGTGTAAAATAGGTTGTACAGATAGTCGGCTATGGTCGAAGTTGCATGACTTTTGTTAAATTTTGCTGATTGTCCACAGGTTGAGCGAAAAATTTTGATGTTATTGAATATCTAAAGAACAATTTAGAATAACGAAAGTTGGCATATTGCTAACGTTGAATGCCTCTTAAAAGTAGAAAATCAGATTTGAGGGAAGAATTCAAATGTTTCTGTAATTTGGTACGCATCTGTTGATAATCTTGAAACTGAATTAGAAACGAAAACTTGAGATCCTTTATAATCGAAAAAGCCAAAGGATTTCTTAAATTATTGTTAATTACGAGATGATCTGTCTTTCATTTTCGGCAGTCTAAGAGACTTTTTAAATCGAAATACATAACAGTATGTATACTGAATGTCATGGATATTAGACATAAGCTGATTGTATTGACTTCTGAGTTACGAGCCACAAAATATCAACTGTTTATGTTCATCTGTTAAACGTGGAGAGTTGTCTTTGTCTTTGCGTAGTTTCGAATTTTCGCGAACAACGAACCAAAATTGAAAGTCATCTCGAACTGAGAAAATAAGAAGTAGATTCAAATTTTTCCTCTCCTCTATCATTGAAATAAAAAAAAAACTAATATGGCTTATTTGAAATACGAACCATTTATTATACCAGATTCAACTTTAAAGTTCAGAACAACTTCACTGGTGAAAAAAATCATTAATTATTCAAATCGGAAAATCCTTGAATCAACTGACAATTCCATTTCGGTGAACCTATAATCAACTATTACTTACTGTTCGAACGTTCTATTAAAAATTTTACCGTAAAATTTCAATTCCGTTTTGAATGATCTACGAATCCGAGCGATATAATGCTGACAAATCGGGACGTTTTCTAAAGTTCATAGGGGACTAAATGGTATTTGATTCAAAGGAATAATACAGACCTATAATTAGAAATTCAGAATTGAGATAAATATAGGTAAGTACCAATATCATTATAAATTAATACTTGATATTATAACAAATAAAAAACGCCGATGATAGTTGAACGTTATCTTCACCGAAATGTGCGTACGTATAATTATATTTTAAATATTGATAATTATTCAAATGTGTAAAAATTTGCATTTAATCTCGAAACAGATGGGTTGTTACTTCTTAATCTGTATGGTGTTTACGGTGAATTTTCTGCGAACAAGTTTACAAGTGATGATGTGACAAGCATTATGACCACAAAATCAAAGACTTATCCACATTTAAAATTTACTGTGGAGGTTTTTTTTTTAATATTACAGATAAGAGCTGGATTAATTCTCCGAAGCCTCTACAGATTTGATATAAAAAATCTCTTGAAAAATTATTAAAACAAAATTGAATGAAATACATTTACAGTGAATGATTAAATTATTAGAGCTACCTTAAAAAATTAAAAACTTCTTCTTATCACTTAAATGAAAACAATTAACCAGCAAAAAATCTCATGTTCAGGAGAATACAGGTGTATTCGAAGTTAATAAGTTTTCAGCGAATAACGAGAGTTGTAATATTGAGAATATTCCCTGAAAAATGCCGGGACACCCAATATCTCAGATTGACCGGGCAAGAATAGAAACCTTACATCAAGGAGCTCTGTCAAATCATCAGATTGTGCAACGTTTGAATATTCCATGGACTTCAGTGAGGCGCATAGTGGCCTTTTTCCTGAAAACCGGCAGCGTTGCCCGAAGACTGGTTCCAGGTCGACCCAGAGTAACATCTGCAAGAGAAGACCATTATATCGCAAATTTTACTCGAAGCAATCTGTAACAGCCCTTCGAAGTCATTTTTTGAGTACCGATAGACGGGTAGTCTCAACTAGTACCATAAGTAGACGGTTGCATTCCTCAAATTTAAGTGCAAGAAGACCTTTAAGAGTAACTTGGCTATCACCTGGGTATAGTGATACTCGTCGACAATGGACAGAACACCACCAAGACTGGCTTTTTTCGGACGAGACAGGATTCGGTTTACGAAGTGATAGTCGACGAGAAAGGGTTTGGAGAGGTCAAAGCAGACTAGAGCGACTCCATTTCGCCCGGGAAGTTGTGCCCTTTCAAGGCGGATCGATAATGTGCTGGAGGGTATGATGTTCTGTCGCTGTACCCCTCTTATTATCATTGAACAAACAAAGACTGGTGCCATCTACGTAGAAAACATCATTGAACAAATCATTGTTCTTCTGCGCAACGAATTTGGGGATAATTTCACTTATCATGATGATAACGCCCCACGCACACTAAGAGTTCAAGACATTATTCAAGAGAACAATATCCAGAGAATGAACTGGCCAGCAAACTCACCAGACATGAATCCAATTGAGCACGTATAGGATTACTTAGGGAGAGTAATATCCAACTAACACGGGCTAACCTTAGCACGTGTATATCTAAAATATTCAAACAGAATCACTTGGAGATCTTGGCGGAGCAAATCAAAACCGCCATGGTCTCCGCTTATCACGAAAACTGCCCACTAAGATGTAAAAAGGATAACCGAAATTCATCTTGGTGGAATAACCACCTAAATAAACAAAGAAAGGAGCCAAAGTGACCGGTCAATGGGACAAATACAAGGAAGCTCTAACCTTCTACAATAAGAGCATTAGGAGGATCAAGAGGGACTTGCGGGGCAAGTTCTGTGAGGGTATAAATGATGTCCCCGGAACTGCCAGAATACACAAGATTCTCTCCAGAGAGCCAGTGAGAACAACCGGTTCGCTCAAACGTCCGGAGGGTGGTTTCACTAGTTCCAGAAAAGGAACATTGGAGTTCCTTGCGAACAAACACTTCCCTGGATGTCAAATCTTGGAAGATACAAACGCCAGATCCAACCCTGACCATTTAATCTGGCCTGGGAGAGGCAACTGGCGAATATCCAGAAATATAGTCACTGCACAAGCGGTCAGAGACGCAATAAGGTCTTTTAAACCTTTCAAAACACAGGGGGTAGAGGGAATTTTTCCAGCCCTTCTTCAACAGGGCATGGATGTGTTGATTCCGTATCTGCTAAAATTATTTAGAACAAGTCTGGCTTGGGGGTTATCCCTGCAAGCTGGACACTAACTAAAGTGGCATATATATCAAAGGTGGGACGAACAGAACCGGAACCCTCTTCGTTCAGACCAATAAGCTTAGCATCGTTCCTGCTGAAGAGACTGGAAAAGATGATTGATGTCCATATCAGGGGGAAGGTGCTAATTGACAGTCCCCCTAGCCCTTATCAATACGCCTACCAGGCTGGCAAATCGGCAGAACTTGCATTGCATAATCTGGTCGGAAAATTAAACCAATCTCTCGATAATCGAGAGATAGCACAAACAGCGTTTCTGGACATTGAAGGTGCTTTTAACAATACGCTGCCAGCTTCTCTCGCTGAGGCTATCGCTGCAAGAGAAATCGACCCACTAATCTGTAGATGGATACAGGCAATGCTATGCGGCAGAACAATAATGACCTCATACCAGGATGAGGTCTTCGAGTTCAAGGCTGCGAAGGGCTGTCCGCACCCTTACTGTGGACCCTTCTCGTTGATGACCTGCTAGCGACCATTTCGCTGTGGGGAGTCGACGTTCAAGCATTTGCTGATGACCTGGCAATCATAGTGAAAGGTAAATCGGAGGTGACGATATTGGCCGTCCTTCAAGAGATACTGAACACTATTGACAAATGGTGTATAAGGGAAGACATGTCTCTTAACTCGCAAAAGGTAGTTATAGTACCATTCACTAAAAAACGGAAGTTGAATGGTTTAGAACCGCCGACTATCCGTGAAATAATATAATTCTCATTTGAGGCAGAATACCTGGGAATAGTCCTGGACAAGACCCTCAGCTGGAGTGCACACCTAGATAAAGTGTGTCATAAAGCCAGAATGGGTTTCTGGACTTGCAGGCGGATCTGTGATAAAACCTGGCGCCTAAAAGCCAGGCAGATGTACTGGCTATACACTATGGTAATTAGACCACGGATAGTGGTCTAATTACCATAGTTACCAAGTGGTAATTCCACCACGCTGTAGCGTGGTGGAAGAAAGGCCAACCAACGGTTGGCGAACAAAAGCTCGTCCGACTACAGAGACAGGCTTACCTTGCAATTACAGGTGCGTTTCGCACCACATCTACGGCAGCCATGGAGGTCCTACTAAACCTACCACCTCTGCACCTACTCGTACAGAGGTAGGCAGAACGGTCCACATACAAACTATATCAACTGGCGATTGACAGGCCAGAGGCAATTATCACTCTGGTTTGGATACCGAGCCACTCAAACCATTTGGGTAACGAAGAGGCAGATCGGCTGCCGTTTGCTAGAGCTGCGCTGCCTCTGGTAGGATTGGAACCATTCCTGGGAATACCACATAACGGGGCTAACGAGGCGATAACAGGCAGAATGAACTCAAGACTAGAGTCTTTCTGGCGGAGCCATTCTGGCCTGAAACATTCGAAGCTGTTCCTTGGAACAGCTTCGAACAAAAAGATGGCGAACGATGGATAGGGTCAAATTAAGAACATTTGTCGGAATTATGACAGGTCAATGCAGACTGAAAGCGCATTAGCACAAAATCGGTCTGGCTGAAGACAATGAATGCAGGCTGTGTCTTGAGGACACTGAAACAGCCATGCACATCGTCTCAGAGTGCCCAGCGGTGAGTCGCATCAGATTCGAGGTCTTTGGCCAGGCTTTTATAGCCTACAGCGAACTGAAAAAATTACCCCTGAACAAGATTATCGGTTTTATCCAAAAACTGGATCTCGTCGAGGAGATATAAATTAGGGGTGAACCACAATAGACCGTGCGGGCGCAGTGGTAGGGTGGACAGACGCCCGCTCGCCATAAATAACATAACTACAGAAAGAAGAAAACTGGAGTACTCTGCCCACGTGATGAGGAACCCTAAATATGTACTGTTTCATATAGTTGCTCAGGGGAAAATGGAGGGAAGGCACCGAAAAATATATTGGCTTAGAAACCTTCGCCAGTTGTGTGGTTCGAGCACCACGTTTGGGTCCGCTGTAGACCAGGTGAAAATAATGCGACTGATCGCCAATGTTTTGGGAGGACACTGCACTTGAAGAAGACGAAGAATATCATTAAGCATTTCAAAGAATACCACAATCTGACTAGGTAGAAAAAGCATGTTGCGGACGCCCACAAATTGCACTCCTATCTATGTTTATCACTTTGAAGGTGCACTAGATCTACTGGTGATGAATCGTCAGTATAAAGACTTCAATAGGCGCTTCTTTAAATGTTTAGATAACAAATAATATTTCTGCCGGCAATTTGTAAAGGAAACAAGTGAAAGGATCGAACCCAATACAACGTTCTAAACAAAGTTTTATACCAGGGCTGGCTGTTGCACACCAATCCCATGGAAGATTGATCTTCGCTGATTTATCAGCGGAAGTGGCGTAATGAGATGAAACAGGTGGTGCGCGCGTTGCAACTTCATGGGAACAATGCGTCAGGGTGCATCACTCCACTGCCCACGCTTCAATCATGTTCCCGATCTTCCGTTCGGTTAAGTGGTCGCGCATTTCAATTTTTAATTTGATTGGGACAATGATGAATTGGGAAAAAACACCTTGGAACCACGAACATTAAGAGGGGAAGTTGAGGAGTCGTGAAGTTTAGAAAATTCATTAGAAATTACGTTTGAGCAGATAGAGTATTTATCTGGCAACACCTTCCTTTTGCTTTCTTTTCAGTTTCTGTCATTTTGCTGAGGTGTAAATAACACAGTTTCTATGTGCACTTAAAATGTCAACTTTTGAACCGTATAATTTTGCCGGGAGATTAACTTCATTACTTCAATATGAAGAACGTCATCGTATTTTAGTGAAGGTTTATGGTGACCATGCTCTGGCTCGTGTCAGAAGTGGTTTGCCCAATTAAATGTGGCAATTTTGATTTGGAAGACGAAAAACCACCCGGAGCTTCAACGAAGTTTAAGGATGAAGAATTAGAGGCCAGACACCATGAAGATCCATCATGAACGCAAGAGGATCTCGCAACAACACTCAGCCAGTTTTTAAGATTGGGAGTTTATGATAAAGAGGCTTTATGATGAATATGAGACATGGGGACTACAAGTTAATTTGAAGAAAACAGAATACGTGGTTATTAATTCCGACACTTACTTCGAAGTACTCATTAACGTTTACATCCAACAAGTTGATGAATTCAAGTATTGGAAGTCACAATTAACAAGGATGGTAACAAGCGCTTGTATATCAACAATGGAAAGAAGAGCTTAGAGCAAAATAAGACACATTATGAAGGCAGTACTACAACGGCTAGTAAACAGAAGTCTTTTTCAGTGGACTCCTGTTGGTAGAAGAAAACGGGGTAGACCATGGCAATGGAGGCTCGTGATATAGAAGCTGATGACATCCTAGAGAGAGAGAGATGTGAAGAAGGGTGACGAGAAGACGGCCATAGACTCTATTCAGTTATAGATTTGACTGTTACTTTATCCCTTAAATATAAAAGCAATGGGTTTGATCCGAAAGGGAGGAAATTGAGTGCAGTTTGAACTGAAGCCAAGAGACATCGAACGTTGTTTTTTTACGTGTAAACGTAAAAATCGTGGGATTTTCCACATTTTTATTTTAAAGCCTGAAAATCGGGGTATTAAGTATTCGTTGGACCACACTGTACGAAAATTGGTGGTGGTTTAGGTATTTTCGGGTATTTCCGCATTATTAGCAGTGACAGTTTCGTTGTTCAGATATTGTAATCAGTTACTTGTTTCAATCTCTGAACAGAATATTTATTTACGTACGTTCGTAGCAGATAACACAATGATAACACACATGTACTTTCGAGCACGGTTCAAACGCCAATCAATTACTTTGAATAGATCAATTTAATTAACATAAAAATTTATTTCGCATTTCCAAACCGATACTGACACATATAGAATATTATTTTATTATAAAAAGGTTTTTTTTACTTGATAGAAGGTTTATAACAATATCTTGAATATCATACAGATTTTCATAATATGGGGTGATTTTTTCACAGTGATAGAACTTTACTTGAAATAAAATACATTTAAATTAAGATTGAAGCCATTTTTTTTATTTCAGAAATAATTTTATGACATTTATGTTTTGAAAATAATTTCCGGCATATGTTCAACACGACTAGCTCTGGGGAACCGCATTCGACCAGACCAATTTTGGACCACTTTTTCGAGTAAATCAGGCCTTATTTGATCAATAACACGAGTTATGTTGGCTTCCAGAGCGTCTATTGTTTCTGGTTTATCAGCATAAACCAATGACTTGACAAAACCCCAAAGAAAATAATCCAGTGGAGTTATGTCGCATGATGTAGGAGGCCAATTACTTGGACCATTTCTCGAAATAATGTTATCGCCAAATCTTTCTTTCAATAAATCAATTGTTACGGTAACAGAATGAGGTGTAGCACCATGTTGTTGGAACCACAACACTTCTGGGTCGAAACCATTCGAATTTTGAAACAAATAATCATTGATCATCGATCTGTAACTAGCACCATTCACCGTAACATTAGCTCCAGCATCGTTTTTAAAGAAATATGGATCGATGATGCCTCCAGCGTGTAAAGCACACCATACAGTGAGTTTTTCAGGATGCAATGGAACCTGCAGAACTTCTTGAGGATTGTTTTCACTCCATATACGGCAATTCTGCTTGTTTACATAGCCGTTCAACTAGAAATGAGCTTCATCACTGAACCCAATTTCACGATAAAAAAGTAGATCAACTTCAAGCTGTTTTAAGGGCCAATCAGCAAACAAACGACTCTTATTATGGTCAAGTGGCTTAAGTTCTTGAACCAAATGGATCTTGTATGGGTGTAGACCAAGATCTTTACGCAAAATTTTCTATGTGGTGAATGCACAGAGTCCAACTTGTTGTGAACGTCGACGAATAGACAAATCTGGATCATCATTATCACTATGACTTACAGCAGCGATATTTTCTTCTGTACGTACAGTTCTTTGTCTTTTTGTTGTTGTTGCATCGAGTAGCGAAAATTTTGTCCGAAATCTATCGATAGTTCGGCGAATAAGCTGCTCTGATAAGTTTGGCGAATAGAACACTGATTTTGAGAATAAATTTCAACAATTTGTAAACGTTGTTGCGGCTTGAGTCTGTCCATGATAATTTGTCAATGCTTACTGAGCAGAAATTTCAAAAAAACATTTCTTCTACCTTCTGTAAAATCTCCGTTATCCCTATCGAAAGTTCTATCACTCTAAAAAAAAACACCCTCACTCTGGAAAAACAGCCGATACATTGATACAGGACAAAATTTTGTATCCATCATTTTAAAATAATCATTTATATTTCTTTGAATTCTTTTATTCCTTTTGATGCTATGTAATGAATGTTAATTCTTTATAACATAAATAGAGGTTAATTCTTGATAGAAGGTATATAAAATTATTTAAATATTTTAATTTTAGCCTTCTACATATTTAATTCCAAAAAATTATATTTAATGATTATAACTTCTGAAAATAATTTAAAGGTTTCATTTCGGCAGAAGTCTTTCTAGAAGATTGAAGGGTAAGTAAATATTTGTTGTTGATTGATGTTATATTTATTGAATATGAATTTTTTGAACACTGACGAAGCAAAGTCCTTCTTAAAACTTGTTTTTCAGTAATCTTTTACATATCTTGAGTTTTTATATAAAGTACCTTAGTTAGATATCCAATAATATTGAATAGTCAGATAGTTTTATGATGAAATTCTTAAGATTATGTTGGATATTTTTGAGAGATATTGGTTTTCATAAGATAGATCAGCAGAAACAAAATTTTGTCTATTCAAAATATTTAATTTATAGGATTTTGGTTAATAATTTTTATTTATTGGATTTTGTTATACCATTCCGATGTCTTATAATGAATGTTTATTTTATGTCATGATATAAGTGGTACTTATACGACATTATTTTAATTTATTTTCAGAAGTTATAATCATTATATATAATTTTTTGGAATCAAATATGTAGAAGGCTAATATTAAAATATTTAAATAAGTTAATTCTTTAGGTCTACTAAATTGGAAATTTGTTTTCTAAGACATTTATTTGTTTTATTTCTATAGAGGTTTCGAGAAAAAATCTTTATAAAATCAAAATTAAAATTTGTACCGAGGTTATCGGAATGAATGTGTATGATATTGAAGATCCTTATTTTATACTTTCGGTTTATTATTTCCTTCAATAATCATAGATTATAGATTTTTTTTGCCGTCCAGAAACCAATTAACAGATGTAAACCTACTAATCCAATGTTTTATGATCGTTATTTTGCGCATGGTGAAGACAAAAGCGTGAAATATTTAAATAGAAAATCAGAAACCCTTGTGAAAATTTTGAATCTTTTTTTTTGTTATTTTTTTTTGTATTGCAGTGTTCGTTATTCAATCTGCCATGGGAACCGCCGTCTCTACGAAATCGACAAGATTCAGGAAATTCGCAAATAACGGACAAAACGCGATCAGGGCACGGCTTATTTTCGTTTCACAGGAATCCTCCGCTTTTCCCCTTTGACTGCTGAACATTAAAACGATTTGAACGCACAATGCACTAATTCTAAAGAAATACACGCATCAAACGTTCGAAATGGGGAAAGGTGTAAAACGCGGAAATGTAGGACGTAGATAGTTCGGCGAAAAGAATCCCATAAAGTGGGGAGAAGAGCGAAAGGAATATGAAGATCCACATCAAGGGTTGAATCGTGGGAACTGCAAGGGTAGACGGGGCAAACACCGGCAGCTGCAACCCTCTCTCTTCTCAGTTCTCTCAGTCTGAGACGATGATGCTCTCCACCTAAACATCCTCTATTCACCGAACCCCCAGCCCTTAATTAAAAATATCATAATTAAAAGATTTCGTATCTCAGAGGAAAAGGGGGTTGGAATTTTTTTATTACCGTTATTCGGACTCGCCCGTCATTATCAAGAAATTCCATTTAGCTCTGAATGGTTTGTTATGAATCGTGAACAATCGCAGGATCGAAACATCCTTGGGGTAAGGTGAATATATAGAATGTTTATCTGTGCAATTATTTCTCTGGTATTTCTTATGAAGCAAAAACTTTGCACTCTGAAGGGGTCAAAAAGGAGACTATCTCTTGAGATAATGATTCCTTCCATAAATCTGATCTTTCTCGACGGATTTGCTCACTAAAATATCGCGTAACGCTCAGATAATACTCTTTATTTACTAAGAGTTTTCCAGATCAGATTCATCGAAATTATGTAAAACTTAGGGTACTTATATTTTATGGTTGCCTTCCTAGGTACAAAATATTGTAAAGTAACCTAACTTAAATATTGGATGGGGTAGTCCATTACTTTGTGATAGTTCTTTTAATTGGAATAAAATGAAAAATAACTCAAAATTAATGTACTACTCTGTCAAGAAAGTACCGGGAATTTTCAATTAAAACAACATTTTTACATTTAATCGTCAAAATTTATTGGGTCGCCTTCAAAATAGGCTCCATTTGCTCCAATACATCTATGCCAACGGCACTTCCAATTATCGAAACATTTTTTATAGGCGCTTTCCGGGATGGACTTTAGCTCTCGCGCCGAATTTTGTTTTATGGCTTCAATCGACTCAAAACGGGTGCCACGAAGGGGCAATTTTAGTTTTGGGAAGAGGAAAAAGTCGCAGGGAGCCAAATCCGGCGAATACGGTGGTTGCAGAAGCACGTTTGTTGAGTTTTTGGCGAGAAAGTCAGTCACAATCGTAGCTCGGTGAGAAGGCGCGTTATCGTCATGCAAAATCCATGAGTTGTTCGCCCACAAATTTGGCCGCTTCTTACGGATACGCTCAGGCAAACGTTTCATAACGCCTAGGTAATACTCCTTGTTTACCGTCTGACCCTCTGGAACGAACTCGTAGTGCACCACGCCACGGATATCGAAGAAAACAATGAGCATCACCTTCATTTTCGAGCGGCTTTGGCATGGTTTTTTCGGTTTCGGCTCATTTTTTGCCACCCATTCCGATGATTGCTGGCTTGTTTGCATATCGTACTCGTAGACCCAGCTCTCATCACCAGTTATAATGCGTTCCATGAATGTAGAATCGGAATTACAGCGATCCAGCATGTCTGAAGCAACCTGTTCGCGATAACGTTTTTGAAGAAAATTCAGGTCTTTCGGTACGAGTCGTGCGGCCACCTTTCTCATGCCCAAAATATCAATCAAAATCGTACGTGCGGACTCGTGGGATATCTTAAGATCACGTGCTATCTCTCTCAAGCTGGTACGACGGTTTTCCAGCACCATTTCCTTAATTTTATAGACGTTGTCTTCGACCACATCACGACCGTCCTTGAAGGCTCTGTACCACTGATATGCACGAGTTTTCGATAGAGCATTATCACCAAAGACCTTTTGCAACACTTTCAATGCATCGGCACACGAAAATTCATTTGCAACACAAAACTTTAAACAAATTCTTTGCTCAACGTAATCATCCATAGTAAAAATCGGCACAGACTCTGACATCGACTGACTTAATCAGCTGTTGCAAACACACTAGTTGACAGATCCCGCTCAAGCTTGGCATAGTAATTAAGGACAGTGGTACCAACCTACAAAAAAAAATTTTTACCTGCCTCATTGCCCCGCCAGATTTAAATCGTTAATTCCCGGTACTTTCTTGACAGAATGCTATAAATATATATAAATATATATATATATATATATATATATATATATATATATATACATATATATATATATATATATATATATATGGGTGGCTCAAAAAAATCGATTTTTTTTCTTTACAAGTGACACGGAAAAATGGGTTGCTAGACACCTCAAAAAAATTCTCACCAAGACAAGCTCTTAATTTTAATATGAAGATCCTCCGCATGGCAGTTTTGTATTTTTTTCTCAGTCCAATAGAAAAAAATTCATACCTCATCATTTATCGATTGAACAGAAAAATGTTCCAAGAGAATGTTTTAGGAAATTTAATGCTCTACAAAAAAGGTATCTTATATTTTTTCCGTAAACCTCAGCATTTGAAAGATATTAAGGATTTAATTTTGATTATTTAAAGACAAATTTCATTTTTGTTTATGAATTTTATAACTCGACAATAATTGACTTTTACAAAATGCGCAATACAAATTTTTGGTTGGAAATTAACTGCTCTATAAAAATGGTTTCTTATATTTTGGCGATGAACTTAACCGTTCGAAAGATAATCATCATCAAATTTTCATGTGTACGGATTTTTTAAAAGTTTTTGATTAGATTTTCGAAAAATTTCGATTAAATTTATAAATTTCATATAAATTTGATTTCTTGTCATTAATATAAGTATTATTTGAGTTTTATTTTCGAAATTATCAAAATTTTTCTTCCATTATTCTAAACATTTTATTTTTAATCGTTAGAAATCACGATCCTAGGAAAAATTTCTCCTCTAGAGAATTTTAGTTTTGTATTTTATTTCATCTGTTTGGATTGTGAACTAGCGCCTTCTACTTTTTCCTTTATCGTTATGTTGTCGTTGGTTTGTATACATTTATTTCTACAGCATTTTTAGTGTTTAAAAATTTTTGATCTCGTATATGTGATCGAATGATTAATTCTTTACAAATATTGCGGTTACTACGTGAATTAACTTGATAATTATCAAAAATATGGATAAGGAAATTCATTTGATCGAAAAATTTCAGAACGTAAGTTACAGTCAACAGTGAAAGAGTTTATGAGTCTTTTTTTCATCAGCTCAAAGTTTTGAAATGTTCTATCAAACAAAGTGCCAAAAATGCAGCTGATCAAGTTGTTGAATTATGGAAAAACAACCAGATTCCGACTAGTGAATCGACTAATGTAATAAAAAAAATTCTTCGCTATCATAATCGATGGTTGAAATTGCAAAAATCTTTTGTGCGAAAAAAATCATCAGCACGATACAAAAATGAATTAAAATTTCACAATGAACTTACAGCATTATTTGATATTATCGATAATAAATCATTAAAACTGCTTGGTAATGATATTCATGAGCTATATTCAAATAAAAAAAGTGATACCCGGAAAGAAATTCTTTCCAATAACCCAAATAAATCAAACAGAACTATGACCATGATGGAAGTAGATGAAAGTCGTAAGTATTTACAACATTTAATTATACAAACCAACGACAACATAACAATAAAGAACAAAGTAGGTGGCGCTAGTTCACAATTCAAACAGATGAAATAAAATACAAAACAAATATTCTCTAGAGGAGAAATTTTCCCTAGGATCGTGATTTCTAATGATTAAAAGTAAAATGTTTAGAATAATTGAAGAAAAATTTTGATAATTTTGAAATTAAAACTCAAATAATACTTATATTAATGACAAGAAATGAAATTCATATGAAATTTATAAATTAAATTGAAATTTTTCGAATATCTAATCAAAAACTTTTAAAACCCGTACACATGAAAGTTTGATGATGAATATCTTTTGAACGGTTAATTTCATCGCCAAAATATAAGAAACCATTTTTATAGAGCAGTTAATTTCCAACAAAAATTTGTATTGCGCATTTTGTAAGTAATTTATTGTCGAGTTATAAAATTCATAAACAAAAATGAAATTTGTCTTTAAATAATCAAAATTAAATCCTTAATATCTTTCAAATGGTGAGGTTTACGGAAAAAATATAAGATACCTTTTTTGTAGATCATTAAATTTCCTAAAAAATTCTCTGGAAACATTTTTCTGTTCAATCGATAAATGATGAGGTATGAATTTTTTTCTATTGGAATGAGAAAAAAATACAAAACTGCGGTGCGGAGGATCTTCCCATTAAAATTAAGAGCTTATGCTTGGTGATAATTTTTTTAAGGTGTCTAGCAATCCATTTTTCCGTGACACTTGTAAAGAAGGGTGGGTCAAAAAAATCGATTATTTTTTTCTTTACAAGTGACCCGGAAAAATGGGTTAGACACCTTAAAAAAATTCTCACCTAGCATAAGCTCTTAATTTTAATAAAAATAATAATTTATATGTATATATATATATATATATATATATATATATATATATATATGTATTTCTTGATGGCTTCAGCAAAACTTCAAAAAGTGGGGTTTGCCACAGGTCCGTTTGCTCATTTAATAGTTTTATTGTCGGCACGTGGTACTTGTATTTGTGGATTTCTTTGGATTCCAGAATCTATCTAGGTTTTTTCCTTTCGCTTCCACGTGCAATATTTCGAGATTATCCAATTCTGGGAAGATATGGTCGGTCACGAAAAAATGTTCCGCAAAATTGGAGTTATCTTTCAGGATCCTAAAGGCAAGCTGATGTTCTTCGTACCTTTTGTAGAAAAATCTTCCTGTTTTTCCTATATGTACACTACTGCACTGTTGACTACCTAATTTATAGACTACAGAATTATTCAGCCGGTTGTTTTTGTCTTTTGCACTAAAAATGATGTTGGAAATTTTATGTGAGGATGTGAAAGCAGTTATTATGTTAATTTTTGACAAAATTTGAGCTATTTTTTGTAAGACTGGTCCAAAATATGTTAATTTTATGAATTTCTTGTCTATATTATCTGATATGGAAATGGAATTTGCTTACGAATTAGTTGTTTTTGATTTTTATTTATGAGTGAATTTTTTATTTTAGTTTCGAAATTATGATTTGTGGCTATTTGTTTGATTGTATTCAGTTCTTTTTATAACGTTATATTATTTAATGGAATTGAAAATGCTCTATGTACCATTCTGTATGCAGCGATGAGTTTATGAGTGTTAGGATGGTTTGAAAACTTGGGTATGGTTGTGTTTGTCGATGTGGGTTTCTGAATATATTAAAGGAATTTTCGTCAGTATTCTTAGTTAAAGTTATGTCCAGAAGATTTATTTTGTTATCACATTGTGTTTCCATAGTGAATTTTACCTTATGGTGCAAACTATTAAGAGCGTGTTTTCTAATTCTGGAATTACTTAATAGTTATTCAAAATGTACTCTTGACTGTGATAGCGAAACGATTGTTGTAAACATAACAATAAAGATTTGTGAAAATCAGAATAAACTTATTTAAATATTATTTAATATGGATTTTCACCAAGTAAGGACTGATTCAATTCAATATCATTGAACAAATCGCTATTTATAATTATTACTATCGTACACTGATAGATACGTTGTTGATGAATGAAAGTAAAAAAATAATTATTTGTTAAAATCGGGACATACTTTCAACCATAGTTTTGAAATTTTACATACATTCTGTCAAAAAGTACCGGGAATTATCGATTTAAATCTGGCGGGGCAATGAGGCAGGTAAATTTTTTTCCTAGGTTGGTACCACTGTCCTTAATTACTATGCCAAGCTTGAGCGGGATCTGTGTGTTTGCAACAGCTGATTAAGTCAGTCGATATCAGAGTGCGTGCCGATTTTTACTATGGGTGATTACGTTGAGCAAAGAATTTGTTTAAAGTTTTGTGTTGCAAATGAATTTTCGTGTGCCGATGCATTGAAAATGTTGCAAAAGGCCTTTGGTGATAATGCTCTATCGAAAACTCGTGCATATCAGTGGTACAGAGCCTTCAAGGACGGTCGTGAAGTGGTCGCCCATCGACGGCTTCGATCGAAGATAACGTCGATGAAATTAAGGAAAGGGTGCTGGAAAACCGTCGTACCAGCTTGAGAGAGATAGCACATGATCTTAAGATATCCCACGAGTCCGCACGTACGATTTTGATTGATATTTTGGGCATAAGAAAGGTGGCCGCACGACTCGTACCGAAAGACCTGAATTTTCTTCAAAAACGTCATCGCGAACAGGTTGCTTCAGACATGCTGGATCGCTGTAATTCCGATTCTACATTCATGGAATGCATTATAACTGGTGATGAGACCTGGGTTTACGAGTACGATATGCAAACAAGCCATCAATCATCGGAATGGGTGGCAAAAAATGAGCCGAAACCGAAAAAACCACGCCAAAGCCGCTCGAAAATGAAGGTGATGCTCATTGTTTTCTTCGATATCCGTGGCGTGGTGCACTACGAATTCGTTCCAGAGGGTCAGACGGTAAACAAGGAGTATTACCTAGGCGTTATGAAACGTTTGCGTGAGCGTATCCGTAAGAAGCGGCCAAATTTGTGGGCGAACAACTCATGGATTTTGCATGACGATAACGCGCCTTCTCACCGAGCTACGATTGTAACTGACTTTCTCGCCAAAAACTCAACAAACGTGCTTCAGCAACCACCGTATTCGCCGGATTTGGCTCCCTGCGACTTTTTCCTCTTCCCAAAACTAAAATTGCCCCTTCGTGGAACCCGTTTCGAGTCTATTGAGGCCATAAAACAAAATTCGGCGCGAGAGCTAAAGTCCATCCCGGAAAGCGCCTATAAAAAATGTTTCGATAATTAGAAGTGCCGTTGGCATAGATGTATTGGAGCAAATGGAGCCTATTTTGAAGGCGACCCAATAAATTTTGACGGTTAAATGTAAAAATGTTGTTTTAATTGAAAATTCCCGGTACTTTCTTGACAGAGTAGTATATATATATATAGTAAAAGTTATGCCTTAAACTTGTCACTGGAGATAAATATATACCACAAAATTAGAATAGTACTCGACGAACAATTAGACCTAAGTAACTCAACACTGTAAAATATATTCAGATGAATTGGAATTTCCAGGAACTCCCTCTAAAATGAATAAAAGCCGATTTCGAAAACAAATTAATTTATTCATAAATGTAATATATACCACCTACCTGAAGATGCTACTGTGTTAACGAAACGATTGGACACTCCTGGAACCTCGTTAAATGACATTTAGATTTCAGAGTGATTTATTTGTGACTCGTCACGAACTTCTGTGAATTCTGTATTTCCTAAGAAGAGTTAAATATTGAAATACCGTGTTTATCCCGAGAATATGAAAGTATTGTAAAAATGTTAGAAATACAATTATGGTATTCCCAGCTTACTTTCAAAGCCGAAATTCATCATCCGCTTACTTGCAGGAACTCAACTGTAAATTTCTAAAGCGCAAAACTTGTCCACAAAAATTTGGGAAAGAGTTTGAATACGTAGTTACTTCAAACTGGTTTTTCAAAACAAAATTTTTCAACGATATTGAACCCCATCGGAGAAGGTGCAGACATTTTCAGAATTTTTTTTTAAACTTGTATGAATAATAAAAAATGTCGTAAGTAATAATTTCTCGTCAGAAGAACTTACTTTCCATTGGAGTTTGCGGAGTTTAGAGTAAACTTTGACAAAAGATTTATGACAGAAGAAAATTTTGTAATAATTTTTTTCCTAACCACCCTGACCATAAGTTAAAATAATTAAAAGAGGGTATTTACTTGATAGAAGGATTATTACAAAATTTCAATATCAAAACAAATTTACTATGTTAACATAAATAGAGGTTAATTCTTGATAGAAGGTATATAAAATTATTTAAATTTTTTAATATTAGCCTTCTACATATTTTATTTCAAAAAATTATATTTAATAATTATAACTTCAGGAATTAAATTGAAATAATGTCATATAAGTACCACTTATATCAAACGATATATAAAATAAACGTTCATTATAAGACATCCAAATGATATAACAAAATCCAATAAATAAAATTTGTGTAATTCATAGAATTTTGGTTAACAATTTCTATTTATTGTTATATCATTTGGATGTCTTATAATGAATGTTTATTTTATATGTCGTTTGATATAAGTGGTACTTATATGACATTATTTCAATTTAATTCCTGAAGTTATAATAATTAAATATAATTTTTTGAAATTACACATGTAGAAGGCTAATATTAAAATATTTAAATAATTTATCATGTTAGCCTCTTATAAATTTCAATTTCAAAGAATTTTTTTCCAAATCTTTTAGAATGAAATTAATGTCTTATAAACATTGCTTAAATTTAGTAGACATATACAATCAAAACTCCTTATATAATATCGAATGAACTAAAGAAACCCAACAAATATAAATTGTCAATTAAAATTAATAAATAAATATCTGATGGAGACAAAATTTTGCTTCTGATCTTATATTTATGAAATTTTTCAAAATTGCAAAACATAATTTTAAAAACTTCTCTAAAACTAATTTAATTGAAATATTTAATATATTAAAAAAATTTAATTAGTTACTTCAAACATTTCTCCAAACATGTAGCACAATTTATTTGTCTACTAAATTTAAGATATAAATTTAATTTTAAAAGTTTTTGAATAAACATTTTTGAAATTAAAATTTATAGTAGGCTAACAGAATGAATCTGTTTTGATATTTGAATTCTATAATAAGTTATTATTTTTTAAAAATCTCCAAAAAAACCACTGAAGTCTAAGGAGAAATTTCCGCTCTTTCCATTGGTTTATATAGAATTTTAACTAAGATGATACTTTTCAAGTTATGTTTTGTTTTTAGTGAAAAAATTGTGAAACCGTTCTTTATAGGAACTTTTTTGCTGCATATTGCCTGTAGAATGACCTTGTGAAATTTACCAGAGATAACTTGGGCACCCTGTATAACGATGCAGATCGAAGGTATCATGATGGAGCCTTTTAATCACGTCTTCATAATTTTCATTAGATTTCAATTTATTCGGGAAAACAGTTCTAAAATTGTAAAAAAATTATGTTTAATTGACTTTTAGATGATAGAATACAGAATTCTGTATTTTTATTCGTCATATAAAGCTTTTCTGAGAAGTAATTCAGAGATTTTAAATTTTCAGGGTAAACAGACTGCTAAACAAGTGTCTACAAATTCCTTCCTTTCTGACTTCAAAACTATACTGTTAATAAAAACTTCACATCAGACATAACCTGATGTTGTGGAATAATTCTTTTGTTTCAAATTTCCAGAGTGATTATCTGTCAACTTAGGTCATTTTGAGTTAAGGCAGTTCTGCTAAAACAGATCGTTTGCGAGAGTGACTCGTATTCTCTTCGAAATTCGATAAAAAAGATATTTGGACGAAATCACACACTGTATGTCTAAGCGGGTAAAAAGATGCGAAGATACTGAAACCTCATTTTAACAGAAAGACCAAAATAACCATGTGTATAAACACATATCGCAAATGGCTGAAATCCGTTTCTAACACACGAATTTCAACATCGCTCACTCCCCTAGCGATTCTGAAAGGATTTAATGAACCTGCTACCGAAGACGGAATACACTTTTTGTGAACAGGAAGTCCTTCCTGACAGACACACAGACATGCACAATACACTTGTACGGTTAGTTTTTGATCCAACAGTGAAATGGTTGCAGACACCCGTCCCAACTAGAAAATTTCTTTTCCACCTGGATAGGATTCGAACCCGGACCTCCCGGTTATGAACCCTATCGTGAGCTATTCACACATTCGTCATATAAAGCTTTTCTGAGGAGTAATTCAGAGATTTTAAATTTTCAGGGAAAACGGACTGCTGAACAAGTGTGTACAAGCTCCTTTCTGACTTCAAAACTATAGTGTTAATAAAAACTTCAAATCAGACATAACTGGATACCTGATGTTGTGGAATAATTCTTTTTGTTTCAAATTTCCAGAAACAGAGCATAACAATACCTCTATTCAAAAAGGGAAAAAAATCAGGTCCAGCAAACTACAGAGGAATATCATTATTGAACACCTCCATGAAACTGTTCACTCGCATACTGGGACAACATATATTGCAACACACCACGTTAAGTGAAGAACAACAGGGTTTCCGCAAAAATCGTTCCACGGTCGACGCTGTATTCGTTGTCAGACAAGTAGTGGAGAAAGCCATTGAATATGACAAACCTGCGTGCATGTGCTTCATAGACTTGAGTAAGGCATTCGACAGAATACAACTGACAGATGTTGTGGACGAACTCAAGCACAGAGGAATACACCCAAACATTGTAGAGACGATCAAACAACTAAACACAGGCAACACTACCACAGTCAAGACAAGAGCAACCACAACCGATAAAGTAAAGATCAACCTAGGGGTGAGACAGGGAGATAGTCTTAGCCCACTGTTATTTAATCTGATAATGGACAGGATAATACATAACGTACGAAAAGTGAACCAAGGATACAGAATAGGGAACGAACTGTTGAAGATCTTGTGTTATGCAGATGACGCAACATTATTTGCGGATAGCGAAGACGGGCTGCAATGGTTGATGCAGGCATTTCACAGGGAGGCTCTGAAACTCAACATGGTAATATCGATCCCCAAAACTAAGAGCATGGTAATTGCCAGGGAACCCCGCCGATGTAAGCTGGAGATAAATAACAACATCATCGAACATGTATTCTCCTTTTAACTATCTAGGCGTAACGATATCGCCATATGGGAGCTTAAAAGATGGTGTAAGACATCAGATGAATAAGGCAGCCAGAATAGCGGGAGCCCTAAGGAATATCATCTGGAAGAACAACTGCATGACAACAACCAGTAAAGTGAGAATTTACAAAGCGTGCGTGATGACATACGCGGCGGAAACAAGAGCAGATACAGCTGAAACTAAAAGAATGGCACGGACAAACGAGATGCGAGTTTTGAGGGCAATAACGGGGAACACATTGAGAGACCAGAGAAGGAGCGACGAGATCAGAAGGGAATGCCAGACGGAGGACGTAGTTAGATGGCCCCGCGTGAGGAGGAGGTTCTGGAATGAACATGTCTCACGTATGACAGGCGACAGAATAGCAAAAATCGCTAGAAACGGAAGACCAGCATCCAAACGAACCGTAGGAAGACCGCCAAAGAGGTGGAGGACAGCTGGACCTCAACATCTCAAGAACGAGAGGAGGAAAATGGGTGAAACAAGCTAGCAAGCTTTCGTAAAGAAGAAGAAGAAGAAGTAATTTCCAGAGAGAATAACTGTCAACTTAGGTCAACTTGGGTTAAGGCAGTTCTGTTAGAATAGATCGTTTGTGAGAGTGACTCGTATTCTCTTCGAAATTCGATAAAAAAGATATTTGGACGAAATCACACACTGTATGTCTAAGCTGGTAAAAAGAAGCGAAGATACTGAAACCTCATTTTAAAAGAAAGACCAAAACAACCATGTGTATAAACACATATCGCAAATGGCCGAAATCCGTTTCTAACACACGAATTTCAACATCGCTCACTCCCCTAGCGATTCTGAAAGGATTTAATGAACCTGCTACCGAAGACGGAATACACTTTTTGTGAACAGGAAGTCCTTTCTGACAGACACACAGACATGCACAATACACTTGTACGGGAGTTTAAGATTACGTTTCCTGTACCAATTGAGTTCGCGTTATTTAACAGAAGATATATTATAATAAGAACGTCTGTTCGTTTGTTTGAACAACTCTTCGGAATTCGAGAGGAGAGTGTTGTATAAATGGAAGATTAATTTCGCAACTTTGGGAACGTTTTTCTAAATTCCTTAATAAGTAGTGATTAATTTTTTTTATATTTATACAGGGTGTTTCACGAATGATTGTACAGGCTTTCAGGGCAGATGCAGGACATCTCGATGAGTCTGAGTCAGTGCTCGACATATGTCCTAACTATATTAATTTAAGAGATACAGGATGTTTTATGTATTTTATCAAAAACTTTCAATCGACATAACTCTTGAACGCCTGCTTGGATCTTAATGAAAATTTGAGGAAATGAGTATAGGCCAATGCCTAATATTTGCACCTAATCACTTGTCGATACCACAAGTCCGGGCTGAGAAAATTACATTCTTTATCCCACATATTATAAAACACCCTGTACATTGAATTTTCGAAAAGTGAAATTATCCTCAGAATCTACAATAAATACTCTTTCAAACAAGCTCATTTGAAATAATGGCACACTTTGCATCAATATTTTATGAGCTATTGAATATCTGGAATTTTTGATTCACACGTATACAAACGAAATACTTTTTGACATCTTATTTACACTTCGCAAATAAATTCTTTCATATTCATATTTATTTCCTCAAAATTTACAGGAGATGTAAAAAAAGTGTATAAACAAAAAAAAATGTTTCACATAAAAACAGTTATTCTATAATAGTAAATCACATCTGACAAAATATAAATATATTCGCATATATTGACAAACATGCTTAAATTTAATGTGCAATAAATTAATAAGGGGTTAAAACTTTTGAAGCATAAATTCTTCCACTGAGTAGAATACACCTCCTACCAGAATTTTTTTGATCTCATTTTTGAAGCGCACTCTGGATAGTGTTTTCAAATACTCGGGTAGTATGTTGAACATTTTCAAACCGTTATATATGTGGGTTTTCTTCAGACGGTGAAATGGTGGCACATATTTGCCCTTTGTTCTGGTGTGGTGGTCGTGAACTTCTTGATATTTACGGAATTTGTCCTTGCTTTCAAAGATGTACATAAGACACTCGAGTATGTAGCACGACGGAGCTGTAAGTATATCATATTTCCTGAACAGTGGTCGACAACTTGCAATTCGGTCAGCACCAGCGATCAATCGAACAGCTTTTTTTGCTTCAGGAAGATGCTGTTGGCCTGTGAAGATTCACCCCATAGGATAATACTGTAGGTCATCCTTACATGAAAATGTGCATGATATACAACGAGTGCTTCGTTTTCGGTAAGTGTATTCTTTATTTGTCTTATTGCGAACAATGCTGTCGAAAGTCTTTTGTCTAATCCGATTAAATGATGTTCCCAGGTTAGATTTGCACCAATTGTTACCCCAAGTAAGGAGATACTGTCCTTACTGCGACGTTTCAGGTGATAACTATCTCCTGTGTCTTTTCGGTATTGACTTTCATTCGATTTCCTTCGAACCATTTAACTGCGTCCTTTATTGCTGCCGCCGATTTCACCTCGAGTACAATTTTAGTGCCAGCCCTGTTCAAGAATGTTGTATCATCGGCGAATAGGATTTGATCATCCGCAACAACGTTATACATCAAGTCGTCAATATATACTAAAAATAGAATAGGTCCGAGCACCGATCCCTGAGGCACACCCACGGTGATTCTCCTTTTTACCGACAGCCTTCCCCTAAAATCCACAATCTGGTAACGACCTTGCAGATATGACCTGAACAGATTTAGCGCTGACCCTTTTATGCCAACATACTCCAACTTGGACAAAAGCTCCCCATGATCGACACAATCAAATGCCTTTCTTAAGTCCATACAGGTCAAAGTCACCTCTTTAGAATCATCCAATGCCTCCCTTATAAACTCGACGATGTGCAATAGGGCAGTCGTTGTGGATTTTGCTCTCCTGAAACCATGCTGATGATCACTCAGGAACGAGTTTGTTTCCAGGAACGAGTTTGTTTCCAGGAACGATATCAACCTAAACTTAAGGAGGGATTCGAAGACCTTCGAGACAGCTGGCAGGACAGAGATTGCTCTATAATTTGCATACAGATCTTGGTCACCCTCCTTGTATACAGGTATCACCCTAGCAAGTTTGAGCTCCGAGAAGATAGTCTCCTCAAAACATCTGTTTATCAGATGTGAGAATGGATTGGCCAGGCAATTAATAACTTCCTTCAGCAATCTCACGGAAAAGCAGTAAATATCACGTACCCCTTTCCCCATCAATTTTCGTATGTGATTTGTTCTCGAAAATTTTCCTTTTTTTTCACACCTGCTAGCTCTTGTATTAAATGTTCTGTTACTTTCATTAGCCTTTCTTTCTGATCCACTATTTATCTTCTCACATGCTCCTTGAATCGATCTGACACATGTCATTTGACATGACATGACTGGCCTGCAAGATCCCCAGATCTTACATGCTTGGATTAGTTTCTCTGGGGGGCAATGAAGTTTACTCTGAAGAAATCATAGACAGGGAGCATCTGATTAATCGTATTCAAGCTGCATGTGAAGCAATACGAAATCGAGCGGAAATTTTGAAGAAAGCTGTAGCTCATTTGATCACATGAGCTATAAAATGTTTCGAATAGAGAGGGGGTATTTTCGAAAACAAGTTATAATTTTTTCTCTTATTTATTGTGAATTTTTTTCAGTTTCACACATGTTTATCAGATACACTTTATATTTTTATTATTAAGTCCATTTTATAATAGTCCAACTGAATGTTCAATGTTAATTCGAGTTTTCGGTTAAATTTAGTTTTGCAAAAAATATTTGATGTTGCCCCTACTTTCATGTATTGGATGGAATAAAATGCAGCAGAATACCTAAGTCATGTTACTGAGAATTTCAATCGATTCAATACTCATTTCATTAACCAGACTAACAGATTAAATCTGTTTTGATATTCAAAGTTTATATATTAATAAAGTGAATAAAAACACTTGTCTTAAGTTTCACTGTTTATTTTAGAATTGTTTCTCGCATAACACTTGGTGAAACATTTTTAAATCAATAAAGTAAATAAAAACACTTGTCTTAAGTTTCACTGTTTTTTAAACACTGTGAAAACTTTGTGAAATTCGATTATCAGAGTTTTTCGTTAATAAGGACTAAGAGTCTGTAAGATAGGCGTTATGAAGCAACCTTCAAAATGGCAACAAATTAGAGAACAAATCATTTGAGTCTTTATGTTGTGATGTCCCATGTAATTTCTTAGATGAGTAATCAAACATTAAACAAATCTGTTCATTTTCAAAATAATTCTTTACGATCCTGTCTTTTCGCATTCACGAACAGGAAATAAAATCGTGACATCTCGTAAAAACCTAGTACTGAAAATATTATACCCCTTTTGTCCAACATCTTGTGGGGTAGCGAGCTGTGTCTCCCGAGAGCATATCTTCACTGAATTATTGCAAGTCACGCCTGGGGCAGATGTTCGCTTGTTTACAGAGTAGAAACAACTGCATCCCTGAGACTTCGTGATTCTTCTTCATCAATTATCCAACCCTTCATTGATAGAATATAATTTCAGTTTTAATCCTCGTAGAGCTGTGAGATTACTTACCTTGTTGTCCTCACGTCTTCCACTTGATAGTGAGGGTAATGTTTTTTGACAGATGTGCTGGAATTGATATCCGTTTCGAAAAGTATCCTCTGATTACTTAATTTGATTCAATATTTCTTTGGAAGAATGTCCAATGACGGAGAAAAATTTTAAGAGCACTTTGTTGAGTTTTAACGAGTTCGTATCGGGTGTTTTTTTTTTAGAGTGATAGAACTTTCGATAGGGATAACTGTGATTTGACAGAAGGTAGAAGACATGTTGTTTTGACATTTCTGTTCAGTAAGCATTGACAAATTATCATGAAAAGACTCACGCCGCAACAACGTTCACAAATTGTTGAAATTTATTTTCAAAATCAGTGTTCTATTCGCCAAAGTTATAAAGCACTTCGTGAAATGTATGGTTTACATAATCGTCCATAAGAGCAGCTTATTCGTCGAACTATCGATAGATTTCGGACAACATTGTCTCTACTAGATGCAACAACAACAAGACAAAGAACTGCTTGTACAGAAGAAAATATCGCTGCTGTAAGTCATATTGTTAATGATGATCCAGATTTGTCTATTCGTCGACGTTCACAACAAGTTGGACTCTGTGCATCCATCACATGGAACATTTTGCGTAAAGATCTTGGTCTACATCCAAAC
The DNA here is from genome assembly GCA_034642435.1 of Megalocaria dilatata. Taxonomy (NCBI): domain Eukaryota; kingdom Metazoa; phylum Arthropoda; class Insecta; order Coleoptera; family Coccinellidae; genus Megalocaria; species Megalocaria dilatata. Next base: position 6,581,714 of record CM067855.1, on the reverse strand, counting down.
AAGATCCAACTGGTTCAATAACTAAAGCCACTTGACCATAATAAGCGTCGTTGATTTGCTGATTGGGCCCTAGAACAGCTTGAAGTTGATCCACTTTTTTATTGTAAAATTGTAATATTGGGTATCGACCCAGAAGTGTTTTGGTTTCAACAAGATGGTGCTACACCTCATGCTGCTACCGTAACAATTGATTTATTGAAAGAAAGATTTGTCGATAACAGTATTTCGAGAAATTGTCCAATTAATTGGCCTCCAAGATCATGCGACATAACTCCACTGGATTATTTTCTTTGGGGTTATGTCAAGTCATTGGTTTATGCTGATAAACCAGAAACAATAAACGCTTTGGAAGCCAACATAACTCGTGTCATTGATGAAATAAAGCCTGAATTACTCGAAAAAGTGATCCAAAATTGGTCTGGTCGAATGCAATTCCTCAGAGCTAGTCTATAATAATAATAATAATAATAATAATAATAATAATAATAATAATAGACCTTTATTTGATCTGACAATATCACAAAATGATGAAGATCACGTCACAAAAAATCATAACTTAAATATTACATTTTTCATTGTCTCGGTATTTACTTGACGAAAATTCATCTTCAATATAAGAAAAACAAATGTTAACTTTCGCTATTTTATTGATTATTTAAACTGAGGTCTACAATGCCAGAGCTGTGTATTTAAGGTCATGTTTTGCATTGTATACCTCAGTTTAAATACTCACCTGATGAATTCATGGTATGACGAAACAATTGTCGTGTAAATCAATAAAACAGCGGAAGTTAACATTTGTTTTTCTTATATTAAATATTAAAGTTCATCAAAGTCTTTCTCAGCCATAAACTCTTTCACACTGTAGTAGCCTTTTTTATATAAAATTTTTTTCAAAGTTTTCTTTTGTATAATTTTGGGTCTTGTTTTGAATTTTCGTGGTAATTTGTTCCAAATTTTCACTAAAATATGAACAATATTCTTCTGTATGTAAGCATAATTTGGTTTTTCTAAACAAAGATGAGTTTTTCCTCTGGTATTATAATCATGATCAAGGATTAACATTTCAAATTTTGTGAAATTATTGATTATATACATAATGCACTCATATATATACATCATATATATACATAGTGTTAATATATTATTATTCCTAAATATATCTCTACATGATTCGCTATATTTTAGTTTAAAGACAGTTCTCAAACATTTTTTTTGTATAATGAAGACTCTTTCAGCATCAACAGAATTCGCCCAGAAGATGATACCATACCTGAGTCTAGAGTGGACGTATGCATGATATGCTGTTAGGAAAGCATCTGACCCAATTGTTCTTGCTAGGATCCTTAAAGCATAGCAGTACCTTGCAGGGCTTGTTGCCAAATATTCAATGTGTGGCCGCCAATTCAAATCCCGATCTAAATGGATTCCCAAGAATGATAGAGTATCTTCAGCTCTTATGTTCTCACCATGATAAATTGAGTTGATGGCATGTTGATTCTTTTCTTTAAATATTATAAGTTTGGTCTTGGTAGGGCCCAATCATCAAACAAATGACGCTTATTATGGTCAAGTAGCTTTAGTTCTTGAACCAGTTGGATCTTGTGTGGGTGTAGACCAAGATTTTTACGCAAAATTTTCCATGTGGTGGATGCACAGAGTCTAACTTGTTGTGAACGTCAACAAATAGAGAAATCTGGATCATCATTAACACTTTAACTTACAGCAGCGATATTTTCTTCTGTATGTACAGTTCTTTGTCTTGTTGTTGTTGCATGGAGTAGAGAAAATGATGTCCGAAATCTTACGATAGTTCGACGAATAAGCTGTTCGGATGTACGATTATGTAAACCATAAATTTCACGAAGTACTTTATAAGTTTAGCGAATGGAACACTGATTTTGGCAATAAATATGTAAACGTTGTTGCGGTTCTACCTTCTGTCAAAACACAGTTATCTCTATGAAATATATAAGAAGCAAAGAAATCCATTCTTTCTGCTTACGAATCTTCTAAAGAAAGGGAAGGTCAAGTGTGGCATAAATTAATTTTATAACCCAAATAACGTTTCGACACCGATAGAAAAAAGGGGAAACGAATTACCCACACTTAACGGTATCATTTCCTTTTTTAACAGGGGTTGACCGAACCATATTCAATTACACATTAGGAAGGTCGGCCAAGGGCCGTCTGGTCACTTTTCGGGCAGGTCAAGGGTCAGGTAACTTACAAGTTAATCGTAGGTTGCTGGTAACCGGATACCGTTGCACCTTGCACTTCCGTAACTTGATTGATTTCGAAATGGGCAACAATGAAAAGCACGTGTTGGTTTAATATCAACACTTTTATTCTTGGGGAGCTGCAAATATGATTTATTATCTGGTTTTGATTGAGGGTTTATTCGTTAACGGTATGATTTTAGCTTTATAGGAATGATCAGGAATTGATCATGTCAAAAGCTCGCTTGAAGGGATTGCCAAAATACTTTTCATCACTGAGTTGGCATAACTCTTTCGTATATCCACGCGGAGATTGAACATCAGCTGTCAATTAGTTTGTTTAGGGTGCTCCATTCCGTCAGTGCATCTTCAGTGAGTTCTGCGATTTTTACAAATGTTTACAATGTCGAACAAAGAATCCCCTTTAAATTATGCATTCTGTGCTGCGCAAGGGCGGATCCAGGCTCAATTAAGGGGAGGGTCATATATCGGAGGTTTTTTAGAGTGATAAAACTTCAAATTTAAATAAAACACATTTAAATTAAGATTGAAGCCTATTTGTTTTTTATTTGAAAGATGATTTTATGACATTTATGTTTTATAATAAATTTCCGACATATATCCATCACGACTACCTCTGAAAAACCGCATTCGACCACACCAATTTTGGACCACTTTTTCGAGTAATTCATGCCTTATTTCATCAGTAACACGAGTTATGTTGGGTTCAAAGCGTCTTTTGTTTCTGGTTTATAAGCATAAACCAATGACTTGACATAACCCCAAAGAAAATAATACAGTGGAGTTATGTCCCATGATCTTGGAGGCTAATTAATTGGACCATTTCTCGAAATAATGTTATCGCTAAATCTTTCTTTCAATAAATCAATTGTTACGGTAGTAGCATGAGGTGTACCACATTCTTGTTGGGACCGAAACACTTCTGTGTCGATACCATTCACAATTTGAAACAAACATTTGAGAGGTGTCAAGGGACACCCGAATGGAACGAAGTTCCTTTCGATTAATTAGTGAAGGAATTGTAATGTGGTAACTGAAGTAGGAAACATGTTTGGGATTCTATTTTATTTAAATGTCTTGAAAAAACTGCATCGATGGTAGTATTATATTTTATTGTTGCTTCTGCTGGATTATTGTTTATACTTAAATCAAATACTTCCTCTAGAAACTGTAGCAATGGTTTTGATTTTTCATTACTGAAGTTGATGTTAAAATCACCGGCCAAAATGAGTGGACGTTTATCTAAATTTCTGTTGTATCTGCTAAGCGTTTGAGATACATCTTTAGAATACTCTAGCAGTGCTCGATGAATGAACTCCTGAATGTCTATTAATTTGTTATTTGGTGAGACATATATGACTGCCATGATTAAAGTAACGCCGTTTTCCATTACACACTCTGCTGCACATAAATCTGCAACACTTGTACGTCTTACGTGCCAGTCCTGAATATTATTCATAATGACCGACATATTTGGTGTTACAAGATTAGTCGTATCATTTGTGTTGTGATAAATCGCAACTCCACCTGAACGAACAAAATCGCGTTTAAAGTAAAGCTATACAATTAAAATTCGGTATATCATATTCTTCTTGTTTGTCCAACCATGTCTCTAATAATAACAAAATGTTCGTTTTTTCTGTAACAGAGTCGATTAAATCAACTGAATGTTTTTTGGACGTTGAACGTTGAACGTACACAATGAAATGCCTTTATCTCTAGTAATGAAATCAATGACTGATTCTGCCTTCGTTTCAAGTTCATTTAATGACAATCTCTGAAACTCTTGTACTAGAGACATCGTTGATGAAGCTTGTACTCGATTATGATGAAATCGAAATTTAGTTTCATCATCATCAAATGTAACGATAAATAAACCTAATACACTCAACAAAAATAATCGTCGTGACACCACATTGATTAATAAGAAATAGAAAGACAAAACGAAAATGCACGTCGCACGGCTTGAAACTATAGCAAAAAGTGTCGTTACAACTTTTGGTCTTAATTTTTTCCGTCTAGCCCCCTTTAGCAACGCGCGATAAGGAATTTCGTTCCAATAATCATTGATCATCGATCTGTAACGAACACCATTCACTTTAACATTAGCTCCAGCATCGTTTTTAAAGAAATATGGACCGATGATGCCTCCAGCGTGTAAAGCACACCATAAAGTGCATTTTTCAGGATGCAATGGAATCTGCAGAGCTTCTTGAGGATTGTTTTCACCCCATATACGGCAATTTTGCTTGTTTACATAGCCGTTCAACCAGAAATGAGCTTCATCACTAAACACAATTTTACGATAAACAAGTGGATCAACTTCAAGCTGTTCTAGGGCCCAACCAGCAAACAAACGAACTTATTATGGTCAAGTGGCTTTAGTTCTTGAACCAGTTGGATCTTGTATGGCTGTAGACCAAGATCTTTACGCAAAATTTTCCATGTGGTGAATGCACAGAGTCCAACTTGTTGTGAACGTCGACGAATAGACAAATCTGGATCATCATTAACACTATGACTTACAGCAGCGATATTTTCTTCTGTACGTACAGTTCTTTGCCTTTTTGTTGTTGTTGCATCGGGTAGAGAAAATTTTGTCCGAAATCTATCGATAATTCGACGAATGAGCTGCTATGATGGACGATTATGTAAACCATAAATTACGCGAAGTGCTCTATACATTTGGCGAATAGAACACTGATTTTTAAAATAGATTTCATCAATTTGTAAACGTTGTTGTGGTATGAGTCTTTCCATAATAATTTTCTCAATGCCTACTGAACAGAAATGTCAAAACAACATGGCTTCTACCTTCTGTCAAATCACAGTTATTCCTATCGAAAGTTTTATCACTCTAAAAAAATACCCGATATATAACGCATGTAACTTGCATTGTTCTGTGTTGAAGATCTTCGTCAGCTACTAGAGAGAGATGATGGCTTTGCAGAAGCGGTCTTACGGTCCTGAAATTGAGGATTAACACCATTTATAGGGGAATCCGACTTCAAAATTCCACACCTGAACTCTTATTTAAAATATCGTCTTGAATGGAATTCCATCAAATTATGACCGATGCAATTGAAAATGAAATATAAACATTCTGGATCATACATGATACCACATCTAGGAAATTTATTTGTTTCGTCAATAATACAGTCCTTCCGAAAGTGAACGTAAATAAAACACTCTTTCATTTAAAATATCGATCAAATTTTTATTTCAATATAATGCTTTGGACTTTAAGTACCGGGAATTTTCAATTAAAACAACATTTTTACATTTAATCGTCAAAATTTATTGGGTCGCCTTCAAAATAGGCTCCATTTGCTCCAATACATCTATGCCAACGGCACTTCCAATTATCGAAACATTTTTTATAGGCGCTTTCCGGGATGGACTTTAGCTCTCGCGCCGAATTTTGTTTTATGGCTTCAATCGACTCAAAACGGGTGCCACGAAGGGGTAATTTTAGTTTTGGGAAGAGGAAAAAGTCGCAGGGAGCCAAATCCGGCGAATACGGTGGTTGCTGAAGCACGTTTGTTGAGTTTTTGGCGAGAAAGTCAGTCACAATCGTAGCTCGGTGAGAAGGCGCGTTATCGTCATGCAAAATCCATGAGTTGTTCGCCCACAAATTTGGCCGCTTCTTACGGATACGCTCACGCAAACGTTTCATAACGCCTAGGTAATACTCCTTGTTTACCGTCTGACCCTCTGGAACGAATTCGTAGTGCACCACGCCACGGATATCGAAGAAAACAATGAGCATCACCTTCATTTTCGAGCGGCTTTGGCGTGGTTTTTTCGGTTTCGGCTCATTTTTTGCCACCCATTCCAATGATTGCTGGCTTGTTTGCATATCGTACTCGTAGACCCAGGTCTCATCACCAGTTATAATGCGTTCCATGAATGTAGAATCGGAATTACAGCGATCCAGCATGTCTGAAGCAACCTGTTCGCGATGACGTTTTTGAAGAAAATTCAGGTCTTTCGGTACGAGTCGTGCGGCCACCTTTCTCATGCCCAAAATATCAATCAAAATCGTACGTGCGGACTCGTCGAATATCTTAAGATCATGTGCTATCTCTCTCAAGCTGGTACGGCGGTTTTCCAGCACCCTTTCCTTAATTTTATCGACGTTATCTTCGATCGAAGCCGTCGATGGGCGACCACTTCACGACCGTTCTTGAAGGCTCTGTACCACTGATATGCACGAGTTTTCGATAGAGCATTATCACCAAAGGCCTTTTGCAACATTTTCAATGCATCGGCACACGAAAATTCATTTGCAACACAAAACTTTAAACAAATTCTTTGCTCAACGTAATCACCCATAGTAAAAATCGGCACGCACTCTGACATCGACTGACTTAATCAGCTGTTGCAAACACACTAGTTGACAGATCCCGCTCAAGCTTGGCATAGTAATTAAGGACAGTGGTACCAACCTAGGAAAAAAATTTTTTACCTGCCTCATTGCCCCGCCAGATTTAAATCGATAATTCCCGGTACTTTCTTGACAGAATGTACATGAGGAATATTTTCGTCGAGCATGCATTTCGACGATGTATGGGCTTAAGACATCAGTAACAGATCCAGCCTCTTCGAATTTTTTCACTGTGTTATCAATTGAACCCTCAGATGGAGGATTATTTCGACCATAATCTGCCTGTAATGCACGAAACGTACCTACAAACGATCCAGATTGTCAAATGGATAACCTTCAACTGAACATACGAGGCTGACAGTTTTGTTTGACATTTGTCATTGAAACAGGGCTGTTAAATGCGGACCACGAAATGGATAACACGTTATAATGTAAATAAAATATCATTTGTGTTTCTATATACTAGTAAATTTAAGATATCTAAAGTAAGAGTGTAAAAGAAATACGGTGACATTTTAAATCCATTTTTACTTTCCTTTGAGGACAAGGGAAGTGTATGTGATAATAACAGTGTTTCAAACTGGACATAAACGATATGATTCCAGAATTTCGTTCATTCTTATCATTAATATATATATGGAATAAAACACCTGTTGAATCATTAAAAAAAAATCAGATCAACCGATACCGCACATCATCTTCAGATTTTCCATCCCGAAGGACAAACTGAAAAACGAATCAAAGAAGCAATTAAAAAGATAAAAGAACTTGGAAGAGAACAAAGATTGACATAAACAAATACACACAATAGCACGTCATCGGAGGACACAAATCAAAAGGTATTATCCCATTAGAGGCAGAGGATAGAAAGAGAGGATGCAGGATGGTCTTATATATAAGAAAGAGAGTATAAATAAGAAGCATTGTCAACACATTTTGTGAACTTGGCTACCAGGTGCGTACACATAGTTCCCGCACTCTGATCTCTGAATGGTTTCAGATATGTGAAGCTTGGTTTCACATGAATCTAGCTGCTATGGGAATAATAGGGAAAGGTGTATTGGTTCTTCCTCACAAATAACATATGCAGTCATGTCTGGGAAGATCTGATTATTGTGGGGTTATTTTCAACTCGAAATCCAGCGTTCAGGTGAGAGTTGGCTTTTTGAAATTAATATTACTGTACATATTCTAAGGAAACTTAAATCTGCCATATATCTTTTTAGAGTGATAGAAATTTAAATTGAAATAACTAACATAATTAAATTAAGATTGAGGCCAATTTTTTTTATTTGAAAGGTAATTTTGTGAGTTTTATGTTTAAAAAATTATTTTCGGCATATGTCCATCACGACTAGCTCTGAAGAACCGCATTCGACCAGACCAATTTTGGACCACTTTTTCGAGTAATTGAGGCCTTATTTCATCAATAACACAAGTTATGTTGTCTTCCAAAGCGTCTGTTGTTTCTGATTTATCAGCATAAACCAATGACTTGACATAACCCCAAAGAAAATAATCCAGTGGAGTTGTGTCGCATGATCTTTGAGGCCAATTAATTGGACCATTTTTCGAAAGAATGTTATTGCCACATCTTTCTTTCAATAAATCAATTATTACGGTAGCAGCATGAGGTGTAGCACCATCTTGTTCAAACCAAAACACTTCAGGGTCGATACCATCAAATTTTGAATTTTGAAACGAGCACCATTCACTGTAACATTAGCTCCAGCATCGTTTCAAAGAAATATGGATCGATGATGCCTCCAGGGTGTAAAGCACAGCATGCAGTGCATTTTTCAGGATGCAATGGAATCTCCAGAACTTCTTGAGGATTGTTCTTGAGGATTTTTTTCAGTCCATATACGACGAATTTGCCTGTTTACATAGCCGTTCAACCAGAAATGAGCTTTATCACTAAATACAATTTTACGATAAAAAAGTGGATCAACTTCAAGCTGTTCTAGGGCCCAATAAGTAAACAAACGACGCTTATTGTGGTCAAGTGGCTTTAGTTATTGAAACAGTTGGATCTTATATGGGTGTAAACCAAGATCTTTACGCAAAATTTTCTATGTGGTGGATGCACAGAGTTTTACTTGTTGTGAACGTCGGCGAATAGATAAATCTGGATCATTATTAACACTATGACTGACAGCAGTGATATTTTCTTCTGTACCTACAGTTCTTTGTCTTGCTGTTGTTGCTGCATCGAGTAGAGAAAATTTTGTCCGAAATCTATCGATAGTTCGACGAAGAAGCTGCTCTGATGGACGATTATATACACCATAAACACGAAGTGCTCTATAAGTTTGACGAATAGAACACTGATTTTGTAAATAAATTTCAACAATTTGTAAACATTGTTGGGGCGTGAGTCTTTCCATATTTGTCAATGCTTACTGAACAGAAATTTCAAAACAACATGGCTTCTACCTTCTGTTAAATCACAGTTATCTCTATCGAAAGTTCTGTCACTCTGAAAAATACCCAATATAAGTAAATCAGATGAATATTTCGTTATAATTTTCTAATTCAAGAATTAAAAATATATATAAGAATGTAATCAATTCTTATTTTTATAATTGAAGAAATAGACGATTTGATGTCATAATTATGGACGATTTTGTTTTCTTTAGTTTAAAATATAACAATATAACATAAACAAAATAAAATAATAGCATACAAAGAAATACAAAGAAATAAAAAGAAATAAATAAAAAAATAGCTTACTAACATGAAAGAAATCAAAACCAATGCTATTTCTTCGGGTTTCTCAATTCACATTTCTAACAACTAACCAAATAAACATGTGACACTTTTTAGATCTTAGTCATAGAACATAGATCATAGAACATAGAAGTTACAAAGTTGTTTTCCCTAAAAATAACAGTTTTATTTTTACAAATATACTGAATAATTACAATTGAGCTTTGTTTTTTCCGGGTACTTTCTAGACGGACTATAATTGCAGATTCAACTTTTTGGCAGAAATACGAAGCGAAATACGAAGCAATACAAAATTTCATAATATCATTTTCTGTCATTCTTAGCATTAAAATTTTTACTTGTTGTATTATGAGAATCTGGAAAAACATCAATTCTCCTTCCGCCCAACTTACTGGACTTTGGAATTAGTGGAATGATTTTGTTGTAATCGAATATATCATCTATGGAAAGATTAAAAAGAACGTAACTTGGCAGATCCTTCGTAAAGCTTGAATTTTCGAATAAAACCGCACGAACTTTTTGATACTTCTAATATCTACCTTAACGGTTTGTTGCACCTACTTTGGGACACGTTATATAGTCATTCAACAAGACAAGCAAATTTAAAATTATAATTTGATCCCCACAACCACCCCAAATATCGACTAAATCCCCATTCGACTAATCACAATCTATTGAATCAACCTCCAGCATAATAACACCACCATGAACCCGTTCAACCTGATGAACCATCCACTTCCATGAGAATTCAATCATTTCATCGCCAGAATTATACACCCCAACGACCCAATTTCGATTTTAGAGTTTCCGTTAAAAACCAACGCACCCCATTGAAAAGCTATAATTTTGGTTTGTATGTGGCAAATCGAAAACCAATATTCAAAGCCTCGGAGCTCACCCCCTTTTTTCGCCGCAACAAAACAGTGCAACAGTTTCTTCTCGCAACCCGAAATTAATTTCGATTTCACATGACGCAGTTGAAAGGGCCGTGTGTAATTGTTAATAACCTTGCTTAGCTACGCCCCGCATCTGTGTTATTTCGGTAATCGGAGAAGAAAGGAACTCTTCTACTTCCTCCTGTGCAACGGAAGGTGTTCGATTTGGCGGAGAGGGTTGATTTTTACGACAGCCGTTGCGTTTCGTGTCCAAGAAACCCTGCTGAAGATTTCGCTGCGTTTGATCGTGGCTTTGTGGTTTTGTGCATATGTAAATTTTTTTATTATTGTGTTCTTTTGCTCGTTGAACTCAATGGAGGAAGTACGTTGAGCAGAATGCACCTATTTAAGGGGAAATATGTCCTATTCATAGAACTAAGGGAGAATTTAGAGTTCTTAATATTCGTGGCAAGGTGATGAATGAACTGCAACAATTGTCATTGCATACGAGGGGTGTTCAATGTTTTCTCGGTATCGGGGTGATTAGCTAATATTGTGAGTAATCTAATAATGTCATTTAGTAATGACACTATCTGAAAGTGTAAATATAAAATTCCACTAATTTACGATCATTAGTTTTTTAGGTATCTTCAGTGGAAAACGACCAGAATGACTGACGCCACTATCATGACGAAAATCGAGCATCGCGCTGTTTCAAAGTTCCTCACAAAGCAGAGAAAAAATCAAAAAGTCATACATGAAGAGATTGTTGCTGTTTGCCGAGACTGCCTCGTCGTTATCCACAGTACAAGAGTGGTCAAGTGAATTCAAAAGAGGCAGGGAACGCTTTGAAGACGATCTGAAAAAAAAAGTGGAAAATCTAGTATCGGGTGTTTTTTTCTAGAGTGATAGAACTTTCGATAGGGATAACTGTGATTTGAAAGAAGGTAGAAGCCATGTTATTTTGGCATTTCTGTTCAGTAAGCATTGACAAATTATCATGGAAAGACCAACGCAGCAACTACGTTTACAAATTGTTTAAATTTATTTTCAAAATCAGTGTTCTATTCGCCAATCTTATAGAGCGCTTCGTGAAATTTGTAGTACACATAATCGTCCATAAGAGCAGATTATTCGTCGAACTATCGATAGATTTTGGACAACATTTTCTCTACTCGATGCAACAACAACAGGAAGATAAAGAACTATAGGTACAGAAGAAAATATCGCTGCTGTAAGTCATAGTGTTAATGATGATTCAGATTTCTCTATTCGTCGATAGAGTTGGACTCTATGCATCCACCATATGAAAAATTTTGCCTGAATATCTTGGTCTACACCCATAACTGGTTCAAGAACTTGACCATACTTACTTGTTGCGGGTTTGTTTTCTGATTTGTCCTCGGCCTTTGATACGCTATCCTTTGAATTTATACTAAACAAGTGTTATAACTTAGGATTCAGAGGCATTTTCCTGGATTGGTTACGTAGTTACCGTAATGAAAGAACTATGTCAGTTAAAATTGGTGACAGTTATTCTAAGAGTCAAGGTATTGGCCTTGGAGTTCCTCAGGGGTCCGTGCTGGGACCGTTGTAGTTTATTTTATTTATTAATGATCTTTTTGCTGACTACACTTCAGTAGTGGTTTCTGGCGGGAGTCTTTGGGAACTCCAGGAGACCTGTGAGTATATTGTACGTCAATTTGTGTGTTGGTGTCGATCTAACAATTTGGTGGTGAATGTTGAGAAGACTGTATGTGTTTATTTTGCTCTTAAAAATAAGGGGATCAGTTCGTTTACTGTGAGATGTTGTTTAGATGAGATCACATCTTCTGAGGCGATTAAATTTTTGGGAATTTAGTTGGACAGATATTTAAGGTGGACATCCCATGTCGATGCTTTGTGTAAAAAATTAAACCAGTCTTTTTTCGCCATTGTCAGGCTCAAAATGAATTTACCAAGGAGCTGTGTGCTCAATATTTATTATAGCCTAGTATATAGCCATATATCGTACAATATCTTTCTGTGGGGAAGTAGCACTGATTTTCACAGGGTATTTGTAGCACAGAAGCGAATTTTGCGTTCGATATTTAATTTAAGGCCATTAACGTCATGTAAGCAGGTTTTTGTTGAAAACTGTATTCTTACTTTACCATGTATATATATTTTGAAGTGTTTAGTGCATGCCAACGAAAATGAAGGCGAATGGTTGAAATTATCAAGTCATCATGAATATGCTACTAGGAATGCACAAATAATGATGCTCCCGAAGCATAAAACTTTTAAATTCGAATGCTCTCCCTTATATCGAGGCATTAAGTTTTTCAACCATTTGCCTTCATCTTTGAAATCCTTGAATTTGGGAGGGTTCAAGAGGCGTCAAGGAACTTCTTTTGGAAAAGGGATTCTATTCAGTTGATGAATTTTTTTGTGATCCCTTGGCGGTTTAGTTTTTGAATATTTTTCTCTTATGACTTATCCTATACACTATGTAGTGTCTTAATGGATTAAATAAAATTATTATTATTATTTTTTATAAGCGTCGTTTTTTGCTGATTGGGCCCTAGAACAGCTTGAAGTTGATCCACTTATTTTTCGTAAAATTGTGTTTAGTGATGAAGCTCATTTCTGGTTGAACGGCTATGTAAACAAATAAAATTGCCGTTCCGTTGCATCCTGAAAAATGCACTGTATGGTGTTCTTTATACGCTGGAGGCATCATCGGTCCATATTTCTTTAAAAACGATGCTGGAGCTAATGTTACAGTGAATGGTGCTCGTTACAGATCGATGATGAATGATTATTTGTTTCAAAATTTGAATGGTATTGACCCAGAACTGTTATGGTTCCAACAAGATGGTGCTAACCTCATGCTGCTACCGCAACAATTGATTTATTGAAAGAAAGATTTGGCGATAAGATTATTTCGAGAAATGGTCAAATTAATTGGCCTCCAAGGTCATGCGTCATAACTCCACTGGATTATTTTCTTTGGGGTTATGTCAAATCATTGGTTTATGCTGATAAACCAGAAACCATAGACGCTTTGGAAGTCAACATAACTCGTGTTATTGTTGAAATAAGGTCTGAATTACTAAAAAAAGTGGTCCAAAGTTGGTCTGGTCGAATGCGGTTCCTCAGAGCTAGTCGTGGTGGACATACGCCGGAAATTATTTTTATTGTTTTTGTCTTTAGCAATAAAAAATTAATATGACATTCTATGTGAAGGTGTGAAAGCTATTTTTATATTGCATGCTAAGATTATTTGAGCTATTTTTTGTGAAATTGGTCCAAATATGTTAGTTTCGTATTTTTTAAATTTTTTTCCGTTTTTGTAGGATATTTATGTGCAATATAACTTAAGGGAATGGAGGAAGCTCTATGAATCATTGATTTATATGCTGAAAGTTTATCACAATCTGGGTGATTTGAAAAATCTGAAAGGGTTGTATCTGTAGTTGTCGGTTTTCTGAAAATATCAAAGGAAATTTCACTATTACTCTGAATTATATTAGGAGTACAAATAAGTTTCCGCCGTTTTTTAAAACAAATTAAATATTTATTATAGAAGAAAGCTTGCAGAGTGACTTCTAATGTTAGAGCAAGTTCTTTTTGTGTTTGAGATGAATCTTCCTCTAATAATTCCTCCAATTCTGCATCCTCGTAAATTTTTGGCCTTCCACTGCGATCTCTGTCTTCTACGTCGAAATCACCGTTTTTAAACTTTTGAAACCACTCTCGACACGTTCTCTCACTCAAAGCACCCTCACCATATGCTTCTACGAGCAATTGATGCGCCTCAGCAGCAGATTTCTTTAAATTAAAGAAGTAAACTAATATTTCCCGCAAATGACGCTTACTTGGCTCAAATTTTGACATTTTCAACTTATAAAAATTATATTTCACCAATATAAAATCAATGATATTAATAGGTTATGTTGTTCTTGAATGTCCAAACTATGTTTTAAGCCGGTTATCATCTGCGAAAGCTAACCGAAACTCCGTGCCGCGCCATCTACAATAAAACGGCGGAAACTTATTTGTACTCCTAATAGTTATGTCCAGAAAAAGATATTCGATCATTTAACTGTCTCCCTGAAAGATATATAATGCCTCAACAACTTGATATACACCAGTTTGAAAATGTAGTATAATCTATGAAACTCGGATCACTGTATCCTCAAAATAAAAAAGTGATAGTAAACAAAGTAATTTCATTTATTCCATTATTAAAATAAACTATCACAATGTAACGAACTACTCCATCTAATAAAATATTTGATGTCTGTAAGTTTGAAAATGGGGTAAAGCCCGAAACATAACATGTCAACAGACATTAAATGAACAATGAAACTTAAGCCAAGTTGTTTTTATTTACTTTATTAATCTGTGACTATTTTTCAATTTTAAAATCATCTCTGATTCATTTTTACAGCAAAAAATATACTATCGATGCATAAAAGATGTTATTTTGTTTAATTTATAAACGTAATGCGGTCTCTTTGATAAGTTCTCTTAATCTATTTCTATAGTTCTAAAATTCTTATCATTATTTCTGAAATCATTTGTCACTAGACTTTAGTGAATGAATAGGCGGCACTTTCTTCTATTCAATACCGATAATGAAAAAGTGGAGCCAGAATATCTGCCTCTAACATGCTCATTTCAGTACAATAAACCATCGGCGCCAATACAAATCCAACGACGATAGTGAAATATGATACGCTCCGAGTTCTTTGATGTTTCCGAAAACCCGACAATGCTCAGGTGGCATAACATTTTTTCACCCCCATTCCACATAAAGTATTCCTCACACAAAATGGATATCTTTCCTTTATAATGTCTAGAACTATTAAATTTTTTAGAAATTGCTATGTTTTGATAACAAAAATTGGGACATTTACAGTTTTGTTTGGATTGAAGATTTACACATTTGTGATGGCTGTTTGAAAGTATTAGTTCATATTTAGACAACATATTTTTTCCAAATTTATTTCAAAAATTCTGAAAGATTTGGAAATATGGGTTGTGTTTTTAGAATGATAGAATTTTAAATTGAAATGAAACACATTTAAATTAAGATTGAAGCCAATTTTCTCTTTATTTGAAAGATAATTTTATGATATTTATGTTTTAAAAATAATTTTCGGCATATGTCCACCACGACTAGCTCTGAGGATCCTCATTCGACCAGACCAATTTTGGACCACTTTTTCGAGTAATTCAGGCCTTATTTCATCAATAACACGAGTTATGTTGGCTTCCAAAGCGTCTATTATTTCTGGTTTATCAGCATAAACCAATGACTTGACATATGCCCAAAGAAAATAATCCAGTGGAGTTATGTCGCATGATCTTGGAGGCCAATTAATTGGACCATTTCTCGAAATAATGTTATCGCTAAATCTTTCTTTCAATAAATCAATTGTTACGTAAGGTGTAGCATCATCTGGTTGAAACAAAAACACTTCTGGGTCCCAAATTTGAAAAACGTGGACGTTTCCAACGAAACAAGAGTGCTCGGTTGTGAAAACAACTTTACCATCTCGAATTTCGAGTCGAAACTTTTGGTGGTCCCAGCTGAAGAAAGTCATACGCGTTCCAAACAAAAGCAGTTTTTTGTCGAGAATTAGTGACGCAGATCAGAATTTCCTGAAAGTCTTGAGAAACGGGAGATTTCGCAAGTGACGACCGATTGTCCATCTGATTAGCCCCAAGTCGTTATACCCCGGCGGGTGTTCCGTAACGCCACACAAACGTCATATGAGATGCTTGAACTCACCCTGGACATTCCAGCCGTCCTGACGTAGCTTGTAGGCAAATCTTTTGTGTGACGTCGGTGACGCCAGCAAACTTCCGAAGCGCCGCTGCCCTAACACAGCATGACGGCCGAAAGCTGCATCTTTGGGAATCCATTGTCCTTGTCAATTCTCTCTGAAATATTGAGAAATATATGCATTTTGTACGTTCGGAATTTGGCGTTTTCTGCCATTAGTCCGGCGTATTTTAGACGATCTGGGGCGTGGGGCGTACGCCGTGACGGTTTTTAAATTGAATTTTCGGACTGGTGTTTTATTAGAGTATTGTTCTGATAAAAAATATTTTATGTGCTTAGGGGACTAGTGGATTAATCAGATTCAGGATATTGTATTGGCGGTGTAGATTAAATTGACATCGCTGACGATTTGGAACGTCTTTTTAACCACTCAGGTCTATTTAAACATCAAACAGAGCAACTCTGTTACACTACAACTTTAAATTTCATAAAAATTCTTAAAACCATTACAGATTATGGAAACCATAAATTTCACGAAGTGCTCTATAAGTTTGGCGAATAGAACACTGATTTTGAAAATAAATTTCAACAATTTTATTAACGTTGTTGCGTGATAATTTGTCACTGCTTACTGAACAGACATGTCAAAACAATATGACTTCTATCTTCTGTCAAATCACAATTATCCCTATCGAAAGTTCTATCACTCTTAAAAAATACCCGATATATGGAACAATGAATGATATTGTTTTCCATTCGTAAATGTCAAGGTTCAATTTCTTCAATGAACTCATAACTTTGAAAAAATATTGATTAGTTTGTTATTTGTAGCCGATCAAATAGGCAAATTTCAAATCGTCCACCCCTAAATGAAGTTTTGTTCTATGTTTCCTACCTTTTTAACCCTAATGTAATGATGCAGATCGATGGAGCCTTTTAACCATATATTTCCTATCTCATTATATTATCCGTTTCTTCTGAAGAACAGCTCTAAAACTGCAAAAAAGACGTTATTTGACTTTTCGATAATCTATAATTTAAACTAAATAATAAAGATATTTTCACCATTTTTCATTGTAATTGAAATGAATTTCCATCGAGTAAGGACCGATTCAATTAATTATCTATTGATTTGTTTATCATATGTAACTTCTTTGAGAAGTTATTCGCCGATTTGAAAGTTTCAGGTGAAATGTCGATTATTTGGGACTCATTCCTCATATATGGCAACTTCGATATCATATTTAAAGGCATCATTCGTCTGGATGGTTAGCGTTAAACTTGTCCTTCTCGAATCCCGAAAAAAATAGTTCTCTGAGGTAAAAAATGATCTTCAGTCACATTTTGGGCTACAGCAGCAATGTTTTCAGATGTGTTCACTGGACGAGAACGTAAAAGGGTTCGTTCATAAAATAACGAACCAGTTTTCACGAATAAATTGATCCACAAATTGCTGTGAGGACAATTCATTTCCACCGAATGTTCCACGTAAATTTCTGACAGTTTGTATAGAAGATTCACCACCTTGGAAATAAGTTTTCAATATTTATCAGTTTTGTTCAAGCGTACATTTCGTTAACGTCAAATATTGAACTAACTTTCTGTCAAAACATAGAAGGGTTGCTAGACTCGAAATAGCCGCTTTGAAACGCAAACTCTAGATGGCCCAACCTTTAATACAGTTTTTTCAGGAAGTGAAAATTTCAAGTCAAAGTAAGTTTTACTGAGGACAATTTTTGACTTCAATGTCAGTATTTTTTATTGAAGAACTCTCGAGAAAACATGAACCACGTCACTAGATTTAACTGTCTAAGAAATTCCTTATGATATGTTCCGATTTCAAGAAGTGACCCCGCAATTTCACGCCGAAAATTCTCGAATCCAAAGAAAGAAATTGTATCGCTAATAAAAAGGAGACCCCAGATTTCCGCAGCCCAGAAAAATCCACACATCCCCTGAGCATAAACACCGGAAAGATTCATTGTCAAACCATAAACCATTCGCATGCCGGCTTTTGATAACCTGTTGCGTTGCCGAAAAAAACTGAGCATAATATTCTTTTTTAGCGACCCTGCGTGTCCCAAATCACCACCCACTGAGTGCGGTTTGGCCTGGGGGCGCCCGACCGCAACCCTCCCCTCAACGTGGAGAGGCTGAGCCCGCTCTGATTTTTAATAGATCTTTATTCACCCCATTAGCACGTATGGAACTGAAAAAAGGGATACTTTGGACGTTTCGGTCAACGAGCGCCGCAAAAAAGTTCAGGAAATTTAAGAATAAATACAATAATGAAGAATAATTTCAACAAATTTATTGATAAAAAACAATTATTCCGTATTGTATTCAGTGAATTATGCCATTCAATCATGGAAAGATACACGCTTCACGTTTAGAAATTGTTAAATTAAGTTATAAAAACCAGTGCTCATTTCTTAAAACTGTAAAAAATTTTCAGTATTCATGGACGGCATTATTCAGTTAATGAACTATTCGTCGTATTGTAGACAAATTTGAAAGAAATGCACGCATACAAGGCAGTATTGACTTGGTTGTAGCAAATGTAAGAGAAAATATAAATTTATCGATTCCACGTCGTTCTCAACAATCAAATCTTTCTCAAAAAACAACTTCAAGATTTTTAAGAAATGATTTGGGTTTATATCCTTACATAATTCAACAGGCTCAAGAACTAAACACATTTGACCACCATAAACGTCGCTTATTTTCTGATTTTGGTCTTGGACAACTTGAAAATGATTAACAATTTCATCAAAGAATTTTATTCAGTGATGGAGCTCATTTTTGGTTGAATGGTTATGTAAACATAACATAACACAAACTTTTTTCTCATAATCAATGCAATCATACAAATGAAAAGAGAAAACCGTCAAAAACTATCACAACTTCAACAAGATCTGAAAGAATAAGCAATTCTTGGCGAAGTCATTGCATCCTTGGTTCATATTTCTTTGAAGAAAATGTTCAAATATTAACAGTTAATGGAGAAAGATACAGAACTATGTTAAATGAAATTTTTTCCTGTAGTTATTGAGAATAATCTGGAGGATATGTGGTTTCAACAAGATGATGCTACCTGCCACGCCGCCACCTCAACAATCGATTTATTGAAAACAACATCTGGTGATAAAATTATCTCAAGAAATGGTTCATCTAAATATCCTTCAAGATCGTGTGATTTAATACCTTATGATATATATTAAATCACACGTTTATGCTGATAATTCAACCACAACTGAGCAATTAAAAATGAACATTGTACGTACCATTCATGAAATACAGCCAAATGTATGTGAGAGAGTGATGAAAGATTGGGTTGGCAGAACGCATTACGTACGAAGAAGTCGTGGCGGTCATTGAATGATGTTATAAGGTAACTTTCAAATAAAAAAATGGGATTTACTGAATAATTTATGTTTTTCTTATTTCAACTTGTATCATCGCCATTGGAGAAACCTCCATTAGCCTTCTTGTAATTTATATGTAAATGCTAAATTTAAACTCCATGTTATGATTTTGTTAGCGTTCAACGCTCCTCAGCTCACAAAATGTTTGTCTTTTTTTTTCAGTTATTTGCCTTGGGGATTATTCTATTCACCCAATGTAAAGAAAATGTATTTCTTTGGAGCATATGATTTATAACAGATTTCCTGTGTAAAAGTTTTTCTGAGGCATTGTGAATGACCTTAGAATCATTTATTCATTCATGAACTCGATTATCTTTCAGCTTAAAATCTATCCGGCAAAGTCTAAACTAGAATTTAATTGATTATTTGAAATCATTATGCCTTGAAAATTCGCGAAACAGGTATGTTTATAATATAGACCATTTAGAAAGTTTCCAAAATTTATTATTTTTAATAGTTTTAATATCCTTCTTTAATGTAACATTCTAAGACAAAAGTAATGTATAAAATAGATTGTGCAGATAGTCGGCTATGGCCAAAGTTGCATGACAACACTATTTGTCAAATATTGTTGATTGTCGTTAGGTATACAATTTATGAAATAATGTCGCAACTAGAAAAAGAAAACAGGTAGAATATTTATGTAGAAAACGTTTTCGAAACGTTAAAAAATTTGTGCAATTGACTGAATTGGTATATGAGGCATAGATCAATTTCAGGAAGACCGCGTAAGATTAAAAGAAACAATTTAAACGCTTTATTGTCCTTAGGACGATACAATCTGCGCGTGGGGTTTCGCAAATTGGCCAACATATTTGGAAATCAACGAAATAAAAAAGTATGTCCAGAAACCGTCTGTGTGTCACTGAAAAGACAAGGCTACATATAAAGGAAACCAAAAAAATCCCTATAATGATCTAGTTTCGGGTGTACCTCGACGTTTAGTCAAGTGTTTACAGCTGAATGGAGGTTGTATAAGTAAACAAGATGAATATTTTGTTATAATTTTTTAATTCAAGAATTAAAAACATATACTTCCGGAATTTGAATATCAAAACAGATTTAATCTGTTGTCTTCTACAATTTTAATTTCAAAAAATTCTTTGAAGAAACTTTAAGAATTAAATTAATGTCTTTATAAGCACTGCTCATATTAAATAGACGTATAAAGTCAAAATTCATCATACAATATCAAATGGAATTAAGAAAAACCAACGAATATAAATTGTCAATTGAAATTAAATTATAAATAAGCAAACATTTTTTGTTTCGTTCCAGGCATGCGTAATGAACTCTTCAGACAAACTTACGAAGCCCTGTTTGTTACAAAATGTATTGTTTTCTGATCCTATATTAATGAAAAATAACTCTTTCTCAAAAATATAAATAACAACAGATTAAATCTGTTTTGATATTCAAATTTTGTAATAATCCTTCTATCAAGTAAAAAACTGTTCCTTCTTATTTTATATACTTCCGGATACTTTCTAGACAGACTATATGTAAGAAATGATAGACATTTTTGGTGGAGTTGTAAGGACTTTGGAATGATATCGCAGAAGATAAACGAAATATCTCTACACATCAAGAACACAACAGATGTCGTGAAATTTGCGAATAACAATATTCAATTTCATTCACTATATCGATTTGTGTGAAAGTAAGGTCAAAAAATTTCATTGATCTAAGTTCTAGGAAGAATAGTCAGTTTGTATGTAAGATATTCAATGGAAAATCCTAATCAACGAAGTCAACATTAATGGTAAATCAAGCCCCAATGTTGAAGTTACCCAATTTGTCCTCGTTTTCGCAAACAATTCTTTCTAGAATTCTGAATGGGGATCTCGGAACATCTAATAACCCTAAATTATATAGTTGGGAATAGATCTATATAATTAATCTTATTTAACTGTTTTTTCAGGTGCGGCATTCATCACTGATCAAAGAATTTCACTAATGTCAAAATTAATTTTCCAGTATCACTTCTATGGAAGAAACGCAGTTGCGAAAAAATCCTTGTGCGTAGTTTCATATTGGAATGAATAATTATGAAATGAGGAGCATTTGAAGGAGCTATGACAACGGAGTCATTTTTTCTAGTACCGGAAATTAACAATTAAAAAGCTCGAACAAAAGAAATGTCAAATTTCTTCTTGTCACGAAGTTGGCGCAAGTCATTCAATTTGTTTACACTGCTCCATTTTGTCAGTTCATCTCTAATGTCCTGAAGTTTCTGTTGCTCGAATCAATTCTCAATTTTTTGGTCATGAAACGCGCAGGTCTTTCGGCATTAGTCGAGCTAAAGACTAATGCCAAATAAAAAGAGGGGGGGTTATACTCGATAGAAGATTTTTTCAATATCTAGAATATCAAACAGAGTCATTCTGAAATACCTTACTACCAGTTTTAATTTTATGAAATTTCTCAAAAACTTTCAATTTCCTTATCGAATCCTTCTGCTGTATCAGAAAATATCGTCTGCATATCTTTTATATTGGTATCGATATGTAGACGATATTTTCTGCTGCTTCACAGGTACAGACAGACTTTTGAAAAAATTTTTTTTATTCATCAATGAAATACATCCTTCAATTAAATTCACTATGGAAACCGAACATAATAATTCTATTAATTTTCTTGATTTAACTGTTACTCGAATAAATAATTCACATGATTTTTCAATATTTCACAAACCAACCTATACGGATTCTATTATACTCAATAAATCAAATCATTCTTTAAATCAAAAATTATCAGCATTTAATTGTATGATCCATAGATTAGTTAATATTCCCATGAATCGAGAAAATTATATTTCAGAACTTAACATAATTAAACAAATAGCTATTAATAATGACTACGATCCTAAGTTGATAGACAAATTGTTGATGAATAAAAATAATAAAATAGCTTCAAATATGGTGTTTCCTAATATAAAAGAAAATTTTAAATACATTTCCTTAAAATACACTAAAGGTATTTCTGAGAAAATTGCTACATACCTCAAAAAGAAATTTAATTTGAGTACTTCATTCAATACCAATTAAAACCTGAGTAAATTCATTAAAAAAAATTCAGACTGTACACATAAAGATGATAAATCGGGGGTTTATAAGTTAAACTGCGGTGATTGCCCTAAAGTTTACATAGGACAGACTGGAAGAACTTTCCGACATAGAATTTGTGAACATTTGAAGAGTTTCCTCAATAATAAAAGTAATTCTACATATTCCAACCATTTGTTAGAAACAGGACATACTTTCAACCATAATTTTGAAATTCTACATATACAAAGCAAAAGTTATGCCTTAAATCTGTTAGAATCCCTAGAGATAAATAAACATAATAAAATTGGAATATTACTTAACGAACAAATAGATTTAAATAACTCACCTCTGTTGAATATATTCAGATGAGCTGAAATTTGCAGAGACCCCCTTTTTTGGGTTTTAGTGCTCAATAAAAATTTATTGTACTTACTGAAATATGAATAGCAACGGATTTCGGAAACAAGCTTAGTTATTCAAAATGAAATCTTGCTTGATGATGCTACTGTGATAGAGAAACGATTGTCGTAAACATAATAATGAAAATTTGTGCAAATCAGAATAACCCTATTTAAATATTATTTATTATGGATTTTTACCAAGTAAGGACTGATTCAATTCAATATTTAATTTAAGAAAGCGACATTAGTTTCCGGTCCACCTAATACTATCATTGAATTGAAAATAGTTCTCTTCAAGACAAATTTCCAGACAATTCAAAATAGCATTCTTCACTCGATTACTGTTATTTTTAATCAAAAAAAATTTTGATATGTCAAATAATATGGAAAGGTGATGAATCTTTATCGTAAAACGAGTTGAAATGAAATAGCCAAGCAGGAACTTTCTTGTCAGTTAAACATAGCGCGAAAATTTACCTGGAAATCAATACAAGATCCGACTTTTGTTCCTGTCAAAGTAATTTGACAAGCAGAAATACCGCTGACAGACAGTTTTCGATTAATTCTTTGACATAAACATTGAGATGTGTATTGAAATTCATAGTTATTCATAATAGTTTCTAAAAAGTTTTATTAATATTTATTGAGTTTGAATCTTGAATGTATACAGAAAGCGAAAGGAGATACTGGGAACATAGATCTAAAGCAGAGAATCTTCGAACTCCCCAAAAAGTATTCATTGAATCAATTTAAAGAATCCTTAAAACAACTGCCTTTGAGTAACGGAAATGGACAACTCGCTAAATATTTGAGTAACGATACTAGCTGAGATTTGAAGCGGTTCAAAACAAGAAGAAAATAACAAATTCCCCGAAACCACAGAAGACTCCGATGACCCCGCATTCACAGAAAACGATGTAGCGACTCTGTGCGCGCCCACCCAACTCTTTGCTCTTGCACTCGCGCCCACTCCGGCGATAATCAGAGTCCGGGCGGTCTAGAGAGCGGCCCCAAATGTTTGATGTTGATTATGAATGAAGTCGAGCGCCATATAATTAGATTTTGCGGCGTTTCTGCGAATCTTTGTATCACTGACCGCTTAACCTTCCATGTCCGCTATGTCCGGTGTCTAGATTTATTTTTCGGCCGTCTTTTATTATTTTATTTATTTTCATCGCGATTTAAAAGATATTAAAGCGGTCTCTCGCGCCTTGTTCGACTGATTTTATGTTCCAGTCTGGAGCGTTGTTTTCTGTATGCAATATAAAAATCATTAGGGAGTTTGGAAGTTTGAGTAGCGAAGATTATTGTTTCTCGGCGCATAAAGAGGTTCACATTTCGTTTCCAATAGACTCTTGTGGTTTATTGTTTTTTTAAATGTTTAACCTTAGGAATCTTGCAGTGAGAAAAAATTCTGTAGCTGCAAACTTCTTTCGCCAGAAATGTTCAAGTCTAAAATTTGAATCAGTAACTAACTCCTCTGTCCTCTGTCCGGGAATCTTCCGCTAAATTAAGGGAAGAATGTTTAACAAAATTAACAAATGGCATACTAATCTCTTGAGACAATCTTCTGGACTTTCAGATTCGATTTATGTATACTAAGAGAGTGTAAAATTGAAAAACATAACCCATCCTTACAATTACATAAATTCAAATAAATTAATTTGGCTGATCTGTACCAAATATCATTAATAAGATGTGTGAGCTATGGTGATAGAAAGTTCTAGAAATCGAGACAGTGTAACATACATCTGTATAACAATTCTATACAAGACATGTGCAGACATGTGTACATTTCAAACTGATTGATTTTCGTCAGTAACTTTGCTAGTGACTCCAAATTTATCTAGTTTCTATATTCGCTATACACAGGGACACTCAGGAATTAATAATACACTAGGGCCTACTAGAGTATGCAAAATACAAACAAGACATTCCTTTGAGTGTTAATTCACGTAAAGAAATGTATTCTCGATATTTTCACGTTACTAACGCAGAAAAAATTTTCCTCATGCTCAAATCAGACCATAATTTGCCGTCATGCTCATAATTAGCATATTCATCTTGAAATATATTAATTAATAATTACATAAATTATGAAAGAAAATTTTCTATCTTATTTTGAGAGATTCAGAATAAAATAATTCAGATAGGTTTTTTCAATATCTCAAATATCAAGCAGAGTAATTCTGTTAAACCTCTCTACAAATTTTAATTGCAGAAAATTTCTTCGAAATCAAATTAAATAAATGTCTTAGAAATACTGCTTCTTTTCAGTAGACATATAAAATCAATACACATTGTACAGCATTAAAAATGGACAAAAATAATTCAAGAAAATAAAGAATACTGATCTGCTTATTTTGGAGAGTTTCCTTGAAGATCTTTTAGAAGGAAAGTCTTTCCGGAAGATTTTTTAGGTTTGAATATCAAAACAGATATTATCTGTTAGTCTTGTATAATTTTAATTTCAAAAAATTTCATTCAAAAATTTTTAGAATTAAATTAATGTCTTCACACAGATTATATTTAATAGATATAAAATCAAAACTCATTTTATAATATCGAATAAATAAAAAATCCAACAAACATAAATTGTCAATTGAAATTAATAAATAAATATTTGATGGAGACAGAATTTTGTTTCTGATCTTATATTTATGAAAACTATATCTTTTCAAAAATTCAAATAAAATTATTTCAAGAACTCCAAATTAATATTTATTCGAAATATTTAATATATTTAAATGAGTTACTTCAAAAACCTCTCAAAACATGTATCACATTCAATTAACAATTAATATTCATATAAGGTACTACTCAGTCCAACATGTTGGCATTTTTGGAATGTAATTTATTTATAACATGAAAGGAGTATTTAAATTTATGAAATTGAATTGTGAAACATAAAAACTGTGTGAATTATTTAAAATAAAATTGTTATAATGTTTCACCTAGTGTCAACCGCATACTTCATTCATGTTATAAATAAATTGCATTCCAAAAATTTCAACATGTTGGACTAAGTAGGACCTCATCTGAATATTAATTGTTTTTTGATGAATTGTGAAACAAAAACTGTGTGCATTATTTGAAATAAAATTGGAATTTATTGAATGAAAGAGTTCTGTCACTAACGTTTAATTTCGATCAATATTCTATATTTTCTTCAGATTGTTCTATCTTTTTAATGCTGTACGATGTATGTTAATTTTATATGTGTACTAAAAAAACAGTGTTTCTAAAAAATGTATTCAATTTAATTTTTAAAGAATGTTCTGAAATTTAAATTTGTAGAGAGGTTTAATTACAGTGCTTGATATTTAATATATCTGAAACATTTAGTTTCTGTAATTAATTATGAAAAAATAAATATAATATAATAATATTATAATATAATAATATTATAATATAATAATATTATAATATAATAATAATCTAGAAATTTTGCTTTCGACGTGGATAATTTCATAATTATTGTTGAAGTTATGCCCGAATTCCTGATTGGCATATGTCGAATGTAAGGAATCCGATATGTAACCCCTTTGGTGTTCTTGGATTCTTATGTTATTAATGGTTTTAAGAGCTGCGTTGTAATTGAAACTATTTTTGTGGTAACTTAAATACTGTCTCTCATATATATTTAAAATAAAATGAGTTTCCACCAAGTAAATACCGAATCAATCAAATATTCATTAGTTTTACTATTACACCGCTTTGTGCGAAATATTCACAGAAGCTGTAACAAATTTTACTTGTCTGTAAGCCGATGTTTGTGACAAGGTGTGTTCTTAGAAAAACTGTGTGAGTTGTTGGTTTTGTATACGCAAAAAGACGGACAAATTTCTTTCGCTTCAGCGGGCTGGAGAGAAGTAGAGTAATTGGTTTTAGGGAAGCAGGTTTGTACTTCCGAGAAGAGGAACATTGATTACAATAGAAAGTGTTAGTCAACAAGACTAGGCAACAGGCGATATTGCCGTAGAGTCGTAAAATGCGAATATCTCCCCATCAGGGTTTGACACTTTTTGATATAGATTTACATCAAGTAAAAGCCACTAACATACAAATTTTGACACTTTTGCCGAAGTGATTGAGGACCAGTGGTTTCCAGAACTCGAGATTAAATACGCGTACTGTTTATTACATAAAATGAAGCTTAGACTGTCATCATAATATCTCCTTTTCAAACAACCCTTAAACGCATATGTCAAAGGCTAACGTCACCGCAAATAATACCCTAAAAGTGGCACCTAATGCCCTACCAGTGGTTTCGAGAAAGTGGCAGTATATATATGCATATTTATTACATAAAATGAAGCTTTAGGTTTCACAAGCAATCAAGTCCAATAAACCAAGCAAAAAGTGGTAAGTAGGAAAGCAATGCAAATGAATACTGCAATAAAAAAGGAGCTCAAGACTTGCATTAGACGAATGGAATAATTTATACTTTTCACACGTTAGCAAAAGTGGCGTCACCATCTGTCTCGCTCAAACCTCGTAGAATTACTCGCTCCGTTTCATTCAAACAAAAACCTAGAATGGATTAATTCCACCTTTAATCTGAAGCAAATATTAATTAGGATTATGAGATATGGTAACGGAAAGCCGAATAGGTATTGCTGATCGCTGGGACATAAGCCGCAAACTTGCGCATGTTTCGAAGCTTATTGGTTTCAATCATCAATGAGCTAAAATAACCAACGAGTACAAATCAGCCACGCACCTATGTTTGCTTTACATAAAAACACCAATATTTATCATACAATAGCACCATCTAATGCTCGCAAATATACAAACACGATATATCCCAGCGAGCCAATTCCAGCAAAAGAACTGTATTCCCGATTAAAGTTGCGGTTACGAGAATAGCTTTGAAGTAAGCAAGAAAAATGTGTTCAAAACTTGGTTTCTTTACAAAACGAAATATGTATCCTAGAAACTTGCTTAATTACTAGCAACTGTTACCATTTTGATATCCATTTTGAATACGTCAACTTTTAAAGTTATTTGCCAAGCTAGTAGTTTCAGTATTAATTCAAATATATATGAATAAGTATGTGATATTGTTGTTGCTTTGGAGAGTGATGAAGTGCCTGTTGGGCTTTTTCGAGATTTACCTAAGGCATTCGATAGCGTGAATCATGAATGCCTTTTGAAGAAACTCCCTTTATGTGTTATTCGCGATTGTCAAATGTAGGGTTTATATTGATAGTGAGGGACCAGTTTTATGTCAGAGGATAAATATGTCAACTTAGGAGTTCCCCAAGGAAGTAATCTGGGACCCTTTTTTAATCTGATATATTAATGAACTCGACCTCTTACTGTTTGTTGACGATGCGAGTGCTTTGCTGCGTAGCAGGAATCTTAAGTCGAGCAATGAACAATCTAGATTAGCCTTCAGTACAGCATTGGTGCACTCAAAATTAGTTACTTCTCAATGGCAGTAAGACTGCCTGTGAGATTTTTAGAACCATGCAGTCTAAAAATATGTATTCTCAGTCAATAACTTTGGATAACACCCAGGTCGGATTTTTGTCTTCGACAGAATTTCTTGGAGTTTCGATTGATTGTCACCTGAAATAGAATTATCATGTGAGTCAGGTCAGCAAAAAAGTTTTGTACATGATCAGGGTATTCTTATGGAGAGTGGACTTGGAACTTTTAATAACAGTTTATCATGCAAATTTTGTTTCACTTCTGAGGTTCGAGCTTGTCGTATGGGGTGGAAGCAGTGATTTAAATAGATTATTCATTCTGCAGAAAAACGGCTTGAGGACAATAATATTAATGAAATATAAAGAATCATGCAGAGGTCATTTTAGAAACAATTCCATGCTATTTGTGAGAGAACATCCCCAATATTTTAATGATCTGTTGAATAAAAACAACACAAGATCTACTGTTCCATATCACATTTCGAGGCATTCCTTGACACTTACTAAAAGAAACACAAAATCTATATGTGTATAAAATTGTTCAATGTACTACCTAAAGAGTTCATCAATGTATCTAATTTGAAAAAATTCATAATCGAAATAACTAAGATTATTGTAGATATAGAACCATGTCCGATTAGGGAATTCATGGAATATTCTTACAGATCTTGTTGAAGTTGTGATATTTTTTGAGGGTTTCCTCTTTTCAATTATATGATTGCAATAATTATGAGAATAAAGTTTATGTTATGTTATTAGAGAAGAAAATATCGCTGCTGTAAGTCATAGTGTTAATGATGATCCAGATTTGTCTATTCGTCGACAACAAGTTGGACAAGTTGGAGATCCAAATGGTTCAAAAACTAAAGCCACTTGACCATAATAAGCGTCGTTTGTTTGCTGATTGGGCCCTAGAACAGCTTGAAGTTGATCCACTTTTTTATCGTAAAATTGTGTTTAGTAGTAAAGCTCATTTCCGGTTGAACGGCTATGTAAATAAGCAAAATTGCCGTATATGAAGGGGAAACAATCCTCAAGAAGTTCTACAGGTTCCATTGCATTCTGAAAAATGCACTGTATGGTGTGCTTTACACGCTGGAGGCATGATCGGTCCATATTTCTTTAAAACGATGCTGGAGCTAATGTTACAATGAATGGGTTTCGTTACAGATCGATGATCAATGCGTATTTGTTTCAAAATTTGAATGGTATCGACCCAGAAGTGTTTTGGTTCCAACAAGATGGTGCTACACCTCATGCTGCTACCGTAACAATTGCTTTATTGAAAGAAAGATTTGGTGATAACATTATTTCGAGAAATGGTCCAATTAATGGGCCTCCATGATCATGCGATAACTCCACTGGATTATTTTTTGGGGTTATGTCTAGTCATTGGTTTATGCTGATGAACCAGAAACAATAGACGCTTTGGAAGCCAACATAACTCGTGTTATTGATGAAATAAAGCGTGAATTACTCGAAAAAGTGGTCCAAAATTGGTCTGGTCGAATGCGGTTCCTCAGAGCTAGTCGTGGTGGACATGTGCCGGAAATTATTTTTAAAACATAAATGTCATAAAATAAGCTTTCAAATAAAAACAATTTCGCTTCAATCTTAATTTAAATGTGTTTTATTTCAATTTAAAGTTAAATCACTCTAAAAAAAACACCCCATAGTTGGTCAGATCATCGTTTTGAGTCGGAAATAGCTTAAAACTGCAACCCAGGAGGAATTTGAATAACTGAAGTATGCCCCGATATGTATGGGAGTAAAACACATTTTTATTTGTCGAGAATATTTTGAATTCTGAATGTCTCATTTTTTATTTTTTACATATTTAGCCATGTTATTTGAAAATTATTTAACTACATCAAATATAATTATAATTTTTCTTAAGTGACTTAGTATATGCAAATTTACACTGTGTAGCACGTTTCGTAAACACTGCAACTTCGTAGTGCAGTAAATCAATTGACTCGGTTACAAAGCGCGGTCAGTATTATACATTCTGTCAATAAAGTACCGGGAATTATCGATTGGTACCACTGTCCTTAATTACTATGCCAATCTTGAGCGGGATCTGTCAACTAGTGTGTTTGCAACAGCTGATTAAGTCAGTCGATGTCAGAGTGCGTGCCGATTTTTACTATGGGTGATTACGTTGAGCACAGAATTTCTTTAAAGTTTTGTGCTGCAAATGAATTTTCGTCTGCCGATGCATTGAAAATGTTGCAAAAGGCCTTTGGTGATAATGCTCAATCGAAAACTCGTGCATATCAGTGGTACAGAGCCTTCAAGGACAGCCGTGAAGTGGTCGAAGACTTGCCTCGTTCCGGACGCCCATCGACGGCTTCGATCGAAGATAACGTCGATAAAATTAAGGAAAGGGTGCTGGAAAACCGTCGTACTAGCTTGAGAGAGATAGCACATGATCTTAAGATACCCCACGAGTCCGCACGTACGATTTTGATTGATATTTTGGGCATGAGAAAGGTGGCCGCACGACTCGTACCGAAAGACCTGAATTTTCTTCAAAAACGTCATCGCGAACAGGTTGCTTCAGACATGCTGGATCGCTGTAATTCCGATTCTACATTCATGGAACGCATTATAACTGGTGATGAGACCTGGGTCTACGAGTACGATATGCAAACAAGCCAGCAATCATCGTTATGGGTGGCAAAAAATGAGCCGAAACCGAAAAAACCACGCCAAAGCCGCTCGAAAATGAAGGTGATGCTCATTGTTTTCTTCGATATCCGTGGCGTGGTGCACTACGAATTCGTTCCAGAGGGTCAGACGGTAAACAAGGAGTATTACCTAGGCGTTATGAAACGTTTGCGTGAGCGTATCCGTAAGAAGCGGCCAAATTTGTGGGCGAACAACTCATGGATTTTGCATGACGATAACGCGCCTTCTCACCGAGCTACGATTGTGACTGACTTTCTCGCCAAAAACTCAACAAACGTGCTTCAACAACCACCGTATTCGCCGGATTTGGCTCCCTGCGACTTTTTCCTCTTCCCAAAACTAAAATTGCCCCTTCGTGGCACCCGTTTTGAGTCGATTGAAGCCATAAAACAAAATTCGCCGCGAATGCTAAAGTCCATCCCGGAAAGCGCCTATAAAAAATGTTTCGATAATTGGAAGTGCCGTTGGCATAGATGTATTGGAGCAAATGGAGCCTATTTTGAAGGCGACCCAATAAATTTTGACGATTAAATGAAAAAATGTTGTTTTAATTGAAAATTCCCGGTACTTTCTTGACAGAGTAGTAAATCAATATATTTTTATTTCCATTTCGAAACTAATGCAGGTAATTCTTACCACTAAATTACTTAACAAGATGAGTATCAAACATCTACAAGGTAATTATTGTTTCTAGTCATTTAACCATCAGAAAACACGGATATTCTCCATATATTATATTGAATTTCATCGATTAGATTATATTGACGAATCCAACCATCGAAAACCCAGCCTACTGGACCAACAATGATTATTTCACTATAAAGTTATACGCAGGTCATTCATCTTCATTCTCAGTATTCGCTGATGATTCATTCCTTATGGTGTTCCCGATTACAATGAAAGATGAATGTGTATATTCAACCACCGGATTTTTTCTGTATATCTCATTTAACTTTTCAGAATTTCTAAGACATTGTTCAGGAGTAGGAATAGTTAGGAGAAAAATCAAAGACATGGAGCAGCAGAAGAATGAAAGTCGCTAGTGAAACGATGAGTTGGGTGTAATTCCCATTCTTAACCATGCGTGAAATTTCGAGAAAATAATTTGTATCGTCTACGAGGTGAATTCATAAATTGATTTTCTCAGCTTCTTGTGAGAATCGCCGGATTCTTCAACGATAAATGAAATATTTTTGCGCGCTAGTTCTAGAGGAACAGCGTGATATCAGTTCGTCAAAATGTTTGTCACGTGCGAGTTTTCAACCGAAAATGGTCTTAAACGACTAGTTTGGACTCACTGATGAAGGATCCTAGGTCAAAAGTAATTCTCTCTGGCCGTAAATACGCTAACTTTCGAACGGAAAGAACCAGAGCCTTCAAAATTTCAGGGAATATCTGTTACCCAAACACCGCGGCTGAGTTCATTAATGGGTAAAATCGGTACAATAATTTCGCCGTTATGCACATTTGGAAATTTTTCATATGTTTAGCAATATTTTGGAAACTATGAATTCGATCGATACGAAATTGGGCATTTAGGGGTGTAATAATATCGAGCATTTCCGTGCGAAATTTCGTGAGGATCGTATGATCATAAGTTTCAACAAAAAATATTTTGTGAAAGATGAGCGTTACCTTGAATACTACTGAAGAAGTAAAGTAATTGGGAAGCAGGTTTCTACTTCCGAGAAGACAAACATCACTGAATACAATAGAAAGTGTTGGTCAACAAAAATAGGAAGCAGAGGATATTGCCGTAGAGACATATAAAAAATTTCATGAGGATGGTATGATTAAAAGATTCAAAAGAAAGTAAAAAATTTTTGACAGGAGTAGCGTTGAGCGCTAAAGAAACCATAGCAATAGTTTCATGATCGGGTTTAAATTTACTCTTTGCATGTAAAATAACGATAAGAGGCTAATTCAAAATTTCGTGAAGATTAGAAGACAGAAAGCAGAAGCTTTTGACTTCACGTCAGCTTTTCTTCACTTACATCTTCAGTATATTTAACCACATTTTTGAGAATATCATCTCTGGATTTTTGGAACAATTATTTTCGAATTTTTCGAACAAATATCCGGGTATTTACAATATCCCTAGATTTTGATTATACGTGTACCTTTCAATCTCAGAGTAGAAGTTTGTATTTGCGTTATGTAAATATTCACTCTGGGTTAATTATCTAAACATTTGATTAGATGACATAGCAAATAACATATATTATTTCCTGAATTCCTATTCTAGTACTATTGCCGGTGTTACAGAACATTTTGAAGCTTT
The DNA here is from genome assembly GCA_034642435.1 of Megalocaria dilatata. NCBI lineage: Eukaryota > Metazoa > Arthropoda > Insecta > Coleoptera > Coccinellidae > Megalocaria > Megalocaria dilatata. The sequence goes on along the minus strand of CM067855.1, from coordinate 6,548,426 downwards.
AATATAGGGGGTGAAAAGATTCAATAATTTGTCCCTATTTATCTAGAAAAATTTTGAATGCAGTTCACAAATTGAACATGGATCATACAGCGATTAGGTTTACTCTGATCTACAAGTAAATTTAGCATCCGACGCACATTTAGGAAAAGATCTTACCTTCTTCAAGAGTTTAACAGTCAATAAATCAAAATATGTAATATTTTATGATGGAAATGATAGATCTTCAAGAAGAAATACAACTTACTGAAAGTTTCAGAGGAGCGGACGTTAAAATTGGACCTTGCTATTTTCAAGAAATACTTTGACAGTGTTACAGTCATCCGGTTGTTTAAATGTCTAAAAGGTATTCCGTATTTTATGTGAACTGGCAAACTTCCGGCAAAATGATGGAATATTATGACATTTTTCAAATATTTTATACTTGCATTATTGTTCTTAGTCACCTGACATTAGTGAGATTTTCGCCAACACAGTTAACATTTGAGCAATATTCCGTCTAGAAAGTATCCGGAAAAAATAAAGCTCAATGTGTTTATTCGGGATACATTTTTAATTCTTGAATTAGAAAATTATAACAAAATATTCATCTTATTTACTTATACAACCTCCATTTAACTGTAAACAGTTAAATCATCTTTATTTCATGGCGCTGCTCGTTTAACTTCAGTCTCCATTAGTCCACATATGTTTTCAATGGGACTAAGATCTGGTAGGGCTGCTGGCCATGAAATGCTTGTCACTTGGTGTCCTTGCATTCAAGCTAGAGTATAGGCCGAAGAATGGCATCTTGCATTATCCTGCTGAAAACGCCAAGCCTCTAGATAGAAAGAATGTGCCTTTTCAAAGAGAAAATCGTTCAGAATGCCACGATACTTTTCACTATTAAGGGTATCATCAACTATACAGAGAGGCGTAGCACCACGCTGAGTTATTGCTCCCCAAACCATTATTTTGGTGGGAAATTTGGAAAATTGAACGTTAACAGGTTGTTTTTATAGGATTTTTGAGTTATTTCCACCAAGTTGAGAACATCTTTCATTTTCAGACATTATTGAAATTACCTTCTTGACAGCGTTGATGAAATTCTATCCTTAGTTTCTTTTGTAAAGGTGCCATTATAGGGATTTTTGGTGTCCTTGATATGTAGCCTTGTCTTTTCAGTAACATACGGACGATTTCTGGACATACTTTTATATTTCATTGATTTCCAAATCTGTTAGCCAATTTGCGAAACCCCAGGTGCGAATTGTGTTATCCTAAGGCCAATAAAGCGTTTAAATTGTTTCCTTTAACCTAACGCGGTCTTCCTGACACTGGTCTATGCCTCATGTCCACGCCATTTTTTATCCTCTTTGTTGTCTCATATACAGCACTTATTCGCAGTTCAATCAATTGCACTAATTTTTTAACGTTTCGAAAACCTTTTCTATACAAATATTCTGCCTGTTTTCTTTTTTCTAGTTGCGACATTATTTCATAACTTGTATACCTGTTGACAATCAACAATATTTGACAAATAGTGTTGCCATGCATTTTTGGCCATAGCCGACTATCTGCACAACCTATTTTATACATTACATTTGTCTTAGAACGTTACAAAAAAGAATTATATTAAAATAATAAATTCCGGTTACTTTCTAGAAGGACTATATTATGTAACCTTCCAAATAAAAAAAATTTGTGTGTCCCTGAATAACTTATGGGTTTTTTAAATTTTAAAATGTTTCATCGCTATTTGAAAACTCTCTACCTCATGCTGATAAAACAATAGATTCAATCGATTAAGACAATATAGAACACTGAGAATACCAACAAAACTTTTATCTCAAAACAAATCATTTAAATACAGTAAATTACCAAATTTTAGACCTGTTATTTACGAGCATTTGAGGTAACGCGTCATGTATAAATGTGTTATTTAATTTGAGTATACAATAAGGTAATATTTTCGAATCATTTTAATAATTTTTCTGCCTTATAAAACTATAGGCCATTTTTGCTTTCTGTTTTCTAAACATGCACATTTATATTTGCACATATCGGTTGTTTTTTAGGGTGATAGAACTTTAAATTGAAATAAAACACATTTGAATTGAAATTGAAGCCAATTTTTTTTATTTGAAAGATAATTTTATGACATTTATGTTTTGAAAATAATTTCCGGCATATATCTACCACGACTAGCTCTGAGAAACCGCATTTCTTTCAATAAATCAATTGTTACGGTGGTAGAATGAAGTGTAGCATCATCTTGTTGGAACCACAACACTTCTGGGTCAATACCATTCAAAATTTGAAACAAAGATCGTTGATTCTCGTTTTGTAACGAGCTCTATTCACTGTAACATTAGCTCCAGCATAGTTTTCAAAGAAATATGGGCCGATGATGCCTCCAGCGTGTAAAGCACACGATACAGTGCATTTTTTAGGATGCAATGGAACCTGCAAAACTTCTTGAGGATTGTTTTCACTCCATATACGGCAATTTTGCTTGTTTACATAGCCGTTCAACCAGAAATGAGCTTCTTCACTAAACACAATTTTACGATAAAAAAGTGGATCAACTTCAAGCTGTTCTAGGGCCCAATAAGCAAACAAACGACGCTTATTATGGTCAAGTGGCTTTCGTTCTTGAACCACTTGGATCTTGTATTGGTGTAGATCAAGATATTTACGCAAAATTTTCCATGTGGTGGATTTCCAGAGTACAACTTGTTGTGAACGTCGACGAATAGACAAATCTGGATCATCATTAACACTATGAATTAAAGCAGCGATATTTTCTTCTGTACATACAGTTTTTTGTCTTGTTATTGTTGCATCGAATAGAGAAAATATTGTCCGAAGTCTATCGATAGTTCGACGAATAAGCTGCTTTGATGGACGATTATGTAAACCATAAATTTCACGAAATGCTTTATAAGTTGGGCGAATAGAACACTAATTTTGAAAATAAATTTCAACAATTTGTAAACGTTGTTCCGGCGTGAGTCTTTCCATGATAATTTGTCAATGCTTACTGAACAGAAATGTCAATACAACTTGGCTTCTACCTTCTGCCAAATCAGAAGTTCTATCACTCTAAAAAAACACCCGATAGTTAATCTCATACTGAATTCTCCAACCCGATGCAAAACCTGTGAACAGTCGACTAAGTCCCCAATCGGGGTCATTTAGACTTATCTCAAAAATTTAATCCATTTTTTATTACTGACCTACCAAGCGCCGAAGACCATGAACTGTGAACCTCCAAATTCTGCCCAACAAACGCGAAGGTCAGTTCAGAGACTGCGTCCGGTTGACTGGATGACGTACAGTCCCGATGAGTGATTCACCAACGAAACCAGAATCAATGGAATCTTGTTCGTGTTAAATGAAAACGAAAAAGAATCCCGAACCTATCGTGCATCCACTGCCGTCGCGTCTTCGTTCCAGACACGTGAGAAAGTAATTAATATAGATGCTGAGGCCATCCCGGCAAAACGAAGAAAAAATATTGGGCTGGGATAGAACTGCAACAAACATTAGGTACATAATGAAACTGTCGTGTATCGAGAACATATCCGGAAATAAGAAAAAATACAATTTCAAGAATATAGTAGGAGTATGAATAATGAATAAGTTCCTGCGGTTTTTTCTAAAGTTTAAGCTTTATTGTGAAAAATTTATTATACAGGGTGACAAAAAAGCCTCGAACTAACTTTTTTTCATTTAACTTTTTAAAACAGAAGATATTAAACAAAACAACAACGAATAATGATAACATAAACATTTGGTAAAAATATATGTGAACGGTTTCGATGTGGCTTTCTTGGGAGGCAATACATAGCTTCAGACACTGCTGGAAATTTTCAACAATGGGCCGCAGCTCTTCGGGCGTTAATCGGTCCAATTCCCGGCGCAGGGATTGCTTCAGAGACTCCAAACATTTCTGGTGTTTAGCACACGCCCTGAGCTCCAAAATCGACCCCACGCTGAAGTCCATTGGGTTGAGATCCGGCGAGTAGGGCAGCCAATCTGCAGATGTGATGAAACCCGAAAAATGGGTCTTAAACCATTCTTGCAGGAACTTCTTCAAGAAGTTCTGCAGGTTCCATTGCATCCTGAAAAATGTATGGTTCGCTTGACACGCTGGAGGCATCATCGGTTTCTTTAAAAACGATGCTGGAGCTAATGTTACAGTGAATGATGCTCGTTACAGATCTAGAATCAATGATTATTTGTTTCAAAATTTGAATGGTATCGACCCAGAAGTGTTTTGGTACCAACAAGATGGTGGGTGCTACATCTCAAGCTACTACCGTAACAATTGATTTATTGAAAGAAAGTTTTGGCGATAACATTATTTCGAGAAATGATCCAATTAACTGGCATCCAAGATCATGCGACATAACTCCACTGGATTATTTTTTTTGGGGTTATTGGTTTATGCTGATAAACCAGAAACAATAGACGCTCTGGAAGCCAACATAACTCGTGTTATTGATGAAATAAGGCCTGAATTACTCGAAAAAGTGGTCTAAAATTGGTCTGGTCGAATGCGGTTCCCTAGAGCTAGTCGTGGTGGACATATGCTGGAAATTATTTTCAAAACATAAATGTCATAAAATTCTTTCAAATAAAATAAAATTTGGCTTCGATCTTAATTCAAATGTGTTTTATTTCAATTTAAAGTTCTATCACTCTAAAAAAAACACCCGATATTTTTCAATGAAGATCATTTCAACGCCTGTATCTTTTTTCACAGCAATATTTCACAGGCGTATTTGATCGGTCCAATCGCCATATGTTGGTTCAAATAACCTGTCCTTAAACATGTCCCAATAGTTATGATTCACTTTGTATAATTCAAATAGCAGTAAGACATGCATGTTCCGAACAAAACTTAGTCCTCAGATATCAACTAAATTTTCACTTCAGACATAAAAAGTTTCGGTCAATTCGTTCTGTGGAATGTTTGCTGATTCAGAATTTTGTATTACTGTTGAATTTTTTATATTGTTATTGAATAAACACTGTTTAATTTAAAGTTTAAATTATAAATCCTCATAAAATTTATTTTTTTACCTTTTTGGAACACCTTCGCTGAGAAAACTGTTCATCTCCTGAGATGAACGAAGTAATTGCTGATGAAACTCAAGTTAATTGTAAAGTTCTTCAATTCATTCCCTGTACCAATGGAGAAGAGTGGGGCCCCAACCGACTGTAACGATCCAAGTGTCAATAGGACTAAATAAATGATCTGCACACTACACAGACTGCTTCGACGAAGACAAGGTAAAATTAATGACGCAAATTTTTAACGGTCAAAATCAAAGGAAAAATGGTCGAAATTTCATTCAGACTAGGTTATGGCGGCGTTTAACGAAACGAATTCAACATTGTGGAGATTGTTCGAACTAAAAGCTGCAACATGAAATAACTACTGATGAGTTTTTTACCTCGAAAAAAGTGAGCACAGGAAAGTGAAGTCTTTAGTCTTGTAAATGCCAATGTTCAGTAAAATAAAATAACAAAGAATATTTCCACAATTTATTAGTTAACAACAATTAATAGTAATTATTACTTAAAATGAATTTCCATCAAGTAACGACCGATTCAATCAAATTCCAAAATTTAGTGTTAACTTCATGGTATATTCAAAGGAGGATTTCAATATGCTCTGAAGCGGTCTGACGGTGAGCAAATATAACAAATCTATATAAATTGAAAATTAACTTGAAAGGTTTTCTCACATATTTCAGAAAACAACTAGATCAAGTGCTCCATAAGTTTGGCGAATAGAATACTGATTTTGAAAATAAATTTCAACAATTTGTAAACATTGTTGCGGCGTGAGTCTTTCCATGATAATTTGTCAATGATTACTGAACAGAAATGTCAAAACAACATGGCTTCTACCTTCTGTCAAATCACAGTTCTATCACTCTAAAAAAACACCCAATATTAATTTTAAATACAAGTCATCAAGTTGTTTGGCGGATCTTACGGGATTCTATGCTATATCCTTATCACATTCAGAGGGCACAGGCGCTCCTGTCTCGGGATTTTCATCCCAGGATTATTTTTTGTCAGTGGTACCTCAATAAACTATTGAAAAATCCTATTCTTGTACCTCGAAAAGGAAACGTTTGCGGTCCCAACACGGGACTTTCTTTTCTTAAAATTATTCAAGAAATCTCCCCCATTTGTTTGTACCTCCAATTTAAGAACACCCTGCATATGTCTTTCAGGGCATTTTATTCAATTTAATTTAGATAAATTCTAAGAGGTACTTCAGATCAAATTTGTAGATGTTTCGGAGAATTTATCCACTTATTGTCTGAAATATTTGGAAAAAACCTTCAAAGTTATTTTCAATTTAAATTTGAAATAATAATGTTGCTTAGCGTCCATTTGAAACGAGGCAGTGTTCAAAAATAAAAATAACTTTAATGCTCTAATAACGGACAAATTAAATTTGAAATATTTTCTTGTTCATCATAGCTAGAACGCCCGGTATATAAAAACCGTTTAGTCTTTTCAAATAGTCATTTCATTCTTTCCACACCTGTAGTTCCAATAAGAAACCAAAGATTGACTGCTACGCCACTGGAACTTATTCGTGGAATAGATGACACACATTCTGTACCATCCCTTATAAAAGTGATCATCGGTATGTACGTAACGATTGTTTATATGTCTCAATAAACTGATTCAAAGAAATTCCATACCTTATAAATCCGTTTGCGATCACATACAGTTGAAACTTTGAAAAAAAAAAGAAGAATCTGTGTAAATTTCAGATTTCACAAGGATGCACTAGCTGAACTAGAGAAATCACGTGAAAAATTCCGTAACCTCCCCATCTCTCTCTAACCTATTCTTAAATTCACTCGTCATCTTCTTTTTCGGAGCTTCGGCCATCGTTTCAAACCCTGAAATAACATCTTGCCCCAAGGTCGCTTATTGAGGGTAGAATATACTACCCATTTGATAACTTTACTATTTTCGGTCTTTAGAAAGCTTCACAATGGTATTTGCTATTCTTCTCTCTTCGTAACATCGGCAGAAGGAATAAGGGAACTATTGTCGAATTTTGAATTATGAGAAATGGAAGAAAAGATTTACTTTCACATTGTGCAACAAGATAAATGACTTTGAAACTGTGCGAAATAAATCCTGTGTAATTGTTTCAGTTGGGAACGAGCAGAACGTCGTTTCAAACTCGAAAACAATGAAAATTTAAACAGATATATACATATAATTGTAAAAATTACAAAAAAAATATTAAACAATGTAATGCAATATGTTATTTAAGTAAGATCAGATTACCAATTTTATTATCAAGTAGAATTGATCAATGTCAATCCCAGAGCAAACCTAGAGACATTGAAGATTTGAACAGATATTTACTTGCAATTGTAAATAATTGTGAAACTAAATGACGCTGAAACTTTGCGAAATATATCCTATGTAATTGTTTCAGTTGGGAACGAGCAGAACGTCGTTTCAAACTCGAAAACAATGAAAATTTAAACAGATATATACATATAATTGTAAAAATTACAAAAAAAATAATAAACAATGTAATGCAATATGTTATTTAAGTAAGATCAGATTACCAATTTTATTATCAAGTAAAATTGATCAATGTCAATCCCAGAGCAAACCTAGAGGCATTGAAGATTTGAACAGATATTTACTTGCAATTGTAAATAATTGTGAAACTAAATGACGCTGAAACTTTGCGAAATGAATCCTATGTAATTGTTTCAGTTGGAAACGAGCAGAACGTCGTTTCAAACTCGAAAACAATGGAATGTTAAACAGATATATACATATAATTGTAAAAATTACAAAAAAAATAATAAACAATGTAATGCAATATGTTATTTAAGTAAGATCAGATTACCAATTTTATTATCAAGTAAAATTGATCAATGTCAATCCCAGAGCAAACCTAGAGACATTGAAGATTTGAACAGATATTTACTTGCAATTGTAAATAATTGTGAAACTAAATGACGCTGAAACTTTGCGAAATGAATCCTATGTAATTGTTTCAGTTGGAAACGAGCAGAACGTCGTTTCAAACTCGAAAACAATGAAAATTTAAACAGATATATACATATAATTGTAAAAATTACAAAAAAAATATTAAACAATGTAATGCAATATGTTATTTAAGTAAGATCAGATTACCAATTTTATTATCAAGTAGAATTGATCAATGTCAATCCCAGAGCAAACCTAGAGACATTGAAGATTTGAACAGATATTTACTTGCAATTGTAAATAATTGTGAAACTAAATGACGCTGAAACTTTGCGAAATAAATCCTATGTAATTGTTTCAGTTGGGAACGAGCATAACGTCGTTTCAAACTAGAAAACAATGAAAATTTAAACAGATATATACATATAATTGTAAAAATTACAAAAAAAATATTAAACAATGTAATGCAATATGTTATTTAAGTAAGATCAGATTACCAATTTTATTATCAAGTAGAATTGATCAATGTCAATCCCAGAGCAAACCTAGAGACATTGAAGATTTGAACAGATATTTACTTGCAATTGTAAATAATTGTGAAACTAAATGACGCTGAAACTTTGCGAAATAAATCCTATGTAATTGTTTCAGTTGGGGACGAGCAGAACGTCGTTTCAAACTAGAAAACAATAAAAATTTAAACAGATATATACATATAATTGTAAAAATTACAAACAAAATATTAAACAATGTAATGCAATATGTTATTTAAGTAAGATCAGATTACCAATTTTATTATCAAGTAAAATTCATCAATGTCAATCTCACAGTACACCTAGAGACATTGAAGATTTGAACATATATTTACTTGCAATTGTAAATAATTGTGAAGCTAAATGACGCTGAAACTTTGCGAAATAAATCCTATGTAATTGTTTCAGTTGGGAACGAGCAGAACTTCATTTCAAAGGTTATGTCAGAGCAAACTTGAAAGCAAATTGCAATTGTAAATAATTCTGAAGATACAGCAAACTTTGTGAAGTAATTCCTATGTAATTGTTTCAGAGGAGAAGGAGCAGAACTAATTTTAAAGGTTATGTCAGTGTATACGTAAAAACAATGAAAATTCAAACAGATATTTATGTACATTTAATTGTAAAAGCAAAATGAATAAACACTGTAATAGAATGTGTTATTTAACTAATAATTGACAAAAGTAAAATACATAAACAATGATATACAATGTGTTATTCAATTTAAATCATATTATTACTTTTATTATCAAATAAAATGGGTAATCTGAAGAACTGACATCAGGTATCCCTACTTATCTTTTCATACTTGTTCCCTTTTTTTACAGGTGAATTATTCAGAGTAAGGACAGATTGAGGAAGGTGAGTTTCTTAACCTTTCCCAAAGTCCTCAGAGGTGATTATTGTCGATGAGTTGACTTCCGATTGTGGAGATCCCACAAGAGTACCTGATAAGGTGTGGAGAAGCGTGCAAATTTTACTCAAAGGTTTGTTATTACCCCATCAAAACATTAACATTTGATCCATTGTTTGCCTCATCCCTTAATTTTTCCTTTAATTCCTTCCTTTTTATACGAAAACACGAATCACTGCCTATTAACAAAAGGGTTTCAATAAAGGATTATTATCAGCTACAGAAACCTGATAAATATTACGAGTGAATTCGATGATAGGTTTGTTTCCTTGTCTTAAACCATTGTAGTGTCACAAAAGTTTGTAATATCGTTCTTAAATAATAAATGATTTTTGGATATTGCGGTGTTTCGGCCGATACAAAAACAAGTTTTGTTTCAATAACTATGTAGAAAGAACATTCACTTGGAAAGATTTTTTTGAAATATTACAGATAAGAGCTGTACTGATTCTTCGAAACCTCTGCAAATTTAATCCAAAAAATATCTTTCACATTATAGACGTAAAAAATTATCAACGCATATGGGCAGCAGTGAGCCAGTAAAGTTTTAAAAGAAAATATCGGGCGCGGACCGTAATCATCCAAAAGATTGTTTCGATTGGATATTCAGAAATTACAAATTTTATGAGCAAAAAATGCTCCACATAGAATTCAAAAAAATCTTTTTTATTTTATTCTTCAAAAAATAGATAGCACATACTACAGAAAAGGAATGTGGAATTCTTACCAATATTATCCTCAGTTGGAAGCATTTTTTTGCTGGTCAATAAGAATCAATAAAACATATCTACATACCTCCATTCACCAAGTATTCTATTTGAAAGTGATGAACTAGTTGAGCACCATTTGAAAAACAAGGCTATTCCACATAAAAATGTCGAAAAGTAGATGCGATCATAGACTCAATATCTGAAAACTGCCTTCTGAAAATACAAATTAAAAATATAACAAACAAATAAAGATTGAAAATTTACTTCGAAGGGTATCAAAGTTGTACATTTTACAGTTTCAGTACAGTACAGTTTCAGTTAGAATATGAAATATTTGAAATTCAGTCACAAAAAACTTATAAGTTGGAATTTTTTGTTATTGAAACCTAGTTATCCTAAAAATTCGTTGTAACCGGATTTTTGTACAGAATTAAGTGGAGTTTCACGTACTGAACAGAATGTGGATGTAGGACTGTTTAGTTTAATTTTCAATCTTCATAATTAAGATACAGCAGTAACAACTCAAATAATTTTGAGCAAAACCGAAAGCTCGTTGAACTAGGCAGAAGAGCTTTTTATTCGAAATAAAATTAATTACAATTTGAAATACGTGAGAAAAATTACCGTGTACCGTATTCAGGATTAAATTTTAAGCTAAATACACTGTCCTAAAGATATTCAAATATTTTTAAGAAATGTCTCTTAAACTTTCGAATTGTGATTCTACTTCTAACCTCATTTCAACTTGTCTAGATCTCGTGTTTTCGTGAGATTTGAAAAGGGAAAAATGACTCAATCGGTTGATTCTTATTTTTTATGAACTGGATTTTTTTCATTTGAGCTCCAAATATAACCTAAGAATTTCAAAGTCTCTCATTGTTTTAAAAGTTTTAAAAAAACGGTTGAAATTTGCCTAATACAGATATTTATTTGTGTGAACACAGGGGGTTGAACTAGTATCTTTTTTGAATTGTCTTTTTGTCTTACCTTTGAATTGTTGCCATTAATTGTACAGTTTTATTTTATTTGGCAATTTGGCAATTATTATTATTATTAAAATAGAGTCTCAAGACAAACTCGCGAAAAATAAACGTGAAATATAAAAATAATGAAAACAATTGGCCATTGGCCATTTCAGTTGTCGGAAATTGAAATTCACTGCCGGTATCCCACATCCGATCTCTTCGAATCCATGAAACACCTGACATATTCCTATACAACATATTTGACGGTGAAGGAGATGGTGTGCCGAAAACGAAGTGCATTTTTTCGTACAGTACCCAACGTCCTCAGAACTGGTAGTATAGTTTGTAAATCTCTATTTCTAAAAGCCTGTTTTGTGCAGTAGATGCATCGCCCATGGGCGGAGGTGGTTCCAAAAACGCAGATGGTACTGGAACCCATTTGAGTCGCAGCTTGAACACCTACACTTGTTCTGTTTGGAAGCTGTTTTTTCTCTCGTTTTATGGCAATTTTTACGTGCGATGAGATTTTGGAACCTTGAAGATGTCCAGTAAGCACAATGTTGAAGTAATTTTGAACGAATAACTCAATATAACAGTAGGTTCATTCACTTATAAATTCTAGATTAACCTAAAAGTGGACTGAAGCTCAGTTGAATCTGTATATTTTTGCGGGCTAGTTCCTAAAAACAGCGTGCTATCGTTTCGTCCAATTGTCTGTAAATTTCGAGTTTTGAACCGAAAATGGTCTTAAACGACTAGGTTGGAATCACAGCGACTTCAAAAAGTAATTCTGTTCGAGCTGGAGCTTTAAAATATTCAGGAAAGGTTCGTAGTCCAAAAGACGCGGCTAATTTCTTCAATGGGCATAATCGGTTTTATAGTTTCACAGTTATTATCATTTCATGATCAGAAAATTCAAAACAAGGATAAAAATTTAAACTTACACTCAATGTGACATTTCGATTAAGTTTTTCAGTCATCTTATTGTGATGTACTATTGTGAATTAATAAATAATAATTATTGACTATTTTCATGTGTGATATATGATTATATATCCAAGCTGATTAGCTTGCTTCAACATTCGCTCAGAACATCTTTTTCTTTTGATCTTTATTTTTCTTAAAATTTTGAGAAGTCAATCACATTGAAGTTAACTGTTCACAAAAAGTCTGGAAATGATTTCCGAAATCAAAATCAAATTATTTTTCCATTAACATTTGAATCCTTTCTTTGATATTTACTGAACATGAATTTTTCTGTTACGGCGATTCAAATTTAAAATTAAATTAAAAACTGAAAAACCTTCACTATATATATTAAAAAATTTACACGAGATTAATATTAAAATGAATACTTGTCTACAATGACTTCAACTTTCATTTTATGAAATGGTATACACAATATATACGTATACATAAATTTATCCACTGATCTATAACTAGAATAAAGCCTCAGAAAACTGAAGAAATGATAAAATAATTCACAATATAAGTTTAAACCGTTATTGCATGATTCTTCTCAATCTACAGTTGACTTTAAAAGTTGAAATTACACATAATAAGATTAAAAACTTAATAACATGAAAAGGTTTTTAAAATAAAAATCAAAATTAAATTTCTGTAACACGTGGTCTAACTATGTACAACCGAACAAAATATACACATTCAATCTTCAAATTTCCAAGGTTATAACCAAAGAAACAAAAATAAAAAGATCAGTTGAACTCTAAATCAGCGAAGTATGGTATTATGGTTTTTTGTTTTAATTAATAACAAACATTTGTATCAGGGTCGCTATAAAATTGTTTCAACTCTCTTAAAATAAGAAGTTCACGCTAAGAACTACATAAAAAACTAAATGTGAGTAATCTTTCTTGAGCTAGGAAAAATATTTAAAAAAAATTCATTTTGAGACTGACATTGAATTCCGAATGTATATAAGTTGAAACAATTCTTTAGATAATTCTTTGTAACCACAGGATTAAATTACTTCGATTTACTTTTTTCAAAAATAACCTTGTATTAATTTACTTGGTTAGAGTCGTAAAATTGAATTTAAAATCTACAGACAAAAACAAACTTATTTAACGAACTAAATCCGATTCGAACCTTTTCAAACCTCCCAAACTACGTTCATGACAAAACCAGTTCTCAACTTTACGGCGCATTCCCAAAATTTCGCTCTTCGACCCCCTCTTCTACGTCCCTGGTTTGCACACCCCCTCCGAACCACCCCCTCACCCCGTGACGTCACAAGCGCCACGAGCAAGAGAGAAAACCTGTTGCTGCGTAAAATTATACGAGAATTCAAAAATAATCACGTCCCCTAATATCGTTCTGATTAATAACCATGTGCCCCCCTCGAAATTCTATGTTCTAAAAAATAACGTTGTGTCTTGGAAATTTGAAGGGGCGTGAGTGGGGATAATGCGCGTTTTTATACGGCAAAATGTAGAAATGAGTAACTTTTAATATTGTGATTGTTGTTATCCTTAAATGGTAGAAGATGGACGCACATTGGAGCACCTGAGCGGAAATAGAGAATGGCGTTGATGATGTTGGGGTTGACTGGAATCAATTTCGTTGATGTTCTCGGATTGTCGGTAGAATGGTTGTTTTCAACCTTGGTGTGCGAATAATGGTGATGGCTTTAATGATCATGGTATTATGGTGTCCCTAGTCAACTTTCTTAGGGCATTCCTTCTCTTTGTACAAGAATACAACATATTCCTCAAGAATAAACGAATTTAATATTCCAGAATAATAGCTGGAATTGATTCACCAGCTTTTATTCATAACATCTCTATATATATATATATATATATATATATATATATATTGTTATGGAATAATTTCAATAAATAAATTATAATTATTATTAATTAGCAAAGTTTACTTTTGACTGGGTTAAATTAACTTATCATGGAATTTTACCTTTAAGTTTGAGTATGAATAATTGTTGAATCACCCTTGTATATAAGTGAATGATTTCTGTGTGCGCCAGCTAACTCTTAAGATTATAATTTTGTAATTGAAATAGAAATTTTAATCATTTGATTTGTTTCAATAGGGAGGGTTCAATTTGAATTTTAATAAGTTAATTTTTAATATGTATATTGGATCAAAGTAATTTGCAATATTAATCTCTAACAACTGAAAAATGTAATGAATAATCCTATCTATGTTCTATACTAACCTAACCTTAATTCTAAAAATCGTAACTCTAACGTAAAAAAAAATGTTTTGATTTAAATTGGCAAATTTTACATAAATAAACTTAATTCTACCTTTGGTAAGTTTGGTCATCCATTTTTATCCTTTTAATGTCCTTCCTCTGTTTCAGTATTTTGTTTTGGTTCTTGAAAAATGTTTCTGGAATGTTCAGATTTCTCAGCCCATTTCGTTGATTACTTCTTTTGAATTTTAATTGTTGAATTCTTGATTGATGTTTGGGATTTTTCCATTCATAACTCCGGTAACGTAATTTTTATCACATTTCCATTCACAATAATAATATTAATTTATTTTTTTAGGTTTTGGAACTGGATTATTGAAGAGAAAAATGTTCAATTTTGAGACAAACTGATGTGAATTCTGCTCTCGTATTTTCTAGACTGATTCAATTTTTCCCTGTCTTCGCTATTTATAGTTTTCACGAAAATTTCAAAGCTTTCTAGCTTCTGTCAAAATTATTGAAAAAATTATGCTTTCATTGATTTTACAACATTTACAATACTTCTTGGTTTGATATTACTGCTGAAAATAACCTATTTTTTAAACTACATTTTGATATATGTTTCATGTTAAACAGAAAAGTGAAAGTCTTGCTTTTCATCCGTGAAGTATTTCAAGTGTCAAAATTTACCAATGTTTAACTTCAAATGCTTATAACTTATGAATTATTTAAAATTGCCTATGAAATTGATTAAATTTCTTTAGCTTAAATGCTATTACAATTCTATTGATGCCTAAAAATCTTGAAGGATATTTCTTAAATAAATAATTTTAAAATATCTGACGTAGATACTTTGTTTTCCCTAATTAATTGAATTTTGATTAAATTAGTCCTATTTACATTTCTGGCGAGTTATATTTAATTTAGCCTGTTTTTTGTCAATAATTTCACTGAAGTTTATATGTGATTCATAATAGTAACAAATCTTTTCAACAATTTCTTCATCAATTTCAAAGTAGATATATAAATTCAAATTACTTCTATTTATAACGACGTTGGCAGTTTTTACATTGAATAATTGTGAATTGAAATCTCTCTGTGAATTATATTTATAATCAACAAGATTACTGATTTTTGATCACTGTTCAAAGAATTTTCACTCGACTAGTCGTTATGTACTCCGAGTATGCTTTTTCTTCATAATTTTGGCTTGTGAGTATTTTTATGAATTGAATTATTAATATTTCTGTCATAATGGATATTATTTAATTAATTTTGATCTGGTTACACTCTAACGAGTCAACTTATATACAACGGTGAGTCTTTTCCTAAATATATTTGTGTAGTTATGTATTTTAAGTGTAAATTCACCAAAAAATGTTCAACATATAATTCAAAAAAGGCCTTTTTATTTTTAAAGAATCATTCTCCATAGAAAGAACCCGAAACATTCGGACCCAAAATCTCATCAGTAAGGAGTTATTTGAATGAACAAAAATAATCATTTAAAAATATCTAACAATACCTTCTTTGATACAACACATTTCTGCGAACTTTCGTAGTAATTTTCAATTTATAGAATTTAGTATTGATATTTTATAAAGCTGATTCAATATACTAAGGAGTTATCCCGTCACCTCTTGCAACAAAGACGAATACAAAAAATTATGCGAAAAAAGTTTTAATAATCAATCTTTCTATTTTTCATTTCTCATTCAAATTTCACGCTTCTTTCGTATTTCATTGTGGGATTTATATATTCGAATAAAGTTATTATTATTAATATGTAATCATTTAAAGGGTCTTTCAATTTTTTCATTTTTAAATTGACATTACTCACGCATGACAGCTATTGTTTATTTGTGACAATGACAGTTGTATTTGTCAATGTCTACCCTTTAATCATGGAAAGCTACACATTCCAACAACGTTTACAATCCAAATTTATTATGAAAAATCGCGATCTGCCAATCTAAAATTACGTGCTTTAACCTCAATTTATAATCGTAAGGGTAAAATAACTGTTGAACGTTTAGTGAAGAAGTTTAAAACAAATTTTACACTTCATGATGTAACAGTGTCAGTGAGAAAAAGAAATGCAAGAAGTGAAGAGAATATTGCTGCCGAAAGTGAAAGTGTTCGTGAAGACCAAAATTTATCGATTTCTCGACGTTCACAGGGCATCTCCCGGGCCTGAATTGGTTCGTCTTTGCAGAACATGTTGTTTCGACCGGACGGTGCCACTTGTCATACTGCCAATGGCATAATGACTCTATTGAAAACAAAATTCTGTGATCGTGCCTGTGATTTAACTCTATTGGACTTCTTTCTTTGGGGTTACATAAGGTGTACAGCAACCAACGAGCAAATCTAGATGATTCACAGATCAATATTGAACGAGTAATTGCTAACATACCACCTGATTTGTGTGAGAGAAAATTGGGTTTAATGATTTCATATCTGCCAGCGTTTGCGTGGTAGACATTTAAACGATATTTTGTTTCATAACTAATGGTATCCATTGTACTTTATAATGAAATAGAAATTTCAATAATTTTCAAATAAATAATGTGTTTTATTTATAAAACAAAATGGGGCGCAGTTAATGAAAGACCCTTCGCTTCACTATTCAAAGCTATATAGAATAACGCAACAAATTTTGTACAAATTTAATTATGAATTCATTAATTTTATAACCTTTGCAACTCCTCTGGTGTTCATATATTTTTTTCTTGAAGGATTTACCAGTTTTACCAATATACACTATCGAGCAAACGCTATAAATTGAATGATATTAAATAAGGTTATTCTGATTTTCACAAATTTGTGAAAATGGAAAGTTAATATGGATTTTCATCAAGTGAAGACTGATTAAATTGAATACTATAAGTTGAATTTGAAATATTAAAATGGCTCTAAAATATTGTTTCTATTTAAGTGGACATAGAATTCTCGAGTGTCGGGTGTTTTTTATTAAGATTGATAGAACTGTCAATAGGGATAACTGTGATTTGACAGAAGGTAGAAGCCATGTTGTTTTGACGTTTCTGTTCAGTAAGCATTGACAAATTATCATGGAAAGACTCACGCCTCAACAACGTTCACAAATTGTTGAAATTTATTTTCAAAATCACTGTTCTATTGGCCCAACTTATAGAGCACATTTATGGTTTACATAATCGTCCATCAGAGCAGCTTATTCGTCGAGCTATCGATAGATTTGGGATAACATTTTCTCTACTCGATGCAACAACAACAACAAGACAAAGAACTGTACGTACAGAAGAAAATATCGCTGCTGTAAGTCATAGTGTTAATGATGATCCAGATTTGTTTATTCGTCGACGTTCACAACAAGTTGGACTCTGTGCATCCACCACATGGAAAATTTTGCGTAAAGATCTTGGTTCATACCCATACAAGATCCAACTGGTTCCAGAACTAAAGCCACTTGACCATAATAAACGTCGTTTGTTTGCTGATTTGGCCCTAGAACAGCTTGAAGTTGATCCAATTTTTTATTGTAAAAATGTGTTTAGTGATGAAGCTCATTTCTGGTTGAACTGCTATGTAAACAAGCAAAATTACCATATATGGAGTGGAAACGGTCCTCAATAAGTACTGCAGGTTCCATTGCATCCTGAAAAATGCACTGTATGGTGTGCTTTACACGCTGGAGGAATCATCGGTCCATATTTCTTTAAAAACGATGCTGGAGCTAATGTTACAGTGAATGGTGCTCGTTACAGATCGATGATCAATGATTATTTGTTTCAAAATTTGAATGGTATCGACCCAGAAGTGTTTTGATTCCAACTATTTGGTGCGGATTTTGGGCTGACGGTGTGAGTAGACCTTACTTATTCGAAAATGAGGCTGGTGCAACTGTTACGGTGAATGGATTGCGCTACTGAGCTATGATTAATGATTTTTATGGATGGAATTGGAAGATATGGATGTGGACGACGTTTATTTGTAACAAGACGACAAATTTTTCATTCTAGTCTTTCGTTTTCTTTGAAATGTTTGTTTTAGGTTTCGTCCACACTAAACAACATTGTGTACAAAAAAAAATTCAGGCAATGAAAGTCCGAAATAAAACTATTGAATATGCTGTTATGATAAATCGTTCTCACGTTCAGACAAAAAGCATCGTGCTACAACTTCACAGAAACCGTGAAAGATGAGACCTTTCTTCAGCTAATTATTTCATCGCCAAAGATCCTTGAATTCGGCCGCGCGAACAGCGCAGAATTATTTCCCATGGAATTTGCCAATCGTAACTTTCAATAACGAGTTTATTTGCACTTGTTTTGACTAGAGCAGATTATATGGATAAATGATACAATCTGGAATATCGAATTACTTTAACGAACTGACCCTATACAATGTAACTAACTCATAACGAATTGCAGTGTGCGGTTCGTACTTATTTGATGATTTTCTCGTTTGCTTGCGTAATTGCACCATTTATTCAGGCAAGAGGCGGCTCGAATTCAATAAGTACCGCTGTGTGAATTATTGGGTGAAATGGATTTTCTTACGATTTGAAACGATGAATATTATATAATATATATCTTAATATGAATAAAATTAAATAAAATGAAGTACTGCCTAATACCTTTAGTAAATATCTTACGATATTTTTATATCTTTAATCGGGTGTTTTTTTTAGAGTGATAGAACTTTCGATAGTGATAACTGTGATTTCACAGAAGGTAGAAGCCATGTTGTTTTGACATTTCTGTTCAGTAAGCATTGACAAATTATCATGGAAAGACTCACGCTGCAACAACGTTTACAAATTGTTGAAATTTATTTTCAAAATCAGTCTTCTCTTCGCCAAACTTATAGAGCACTTCGTGAAATTTATGGTTTACATAATCGTCCATCAGAGCAGCTTATTCGTCAAACTATCGATAGATTTCGGACAACATTTTCTCTACTCGATGCAACAATAAGACAAAGAACTGTACGTACAGAAGAAAATATCGCTGCTGTAAGTCATAGTGTTAAAGATGATCCAGATTTGTCTATTCGTCGACGTTCACAACAAGTTGGACTCTGTGCATCCACCACATGGAAAATTTTGCGTAAAGATCTTGTTATTATAGTACGATAACGTTCGCCATTCACCGTTACTGCATTACCTTCTTCGTTTTCGAAGAAAATGCACACCATCCAGTGGCCCGTTGTGAATGCATTACTTTCTGATGAATCATTCGTGAATTTTCTAAGCCCCAAATGCGACAGTTTTACCTATTAACGAAGCCATCGAGATGAAAAAGAGCCTTATTAGTGAAAATGATTTTGTTTGCAAAATCAGCAGGTTACTCAAGGTTCCAATTGGTGCATTCTCTTCGCTGTTCATGGACTACTGGCAGAAGTTGTTGAGTTAGTTGGATTTCATAGGCTGTAAATCTTTAGTGAGAATTCGCTGAAGAGTGTCTGTTGAAATGTCCAATTCTTGTGCCCGATGGCGAATTGACGTCTCTGGCCTTTCTGTCACACTCTCGCAAACTGCCGTGATGTTTTGTTCCGAACGACCTCTACGAGCTCGTATCGTATGTTTCACATCACTAACCGAACCAGTACTTTCGAATTTTTTGATTATTCTCTGCACAGTAGATGAATAAGGCACATTCTTTCGACCGAACATTGGACGCACTTTACGAATAATTAAACATTGACCATTTGGATAATAATTTTTAACAATCAGAACGCTTAGTTCCCGTGTAATGCTCCATGTTTACTCTGTCAACTTTCGATCTGCCACGTCATAATCATGTGACAACATGGCGTGCAATTCAAATCTTGCTCTCTCATAGAAAAACACCCTTCGTTTTAAATATTGAACCGAAAATTCCTCCAATTTCAACAAAAAAACATAATTTCGAATTGGATCAAATGCTTCCACTACTCCCAGTCTCGACGAAAGTAGTATTTAGATTCAAATTACCGTAAGCAGTCATTCTCTTCGACATCCGTGCATTCACGTCATAATCATGTGACATTATGACTGTCAAACATGGCGCGCAATTCAAATCTTGCTCTCTCATAGAAAAACACCCTTTGTTTTAAATATTGAACCGAAAATTCCCCCAATTTCAACAAAAAACTATAATTTCGAATTGGATCAAATGCTTCCATTACTCCCAGTCTCGACGAAAGTAGTATTTATATTCATATTACCGTAAGCAGTCATTCTCTTCGACATCCGTGCATTCACGTCATAATCATGTGACATTATGACTGTCAAACATGGCGCGCAATTCAAATCTTGCTCTTTTATTGAAACACCCTTTGTTTTAAATATTCAACCGAAAATTCCCCCAATTTCCACAAAAAACCATAATTTCGAATTGGATCAAATGCTTCCAAATCCCCCAGTCTCGACGAGAATAGTATTTAGATTAAAATTACCACAAGCAGTCATTCTCGTCGACATCCGTGCTTTCACGTCATAATCATGTGACATTATGACTGTCAAACATGGCGCGCAATTCAAATCTTGCACTTTTATTGAAACACCCTTTGTTTTAAATATTCAACCGAAAATTCCCCCAATTTCCACATAAAATCATAATTTCGAATTGGATCCAATGCTTCCACATCCCCCAGTCTCGACGAGAATAGTATTTAGATTCAAATTACCGCAAGCAGTCATTCTCTTCGACATCCGTGCATTCACGTCATAATCATGTGACATTATGACTGTCAAACATGGCGCGCAATTCAAATCTTGCTCTTTTATTGAAACACCCTTTGTTTTAAATATTCAACCGAAAATTCCCCCAATTTCCACAAAAAACCATAATTTCGAATTGGATCAAATGCTTCCAAATACCCCAGTCTCGACGATAATAGTATTTAGATTCAAATTAGCGTAAGCAGTCATTCTCTTCGACATCCGTGCTTTCACGTCATAATCATGTGACATTATGACTGTCAAACATGGCGTGCAATTCAAATCTTGCTCTTTTATTGAAACACCCTTTGTTCCAAATATTCAACCGAAAATTACCCAAATTTCCACAAAAAAACATAATTTCGAATTGGATCAAATGCTTCCACATCCCCCAGTCTCGACGAGAATAGTATTTAGATTCAAATTAGCGCAAGCAGTCATTCTCTTCGACATCCGTGCATTCACGTCATAATCATGTGACATTATGACTGTCAAACATGGCGCGCAATTCAAATCTTGCTCTTTCATTGAAACACCCTTTGTTTCAAATATTCAACCGAAAATTACCCAAGTTTCCACAAAAAAACATAATTTCGAATTGGATCAAATGCTTCCACATCCCCCAGTCTCTACGAGAATAGTATTTAGATTCAAATTACCGCAAGCAGTCATTCTCTTCGACATCCGTGCTTTCACGTCATAATCATGTGACATTATGACGGTTAAACATGACGCGCAATTCAAATCTTGCTCTTTTATTGAAACACCCTTTGTTTTAAATATTCAACCGAAAATTCCCTCAATTTCCACAAAAAATCATAATTTCGAATTGGATCCAATGCTTCTACATCCCCCAGTCTCGACGAGAATAGTATTTGAATTAAAATGACCGCAAGCAGTCATTCTCTTCGACATCCGTGCATTCACGTCATAATCATGTGACATTATGACTGTCAAACATGGCGCGCAATTCAAATCTTGCTCTTTTATTGAAACACCCTTTGTTTTAAATATTCAACCGAAAATTCCCCCAATTTCCACAAAAAAACATAATTTCGAATTGGATCAAATGCTTCCATATCCCCCAGTCTCGACGAGAATAGTAGTTAGATTCAAATTACCGCAAGCAGTCATTCTCTTCGACATCCGTGCTTTCACGTCATAATCATGTGACATTATGACTGTCAAACATGGCGCGCAATTCAAATCTTGCTCTTTTATTGAAACACCCTTTGCTTCAAATATTCAACCGAAAATTCCCCCAATTTCCACAAAAAAACATAATTTCGAATTGGATCAAATGCTTCCACATCCCCCAGTCTCGACGAGAATAGTATTTAGATTCAAATTACCGCAAGCAGTCATTCTCTTCGACATCCGTGCTTTCACCTTCCTATACATATTTCCGAATAACAAAAGGGGGTGCGACTCATCCCTCCGGAAAAAAACACGCGTGTTTGAATTTCTCACGGTTATAGAAAACGTTAACATCTCTCTCTCTTTTAACCTCGTAAGTGTGTTCCAATTTTTCGTTGAAATCGACCGAGATCTTTTTTCGCAGTTTTTTTAAGCGGTCACCCAACAACTACCACAATTGACTTTACGGTGTCAGTTACCGGATATTTGGCGGAACCGAATAATGGCATATTTACCTTTTCCCCCCTTAATTCCGTTTCGCATGCAAAATGTGAGGATTTATAAGTTAAGTATAAGGTTCGCTAAACCGCATTTCGGGAACTTCTTCGTGATTCTTTTGAAGCTGCACGTTCCCATTCAACGTTGCCCTATATTAATTTACATAATGCACGGAATGGGATGCAGAAAAGACATTTCGGCTCTTTATGTTGGCCTTTTTAGGTCGCTGAATACCTTATAAACATTTTTAGCATGCGAGAAGTGGAACAGCTGCCCTTATGTTGATCATGTAAGATTTATTCGTTCTAAAAGTCCGTATTACGACCTATAAAAATTGATTTCTTGTAGTGGCCGTAACGTATTTTATGGTCTTTGTGGACGCGAAAAATTGAAATTTATATCGGAGAAGTGCGTGTGCCTTTTTTTGCTTCCGAAGATTGCAGGCGATAATTGGAATTATTGTTGTTGTAATTTCATAACAATATGTTTTGTTTTAATATTCATTGAAATTTCCAATCTACTTTTTGCAAATATTACGTAAATGTGATGTGTTGTAAAAAGACATGTATCGGGTTTTTTCTTTAGAGTGATAGAACTTTAAATTGAAATAAAACACATTTAAGATTCTACTATTTTGTAACGTTTCACAGTTTTTTTCAATAAGAGCATAGCATAACTTGAAAACTCTCATCCTAATCAAAATTCAGTGAAAATAGCGAAAATTCTCCTTAGTATAGGTTGGTTTCACAGGGATTTTCATAATATACTCAAAGGTGTAAGTTCGGGTCTTCGATCTTCCTATCTATTTTCCTTCAAAACGAACCTCCATCTATTCTGTAACTATTCTACTATTCTATGTTGGACAACTATCCATTTGAACCCAAATTTGGTTTGAAAAGCTTTATGAATGAGACAGTTTTTCCTAATAATTTTTATGGGGGTTTGAGAGGTGGAATTTAGAGTAAACTTTGACCAAAGATTATCACTTAAGAAAATTTTATAATCATTTTTTCGTAGTTTTCAAGTTATGCTATGTTTTCAGTGAAAAAATTGTGAAACATTTTAAAATAACAGTCTTGAATAACTCTTCAGCGAAAGATAAATTGAACCATACTCAATAGCAACTTTTGCGTTGCAAATTGCCTATCGAATCACCTTGTGAATTTAACTACTGATAACTTGGGCACCCTATATAGAGCGAAAATATTTGAGATTTCTGATTTCAATTTTCAATTCTATATTAGAAATTTCAGCAAGCACACTCAAATGCATACTTCTTCAATTAGTTGTGGAGGAAAAATTCTATTTCATTTCTGCCTAATATTTCCACATTTTCTGTTTTATCATTCGGAAATCACTGAAATGGAAGAACATAATTTACTTACGTGTAAGGGGTGATTTTTTCTGAGTGATAGAACTTCAAATTGAAATAAAACACATTTAAATTTAATATAAAAGATTGAAGCCAAATTATTTTTTATTTGAAAGATAATTTTATGACATTTCAAAAATAATTTCCGGCATATGTCCACCACGACTAGCCCTGAGAAGCTACATTCGACCAGACCAATTTTGGGCCTCTATTTCAAGTAATTCAGGCCTTATTTCATCAATAACACGAGTTATGTTGGCTTCCAAAGCGTCAATTGTTTTTGGTTTATCAGCATAAACCAATGACTTTACATAACCCCAAAGAAAAAAATCCAATGGAGTTATGTCGCATGATCTTGGAGGCCAATTAATTTGACCATTTCTCGAAATAATGTCATCGCCAAATCTTTCTTTCCATAAACCAATTGTTACGGTAGCAGCATGAGGTGTAGCACCATCTTGTCGACACTTCTGGGTCGATATCATTGAAATTTTGAAACAAATAATCATTGATCATCGATCTGTAACGAGCACCATTCACTGTAATCTTAGCTCCAGCATCGTTTTAAAGAAATATGGACCAATGGTGCCTCCAGCGTGTAAAGCACACCATACAGTGCATTTTTCAGGATGCAATGGAACTTGCAGAAATTCTTGAGGATTGTTTTCACTCCATATACGGTAGTTTTGCTTGTTTACATAGCCGTTCAATCAGAAATGAGCTTCGACACTAAACAACACAATTTTACTGTTCAAGGCTCAATCAGCAAACAAAGGACGCTTATTATGGTCAAGTGGTTTTACTTTTTCAACCAGTTGGATCTTGTATGGGTGTAGACCAAGATCTTTACGCAAAATTCCAACTTGTGAACGTCGACGAATAGATAAATCTGGATCATCATTAACACTACGACTTACAGCAGCGACATTTTCTTCTGTAAGTACAGTTCTTTGTCTTGTTGTTGTTGCATCGAGTAGAGAAAATGTTGTCCAAAATCTATCGATAGTTCGACGAATAAGCTGCTCTGATGGACGATTATGTAAACTATAAATTTCACGAAGTGCTCTATAAGTTTGGCGAATAGAACACTGATTTTGAAAATAAATTTCAACAATTTGTAAACGTTGTTGCGGAGTGAGTTTTTCCATGATAATTTGTCAATGCTTACTGAACAGAAATGTCAAAACAACATGGCTTATTCCTTCAGTCAAATCACAGTTATCACTCTGCATTAGCCAATACAATTGTCGAATTTTTATATTTATGTTCGTCTTTTTACCTTGAATGCGTTGTTTCCAAGTGATGCGTTGGTCCAAGTGAATGCCCAGGTATTTTGCTTCTGTTCTGGATGGAATTTGTTTCTCATGTATTTTAACTGGCGGACACATATCTATTTTGTTGATCAATGTAACTTGTACGGATTTTGTTTCGAAGATGGTAAGGCTCCATTTTCGGTACCAGTGTCCCAGTTCATTCAGATATTCTTGAAGTTTTTTGGAAGGTGTTGCTGCATTCTCATGGGAAGTCAATGTCGCTATGTCATGTACGACCGGCCTTCCTGAACCAGGATAGTTTGCGAGACGTTTCTAGGGTTTGTGGATCTCGACGATAAGGCTAGACATTTGGTGCTTGAAGCCAGGATCAATTGAAATACTTCACAAGGGTTTGTGGGTCGTCACGTACATGCCTGATTGACGGTACTCGTACCAGGATCAGTTGAGGCATTACATCTTGAGACTATCTTGGTTCATGGGACTGCGTTCGGGATAAGAAGCCACTTCGGCGAGTGAGTTGCGTCACAAAAAACTCGGGTACTGACACTGAAGAACCAGTAGAGGTTGGATAGTGCTTCGCTGCTACCAGTAATGGTGTAGGTTCTCGACCTAAAGCCGAAACTAGAATCTTGTTGGGTTCAGCTCTTCGGAGCGGTTCTCTCCGTGCGTAATTAATATCACACTTTCTGCCTCTTGCGGCAGACTGCAGAGACTGCTAACTGGTCACTTGGTGCAAGAGCTACGCATGCCAATACACTAAATGGTAGAATTCACTTGTCGCTATGGCGTCTGCAAAAATGACTAGTGTAGTGTTCTGCTTTTCTGTAATGTCGGATGTATAAATCAGTTAAAACAGTGGACCCAATATACTTCCCTGAGGAACCCCTGTTTCAACTTCAATTGTGGTAGATAGTGCATCGCCATATTTTATAGCAAAGTAATGGTTGGATAGGTAGGATTTCAGAATCAGGTAGTAGGGTTGTGAAAGAAGTTTTTTCAATTCAAAGAGTGAGCGACTATACCATACTTTGTCAAAAGCTTGAGATGGCGTTCATTACCCGGTGTATTTGATGTGTTTGGTTGTTGATGGTTTCGTAGAAGTTTGTGTAGATCGATATCCCTCTTCAAACTTTTGAACAGAAGATTCTCAAACAATTTTCCCAAAATTGGTATCAGCCTATAGGATCTTATCTCATGACCACGATCGTTTTCGCACAGTATTATCGCATGTGACCAATTTTTCACCTCCAGTCACCATCCGTTTAAGAAATTTCATCCCGTTTTGCCAATACTTTGCATAGGGAAATTCGATCCGTCATGGTTGTTGGTGTTAATTGGTGTGGCGCCCAAACATCGAACTTCTTTTTGAATCCAGCTTTGCGCAAATGGTTCAAAACTGTTGTATGGTCGACCTTCAGCTCCTGGAAGATGCTACGAGTACAAACATGGCGGTTAACTTCGATTATTTCTATGATTTTATCGGAATATCTGAATGGAATCGATGAACCAAAATGACACGTAATAAGCTGTTACAGTATCGGGACCCCTGACACCATTCAGAATTTAAGCCGCCTGTCTTGCATTTTCGCCATTATCAAAGAAAAACTGTAGAATGTATCCAATTTTCTCTTTGTTGACTTCCATTCTAAACTCTGTAACTTACAACTGAATGGACGAAACAAAAAGCAGCAACAGAATTTTTTTAGCGTGAAATAGTTATTTTGAACATACCCTAAAAAATTAGTTAATTCAAAACAGAACAACCTTCTGATATCATAAGGTAAACTCTGGAACATATTACAGGGCCTATTAGTTTTCCTTTACCGAAAGTTAATGACAGAATTATTATCCACGAGAGGTAATAATTTGCGCCATCCTCTTGTAACAATTACGTGTAATAACCACTAAATTCGGCCTAGGGCTGAATATACTGGCCTTTCCTGAAAACTGTCGAAACCTAGGTAAAATTTAGAAGGCCCTAACGACTCATATTATTTCGTGTATAATGGAAATGCCCTATGTAAAACTTGTAATTCAAATGAAATTTTCGTTCTAGCAAAATTTGCTTTCGGCCCTTCTCGATTTATTGCTTTATCAACTTATTTGCTCAGAAGGGTTGGGAAAGAGTTACTAGGGACCGTAACAGGGCCTCGGGGGTACTACAAATTAATGAATATGTAGAGTAGAGTAACATTTAATTTCCAACGTTTCTATTATATCTGTAATTTTTTTTATTTCACAAATTCGGTGTAAAATAAAGCCGAATTCATTTTCGTAAAGTTTAGACTCTTTAGAATCGTAATTTAATACTAATGATGTTTATAGCATGGTTATATAATACGTTGAAAGTTCAAAGTATTGTACGTCACTAACCACTACTTCTTCCCATCTTTATGGAAATTTAAGGATTTTTGGTCACTATCCATGCATTGATCAATTTTTTGACATAATCGTAATTGGAGAAGTGTTGGTTAGCCAGGCCATGTTGCATCGATCGGAAGAGATGTTAATCGGAAGGAGCAATGCCTGACCGTACAGCGGGTGAAGTGGAGGCGTTTCTAAGTATGCAAAATATTTTTGTAGAGTCTGTCGGCGTATTGCAGCCGTTTTTCTCGCAATGCTCGGTTGTGTAACATACATCTGTATAATAATTCTAAATTCAAACAAGCCCGATAAAGCTTTGTTGATCACTGGGACATAAGTGTAGACATGTGCACTTATTGGTCTCTTCAATGCACTTTAATACCCAACGACTACAAGTATCCATATTCGCTTTGCACACGAACACTAAGGTATTGATCATACACTAGCGCCATCAAGCGCACGACATACCATAGCGAGCCAATTCTAAAGAAGAAATGTATTCCCGATTTTTTTAAGCACAAAAAACTTTCCTAATGTTCAAGTCATATCATAATCTGGACTATTTTCATCAATAGTTGCCGTCAGTAAAGAGAAATTTGAAACAGTAGGTGATTTTTGAAGCTCTGATTCTAAAGATTCATAGTTTTAGGACTCTTAAAATATGGCTTTTTTGAGCTTTTTCGAGTTAGTATCTCTTCTTTCTAAATAAATGAGTAAATAAATAATGCTCATAATAAGCATATTCATATTCAAATGAATTACGTATTATGATCTGACTTGAGCTTGAGGAAAGTTGTTCCTGCGTTCGTAACGTGAAAAAATCGGGCATACATTTCATTACTCGAATTGGCTCGGTAAGGCAATTTTATGACATTTATGTTTTAAAAATAATTTACGGCATATGTCCACCACGACTTGCTCTAAGGAACCGCATTCGACCAGACCAATTTTGGACCACTTTTTCGAGTAATACAGGTCTTATTTCATCAATAACACGAGTTATGTTGGCTTCCAAAGCGCCTATTGTTCCTGGTTTTTCAGCATAAACCAAAGACTTGACATAACCCCAAAGAAAATAATCCAGTGGAGTTATGTCGCTTGATCTTGGAGGTCAATTAATTGGGCCATTTCTCGAAATAATGTTATCGCCAAATCTTTCTCTCAATAAATCAATTGTTACGGTAGCAGCATGAGGTGTAGAACAATCTTGTTGGAACCAAAATACTTCTGGGTCGATACCATTCAAATTTTGAAACAAATAATCATTGATCATCTATCTCTAACGAGCACCATTCACTGTAACATTGGCTCCAGCATCGGTTTTAAGAAATATGGACCTATGATGTCTCTAGCGTGTAAAGCACACCATATAGTGCTTTTTTCAGGATGCAATGGAACCTGCAGAATTTCTTGAAAATTGTTTTCACTCCATATACGGCAATTTTGCTTGCTCACGTAGCCGTTCAACCAGAAATGAGCTTCATCACTAAACACAATTTTATGATAAAAAAGTGGATCAATTTCAAGCATTTCTAGCAAACAGCAAACAAACGACGTTTATTATGGTCAAATGGCTTTAGTTCTTGAACCAGTTGGATCTTGTATGGGTGTAGACCAAGATCTTTACGCAAAATTTTCCATGTATGGATGCACAGAGTTCAAATTGTTGTGAACGTCGACGAATCTGGATCATCATTAACACTATGACTTACAGCAGCGATATTTTCTTCTGTACGTACATTTTTTTGTCTTGTTGTTGTTGTTGCATCGAGTAGAGAACATGAACAATTTGTAAACGTTTTTTCGGCGTGAGTCTTTCCATGATAATTTGTCGATGTTTACCGCACCGAAATGTCAAAACAACATGGCTTCTACCTTCTGTCACAGTTATCCCTACAGAAAGTTTTATTACTCTAAAAAAACACTCGATACCAGAGCAAAGTATACAGTTCGCAACACATTCCCAGATAGGGAAAATGACAGTGTCCTCAGAGCAAAAATATTTCGGCTGGGCTTGTTCAGAAGGACATCAACATGTGACCTCACAGTAAGTGCAGAGTCCACATGAACACCGAGGAACCTGACCGAGTCGACCGCATCAAAGGCACCATTCACTGGTCTCAAAGTCAGTGCCAAATTATGGGTTTTACTCTCGTTCATAGTCAAACTATGCGAAGTAAACCATTCGATGAGTCTCAACCTTGCCACATATGACAACTCAAATAATGTTCGCGTGTCCGAGGCCTCAAATGCCAGTGTTGCGTCATCGACAAACAGTGTGGTCTCTATTTGCGAAATAAAGTCTGGTAAATAAATCATTTATTAAAATTAAGAACAAGAACGGACCCAAAATTGATCCCTGAAACACGCCCACAATTATAGGTCTCATGCTGTAGTATGTGCCATCCGTCCAAAGCCTGGTACCTGTCGCTCAAAAAGGACTCGACCATATTCAGTCCTGTCACGTATTTCTTAAGTTTTATGAGGAATCTTTCATGAGAAACACAGTCAAAAGCTTTTGTCAAGTCAACAGTCTGAAAACTTTGATCAGTGAAGCCGGTGATATTCAACATTATTCTAAAAAGACGTTTGTTAATTTCCGTTCAAGCCACCACTGCAAAATGACTCGTTCGTCAAACCATCTCGCCGCCACCCAAACAAACGTCGTCCCAAAATTCGGGAATCCCACCCCCGACCTTACCCAAACAGGGACCGCAGGCACTTGCAGTTTTTCGAGTTATACATACATATCAATGGCGGCGGCGAATTTGCAGGGTCGACCCACCCGGGACCAGACTTAAGAAAAGGGATTCAAAGGATTCGGGCAAGGGTAAGGATCAACCGGCAACCTGTTACTCGTCCGGGATGTTTCTCTACTTTCATTTCTGGAGCGTCCCGCGGAATTAACTGGATGGATCGGGAGGTTTCCGTTTTGCGATTTATTCGAGCTTGCGGTACAAATAAATACTTTATTCTATGGATCGAGCAAAGCCATTAGAAGTATAAATAAGTTCGTGCTGTTCTTTGTCGATAATTGAAGCCAGGTCATTTTGTATCGATCGGAAGAGATGGTAATCTGGGCTGTACGGCAGGTGGGGTAGGACTTACCATTTGAATGGTTCGAAGTAAGTTTCAGAAAGCTACGCAACAAGTGACCATGCTTTGTCATGCATTGGCAATAACTTTGTCATCTCTGTCGGCATATTGCGAGCATTCTTCTCGCTAGTCTCGGCTCAAACACATCAATTAGCATCGGTAGACCTCCTTTCGTTCGATTGTAGCAACTCATAATATACCACACCCACCTGGTACCACCAAATGCAAATTTCGCCATGAATATTCGGCTTGGCATCTGATGATGAATCATCCATACATTGCCCATCGTTTTGGATTATCGTTATGATCCAGTTTTCATCGCCAGTCATAATTCTATGCAAAAACCCCTCTATTTCACCGTTGTAGCAGTTGTTCACATGTAAAAAAACGGCGTTCGACGTCTCTTGGCATCAGTTCATACGGCAACCAAAGTTCCACCTTTCGGATCATTCCCATTATTTTTAAACAATGGCGAACAGCAGGTTGAGTGACTCCAAGTGTTCTTACGAGCTCCTCTTACGTTTGCGATGGATCCTCATCGAGTCTTGCCTGTAATTCTTCATCTTGAAACTTTGATGCCGCTCTGGGTCGATCTTCGTTTTCCAGATAAAAATTGACACTATTAAATCGTGCAGCCACTTCTGACACGTTCGTCAATAGTCACCATAGTTACTAAAATACGATTACTTTATTCATTTATTCATTGGAATACAAACGAGCGTATGCCCAAAAGCGTATCCACATATTAACCATCATTTCAAACAGAAAGAAATCAACCAGGACTCGGCGTCTTGAAGCAACCTTCACAAAAGATGGCATTTTCAATGTTCGCAATGCACATATTTGGTCCACAGTAAATCCGAATGTGATTAGGACACGCAATTCACAACATCGTTTTTCAATCAATATTTGGTGTGGAATTTACAATAATCGCCTAATTGGACCATATATTCTTCCACATGAGAAGAATGGAGTGACATATCTACAATTTTTAATCGAGCATTTGACAGGGTTATTGAATGATGGAAGCAATATTCCAAGAGGAATGTACTTCCAAAATGATGGAGCTCCGACGCATTTTACCCATTGATTTGGTAGAGGGGGGCCTCATGACTGGTCTGCAAGATCCCCAGATCTTATATGCTTGGATTATTTTCTCTGGGGACAATTAACAAATGAAGTTTACTCTGAAGAAATCATAGACAGGGAGCATCTGATTAATCGTATGAAAGCTGCATGTGAGCAATACAAAATCGAGCGGAAATTTTGAAGCAAGCTGTGGCTCGTTTGATTACAAGAGCTAGAAAATGTTTAGAAGAGAGAGGGGGTATTTTCGAAAACAAGATATAATTTTTTCTCTTATTTATTGTCCATTTTATAATAGTCCAATTAAATGTTCAATGTAAATTCGAGTTTTCGGTTTTAGTTTTGCAAAAAATATTTGATGTTGCCCCTACATTCATGTATTGGATGGAATAAGATGCTGCACAATACCAAAGTCATGAGAATTTCAGTCGATTCAATATAAATAGACGCATTATTCGGAGATTCACAAGTCCCTGTTTACTATAAATTGAAAATTCCTAATATTGGATGGTTCATAAAATGATGATGCGAATTGTGCCATTGATCTAAATAGCCTTGTTTGAAAGAGTATTTATTTTAGATTCTGAAGAGAATTTCGCTGTTTGAAAATTGGATGTACAGGGTGTTTTACAAGATGTGGGATAAAGAATGTAATTTTCTCAGTCCGGACCTGTGCTATCGACAAGTCATTATGGGCAAATATTTGGCATTGGCCTATACTCATTCCCCCAAGTTTTCATGAAGATCCATGCAGGCTTTCAAGAGGTATGCCGATTGAAAGTTTTTGATAAAAGACATAAAACATCCAGTAACTCTTAAACGAATGTAGTTAGGACATAAAATAAAATAGAAAGGCTTTTTACTTGATAGAAGAAATATAACAAAATTTGAATATCAAAACAAATCAAAATATGTTTGTCTTCTACAATTTTAATTTCAAAAAAAGTTTTATTAAAAAAACTTTTAGAATTAAGTTAATGTCTAAAATAAGCACCGCTTACGTTTAACAGACGTATATAATCAAAACTCAATATATAATGTCAAATGGAATAAATAAATCAACAGATATACGAAAGTCATTAAAATTAATAAATAAATATTTAAAGGAGACAAAATTTTGTTTCTGGCCTTACCTTTGAAAACACCAATTGCCTTTTAAAAACATGAACACACCTTAAGGACTTCTCAAAGAATATAATTTATTTGAAATATTTAATATATTTAAATATTCGAATAAGTTAATTCAGAAATCTCTCAAAACATGCACTATATCTTCAAAAAACAAATATAATTCTAAGTAATCCCTTCTTCGGTCCTAGATAGTATTCCAAATATCAAAATCAAAAAACTAACCTATATCACAATACAACACGTGCAAAGAAATGAATGTTTCGAAACCAGATCAACTTTATAATTCAAGATTGGTCTATGTTCTAACAAAATCAAAGAACAGTGTAAGTTATTTTAAGGCTATTTAAATTCATTGACATTCCAATACAACACGTGCAAAGAAATGAATGTTTCGAAACCAGATCAACTTTATAATTCAAGATTGGTCTATGTTCTAACAAAATCAAAGAACAGTGTAAGTTATTTTAAGGCTATTTAAATTCATTGACATTCCATAATGAGATTTATTGAAGCCAAAATATAATTATATATTATATATAGAATAAAATAGAAAGGGTTTTTACTTGATAGAAAAAATATAACAAAATTTGAATATCAAAACAAATTAAAATATGTTTGTCTTCTACAATTTTAATTTCAAAAAATTTTCTCTTATTTATTACCAATTTGTTTCAGTTCCACACATGTCTATAAGATACATTTTATGTTTTCATTATTAAGTCCATTTTATCGGTTAAATTTAGTTTTGCAAAAAATATTTGATGTTGCCCCCTACATTCATGTATTGGATGGAATAAGATGCAGCACAATTCCTAAGTCATGTTACTGAGAATTTTAATCGAATAGAAGCATTATCGGAGATTCACAGGTCCATGTTTACTATTAATTGAAAATTCCTAATATTCAATGGTTCATAAAATGCTGATGCCAAGTGTGCCATTGATCCTAATAGGCTTGTTTGAAAGAGTATTTATTGTAGATTTTGAAGAGAATTTCACTTTTCGAAATGGGAATGTACAGGGTGTTTTACAAGATGTGGGATAAAGAATGTAATTTTCTCAGTCCGGACCTGCGTTATGTACAAGTCATTATGGGCAAATATTTGGCATTGGCCTATAGTCATTCCCTCAAGTTTTCATGAAGATCCATGCAGGCTTTCAAGAGGTATGCCGATTGAAAGTTTTTGATATAATACATAAAACATCTAATAACTCTTAAAGGAATATAATTAGGACATAATTCGAGCACTGATTCAGACTCATCAAAATGTCCTGCATCTGCCCTGTACAATGATTCGTGAAACACCCTGTATATCTGATTCCGTACATTCAACATATGCTAATCATCTTAAGGAATTCAGGCATAATTTCAACGATAACTATGAAATTATCCACGTTGAAAGCAAAAGTTCTAGATTAACACTTTTAGAATTTCTTGAAATCAACAGGTACAATGCCCATAAAATCCTTCTGAACGAAAAAACAGTTGTTGACAAGTCTCCATTACTGAATATCTTTCCCTAATGGCATTTTTTAGCGGCAAACTCCAATAAATCTTGAGTTTTTATGACTTGTTCTTCCATTATTTTGTCACGTACCTAACAATGTACTTAAACTCGGTTACACTGAACTCCATCAGCCAGTAGAACGTAGATACCTGAAGAAGCCACATCGTGGCGAAACAATTGTTGTATTTACAAACACTTTTGTGGAAATGAAATCCTGTCTCCTATGTATTTTTTAATTAAAATGAGTTTCCACCAAGTAAAGACCGAATCAAACTTTTATTTGAATCATGCACAGATTCGAAAGGTCCTAATTCAATCCATCTACAAAGTCATTCAAAAATATACAAATATCGCGATTTCTTGTTTGTATAAAACGCAATTAAATCCCAAACCCGAAATACTCAGCACGTGCCCGCGTTTCGTCCTACATCAGATGGGTCCACACTTCCGTCATCGACTAACCCTTGTCCTGACCTCCCCCAACAAGGTTGAGGATGAAATGTTTCTGACTCATTTTTGCGGTGGTAACTTTCTTTCAACTTTCCTGTTCGCCGACAAAAACAACTCCCGTGAGTCCTAGACGAGTTTTTGTGATGAGTTATTGGGATAAATGTTGTAAGTTACTTTCTTTTCCATTAAATCTGTCATGATTGTTTTCCATTTAGATGGAGGTTTATCGATGGAAATTCTTCGTAATTATTTGGAAGATTTTCTATTAGGAGTACAAATAAGTTTCCGCCGTTTTCTAACACAAATTAAATATTTATTATAGAAGAACGGTTTTAAACGATGTGAGACTGCTTGCTGAGTGACTTCTAATGTTGGAGCAAGTTCTTTTTGTGTTTGAGATGAATCTTCCTCCAATAATTCCTCCAATTCTGCATCCTCGTAAATTTTTGGCCTTCCACTGCGATATTTGTCTTCTACGTCGAAATCACCGTTTTTAAACTTTTGGAACCACACTCTACACGTTCTCTCACTCAAAGCACCCTCACCATATGCTTCTACGAGCAATTGATGCGCATCAGCAGCAGATTTCTTTAAATTAAAGAAGTAAACTAATATTTCCCGCAAATGACGCTTACTTGACTCAAATTTTGACATTTTCAACTTGTTGTTCTTGAATGTCCAAACTATTTTTTAAGCCGGTTATCATCTGCGAAAGCTAACCGAAACTTCGTGCCGTTACGTCACAAACAATCGGAAATACTGCTCGGTTCGAAAATTATTTCACAAGAGTGAGTCAAGTTTGCCTTTCTGCATGAACTGAATGAACCCATTTCAACATAAATCTATATGTTATGCTATGCGAGGCGAATATAGGTACGTTGCAGGTTTCTTAATGAGGCATATTACAGAGTAGTTTCGAGAATTCGAATTGACCAAATCGGGCTACTTTTTGTTCGAAATGTTTAGACGGATATTAGTTGAAATATCCCGACCTATGGAAATATGTATTAAAATAGCTCATACTCTTGATTAGATAGATATATACTCTTGATTAGATGGATATATACGGTTAAGATCTGCTTAACAGGTATATTCAAAAAAAATTTTTTTTCTCCAAATCGAAATCACGGAATGACTGTGTCTGACTTG
This sequence comes from Megalocaria dilatata, assembly GCA_034642435.1. Classification (NCBI taxonomy): domain Eukaryota; kingdom Metazoa; phylum Arthropoda; class Insecta; order Coleoptera; family Coccinellidae; genus Megalocaria; species Megalocaria dilatata. The sequence goes on along the minus strand of CM067855.1, from coordinate 6,512,401 downwards.
AGCATGAGGTAAGATATCTTAATTCGAAACTTGGAATAAAATCGAATATATTTGAGCTAATTATCAGTATCACTGCTTGACAGAATCTTACTTGAAGATGAATAAAATTTTCCGCCTTCGTTACGTTACAAACTATCAGAAATAATGCTCTGTTCGAAAATTATTTCACAAGATTGAGTCAAGTATGCGTTTCTGCATGAACTGAATGAAACCATTTCTACATAAATATATATGTTATGCTGTGCAGGTTGAAAATTGGTATTTTATCTACAATAAAACGGCGGAAACTTATTTGTACTCCTAATAGTTAAATGTGTTGGTGATCTAATCGATTGTTGTTGCGTACTCATTCATTGATATCTATGGTTGGTTCTCATGTCATAGGCAATCGTCTGATATCTTTCAAAATTTTTCGAAGTCGTGAATGAAAAAAATTGATCCCAAATTCCGATCCTGCAATATTCAATTCATCAAATTGATCAGTTGAATGACACATTGTCAATGACTTTTTTTACATTTATTTCAAATCTACGCAATTCCATAGACTTTACAGAAAATGATAGACAATTATCTTCATGCCTTGATATGGAGGAGAACATTTAAGTGTCCTGTGCTTAGGCACTAGAAGGCTCTGTTAGTTTCTGGTTCTATTATTGTGAAAAAAGACAGATTTTTAGGTCCATCTCATTTTCTTTAGAATACAACAAATATTTCAATAAACCAGGCGCCTAAGTTATCTCTGGTATGTTCTAATTATCTATCGTTATAAAGTTTTTCAAGATTCTACTATTTTGTGACGTTTCACAATATTTTCACTAAACACATAGCATAACTTCAAAACTATCATCTTAATCAAAATTCAGTGTATGCCCTTGGGAAAAGTCAATAATTCTCATAAAACTAGGGTGGTTTCCTGGAGATTTTTATAGAATAGTTACTTATTATAGGGTGGTTAAGGAAAAAATTATTATATAATAAAATTTTTTTCAGCCATAATTTTGGTCGAAGTTAATTCTAAATTCCACCCCGTGAAACCCCATGGAAATTATGTGCAAAAACTGCTTCATTTGTAAAGCTTTTCATAGACGTATAAGACATTCAATTTAATCTTCATTTATGCTACTATTATATGCTGGAAAATCGTCCATTTAAAACCAAATTTGGAAAATGAAATTTGTGATGTACTGGAAGACATATATCTGAACCAACGGCTCCAAATTAGTCACAGAATGGATGAAGGTTCATTTTGAAGAAAAATGGATAGGCAGATTCGGACCGATCAGATGGCCTGCTCGAAGTCCCGACATTACACCTCTAGACTTCTTCCTTTGGAGGTTTTTAAAGATATGGTGTAGACTACCCCATACTTTCGTAGTTTCACGTTCATTCTCCAATGAAAATGAAGATTTGACAGAATATATCGGGTGTTTTTTTAAGAGTGACAGAACTATTCGATGCAACAACAACAAGAAGACAAAGAACTGTACGTACAGAAGAAAATATCGCTGCAGTAAGTCATAGTGTTAATGATGATCCAGATTTGTCTATTCGTTGACGTTCACAACAAGTTGTAGACTCTGTGCATCCACCACATGGAAAATTTTGCGCATAGATCTTGGTCTACACCCATACAAGAGCCAACAGGTTCAAGAACTAAAACCACTTGACCATAATAAGCCTCGTTTTTTTGCTGATTGGGCCCTAGAATAGCTTGAGGTTGATCCACTTTTTTATCGTAAAATTGTGTTTAGTGATGAAGCTCATTTCTGGTTGATCGGCTATATAAACAAGCAAAGTTGCCGTATATGGAGTGAAAACAATCCTCAAGAAGTTCTGCAGGTTCCATTGCATCCTGAAAAATGCACTGTATTGTGTGCATTACACGCTGGAGGCATCATCGGTCCATATTCCTTTAAAAACGATGCAGCTTATGTTGCAGTGAATGGTGCTCGTTACAGATCGATGATCAATGATTATTTGTATCAAAATTTGAATGGTATCGACCCAGAAGTGTTTTGGTTCCAACAAGATGGTGCTACACCTCATGCTGCTACCGTAAGAATTGATTTATTGAAAGAAAGATTTGGCGATAACATTATTTGGTCCAATTAATTGGCCTCCAAGATCATGCAACATAACTCCACTGGATTATTTTCTTTAGGGTTATGTCAAATCATTGGTTTATGCTGATTAACGAGAAACAATAGACGCTTCGGAAGCCAACATGACTCGTGTCGAAATAAGGCCTGAATTACTAGAAGAAGTTGTCCAAAATTGCTCTGGTCGAATGCGGTTCCTCAGACCTAGTCGTGGTGAAAATTATTTTCAAAACATAAATGTCATAAAATGATCTTTCAAATAAAAAAAAACTTTTTTTCAATTTTAATTAAATTGTGTTTTACTTCAATTTATCACTCTAAAAAAAAAACACTCGATAGATAACGCGCTAGACAAGGAAGCGCGTGAGGCATGCCTCGGAACGTTTTAAGATAGAGGAAGTGAGACGAATATAGAAGAATCGTGAGATTGAGCATTAATATTATGGAAATTTGGCTTCAATTTTAATTTAAATGTGTTTTATTTCAACTTAAATTTCTATCACTCTAAAAAAACACCCGATATCTTATCTACTATTATTCCGAACTCTGTTCAGTCCAGTATAAGCCGAGCATCAGTCAACAAAATTTTATTGCGATTGAGAATAAATCAATAAAATGTGCTTTCTATACTAAACGAAAGTTGGATCTTGAACTTGCTCTGGAAATTCTATAGTTTCCTAAGGAATCCCATAAATAGACGGAAACAAACTACCGTCTACAAGCACCCTAGATATCAAACCAGCAGTGGCAAAAAATAAAATACCGCATTTTACCAGCGTAAAGGGCCAAAACGCCGGTAACTCCCTCAGGCGGAAAAATCCGCGGGAAATATTCCGCGAAAATTTATTAATGATAACGGCGCACAGCTGGCTCGGATCGCGTATGGCGGGATAAAAGTGAAAGTATGGGGGGAAAGGGGACTAGTCCAACGACTCGTACTCCAGCATCAATGAAAACTTTGCCGGCGCTGAATGAAACTCGAAAAGGACCAACTGAAGCGGTGCATGGGCGTATCAGTTTATTTTTTGAATTATTGCTGTTATTGGAAGTTGATGTTTGTGCTTCTTGTACACATATAATGATTTTTTTCTCGCCAATCAATAATTTACATGCTTTGACTAAAGTACCAAACAGTATTAAACCCTCTATACATTCTTCGATGCTATAGGTATAAAATATTTTTATTGGTATTTCTTTGACCTATATTGAAGAGAATGCACCACATTTTATCAAATTTTCATGATTTATTCACTGGAATGTTATACTCGTTTCGATCATAACATCATCGTCAAATGTACAAGATTATAGAACGCATTGAGATATACAGGTATGGAAAAGACAGTCGGAAACATAGGAAATGTTAATCTATAAGCAACGTCGCTTCCAGTGGAGCAGTGGAAGAATCAAAACATCAGCGCTATGCGATGACGATAAACAAGACTGAAGAAGTAGACTGGTGGGGGATGCTTCGATCGAAAGGACCCGCAGTCTGCGAATCATTCGCACCTCAAACGTGACATTCGTTCGTCCATATCGCTTGAAAATAAAGTAAATCCAAATGATCAGTGTGGAAGAAAAAATCCAGATCATAAAATGGCACTTTGGTTGTCAATCAATCCAAGAGACAACACATTCATTTATTGTTGTTGTTGCCTTTGAAGATAGGCCGATTCCTTCAAGTTCAAGATTGTCGTATTTATCCTCAACCGACTTCCACGTTTGAAGTGCGAATGATTCTGTTTACTGAACTAAAAGCAGTGCAGAGCCTCGTTTCGATCGGAGTTTCACCCCCACCAGCAACTACCATTGATAGAGAACATTCGTTTATTCGTCATCGTATCGCACTGAGATTTTGATTCTTCCACTGCTCCACTGGAACCCACGTTGCTCATAGATTAACATTGAATTTCCTTTGTTTCCCACTGTCCTTTCTATACTTGTATACACAAAACTTCAATTATCGGATCAAGTCTGTTGATCACGGAGTACTTCTAAAATTTATCTAGTTCTATGTTGCCAAAGTGATGATCATTGATTTAGTCACTGTGTCAAACTATGACAGAATAACCTCTGTTGATCAACGATCAATTATAAACTTAAACTAAACTAGAACCGCTGCTAAAACACACATCAAGTTGATTTGTCGATTTTGGTGAATGAAGTTCACCTTCGTTAAAATAATTGAAGTGAAGTGTATTGTTTATTGTTTACTTTTTTCAAGTGATATAATTGTAAGATGCTTTTCAAAATTAGTTCATCGTCACCATAAAAAGATGATTTATTGTTTTATTGTTTATTGTTTACAGCTTCATCATATTAAAAAATATCCGACCTTTAGTCTTTAGTCAGATGCAACTGTGAATCTAATTTTTCTGTAGATGTTAAAATTTAATGAAATTTGAATATCAAAACAGATTTAATCTGTTAGTCTTCTACAATTTTAATTTCAAGAAAATTTTCATTCAAAAAACTTTTAGAATTAAATTAATGTCTACCATAAGCACCGCTTATATTTAATAGACGTATATAATCACTACTCAATATATAATGTCAAATGGAATAAATAAACCAACAGATATAAAAAAGTCATTGAAATTAATAAATATTTAAGGGAGACAAAATTTTGTTGCTGATCTTACCATTAAGAACACTAATTGCCTTCTAAAATATAAACTCAACTTGAGGACCTCTCAAAAAATATAATTTATTTGAAATATGAGATTGAGATTTCTGAAGTAACTTGTTTGAATATTTAAATATATTAAATATTTCAAATAAATTATATTTTTTGAGAGGTCTTTAAGTTGTGTTCATGTTTAAAAAGGCAATTGGTGTTCTTAATGGTAAGATAAGAAACAAAATTTTGTCTCCTTTAAATATTTATTTATTCATTTTAATGACTTTTTTATATCTTTTGGTTTATTTATTCCATTTGACATTATATATTGAGTTTTGATTATATACGTCTTTTAAATATAAGCGGTGTTTATTGTAGACATTAATTTAATTCTAAAAGTTTTTTGAACGAAAATTTTTTTGAAATTAAAATTGTAGAAGACTAACAGATTAAATCTGTTTTGATATTCAAATTTTGTTATCGTAAAGTATTGGTTCGCCTTACTAGAGTGGATAAAAACATATTTGAAGCGCATAAAAACATATTTGGACCAATTTCGTAAAAAATAGCTCAAATATTTCCAAAAACTAACATAATATCAGCTTTCACACCCTCATATAACATTTCGGTGCTTATTTAAGACATTAATTTAATTCTAAAAGTTTTTTGAAATTAAAATTGTAGAAGACAAACATATTTTAATTTGTTTTGATATTCAAATTTTGTTATATTTCTTCTATCAACTAAAAAGCCTTTTTCTATTTTAAAATTTAATGAATAAATATTCATAATATTCAAGTATTTAATATTGTTGGATCTAAGAAATTTAATTCAAAATTATTTTTTTTAAATAATGTTTCGAGACTATATTATTTTCTAGGTTTTCCATGAAAATCTCTGACAAAAGGAGACTTAGAAGTGACGCCATCGATAATCCAAATTTTTAAATGATAAATATAGATTTGAATTTAGTATAATACTATGTGAGGTGAGTTTCAAATAAGTTTTGGAGTTCTGAAGCTATGGAGTGTTTTTTTTAGGGTGATAGAACTTTAAATTGGAATAAAACATATTTAAATTAAGATTGAAGCCAATTTGAAAGATAATTTTATAACATTTATGTTTTAAAAATAGTTTCCGGCATTTGTCCACCACGACTAGCTTTGAGGAACCGCATTCGACCAGATCGATTTTGGACCACTTTACGAGTAATTCAGGCCTTATTTCATCAATAACACGAGTAATGTTGGTTTCCAAAGCGTCTATTGTTTCTGGTTTATCAGCATAACCCTAAAGAAAATAATCCAGTGGAGTTATGACGCATGATCTTGGCCTTAAAGATCATGCGTCATTTGACCATTTCTCGAAATAATGTTATCGCCAAATCTTTCTTTCAATAAAGCAATTATTACGATAGCAGCATGAGGTGTAGCACCATCTTGTTGGAACCAAAACACTTCTGGGTCGATACCGTTCAAATTTTGAAACAAATAATCATTGATCATCGATCTGTAACGAGCACTTCTCACTGTAATATTAGCTCCAGCATCGTTTTTAAAGAAATATGGACCGATTGTGCCTCCAGTGCTCTATAAGTTTGGCGAATAGAACACTGATTTTGAAAATAAATTTCAACAATTTGTAAACGTTGTTGCGGTGTGAGTCTTTCCATGTTAATTTGTTAATGCTTACTGAACAGAAATATCAAAACAACATGGCTTCTACCTTCTTCACTTATCCCTATCGAAAGTTCTATCACTCTAAAGAACACCGGATATAAGTGTGCGGATGTTAAATTCTTATAAAAGGTTTTTTATTAGAGGCATACATTCATTTGTTAGAATTGTTAATACATGAAACTACTGGTCTGATCGGATTCCGTTCTTTTGCTTAATTGATAAAAACATTGAAATTAGTGATTTGCAATCTAGAATATTTAGTTTCATCAAAATTAATTAAAATGCGAGACGCTACTTGAGAGAGAAGTTTTTAAATTCTGAATTATATCTGGAAACTTAACTACAATATAGATTGAAAATTATATATTAAAATATCAAAACACTATTACATTCTATATAATCAATATAAAATAATTATCAGTGTCTAGGAAAAACTTTCTGAATCGTTATAAAAATGAACGTTACTCACATCAAAAACTTTGCGCTTCAATTGCCTCCTGTGAGGATTGAACTCACGACCCCTGGTTTACAAGACCAGTGCTCTGCCACTGAGCTAAAGAGGCTTGATGTATGTGTGAGTGAGAATATTATAATATAACGTGGAAAATTTAATCTTATTATACTGACTGGTTCTCCCTTAGTTCTGCATCATTATATATTGGCAAGAGAATATATTAGACAATGCTTCAGACGTAAAATTTTTTGCCGAAATCAGAAAAGAAAAAAATTTTCAAAAAAAATCACTCTGATCATTTTAATGGAATGAAATAAGGAATTACTTTGTTTTCTATCACTTTTTTATTATAACTGATATACAGTGACTCGAGTTTCGTAGTGTTTACTACATTTTCAAACTGAACTAACAAATTAGATCTCAACTATTATATATGGGGATTGTAGGCTTCGGCAGAGCTTCGAAAAACTTGGAAAACCCCTCTCTTCGAAGCTCTGCCGAAGCCTACAATCCCCATATATAATAGTTGAGATCTAATTTGTTAGTTCAGTTTGAAAATGTAGTAAACACTACGAAACTCGAGTCACTGTATATCAGTTATAATAAAAAAGTGATAGAAAACAAAGTAATTCCTTATTTCATTCCTGATTCTAGATTACAACACTGCTTCCAAAGTAGGAGACATTAACCATTTGTCTACCTGAGCTATTAGGCTTTATCGGTTTCTTTTTGTGTGAGTCTTCGTGTCTATATTGGGAATTTTAACAATAAATTTGAACTGTTTGGGATTTCTGTTATACTTTGGAAAATATTCGAAAAATAAAATTGCTAATGAAAATAACTTATTGATTGATTCTGCTCATTTTTGGACATAGGTGATATATCCAGATTTCGAATATTCAGAATCTGAGGCTTAAAATATGTCAGTCATATAAAAACCATTTGTCAGAAGTGGGATTCGAACCCACGCCCACAGAGTGGACTGCGACCTGAACGCAGCGCCTTAGACCGCTCGGCCATCCTGACATTTGTTAATAATTGGCATTTCCGAAAATCTCACGTAGATAAATTAAGAAATTTACAAGACTTCTGATTTTAGGCGTATTTGAGTTTAAGAATTTTTATTCAATATTCGGTCATCAACACTATGTGTACTAAGATTTGTTGTCCATATATCCTCCTGTACATTGTTAACATTTTCAACAGCATCCTGTTGAACTCCAAATTCCCCACAGCTTGGAAGTGTGCTCTTGTTACACCTATCCCAAAGAACAAAAAACCTATGGAATTATCTGATCTTAGGGCCTCCGAGTCCTACCCCCCTTGGCTACGTGCCAGGCAGATCACTTAAGTCAATGTTTGAATTGATAAGAGAATTTCAGCATTGGAAAGCAGAATAACATAATATCGTCTTCCGCGACGAATCGGTATTCTGTCTAGACATCCACGTTAGATGTAGAAACTTAAGACTGGGCTTAAGTTTAGCAGCATGTACGAAGGACTAAAATTAATGGAGTTTGAGGTTAACATGCCAACAATTGAACATCAAATACACCTAGTATATAATTCATAATTTAATCCTCATCCAGTGATGCCAGAAAGTGAAAGAAGGGATACTATTAAATGAATTTTACAAAATAGCTATTTAACATATGGGCGGGCCTCCGAGCCCCAGCCCCCCTTGGCTACGTGCCAGGCAGATCACTTAAGTCAATGTTTGAATTGATAAGAGAATTTCAGCATTGGAAAGCAGAATAGCATAATATCGTCTTCCGCGACGAATCGGTATTCTGTCTAGACATCCACGTTAGATGTAGAAACTTAAGACTGGGCTTAAGTTTAGCAGCATGTAGGAAGGACTAAAATTAATGGAGTTTGAGGTTAACATGCCAACAGTTGGACATCAAATACACCTAGTATATAATTCATAATTTAATCCTCATCCAGTGATGCCAGGAAGTGAAAGAAGGGATACTATTAAATGAATTTTACAAAATAGCTATTCAATATATGGGCGGGCCTCCTAGCCCCAGCCCCCCTTGGCTACGTGCCAGGCAGATCACTTAAGTCAAGGTTTGAATTGATAAGAGAATTTCAGCATTGGGAAGCAGAATAGCATAATATCGTCTTCCGCGACGAATCGGTATTCTGTCTAGACATGCACGTTAGATGTAGAAACTTAAGACTGGGCTTAAGTTTAGCAGCATGTACGAAGGACTAAAATTAATGGAGTTTGAGGTTAACATGCCAACAATTGAACATCAAATACACCTAGTATATAATTCATAATTTAATCCTCATCCAGTGATGCCAGAAAGTGAAAGAAGGGATACTATTAAATGAATTTTACAAAATAGCTATTTAATATATGGGCGGGCCTCCGAGCCCCAGCCCCCCTTGGCTACGTGCCAGGCAGATCACTTAAGTCAAGGTTTGAATTGATAAGAGAATTTCAGCATTGGGAAGCAGAATAGCATAATATCGTCTTCCGCGACGAATCGGTATTCTGTCTAGACATGCACGTTAGATGTAGAAACTTAAGACTGGGCTTAAGTTTAGCAGCATGTACGAAGGACTAAAATTAATGGAGTTTGAGGTTAACATGCTAACAATTTGACATCAAACAGACCTAGTATATAATTCATAATTTAATCAGAAACATGACAAAAACTAAACATTACTGAGATTTCTATTGACCTACATTCCAAACATACACAGTGTATATGAATACTTGCGAAAAAATTTAGGGGGGCCCCCTAAAGATGGCGCCCAAAAAACAGTTTTTAATCTTTTTCTTAAAATAAAAAAAACTGACAATAATTGTAACTCACTCAACGTTAATCAGAACTGGTCAGATGTTATAACAAAATGACAACCGCTCACTTGATCAATTCTAGTTCGGAAATAATTCCAGCCCCACCACTCACGCTATCATGTTGATAAATTATTTTTTTTCTTAAAAACCTTGAATTGTAGCAAAAAATTACAAGGGACCTTATTTGTTGAGAATGGATTGAGGTATCCAAAATTAATTTTTTTATTGTGAAATAGAAATATGGAAAGAAGTTTCTTGCGAAAGAAGATTTAGGGGTAGCTTTTTTTACTCCTTTCAATCAAAGACACCACTAAAAATTTTTTTGAGTACTTTCTTCCCCGCATAAAATGTCTGGTTAATTTTATTCTTTTAAATTTTTTGGTTTTTAAGAAAAAAATTAAAAACTGTTTTTCGGCTGTAACTAAGCAGGGGGACTCAAAAAATAAAGTTTATTTGAAAGACCCACCCTATTTTTTGACAAGGAATCACCTTCTAAATTTTTTCGCAACTATTCATATACCCTGTATGTGTAATTTTTGCACGGCGTGCTTATAATGGTATTCATTATTAGATTGATGGGGGTGTTTCAGAAACTATGCGTGAATTAGTTGAATTTGCTTTAGTCTCTGTGTAATGTCTAGTTGATGAAGTCTTCAAATAATTCCTATTTAAACTCTATGGGGTAAAACAGTTGAATGCGATGGTGGCACATCATGAGTTAGATAATTTAGTGTTCTCGGATGAGAACAAACGAAACAAAAAATTGTGTTTACTGAAGTGATCGTTCTTGTCTTCATTTCCGAGCATATCAAAATCAAAAGCCGGGGGCTTCGGTGATCGTTTGACCAGCAATCACAAGAAATTGACGTTCTCCACTGGTTTTCATACCAGAAGGATTAAACGTTAATTCTCCAATCTATAAACAGTTAAGTTCGGAAGGTTCCTTGAAGCATTGGGCAAGTAAATAATTCAATTCAGAACACTAGGTGTTCCAGCAGGACTCTGCTCCCAGAGAGCAACACCCCGTCCAATGGCTTCAAAACAATACTCTAGCCTTCATTTCACCAAGACAATAACCTCTATGTTCCCCAGACTCAAACTCCATATATTTCTGCGTTTGGAGGTATTTGGAGAGCATCCAAGCGTTAGTATAGGCCGAAGTATCGCATCTTGCATTATCCTACTGAAAACGCCACCTCTCTGGATATAAAGCATGTGCCATTTCAAGGAGAAAATCGTTTGGAATCCCACTATACTTTTCACTATAAATGGTACCATCAACTATACAGAGAATCGTATTACCACGCTGAGATAATGCTCCCCAAACCATTATTTTGGTTGGAAATTTGAACGGTAACAGGTTGTTTTGATAGGATTTTTAAGTAATTTCCACCACTTTCATAAGATATAAAGGCATTATTAAAATTATCTTCTTGAAAACGTTGAAAAAATTCTATCCTTCGTTCCTTTTATGTAGATGTTATTATAGGGTTTTTTTGGTTTCCCTGATATATAGCCTTGTCTTTTCAGTTACATATAGACGGTTTTTGGATATATTCTTATATTTCGTTGACTTTCAAAGCGTTTAAATTGTTTCCTTTAATCTTCCTGAAACTGGTCAATGCCTCATATCACTTTTCTAGTTGCGACATTATTTCATTAATTGTATACATGTTAACAATCAATAATATTTAACAAGTAGTATTGCGATGCAACTTTGGCCATAGCCGACTATCTGCACAACCTATTTTATACATTACGTTTGTCTTAGAATGTTAAAAAAAAGAAGCATAGAAAATTATGAAAAATAATAAATTCCGGATACTTTTTAGCTCCTTCTCTTAGGTGAGTATTGTAATAAATATATAATCGTCCTCTGCAACACAAGACAGAAAAATTTTCAGTTGAAAATTATGAAAAAAGAATAATCGGAGTTACTGATTTTAATATCAGTGGCTCATCCACCATTTATTCTGATTAAAATCCTTAATGATAAATCATGTTGTCCAATATTGTATTTGCCTCGCCTGTTCGTTCTCCCTTTTCTGCGCCAATGGTGAGGGATTCCGACCCGTAACAACGCGGGAAGGTTTCAGATTTAGGTCCCATCTACTTCATCTGCTCTTAGTGTATTTATTTATCCTAGTTGTCAAGAATTCTTGACCTTTCTCAACTTCAGCGTCAGGTTAGTCCAATCTCTTACGCTACCATTCTTATTTCTTCGAGATTTTGATCGAACGAGAGTGAAATGTAAACAGAATCTAACTCCTATTTTTTCTGGCAATTCTGTCTGTATATACCTTTGCATATAGCAAGTGATCTTACTTTAAGGGTTCATTTAAGATTTTGAAGTAATCGATTTTAAGTTTTGTTGTTAACAGAATGATGTTCGTTATCATTGTCAAACAGAATTAATTCTCCTATCCCAAGTATAATTATTGTTTTATTTAGATTACAAATCATGAAGACAAGTGGTGGATGCGCTATTCAAATTAATGAGGTTTCAATTTGTTTATTTTAAAATTTTTTAAAATTGAAATAACTTTCTGTCGTCAAATTTCGTTATTTTACATACTAGAGAGAGTGATTTTACTGCTCTATAGTCATTGCAGTCTCTATTCAATATCAAATCAATTTGGCAGTTTATTTCACATCATATTTACTGTTATATGTTTGAGAATCTATAAGCGATATGACTATAAGAATAATAGACATGTTTTAGGTATTTTTCTTCACATTAAAAAAAATAAATATCAATGGAAGAAAAACCTCCTTTTGATCTTATTCCTATGATTTCTCCTTCAAAATTTGTTATTTATGATTATTGAAAAACTATCAACTTAATATTCCCACAGGAAGTAGAATTTTTTGCATATATATTAGATAGACCAACCATCATTTAAAGCCTGTCCAATAAACTAAACCGCAGGTTTTAGTCCATGAAATAAATACATTAATACGGACACTGACATTTCACACGCATTCCAATAAGATTCAACTATGACTCATTATCGATACTCTTATGAGGTTACGTGAGAATAGCCTTGACTCATTGCCCGTATCTCCAAAAGAAAAATTTGAAATAAAATCTTACCTCGTCATTTTGCAACTCCAATAAGAAATTTGGTCCAATGCTTAAATTTGGTAAGTGTTGCCAACTGTTGAAAAAAATCACATCCTGTAGGCATTTCTTCTGACCATTATAAATGAAAAGTAAGGCATTGAACCTTCTAATTAAAAGCAAATCAGTGGCGTCTTGTCCTATGAGGCAGGTGAGGCAGTGCCTCACCAAATAAATTGAGGAAATTATACGTATTAATCGAATATTTTATTAATCCATTTCATCCTCAATTTCACATCATACGGTACGGCTCTGGGTCTATTTATTTCCACAAGAATGTTTATACTACTACAACAATTGTTTCACCACGATGTGGCTTCTTCAGGTATTACATTGTACTGTCTGATGGTATTCAGTGTAACCGAGTTTAAATACATTTTTAGGTACGTGACCAAATAATGCAAGCACAAGTCATAAAAACTCTAGTTGTTTATTGGAGTTTGCCGCCAAAAATGCCATTAAGGAAAGATATTCAGTAATGGAAACTTATCAACATCTGTTTGTTCGTTAAAGGGATTTTACGGGCATTATACCTGTTGGTTTCAAGAAATTCTAAAAGTGTTAATCTAGAACTTTTGCCTTCAACCTGAATAATTTCATAATTGTTGTTGAAATTATGCCTGAATTCCTTAAGATGATTAGCATATGTCGAATGTACAGAATTGGATATATAACCCCTTCGGTGTTCTTGGACACGTTTCTTGAATGATCTACCAATCTGGCCAATAGGGCAATCTTTGCAAGTCAACTTGTAGACTCCGGATTTATTTTCTTTATTTGTTCGATCTTTATTGTTTTTTATGTAGGTACTAAGGTTATTAATTGTCTTAAAAGCCGCGTTATAATTGAAACAACTTTTGAAATATTTAGCAATATTTTCAGATAATCCATTGACATAAGATAACGAAAAATATTTCTGTGTATTGTCCTCTTTTATGATTGGGTATACGAGATTTAATGCCATTCTGTTTTGTTTATTGGATACCATTTTGTCGATAAGAAAGTGATTGTAACCGTTGTTTGAGGCTTTTTGTTTAATAATATTTAATTCTTTCAAAAAGTTTTCTGAATTCAAAGGTACATTCAATAGTCTATGAATATTATTAAACAAATAGCGTCAAACAACGGTTACAATACCCTTCTCATAGACAAAATGGTATCCAATAAACAAAAGAAAATGGCATTAGATCTCGTGTACCCAATCATAAAAGAGGACAATACACAGAAATATTTTTCGTTATCTTATGTCAATAGATTATCTGAAAATATTGCTAAATATTTCAAAAGTTGTTTCAATTATAACGCGGCTTTTAAGACAATTAATAACCTTAGTACCTACATAAAAAACAATAAAGATCGAACAAATAGAGAAAATAAATCCGGAGTATACAAGTTGACTTGCAAAGATTGCCCTTTGGTATACATTGGCCAGACTGGTAGATCATTCAAGAAACGTGTCCAAGAACACCAAAAATTATTTGGTCACGTACTTAACAATGTATTTAAACGCGGTTACACTGAATACCATCAGACAGTACAATGTAATACCTGAAGAAGTCACATCGTGGTGAAACAATTGTTGTAGTAGTACAAACATTTTTGTGGAAATAAATTACTGTCTCATATACATTTTTTTAATTAAAACGAGTTTCCACCAAGTAAAGACCGAATCAATGAAATATATATTGATTTAACGGCATAGTGATCATAATATCATCTTTATCAGCCTTAAGGCCTAATAACTCACTGTGATCAGGCAAAAATGTTTAGTTTCCATTAGATATCAAATGGGTATTTTTGGTTTTTCTAACAAAGTGATGATTACCAGTAGCTTGTTAAGATAATTTGTGGACATGTTAATGAATTGTGTTCTCTTTTAGACGATGTCCAATTGATTCGTCCGAGAATTCAAATAAAAGTCTTATTCCAGACTCTCGTAGAAAACATTCATCTCTGTTTATAGTGAAAGCGGAAGCAAGACATCCTGAGGCGTACTCTTAATCTTCATCCTGCAAATCCTCCTTTATTCATAAATACCAAAAAAGCTATCAAGCTTATATTCCCAAAGGAAATACAATTTTTTTCAGTTTCATCAGATGGACCCGCCCAGTCATTCAAACCCTATCCGATAAACGAAACCAGGTCTCAGTTCATCAACTGAACACGTAACTATAATTGAACAATAAAGTTTCACACGCATTTGAATAATAAAATTTAACCATGACTCATTATCGTTACTCTCTGCTCCATCCGAAGACACCTAGAAGGAGTTTGCGTGAGAATGACCTTGACTCATTGAGCAGCATTTCAAGAATCTCCAGCGGAAATCATTTTACTTTCAGTTGCCGGACTTGGCTGGCTATTGCTCCGGAAATACCTTGTTCACCGTGCCAGAATTTCTGCCGAAATTATCATTTATCATACTCGATCTGCCGATTTGGGAAGATTGCCCTGGAATGAAGATGGAATAATCCGGCCTTCCGATTGTTATCTATTGATTAGCCGGCTGGATATGAGAGCGAAAATATTCCAGAAATGAAGCGATTACGCCAGATCTTCTGATAACTCAAACGTTGGGGTCGTTGTACATATAACATATTGGGAAAACCTTTTATCCAGTAAAAAATCCCCCTTTAGTATATTATTTTATATACAGGGTGTTTCACGAATGATTGTACAGGCTTTCAAGGCAGATGCAGGACATTTTGGTGAGTCTGAAGCAGTGCTCGAAATATGCCCTAACTATATTAGTTTAAGAGATACAGGATGTTTTATGTATTTTATCAAAAACTTACAATCGGCATAACTCTTGAACGCCTGCATGGACCCTCATGAAAATTTGAGGGAATGAGTAAAGGCTAATGCCTAATATTTGCACTTAATCGCTTGTCGATAGCGCAGGTCCAGACTGCGAAAATTATATTATTCATCCCACATCTTGTAAAACACCCTATACATCGAATTTTCGAAAAGTGAAATTCTCCTCAGAATCTACAATTTCAAACAAGCTCATTTGAAATAATGGCAAACTTCGTATCAATATTTGATGATCTATTGAATATCTGGAATTTTCGATTCATAGACACACGCATACAAAACGAAATACTTTTCGACATCTTATTTACACTTGCGCAAATAAATTCTTTTATACCCCTTCCCTCATCAATTTTCGTATGTCATTTGTTCTCGAAAATTTCCCTACTGATGCATCAGATTGCGCAGTTGGCGCAGCTTTGCAGCAGTTTGGCGTATCAGGGTGGAAACCTCTTGCATTTTTTTCAAAAAAATCAAATTCAGCTCAAAAGGTTTACAGTACTTATGACCGTGAACTTTTAGGTGTGCATTTGGCAGTCAAGCAGTTCAAAGACTTACTTCAAGGTAGAGATTTTAGTGTATATACTGATCATAAACCTCTAACTTTTTGCTTTTCGTCAGAAGAATGAAAAAGCTAATTCTAGGCAACTGCGACAGCTCCAATATATTTCAGAGTTTACTACTAATATACAACACATCAGTGGCAACAATAACATCGTTGCAGATGCGTTGTCTCGAATTGATAGTATTGAAGCAATTGATTTCAAAAAAATCGCAGATGCACAAAATAGTGACACCGAATTTTCGGAATTGAAAAGGAGTGATACTGTTTTGCAGTTCAAACAACACCAACTTCATTCTGGAATAGTTCTATGGTGTAACACTTCAACAGAACGTATTAGGTCTTACATTACATTTATATAAATTATAAATAAAAGAGGTCCAAGGAGAGACCCCTGAGGTTTCACAGAAAGATGATGAAAAATATCCGTTCACGGCAACAATTTGAGATCTATTATTGAGATATGAAGATAACCAACGTAGCAAGTCTCCATACACATCTATCTCAGACAACTTTTTCATCAATATGTTATGATCAACTTTATCGAAGGCCTTCGGTATACACATAATAAAACTACATCTGACTGTCCATTGCTTCAGGAATATACTCTGAATAAAGGACCAGATTGGACACAGTAGATGTTGTTCAGGAATAATACTGAATTCATGATCCCATCATGAACGAAAAACTCGAGGATTCTGCTTAAAATACTTAATTTGCTTATGGGACTCATGATAATTTAGTTCATAAACTCCTGAACTATTAGCCGGTTCATCTTTAACATTAAAAAATAGGTTGGAAATTCTATATGAAGGTGTGAAAGCTATTTTAATGTTAGCTGTTGAAATTATTGGAGCATAAAATTGGTCCAATTGAAAATATTAGGAGTACAAATAAGTTTCCACCGTTTTATTGTAGATGGCGCGGCACGGAGTTTCGGTTAGCTTTCGCAGATGATAACCGGCTTAAAAAATAGTTTGGACATTCAAGAACAACATAACCTATTAATATCATTGATTTTATAACTTTTATAAATTTAAAATGTCAACATATGAGCCAAGTAAGCGCCATTTGCGGGAAATATTAGTTTACTTCTTTAATTTAAAGAAATCTGCTGCTGAGGCGCATCAATTGCTCGTAGAAGCATATGGTGAGGGTGCTTTGAGTGAGAGAACTTGTCGAGAGTGGTTTCAAAAGTTTAAAAACGGTGATTTCGACGTAGAAGACAAAGATCGCAGTGGAAGGCCAAAAATTTACGAGGATGCAGAATTGGAGGAATTATTGGAGGAAGATTCATCCCAAACACAAAAATAACCTGCTCTAACATTAGAAGTCACTCAGCAAGCAATCTTACATCGTTTAAATTTAATTTGTATCAAAAAACGGCGGAAACTTATTTGTACTCCCAATAATATATGGCAAATATTGAAAAACTCGAATTTGGGTTCTCTATGAGTTGAAAGTAATTAATTAAACTCAACGCATTAATATTTATAATATCTAGAATTGAATGAAATCAAAGGTTTTTCAAAACTGTTGGTCCATCATTATTGAAAAATTAGGTTCTTTCGAAACAGCTGCGTATTGACTGTTAGCTTATTCAACAGATTACTCGTTATTACACCTGAAAGAAGTCTCAATTTCTCCCTTCCGTAGATGAGGTTAAAAAAAATCCTATTTGGCTCTTTTCATAATTCATTCCAGTGACCCTGGATCTAAACCAATGAGGCACTACCATTAGAAAAATCCCATGCTTCTCCGAACCTCTTTGCGTGACGTACGAGCGTCCATTTCCAAAGAAGACCAATCTTCGAACGTTCACTTTCTTAGAAAACCCCCAAATTCGGGATTTTCAGGTTCGTTGACCCCGAAATAAAAATTTGCAAACTACCCGCCCAGATAACAACTTGACGTCTAGACTGACCAAGAGCATTAATCGAAGTGAAGACGAGCAGGATGCATAATGCACATGCAATTCCGAAAATAAATCAGCGGGGCTCGTCTAGCGGCGTGCCATAATCTCCGGCCGGTATCATTGGATTCCACCTGCACTAACAATGAAATTAATGGGTCGTTCCAATTATTTAATCCACCGGGTGCGTGAGGAATTCGCCTCATTTCCGCCGCGTTGGGTGATGTACAGCTTCGCATGAGTTCGCCAAGAACTGAGCCAACGAAAAATTGTAGGAGGTCGAGGCTACGTTGTGGTTTGGACGTGGCTGAGAACCTTGATGGAAGAAGTTCGTTATTTATTGATTAACAATGGGATACGTGTACTCAAGTAGAGATAATTCCAGATATTGTTTCAAGGTCGAACCAAGAAGTAGCACATGTTTGATTTTGCCGAAAAAGTCGGATGAATTGGCGAATCACGCTCAGTATGTGAGTTCGCGGTGAAACATCGTGAAGGTGGGCCATATAGAGATGAATAACAACACATAATATTCATCATATGTAGCTTCTTCAAGAAATAATTCACAGATTTGTTAGTTTCAAGGGAAATGGACCGTTGAACAAGCGGCCAAAGCTTCTTACTATTTCTGATATTTGAACTCGCAAAACTGTTGAATAATTTAATCACGTCTCACAGTGTTGCTTATGTTTCACACTGATTTCCTAATGTCTTAACTGGACCACTTTTTGCCTCACATGTAGTAGTGTTCTTCTTCTTTGATCCCTACCTGGCGATAGGGTAGGTTTTCCGCCTGAGCCCGTACGCTTTTCCACGCTTTACGGTCCATGGCTGTGGCCTTTGCGTCTTGGATGTTAATGCTTTCTTAAGTCCTCCTCAACTTGCCTCGCCCATGTCTCTCTGGGAGCCGACCACTGCACCCGCCATGTTTCTGGCGGGTGCATCTTGTATGGTATTCGTTCTATGTCCATTCTGCAAACGTGTCCGAACCATCTCAGTCTCTTCTGCTGGATCAGAGCCTCTATGGTTGGTTGGTGGTCGTATCTATCCCGTTTGAAGTTGTTTCCAAGAAGGTCTCGGATGGAAACTGCGAGAATGTGCCGAAGGAATCTTATTCGATTCAGACTCCGCTGAGCTGGACGACCGCTTGAGATCCATCTGAAGTCATAGAATTGATCTTGTCGAAGGTGGATTTGAAATCGATGAACACTAGGACTGTTAGCTTTCGACATCTGATTCTTACTTCCAGCAGTTGACGTAGAGAGAATACTTAGTCAGTGCAGCCTCGGTGTGGGCGGAATCCAGCCTATTACTCTCGGCTGGTTTGTTCGCGGTGTTTCTGCACGTGAATTCTACCAGTTAATCTATTGGCATGTGAACGTAGCTCTTTCACCAAGTGACTAGTTAGCAGTCTCCACAGTTTGCTCCAAGAGGCAGAATGTGTAATAAGGGTTACGCCTTATCATTGCGTGTGGTGAGAATCCCTCCGAAGAGTTGAACCAACGGCTTCCAGTTTGGGCTTCAGTTCTAAAACCTACAACCGTCTGACTGGTAGCAGCAAAGCGCTATCCAACCTATTATGCTCTGCATGGTCAGTAGCATGGTCGAGTTGTTTGGGACTTAACTCACACGCTGGAAGAGCTTCTCATCTATTCATCCGAACGCAGTCCCATGAACTAAGATAATCTCAAGATTTTGGTACGAGCACCGTCAATCTGGCCTGTCATCAATTGATTCTGACGTCAAACACCAACGGACTAGCCGTTTTGTCGAGATCCACAAACCCAGAAACGTCTCACAATCGATCCAGGTTCAGGACGAGGCCGCTCGAACCGTCAAGTCAATATCCCGAACATGAGTGCCTGCGAACAGATAAACAGAACCTCTTTTGTCCAGCATGCGGACTGTTAACCACTGTCCCCTCGAGTCCAACACAAATTGGGTGGCCAGGTAGTTATAAGTACTACCCGTTGGGAATCCACCCTCCCGAGGTAACGCAGTATGCTACTTAACGCACTCGACCATTGGACAGAAAAATCGGGTGGTTTACTGAAATAGGGTAGGGTACGCTAGTTTTAAGGTAGAAACCCTGTGCTGCGACGGACACCCTTGCCACCGAGTTGATCAACGCGGCTCAACCCTCCATTCCACCCCATTCGGTCGATCTTCCACCACACAGGTCCACTTGCTGGCGCTAATGGCATTACGTTAGGCATCAAGACTTAACCCTCCATTTCACCGGGATGAAAATAGGGTCCTAGTAAAGACAAAAGCCCCCAACGCGACAAGCCTTAATGGCATGGGGGGCGACGGCGTTTCTGCAGTCGTGATTGTATGATCTTCATGAACACCTTGCCGGTAACAGTTAGAAGGCTGATCGTACCTTAGTTCTTGTAAATATCTCTGTACCTTGTCGTAGCCGGTTACTTGTCATGACTGAATTCCTAGTTTCATTATATGAAATGGAGTCATGGATAGAGTCATGATGCCTAAAGCAGAGACTTCCATTCCAACTTTCTTACTTTGTTTCTTTCTTGCATTCCATGCCATCATGTTGTCCCTATCCTTTCAACAAGGCTTGGAATCGTAAGGGATAGTTGTGGCTCTGGGGTGTAATGGAGTAATGCTATCCTGCGATCGATTAGAGCTTTGTAATCCATACACGGACGGAGACCGCTGGAAGATCCGCTGGAGGAAAAAGGGAGATTACGACGTTTCGACTAGGGTGGGATCTTGGAAGAGTCGCTCTGCTCGGCCCCATTCCTGGATCCTTAAGTTACTTATCCGAAATGGAAAAATGGAGACTACGACGTTTCGACCTGGGTGGGGTCCGAAAAGACACCCCCTCTGCTCGCCCCCACCTTCAGCCCCATTTTTAGTTCCTTAATCCGTCCCTCTACGATGCTTCGGAGCCTGGCTTTTAGCAGTCGAACAGCTATAGCGTTCCGTTGATGTGGGGGATCTCTGCTGGAAAGCTGTTATTTGTGTTGTTTCGATGCTTCGATCTTTCACAACACTCTGCTCATGCAGCTGAGTGCTGGGGTCGACACGGCGATCCCTTTGGGAGAGGGAGTGATCCGTGTTGGTTCCTCCTCAGTTGTACTGGCGCAGATTCTCTATTATCTTTCTTCAAACATATTTTCTTTCTCTTTCAGCTTATCGGGGGTCTGCTGGAGTATCAAAACTTGAGCAGAAACCCGGGACAGAGTTGAAGACAATGGTATTCCAACGTTGGCTAAGAGGTCAGCTCACATGCCGACGTGTACAATTCTGAGTATGACCGGCTGTAGCGTAAATCTGCGGATTTTTCTGTCCAATGGTCGAGTGCGTTATGTAGCATACTGCGTTATCTCGGGAGTGTGAAGACCCCCGGGAAGTATTCGTACGAACTGACCACACAATCGGTATTGGACTCGAGAGGCCAGTGGTTGAAAGTTCGCATACTAGACTATAAGGGTATTCTCATGATAAAACTAGTTTGTCATTTACCCTTAGGGGTGTTCTAAATGCTTGTTCTGAAGTCATTCAGCTACCTAAAATTATCTCTCTTAATTCGTCTTTACCTCTCATTAGTACATTTTGATGAGGTGATAAACCTGTGTTCGAACCCTCTCACAATATAAGGTAACGATCGTGATTATTAGGGTGACGATAAACCTATAACCGAATACTTTACACAAAGAGCTGTAAAAATATCATCTTATTTACTGACATTTGAATAGATTAGGAATTCAAAAAGCAATATGCAGTAATTTGACAAGAAAGGGCGAATAGCACTGATGTAAAATAGGACGCTTCTTTGACATTCCGTTTCTGTGTTCTGTCAGTCGAAAATCACATAAACTTTAGGAATTGTTCTCCTCTGAACAAACATAAAAACGCATGAAAATGAGAAATACCTTATTGAAAAAAGGAATCTATATCCTAATTGCATCGCTTTTTACTTCCCTGTATAATCAGGATTTCTGTGACCAACTTTTTCTGCACATTTACGAATAGTTTTTCTTGCGTATTTTTAGTAATATTTATTAACTTGACACTTAACATTATCAGTACATTTTCTTTTTCAGATAATGCTTATAAGAGTAAATAACAAAAATTAACTCTAACTCAACTTCTTGATTGTTTCGGTTTCTACTTGACGCAAATTCATCGTATATGATTTGAAGTAAAACACTTTATTTCCGCTTATATTTATTGTTCACAACAATTGTTTTGTCAATTACATATTGACTTCATCGGGTGAGTATGTAACTAACTATTTCTACAAACTCTTTCTCCTCAAATACAAGTTTGACTAACAAAATACGCGATAGAATGGAGATTTTCTAGGAAATTTTCAGGAGTTATTAAAAAAAGTTTAATAAAGGAGATCGGTTCACATCTGTTTGGTCGTTCAGCAAAATATTCTTTTTATGTTTTGAATGAAATATTAAGATTTTAATTTTTCAAAATCTATCTGTTCAGATTTTTGTCCTAAGTACCTTATCATTGCGTGTGGTGAGAATCCCTCCGAAGAGTTGAACCAACGGCTTCCAGTTTGGGCTTCAGTTCTAAAACCTACAACCGTCTGACTGGTAGCAGCAAAGCGCTATCCAACCTATTATGCTCTGCATGGTCAGTAGCATGGTCGAGTTGTTTGGGACTTAACTCACACGCTGGAAGAGCTTCTCATCTATTCATCCGAACGCAGTCCCATGAACTAAGATAATCTCAAGATTTTGGTACGAGCACCGTCAATCTGGCCTGTCATCAATTGATTCTGACGTCAAACACCAACGGACTAGCCGTTTTGTCGAGATCCACAAACCCAGAAACGTCTCACAATCGATCCAGGTTCAGGACGAGGCCGCTCGAACCGTCAAGTCAATATCCCGAACATGAGTGCCTGCGAACAGATAAACAGAACCTCTTTTGTCCAGCATGCGGACTGTTAACCACTGTCCCCTCGAGTCCAACACAAATTGGGTGGCCAGGTAGTTATAAGTACTACCCGTTGGGAATCCACCCTCCCGAGGTAACGCAGTATGCTACTTAACGCACTCGACCATTGGACAGAAAAATCGGGTGGTTTACTGAAATAGGGTAGGGTACGCTAGTTTTAAGGTAGAAACCCTGTGCTGCGACGGACACCCTTGCCACCGAGTTGATCAACGCGGCTCAACCCTCCATTCCACCCCATTCGGTCGATCTTCCACCACACAGGTCCACTTGCTGGCGCTAATGGCATTACGTTAGGCATCAAGACTTAACCCTCCATTTCACCGGGATGAAAATAGGGTCCTAGTAAAGACAAAAGCCCCCAACGCGACAAGCCTTAATGGCATGGGGGCGACGGCGTTTCTGCAGTCGTGATTGTATGATCTTCATGAACATCTTGCCGGTAACAGTTAGAAGGCTGATCCTACCTTAGTTCTTGTAAATATCTCTGTACCTTGTCGTGATCGGGTTGCTTGTCATGACTGAAATCCTAGTTTCATTATATGAAATGGAGTCATGGGATAGAGTCATGATGCCTAAAGCAGAGACTTCCATTCCAAATTCCTTACTTTGTTTCTTTCTTGCATTCCATGCCATCATGTTGTCCCTATCCTTTCAACAAGGTTTGGAATCGTAAGGGATAGTTGTGGCAATGGGGTGTAACGGAGTAATGCTATCCTGCGATCAATTAGAGCTTTGTTAACCATACACGGACGGAGACCGCTGGAAGATCCGCTGGAGGAAAAAGGGATATTACGACGTTTCGACCTGGGTTGGACCTCGGAAGACTCACTCTGCTCGCCCCCAACTTCGGCCTCATCTTTGGATCTTAAGCTTCCACTTCGGGGTCCAGAATGGTCCGCTGGAGGAAAAAGGAAGACTACGACGTTTCGACTGGGGTGGAATCTTGGAATAGTCGCTCTGCTTGCCCCCAAGTTCGGCCCCATTCCTGGATCCTAAAGCAACTTATCCGCTGTGGGGTCGGAAATGGAAAAACGGAGACTACTACGTTTCGACCTGGGTAGGGTCCGAAAAGACACCCCCTCTGCCCCCCCTTCGGCCCCATATTTAGTTCCTTAAGCCGTCCCTCTACGATGCTTCGGAGCCTCGCTTTTAGCAGTCGAACAGCTACAGCCTTCCGTTGATGTGGGGGATCTCTGCTGGAAAGCTGTTATTTGTGTTGTTTCGATGCTTCGATCTTTCACAACACTCTGCTCATGCAGCTGAGTGCTGGGGTCGACACGGCGATCCCTTTGGGAGAGGGAGTGATCCGTGCTGGTTCCTCGTCAGTTGTACTGGCGCAGATTCTCTATAATCTTTCTTCAAACATATTTTCTTTCTCTTTCAGCTAATCGGGGGCTGCTGGAGTATCAAAACTTGAGCAGAAACCCAGGACAGAGTTGAAGACAATGGTATTCCAACGTTGGCTAAGAGGTCAGCTCACATGCCGACGTGTACAATTCTGAGTATGACCGGCTGTAGCGTAAATCTGCGGATTTTTCTGTCCAATGGTCGAGTGCGTTATGTAGCATACTGCGTTATCTCGGGAGTGTGGAGACCCCCGGGGAGTATTCGTACGAACTGACCACACAATCGGTATTGGACTCGAGAGGCCAGTGGTTGAAAGTTCGCATACTAGACTATAAGGGTATTCTCATGATAAAACTAGTTTGTCATTTACCCTTAGGGGTGTTCTAAATGCTTCATAAAGTTCTGAAGTCATTCAGCTACCTAAAATTATCTCTCTTAATTCGTCTTTACCTCTCATTAGTACATTTTGATGAGGTGATAAACCTGTGTTCGAACCCTCTCACAATATAAGGTAACGATCGTGATTATTAGGGTGACGATAAACCTATAACCGAATACTTTACACAAAGAGCTGTAAAAATATCATCTTATTTACTGACATTTGAATAGATTAGGAATTCAAAAAGCAATATGCAGTAATTTGACAAGAAAGGGCGAATAGCACTGATGTAAAATAGGACGCTTCTTTGACATTCCGTTTCTGTGTTCTGTCAGTCGAAAATCACATAAACTTTAGGAATTGTTCTCCTCTGAACAAACATAAAAACGCATGAAAATGAGAAATACCTTATTGAAAAAAGGAATCTATATCCTAATTGCATCGCTTTTTACTTCCCTGTATAATCAGGATTTCTGTGACCAACTTTTTCTGCACATTTACGAATAGTTTTTCTTGCGTATTTTTAGTAATATTTATTAACTTGACACTTAACATTATCAGTACATTTTCTTTTTCAGATAATGCTTATAAGAGTAAATAACAAAAATTAACTCTAACTCAACTTCTTGATTGTTTCGGTTTCTACTTGACGCAAATTCATCGTATATGATTTGAAGTAAAACACTTTATTTCCGCTTATATTTATTGTTCACAACAATTGTTTTGTCAATTACATATTGACTTCATCGGGTGAGTATGTAACTAACTATTTCTACAAACTCTTTCTCCTCAAATACAAGTTTGACTAACAAAATACGCGATAGAATGGAGATTTTCTAGGAAATTTTCAGGAGTTATTAAAAAAAGTTTAATAAAGGAGATCGGTTCACATCTGTTTGGTCGTTCAGCAAAATATTCTTTTTATGTTTTGAATGAAATATTAAGATTTTGATTTTTCAAAATCTATCTGTTCAGATTTTTGTCCTATGTACGGTAACCAAATGAACTTTTCATTTTTCATTCTGATTTGTGGGTAAACTAATGACATAGATTGCTTTAGTTTGATTTAATTCAATAGTTTGTCAATGATTGATAAGTTATACCCATTATTTACTAGTTTCATTATAATTAATTATATTTCAAAATTCTCCTGTGACATAGGTACATTAACTAGACTATATAACATACTATCGTATGCTGCTAATTTATGGCACAATGGGTGATTTAAAGAAGAATGTATTGTTTAGTCTGTGTGTTGGTTTACGGTAAATCGAAAAATTATGTCTATTGTTAATTTCAGTTATTTTCAAGCCTAAAGAATTTATGCTTTTATTTTGTTCTTCTTCGTGAGTAAATTTTATCGTAGGGTATACCTGGTTCATAATTTCTAAGAAAAACGAAAGTTGTCTAGACGTACCGACAAATAGACAAATAATAGATATGAAAATCAAAACAGATTTAATCTGTTGTCTTCTACAATTTTAATTTCAAAAAATTCTTTGAAGAGACTTTAAGAATTAAATTAATGTCTTTATAAGCACTGCTCATATTTAATAGACGTCAAAATTCATCATACAATATCAAACGGAATTAAGAAAAACCAACGAATACAA
The DNA here is from genome assembly GCA_034642435.1 of Megalocaria dilatata. Lineage (NCBI taxonomy): Eukaryota > Metazoa > Arthropoda > Insecta > Coleoptera > Coccinellidae > Megalocaria > Megalocaria dilatata. Next base: position 6,486,045 of record CM067855.1, on the reverse strand, counting down.
ACTGTAAATTAAAATTAAAATATAAATAAGCAAATATTTTTTGTTTCGTTCCAGGCATGCGTAATGAACTCTTCAGACAAACTTTACGAAGCCCTGTTTGTTACAAAATAATACAAAATGTATTGTTTTCTGATCCCATATGAATGAAAAATAACTCTTTCTCAAGAATATAAAACATAATTTCAAGAACTTCTCAAAAACTAATTTATTTGAAATATTCAATATATTTAAATAAATTACTTCAAAAAATCTCAAAACATGTAGCACATTCTCAAGAAATAATTAAAGTTACGATAAGATCAGTTCAACATTACATATAAAAATTATAATAAAATCAAATAAACAATGTATAGACTTACTCGGTGAATCTTAGGAATACACTGCCCTCAATAGAAAATAAAAGTAAACACTTTCATAGATCCAAGGTGCTTATGTTCACGTTCACAGAATCATACAAAGCTTATAAGGCACTTGGCCTCAGTTAAAACCGTGCAACACTGTATAATGAATTTCTTTATTTAAAAACCTAATATAATTATATATTATATATAAAATAAAATAAGAAGGAATGGTTTTTTACTTGGTAGAAGGATTATTATAAATATGAAAATCAAAACAGATTTAATCTGTTGTCTTCTACAATTTTAATTTCAAAAAATTCTTTGAAGAGACTTTAAGAATTAAATTAATGTCTTTATAAGCACTGCTCATATTTAATAGACGTCAAAATTCATCATACAATATCAAACGGAATTAAGAAAAACCAACGAATACAAACTGTAAATTAAAATTAAAATATAAATAAGCAAATATTTTTTGTTTCGTTCCAGGCATGCGTAATGAACTCTTCAGACAAACTTTACGAAGCCCTGTTTGTTACAAAATAATACAAAATGTATTGTTTTCTGATCCCATATGAATGAAAAATAACTCTTTCTCAAGAATATAAAACATAATTTCAAGAACTTCTCAAAAACTAATTTATTTGAAATATTCAATATATTTAAATAAATTACTTCAAAAAATCTCAAAACATGTAGCACATTCTCAAGAAATAATTAAAGTTACGATAAGATCAGTTCAACATTACATATAAAAATTATAATAAAATCAAATAAACAATGTATAGACTTACTCGGTGAATCTTAGGAATACACTGCCCTCAATAGAAAATAAAAGTAAACACTTTCATAGATCCAAGGTGCTTATGTTCACGTTCACAGAATCATACAAAGCTTATAAGGCACTTGGCCTCAGTTAAAACCGTGCAACACTGTATAATGAATTTCTTTATTTAAAAACCTAATATAATTATATATTATATATAAAATAAAATAAGAAGGAATGGTTTTTTACTTGGTAGAAGGATTATTATAAATATGAAAATCAAAACAGATTTAATCTGTTGTCTTCTACAATTTTAATTTCAAAAAATTCTTTGAAGAGACTTTAAGAATTAAATTAATGTCTTTATAAGCACTGCTCATATTTAATAGACGTCAAAATTCATCATACAATATCAAACGGAATTAAGAAAAACCAACGAATACAAACTGTAAATTAAAATTAAAATATAAATAAGCAAATATTTTTTGTTTCGTTCCAGGCATGCGTAATGAACTCTTCAGACAAACTTTACGAAGCCCTGTTTGTTACAAAATAATACAAAATGTATTGTTTTCTGATCCCATATGAATGAAAAATAACTCTTTCTCAAGAATATAAAACATAATTTCAAGAACTTCTCAAAAACTAATTTATTTGAAATATTCAATATATTTAAATAAATTACTTCAAAAAATCTCAAAACATGTAGCACATTCTCAAGAAATAATTAAAGTTACGATAAGATCAGTTCAACATTACATATAAAAATTATAATAAAATCAAATAAACAATGTATAGACTTACTCGGTGAATCTTAGGAATACACTGCCCTCAATAGAAAATAAAAGTAAACACTTTCATAGATCCAAGGTGCTTATGTTCACGTTCACAGAATCATACAAAGCTTATAAGGCACTTGGCCTCAGTTAAAACCGTGCAACACTGTATAATGAATTTCTTTATTTAAAAACCTAATATAATTATATATTATATATAAAATAAAATAAGAAGGAATGGTTTTTTACTTGGTAGAAGGATTATTATAAATATGAAAATCAAAACAGATTTAATCTGTTGTCTTCTACAATTTTAATTTCAAAAAATTCTTTGAAGAGACTTTAAGAATTAAATTAATGTCTTTATAAGCACTGCTCATATTTAATAGACGTCAAAATTCATCATACAATATCAAACGGAATTAAGAAAAACCAACGAATACAAACTGTAAATTAAAATTAAAATATAAATAAGCAAATATTTTTTGTTTCGTTCCAGGCATGCGTAATGAACTCTTCAGACAAACTTTACGAAGCCCTGTTTGTTACAAAATAATACAAAATGTATTGTTTTCTGATCCCATATGAATGAAAAATAACTCTTTCTCAAGAATATAAAACATAATTTCAAGAACTTCTCAAAAACTAATTTATTTGAAATATTCAATATATTTAAATAAATTACTTCAAAAAATCTCAAAACATGTAGCACATTCTCAAGAAATAATTAAAGTTACGATAAGATCAGTTCAACATTACATATAAAAATTATAATAAAATCAAATAAACAATGTATAGACTTACTCGGTGAATCTTAGGAATACACTGCCCTCAATAGAAAATAAAAGTAAACACTTTCATAGATCCAAGGTGCTTATGTTCACGTTCACAGAATCATACAAAGCTTATAAGGCACTTGGCCTCAGTTAAAACCGTGCAACACTGTATAATGAATTTCTTTATTTAAAAACCTAATATAATTATATATTATATATAAAATAAAATAAGAAGGAATGGTTTTTTACTTGGTAGAAGGATTATTATAAATATGAAAATCAAAACAGATTTAATCTGTTGTCTTCTACAATTTTAATTTCAAAAAATTCTTTGAAGAGACTTTAAGAATTAAATTAATGTCTTTATAAGCACTGCTCATATTTAATAGACGTCAAAATTCATCATACAATATCAAACGGAATTAAGAAAAACCAACGAATACAAACTGTAAATTAAAATTAAAATATAAATAAGCAAATATTTTTTGTTTCGTTCCAGGCATGCGTAATGAACTCTTCAGACAAACTTTACGAAGCCCTGTTTGTTACAAAATAATACAAAATGTATTGTTTTCTGATCCCATATGAATGAAAAATAACTCTTTCTCAAGAATATAAAACATAATTTCAAGAACTTCTCAAAAACTAATTTATTTGAAATATTCAATATATTTAAATAAATTACTTCAAAAAATCTCAAAACATGTAGCACATTCTCAAGAAATAATTAAAGTTACGATAAGATCAGTTCAACATTACATATAAAAATTATAATAAAATCAAATAAACAATGTATAGACTTACTCGGTGAATCTTAGGAATACACTGCCCTCAATAGAAAATAAAAGTAAACACTTTCATAGATCCAAGGTGCTTATGTTCACGTTCACAGAATCATACAAAGCTTATAAGGCACTTGGCCTCAGTTAAAACCGTGCAACACTGTATAATGAATTTCTTTATTTAAAAACCTAATATAATTATATATTATATATAAAATAAAATAAGAAGGAATGGTTTTTTACTTGGTAGAAGGATTATTATAAATATGAAAATCAAAACAGATTTAATCTGTTGTCTTCTACAATTTTAATTTCAAAAAATTCTTTGAAGAGACTTTAAGAATTAAATTAATGTCTTTATAAGCACTGCTCATATTTAATAGACGTCAAAATTCATCATACAATATCAAACGGAATTAAGAAAAACCAACGAATACAAACTGTAAATTAAAATTAAAATATAAATAAGCAAATATTTTTTGTTTCGTTCCAGGCATGCGTAATGAACTCTTCAGACAAACTTTACGAAGCCCTGTTTGTTACAAAATAATACAAAATGTATTGTTTTCTGATCCCATATGAATGAAAAATAACTCTTTCTCAAGAATATAAAACATAATTTCAAGAACTTCTCAAAAACTAATTTATTTGAAATATTCAATATATTTAAATAAATTACTTCAAAAAATCTCAAAACATGTAGCACATTCTCAAGAAATAATTAAAGTTACGATAAGATCAGTTCAACATTACATATAAAAATTATAATAAAATCAAATAAACAATGTATAGACTTACTCGGTGAATCTTAGGAATACACTGCCCTCAATAGAAAATAAAAGTAAACACTTTCATAGATCCAAGGTGCTTATGTTCACGTTCACAGAATCATACAAAGCTTATAAGGCACTTGGCCTCAGTTAAAACCGTGCAACACTGTATAATGAATTTCTTTATTTAAAAACCTAATATAATTATATATTATATATAAAATAAAATAAGAAGGAATGGTTTTTTACTTGGTAGAAGGATTATTATAAATATGAAAATCAAAACAGATTTAATCTGTTGTCTTCTACAATTTTAATTTCAAAAAATTCTTTGAAGAGACTTTAAGAATTAAATTAATGTCTTTATAAGCACTGCTCATATTTAATAGACGTCAAAATTCATCATACAATATCAAACGGAATTAAGAAAAACCAACGAATACAAACTGTAAATTAAAATTAAAATATAAATAAGCAAATATTTTTTGTTTCGTTCCAGGCATGCGTAATGAACTCTTCAGACAAACTTTACGAAGCCCTGTTTGTTACAAAATAATACAAAATGTATTGTTTTCTGATCCCATATGAATGAAAAATAACTCTTTCTCAAGAATATAAAACATAATTTCAAGAACTTCTCAAAAACTAATTTATTTGAAATATTCAATATATTTAAATAAATTACTTCAAAAAATCTCAAAACATGTAGCACATTCTCAAGAAATAATTAAAGTTACGATAAGATCAGTTCAACATTACATATAAAAATTATAATAAAATCAAATAAACAATGTATAGACTTACTCGGTGAATCTTAGGAATACACTGCCCTCAATAGAAAATAAAAGTAAACACTTTCATAGATCCAAGGTGCTTATGTTCACGTTCACAGAATCATACAAAGCTTATAAGGCACTTGGCCTCAGTTAAAACCGTGCAACACTGTATAATGAATTTCTTTATTTAAAAACCTAATATAATTATATATTATATATAAAATAAAATAAGAAGGAATGGTTTTTTACTTGGTAGAAGGATTATTATAAATATGAAAATCAAAACAGATTTAATCTGTTGTCTTCTACAATTTTAATTTCAAAAAATTCTTTGAAGAGACTTTAAGAATTAAATTAATGTCTTTATAAGCACTGCTCATATTTAATAGACGTCAAAATTCATCATACAATATCAAACGGAATTAAGAAAAACCAACGAATACAAACTGTAAATTAAAATTAAAATATAAATAAGCAAATATTTTTTGTTTCGTTCCAGGCATGCGTAATGAACTCTTCAGACAAACTTTACGAAGCCCTGTTTGTTACAAAATAATACAAAATGTATTGTTTTCTGATCCCATATGAATGAAAAATAACTCTTTCTCAAGAATATAAAACATAATTTCAAGAACTTCTCAAAAACTAATTTATTTGAAATATTCAATATATTTAAATAAATTACTTCAAAAAATCTCAAAACATGTAGCACATTCTCAAGAAATAATTAAAGTTACGATAAGATCAGTTCAACATTACATATAAAAATTATAATAAAATCAAATAAACAATGTATAGACTTACTCGGTGAATCTTAGGAATACACTGCCCTCAATAGAAAATAAAAGTAAACACTTTCATAGATCCAAGGTGCTTATGTTCACGTTCACAGAATCATACAAAGCTTATAAGGCACTTGGCCTCAGTTAAAACCGTGCAACACTGTATAATGAATTTCTTTATTTAAAAACCTAATATAATTATATATTATATATAAAATAAAATAAGAAGGAATGGTTTTTTACTTGGTAGAAGGATTATTATAAATATGAAAATCAAAACAGATTTAATCTGTTGTCTTCTACAATTTTAATTTCAAAAAATTCTTTGAAGAGACTTTAAGAATTAAATTAATGTCTTTATAAGCACTGCTCATATTTAATAGACGTCAAAATTCATCATACAATATCAAACGGAATTAAGAAAAACCAACGAATACAAACTGTAAATTAAAATTAAAATATAAATAAGCAAATATTTTTTGTTTCGTTCCAGGCATGCGTAATGAACTCTTCAGACAAACTTTACGAAGCCCTGTTTGTTACAAAATAATACAAAATGTATTGTTTTCTGATCCCATATGAATGAAAAATAACTCTTTCTCAAGAATATAAAACATAATTTCAAGAACTTCTCAAAAACTAATTTATTTGAAATATTCAATATATTTAAATAAATTACTTCAAAAAATCTCAAAACATGTAGCACATTCTCAAGAAATAATTAAAGTTACGATAAGATCAGTTCAACATTACATATAAAAATTATAATAAAATCAAATAAACAATGTATAGACTTACTCGGTGAATCTTAGGAATACACTGCCCTCAATAGAAAATAAAAGTAAACACTTTCATAGATCCAAGGTGCTTATGTTCACGTTCACAGAATCATACAAAGCTTATAAGGCACTTGGCCTCAGTTAAAACCGTGCAACACTGTATAATGAATTTCTTTATTTAAAAACCTAATATAATTATATATTATATATAAAATAAAATAAGAAGGAATGGTTTTTTACTTGGTAGAAGGATTATTATAAATATGAAAATCAAAACAGATTTAATCTGTTGTCTTCTACAATTTTAATTTCAAAAAATTCTTTGAAGAGACTTTAAGAATTAAATTAATGTCTTTATAAGCACTGCTCATATTTAATAGACGTCAAAATTCATCATACAATATCAAACGGAATTAAGAAAAACCAACGAATACAAACTGTAAATTAAAATTAAAATATAAATAAGCAAATATTTTTTGTTTCGTTCCAGGCATGCGTAATGAACTCTTCAGACAAACTTTACGAAGCCCTGTTTGTTACAAAATAATACAAAATGTATTGTTTTCTGATCCCATATGAATGAAAAATAACTCTTTCTCAAGAATATAAAACATAATTTCAAGAACTTCTCAAAAACTAATTTATTTGAAATATTCAATATATTTAAATAAATTACTTCAAAAAATCTCAAAACATGTAGCACATTCTCAAGAAATAATTAAAGTTACGATAAGATCAGTTCAACATTACATATAAAAATTATAATAAAATCAAATAAACAATGTATAGACTTACTCGGTGAATCTTAGGAATACACTGCCCTCAATAGAAAATAAAAGTAAACACTTTCATAGATCCAAGGTGCTTATGTTCACGTTCACAGAATCATACAAAGCTTATAAGGCACTTGGCCTCAGTTAAAACCGTGCAACACTGTATAATGAATTTCTTTATTTAAAAACCTAATATAATTATATATTATATATAAAATAAAATAAGAAGGAATGGTTTTTTACTTGGTAGAAGGATTATTATAAATATGAAAATCAAAACAGATTTAATCTGTTGTCTTCTACAATTTTAATTTCAAAAAATTCTTTGAAGAGACTTTAAGAATTAAATTAATGTCTTTATAAGCACTGCTCATATTTAATAGACGTCAAAATTCATCATACAATATCAAACGGAATTAAGAAAAACCAACGAATACAAACTGTAAATTAAAATTAAAATATAAATAAGCAAATATTTTTTGTTTCGTTCCAGGCATGCGTAATGAACTCTTCAGACAAACTTTACGAAGCCCTGTTTGTTACAAAATAATACAAAATGTATTGTTTTCTGATCCCATATGAATGAAAAATAACTCTTTCTCAAGAATATAAAACATAATTTCAAGAACTTCTCAAAAACTAATTTATTTGAAATATTCAATATATTTAAATAAATTACTTCAAAAAATCTCAAAACATGTAGCACATTCTCAAGAAATAATTAAAGTTACGATAAGATCAGTTCAACATTACATATAAAAATTATAATAAAATCAAATAAACAATGTATAGACTTACTCGGTGAATCTTAGGAATACACTGCCCTCAATAGAAAATAAAAGTAAACACTTTCATAGATCCAAGGTGCTTATGTTCACGTTCACAGAATCATACAAAGCTTATAAGGCACTTGGCCTCAGTTAAAACCGTGCAACACTGTATAATGAATTTCTTTATTTAAAAACCTAATATAATTATATATTATATATAAAATAAAATAAGAAGGAATGGTTTTTTACTTGGTAGAAGGATTATTATAAATATGAAAATCAAAACAGATTTAATCTGTTGTCTTCTACAATTTTAATTTCAAAAAATTCTTTGAAGAGACTTTAAGAATTAAATTAATGTCTTTATAAGCACTGCTCATATTTAATAGACGTCAAAATTCATCATACAATATCAAACGGAATTAAGAAAAACCAACGAATACAAACTGTAAATTAAAATTAAAATATAAATAAGCAAATATTTTTTGTTTCGTTCCAGGCATGCGTAATGAACTCTTCAGACAAACTTTACGAAGCCCTGTTTGTTACAAAATAATACAAAATGTATTGTTTTCTGATCCCATATGAATGAAAAATAACTCTTTCTCAAGAATATAAAACATAATTTCAAGAACTTCTCAAAAACTAATTTATTTGAAATATTCAATATATTTAAATAAATTACTTCAAAAAATCTCAAAACATGTAGCACATTCTCAAGAAATAATTAAAGTTACGATAAGATCAGTTCAACATTACATATAAAAATTATAATAAAATCAAATAAACAATGTATAGACTTACTCGGTGAATCTTAGGAATACACTGCCCTCAATAGAAAATAAAAGTAAACACTTTCATAGATCCAAGGTGCTTATGTTCACGTTCACAGAATCATACAAAGCTTATAAGGCACTTGGCCTCAGTTAAAACCGTGCAACACTGTATAATGAATTTCTTTATTTAAAAACCTAATATAATTATATATTATATATAAAATAAAATAAGAAGGAATGGTTTTTTACTTGGTAGAAGGATTATTATAAATATGAAAATCAAAACAGATTTAATCTGTTGTCTTCTACAATTTTAATTTCAAAAAATTCTTTGAAGAGACTTTAAGAATTAAATTAATGTCTTTATAAGCACTGCTCATATTTAATAGACGTCAAAATTCATCATACAATATCAAACTGAGGCCAAGTGCCTTATAAGCTTTGTATGATTCTGTGAACGTGAACATAAGCACCTTGGATCTATGAAAGTGTTTACTTTTATTTTCTATTGAGGGCAGTGTATTCCTAAGATTCACCGAGTAAGTCTATACATTGTTTATTTGATTTTATTATAATTTTTATATGTAATGTTGAACTGATCTTATCGTAACTTTAATTATTTCTTGAGAATGTGCTACATGTTTTGAGATTTTTTGAAGTAATTTATTTAAATATATTGAATATTTCAAATAAATTAGTTTTTGAGAAGTTCTTGAAATTATGTTTTATATTCTTGAGAAAGAGTTATTTTTCATTCATATGGGATCAGAAAACAATACATTTTGTATTATTTTGTAACAAACAGGGCTTCGTAAAGTTTGTCTGAAGAGTTCATTACGCATGCCTGGAACGAAACAAAAAATATTTGCTTATTTATATTTTAATTTTAATTTACAGTTTGTATTCGTTGGTTTTTCTTAATTCCGTTTGATATTGTATGATGAATTTTGACGTCTATTAAATATGAGCAGTGCTTATAAAGACATTAATTTAATTCTTAAAGTCTCTTCAAAGAATTTTTTGAAATTAAAATTGTAGAAGACAACAGATTAAATCTGTTTTGATTTTCATATTTATAATAATCCTTCTACCAAGTAAAAAACCATTCCTTCTTATTTTATTTTATATATAATATATAATTATATTAGGTTTTTAAATAAAGAAATTCATTATACAGTGTTGCACGGTTTTAACTGAGGCCAAGTGCCTTATAAGCTTTGTATGATTCTGTGAACGTGAACATAAGCACCTTGGATCTATGAAAGTGTTTACTTTTATTTTCTATTGAGGGCAGTGTATTCCTAAGATTCACCGAGTAAGTCTATACATTGTTTATTTGATTTTATTATAATTTTTATATGTAATGTTGAACTGATCTTATCGTAACTTTAATTATTTCTTGAGAATGTGCTACATGTTTTGAGATTTTTTGAAGTAATTTATTTAAATATATTGAATATTTCAAATAAATTAGTTTTTGAGAAGTTCTTGAAATTATGTTTTATATTCTTGAGAAAGAGTTATTTTTCATTCATATGGGATCAGAAAACAATACATTTTGTATTATTTTGTAACAAACAGGGCTTCGTAAAGTTTGTCTGAAGAGTTCATTACGCATGCCTGGAACGAAACAAAAAATATTTGCTTATTTATATTTTAATTTTAATTTACAGTTTGTATTCGTTGGTTTTTCTTAATTCCGTTTGATATTGTATGATGAATTTTGACGTCTATTAAATATGAGCAGTGCTTATAAAGACATTAATTTAATTCTTAAAGTCTCTTCAAAGAATTTTTTGAAATTAAAATTGTAGAAGACAACAGATTAAATCTGTTTTGATTTTCATATTTATAATAATCCTTCTACCAAGTAAAAAACCATTCCTTCTTATTTTATTTTATATATAATATATAATTATATTAGGTTTTTAAATAAAGAAATTCATTATACAGTGTTGCACGGTTTTAACTGAGGCCAAGTGCCTTATAAGCTTTGTATGATTCTGTGAACGTGAACATAAGCACCTTGGATCTATGAAAGTGTTTACTTTTATTTTCTATTGAGGGCAGTGTATTCCTAAGATTCACCGAGTAAGTCTATACATTGTTTATTTGATTTTATTATAATTTTTATATGTAATGTTGAACTGATCTTATCGTAACTTTAATTATTTCTTGAGAATGTGCTACATGTTTTGAGATTTTTTGAAGTAATTTATTTAAATATATTGAATATTTCAAATAAATTAGTTTTTGAGAAGTTCTTGAAATTATGTTTTATATTCTTGAGAAAGAGTTATTTTTCATTCATATGGGATCAGAAAACAATACATTTTGTATTATTTTGTAACAAACAGGGCTTCGTAAAGTTTGTCTGAAGAGTTCATTACGCATGCCTGGAACGAAACAAAAAATATTTGCTTATTTATATTTTAATTTTAATTTACAGTTTGTATTCGTTGGTTTTTCTTAATTCCGTTTGATATTGTATGATGAATTTTGACGTCTATTAAATATGAGCAGTGCTTATAAAGACATTAATTTAATTCTTAAAGTCTCTTCAAAGAATTTTTTGAAATTAAAATTGTAGAAGACAACAGATTAAATCTGTTTTGATTTTCATATTTATAATAATCCTTCTACCAAGTAAAAAACCATTCCTTCTTATTTTATTTTATATATAATATATAATTATATTAGGTTTTTAAATAAAGAAATTCATTATACAGTGTTGCACGGTTTTAACTGAGGCCAAGTGCCTTATAAGCTTTGTATGATTCTGTGAACGTGAACATAAGCACCTTGGATCTATGAAAGTGTTTACTTTTATTTTCTATTGAGGGCAGTGTATTCCTAAGATTCACCGAGTAAGTCTATACATTGTTTATTTGATTTTATTATAATTTTTATATGTAATGTTGAACTGATCTTATCGTAACTTTAATTATTTCTTGAGAATGTGCTACATGTTTTGAGATTTTTTGAAGTAATTTATTTAAATATATTGAATATTTCAAATAAATTAGTTTTTGAGAAGTTCTTGAAATTATGTTTTATATTCTTGAGAAAGAGTTATTTTTCATTCATATGGGATCAGAAAACAATACATTTTGTATTATTTTGTAACAAACAGGGCTTCGTAAAGTTTGTCTGAAGAGTTCATTACGCATGCCTGGAACGAAACAAAAAATATTTGCTTATTTATATTTTAATTTTAATTTACAGTTTGTATTCGTTGGTTTTTCTTAATTCCGTTTGATATTGTATGATGAATTTTGACGTCTATTAAATATGAGCAGTGCTTATAAAGACATTAATTTAATTCTTAAAGTCTCTTCAAAGAATTTTTTGAAATTAAAATTGTAGAAGACAACAGATTAAATCTGTTTTGATTTTCATATTTATAATAATCCTTCTACCAAGTAAAAAACCATTCCTTCTTATTTTATTTTATATATAATATATAATTATATTAGGTTTTTAAATAAAGAAATTCATTATACAGTGTTGCACGGTTTTAACTGAGGCCAAGTGCCTTATAAGCTTTGTATGATTCTGTGAACGTGAACATAAGCACCTTGGATCTATGAAAGTGTTTACTTTTATTTTCTATTGAGGGCAGTGTATTCCTAAGATTCACCGAGTAAGTCTATACATTGTTTATTTGATTTTATTATAATTTTTATATGTAATGTTGAACTGATCTTATCGTAACTTTAATTATTTCTTGAGAATGTGCTACATGTTTTGAGATTTTTTGAAGTAATTTATTTAAATATATTGAATATTTCAAATAAATTAGTTTTTGAGAAGTTCTTGAAATTATGTTTTATATTCTTGAGAAAGAGTTATTTTTCATTCATATGGGATCAGAAAACAATACATTTTGTATTATTTTGTAACAAACAGGGCTTCGTAAAGTTTGTCTGAAGAGTTCATTACGCATGCCTGGAACGAAACAAAAAATATTTGCTTATTTATATTTTAATTTTAATTTACAGTTTGTATTCGTTGGTTTTTCTTAATTCCGTTTGATATTGTATGATGAATTTTGACGTCTATTAAATATGAGCAGTGCTTATAAAGACATTAATTTAATTCTTAAAGTCTCTTCAAAGAATTTTTTGAAATTAAAATTGTAGAAGACAACAGATTAAATCTGTTTTGATTTTCATATTTATAATAATCCTTCTACCAAGTAAAAAACCATTCCTTCTTATTTTATTTTATATATAATATATAATTATATTAGGTTTTTAAATAAAGAAATTCATTATACAGTGTTGCACGGTTTTAACTGAGGCCAAGTGCCTTATAAGCTTTGTATGATTCTGTGAACGTGAACATAAGCACCTTGGATCTATGAAAGTGTTTACTTTTATTTTCTATTGAGGGCAGTGTATTCCTAAGATTCACCGAGTAAGTCTATACATTGTTTATTTGATTTTATTATAATTTTTATATGTAATGTTGAACTGATCTTATCGTAACTTTAATTATTTCTTGAGAATGTGCTACATGTTTTGAGATTTTTTGAAGTAATTTATTTAAATATATTGAATATTTCAAATAAATTAGTTTTTGAGAAGTTCTTGAAATTATGTTTTATATTCTTGAGAAAGAGTTATTTTTCATTCATATGGGATCAGAAAACAATACATTTTGTATTATTTTGTAACAAACAGGGCTTCGTAAAGTTTGTCTGAAGAGTTCATTACGCATGCCTGGAACGAAACAAAAAATATTTGCTTATTTATATTTTAATTTTAATTTACAGTTTGTATTCGTTGGTTTTTCTTAATTCCGTTTGATATTGTATGATGAATTTTGACGTCTATTAAATATGAGCAGTGCTTATAAAGACATTAATTTAATTCTTAAAGTCTCTTCAAAGAATTTTTTGAAATTAAAATTGTAGAAGACAACAGATTAAATCTGTTTTGATTTTCATATTTATAATAATCCTTCTACCAAGTAAAAAACCATTCCTTCTTATTTTATTTTATAGACAAATAATATCGTCAACGAAACGGTAGCAATAAATGAAATACTTGTTTAATGAAATATTTTACAAGGATAACGAAAGCCTTACGATGGAAAATCCACTAAGTCCTATATTAGTTGAATATTTATTTTTATGGATTTCCTAGAAAACAAAATACAAGAACACCCTCTTTTCAAGTGTCTCATTTATTTACCGTTTCGTTGACGATATTATTTGCCTATTTGTCGTTACGTCTAGACAACTTTCGTTATTCTTAGAATTTATCAATCAGGTATACCCTACCAAAAAATTTTCTCACGAAGAAGAACAAAATAAAAGCATACATGACTTGAAAATAACTAAAATTAACAATAGACATAATTTTTCAATTAACCGTAAACCAACACACACAGACTCCACAATACATTCTTCTTCCATAAATCCCTTGTTCCATAAATAAGCAGCATACAATAGTATGTTATATAGACTAGTTAATGTACCCATGTCACAGGAGAATTTCGAAATAGAATTAAATATAATTAAACAAATTACAGTAAATAATGCGTATAATCCATCAAACAATGACAAACTATTGAATGAAATCAAACTAAAGCAATCTATGTCATTAGTTCATCCACAAATCAGAATGAAAAATGGAAAGTTTATTTGCTTATCGTACATAGGACAAAAATCAGAACGGATTGCTAGATAAGAAAATTCAAAATCTTAATATTTCATTTAAAACAATAAATTCTTTAGGTAAATCAATAAAAAATAATAAAGATATCGTCAATAAGAACAAGAAATCAGGAGTATAAAGGTTAACTTGATACATGCCCATATACATTGGCCAAACTGGTAGATTTATGAACATCAGAATTCATTCGTTAAGAATAAATCAAATTCTACTTATACCAGGCATCTCCAAGAATCGGGACACGATTTTGACAATAATTTGTGTTCTCCATATGCAGAACAAAACAATAGACTGGACCTTTTAGAAGCACTGGACATAAACCGGCACCACAAACAGATGTGAACCGATCTCTTATTGAACCTTTTTTAATAACTTCTGAAAGTTCCCTAAAAAATCTCCATTTTATCACGTATTTTGTTAGTCAAATTTGCATTTAAGGAGAAAGATTTCGTAGAAATAGTTAGTGCCATACTCACCCGATGAAGTCAATATGTAATTGACGAAGCAATTGTTGTGAACAATAAATATAAGCGGAAATGAAGTGTTTTACTTCAAATCATATACTAACTCACCTTGTTTATGAATATATTATAGAATTAATGTATTCATTCCTTCAATGTGACGTCACCAATGTCTTATAGTGCTTTTCAGCGAAGGATGTGGAATTGTTCTTTTCTAATTGCTATTTTTTCGAGCAATCGTAATAAAGGTTGTATAAGAGGTGGGCCATTTAAAATTGGCATTTTTGATTGGCTATAAATAAAAAACTAATCAATATTTTTTCAAAGTAAGGAATTTATCAGAAAGGTGGAACAATTTTTTTTGTCTTTCATTCGAAGGGTCAAAAAAAGTCAAGAATTCCTTTAAAAATGAAAAAAGTTGATTTAAACGCACCATCTTTTTGCCCTTGATCTGCGTCTTTATGGTACATATCGATAAGAAAGAGTGGAAAGAGAATATATTGGGCAAATCTTCAGATATTAGGAGTAGAAATAAGTTCCTGCGTTTTTGATCACAGCTACTAATTTATTATTACATCGTTTCATTTGGCTACACCTTCATTTTGAACTGTCATTACTTTTCAGTATCTGTCATTTCGTCGAAGTGTAAACAGAAAAGTTACTGTGTGCTCCGAAAATGTCAAGTACATGTAGATTTTTTTAGAAAAATTCTAGTTGGGAAATAATTCCAGCCTCATGCTATGATGTTGAAAATTTTTTTTTTAAAAACCTTGAATTTTAGCAAGAAATTACGAGAGACTTTGTTAAGAATGGATCAGGCTATCCAAAATTAATTTTTTTTAGTAAAATAGGAATATGGAATAAAGTTTCTTGCGAAAAAAGATTTAGGGATGGCTTTTTCAACTTCTTGCAATCATAGAGGAAAACCACCGAAAAATTTTTCGAGTGCCTTCTCGCGCGCTTAAAATGTCAGTTTTTAAGAAAAAAATTTGTTTTTCGGGCTCCATCTTAAGGGAACTGTAACTAAACAGCGAAGGCTCAAAAAAAATCAAGTTTATATGAAAGAACCACCCTACTTTTTGACAAGGAATCACCCCCTGAATGTTTCGCAACTATTCATATTCTAAAAATATATTTCCAGGAACTGGAGATGAATCTTCATTTTTGCACTTAAAGAGATTGGATTTGATAAATTGCTGGTAAAAGGATTATCTCTTTTAGCTTACCAATAATATAGCTTCAGGGTAGTCGTGTTGTACGTCAAAAAAATCCGAACGCTGACATTTTTATTTGAAATACCATTATATAAATAAAAATAAATGCAAATTGACAACAGTGCCAAATAAACATTTTTAGGAGAGTCATAAATCATAATTACCCTAACAGCCTTTCTGGTTTCAATAAAAGCAATAATAAAAAGTACAAGCTTGTGGAATTACCGACATTAGGTCAGCAGGTTTTGCGTGCTCGAACAATTCCATTCAAAGGTATTGTGTCTTAGGGTCCACATACAAAAGGTAACAAATTAAATATTCCCACAATTGAAAGAAATATGAAGAGATGAAATATTGACATGAATCCCAAAACGTACGATATTTAAAGGAAGTTTGAACCTTTTCAAGAAATCTTATCTGGTCATCAGAGTAAAAATACTCGAACGGATAGAAGTTTCTTAGATTTGCGAAATATACATATTTCGAAGCATAAACTGTAAAAGTTCTCTTCGATTATAAAATTTCAAAATTAATTTACAAGAAATAAATAATATAATAATATTCAATATAATTCAGAAAATTTAGTCATGCTTTCAAACGAGTTTCATCTGTCATCATTATAGCATATTCGAAAGTGTTTTTCCAGTCTGTTAATTTCCTAATAAAGCTTCCATTAATTCGAAATAATTCAAAGTACATTTTTAAACTATCTGAAGTACTAGAGAAAAATGTATTATAAACAATTAATTAATCAAATATTGCATGAAGTAGTCCGTTACTTTGTGATAGTTCATTTTATTGGAATAAAATAAGAAATTACTTTGTTTTCTATCACAAACAGAAGTAATTAAAATAACTTAAAATTCAGAATATATATATCTTCTAAATTCTACAATATATATTGAAAATTATATACCAAAACTATCAAAATGATATCCTAATATATAATCAATGTAAAATATGATTCAATGTCTGGAAAAAACTTTTTTACTTCACGTATGTGTATACAAATGTATAAACAAAACTATATACATATGTATACAAACATACAAATACGGGATATCATTTTGATAGTTTTTGTATATAGTTTTCAATATATATTGTAGAAGTTAGAAGATGTAATTCTGAATTTGAAGTTATCTTAAGTACTTATATCTGGTATTGACTCACATTTTATTTAATTTATTTTTTAAATTATGAATTAAATTTAAAGATCCACATTACTTACTTACGTATTATTTTTGAAATTCTGTTTTTTTTCTCTCTTGGGACATTATTTGGAGGAAAAATATCTATTGTGCTTTGTCTGTGTTTTATAGTACAAATGATTAATGGTTTACCAACATTTTATGGCCGACTTCGACTCCGCAAAAACTTATTGAGCATATTTTGAATTCTCAGAATATCCTTATAGTCCCAGAAATGATGGAAATATTGTCGGAAGTCCGTTTTGACAGATAGTCAGAAAAGGGAGGTACTTTGTATGATATTAAAGGGATGCCTAACATAACAGACCTTATTTTTATTGCTTGCTTGACTAAGCGACTATATTGCGGCAATAATAGTCAAATGGTTCTGTCATTGGTGATCGGCATTTGTGCACAAAGTGCCGGCTGAGATGCAGTACTTTTTATGATCACAATATATTCCTAATCCGCACCTCATGTTACTTTGCATTCGAGTATTCATTTATGACGCTAGCCGTAAAAGGTTTTTCTAGTTTATGCAGTTATGATGCGAATAGGGATAAAAAAAAACAAACTATTTCCGAATTCAACAATAGCACAAAAAATTTCTTCCCACATTGGCCCAATAACATTAGAAGTTAATCCTTAAGTTGAGTCAAAAATCTCAACCGGTAAAAAAATTTCTTGACACTATAAAACGCATTTTCAATACTTCATGCGATATAACGGGTTTTCCAGCAGAAATAATAAGTTTACCTCACCTAAACTTGGAGTTTAAGTAAGTTCGTTAATGCGCAAAATCCGTTCAATAGTTTCGCAGTTTTCACGTTTGTCCCGATATTTTCGAAACCACAGATTCGATCGATCTAAAATTCAGCACTTTGAACTAAAATAATGGCGTGCTTGTTATTGCAGAATTTTGTGAGGATCGTATAATTGGAAGAATAAAAAAGAAAGCAAAAGCTGCTGACTTCACGCCAGTGCTTTTCACAATTTTTTATATTAAGCTAACGAAAATCCGTTTTGAAGAAAATCTATTAATATTTGATAGATTCGGTCTTCACTTGGTGGAAACTCATTTTAATTAAAAAAATGTATATATGACAGTAATTTATTTCCACAAAAATGTTTGTACTAATACAACAATTGTTTCACCACGATGTGGCTTCTTCAGGTATTACATTGTACTGTCTGATGGTATTGAGTGTAACCGAGTTTATATACATTTTTAGGTACGTGACCAAATAATAGAACCACAAGTCATAAAAACTCTAGGTGTTTATTGGAGTTTGCCGCTAAAAATGCCATTAAGGAAAAATATTCAGTAATGGAGAATGATCAACATCTGCTTGTTCGTTCAAAAGGATTTTACGGGAATTATACCTGTTGATTTCAAGAAATTCTAAAAGTGTTAATCTAGAACTTTTGCTTTCAACGTGGATAATTTCATAATTATTGTTGAAATTATGCCTAAATTCCTTAAGATGATTAGCATATGTCGAATGTACAGAATTGTATATATAACCCCTTTGGTGTTCTTGGATACGTTTCTTGAATGGTCTACCAGTCTGGCCAATGTATACTAAAGGGCAATCTTTGCAAGTTAACTTGTAGACTCCGGATTTATTTTCTTTATTTGTACGATCTTTATTGTTTTTTATGTAGGTACTAAGGTTATTAATTGTCTTAAAAGCCGCGTTATAATTGAAACAACTTTTGAAATATTTAGCAATATTTTCAGATAATCCATTGACATAAGACAACGAAAAATATTTCTGTGTATTGTCCTCTTTTATGATTGGGTACACGAGATTTAATGCCATTTTCTTTTGTTTATTGGATACCATTTTGTCTATAAGAAAGGGATTGTAACCGTTGTTTGATGCGATTTGTTTAATAATATTTAATTCTTTCATAAAGTTTTCTGAATTTAAAGGGACATTCAATAATCTATGAATAAAACTATTATATGCTGACGTCTTTTGGTTAGTGGGGTGGTTTGAAGTTTTATGTATTGTGATGTCTGTATGTGTTGGTTTGTGAAAAATACTAAAATCATGTAAATTATTTAATCTTGTTATAGTGAGGTCAAGAAAATTAATACTTTGATTCTTTTCTTCTTCGATTGTGAATTTGATTTTTGGGTGGAGTTTATTAATGAAATTCGTGAAGATATGTAGTTGTCGGTCGGTGCCTTTGAAACAACAAAAAATGTCATCTACATATCTGTACCAATAAAGAAAATATTTGCTTATAGGATTCAGGTGTATTTTTGATTCCAGATCATCCATGAATATTTCAGCTAAAATTGAACTGAGTGGATTTCCCATTATTAAACCATTGTCAGAAATATAGACGGTTCCGTTAAATTGAAAGTAGTTTTGTTCGAGACATATTTCCAGGCAATTAAGTATATCATTCATTTTGATGGGATTGGTATTATTTTTAATTAATAGTGTTTTTACAATTTGTACTGTTTCAATTGGAGGTATACTAGGGAATAAATTTTGTACATCAAAAGAAATTAATTTACAATTTTTGGGTAATTGGATGGATTTAATATTGTCTATAAGTTGGGTGCTATTTTTAATAGCGTATTTAGCTAAAAAGTTTGTTTCGGTTTGAATAATAGAAATTAAAACTCTAGATAATTTTATACTTGGTGATGTGACGAATGAAACTACTGGTCTAATTGGATTATTTTCTTTATGAAGTTTTATTAATGAATATAATTTTGGGATTTGTGGATTCATTAAAGTGAGCAAATGTTTTTTTGGGAAGTTATTGAAAAGGCTAACAGATTGGTCTATTATATTTTTTATTTGTTTTTGGAAATGTTCAGTGGGATCTTTAGTAACGGTTTTATATTTATCTGGGGTTAAAAAAGCAATAGTTTTGTTGAAATATTCATGTTTTGGTATAGCAACGATACTGTTTCCTTTATCGGCTCGAGTGAATATTAAATTATTGGTGTTTCTTTTTTCGATGATTGATTTAACTAAATTCTGTTTTATTGAGGAAGAGTGGATTTCAGTTTTATTTTTGTCTTTAATTATGTCAGCAATAATATATTTATTGTAATTTGAATTTGATTGATTTTTGAGTGATTGAATAGATTTAATGGCGAGTTCTGAATCTATTGCTAAATAGTCAGGGGATTTTTGTGAATTATTATTTTCTAGGTTGAATTTAAATCCCTTTTCTAAAAGGTTGGATTCTCTACTGTTGAATTTTACATAAGAAGCCACATCGTGGTGAAACAATTGTTGTATTAGTACAAACATTTTTGTGGAAATAAATTACTGTCATATATACATTTTTTTAATCTATTAATAAGTTTCAGGGCTTTTTTTATTCAATACCTCAATTTTAAACATTTCAACCGAATTGATTAAGCTGAAAACCGTAAAAGTCAATGTTGTGTATACCTGATGTTTTATGGTTATGGATGTCCATTGATTAGTTCAACGTCAATTTCGAGCACTTGGTTTTCAACTTTTGGCTTTGAGAACTCCAAGTAATAGTAGATTTCAATAATGACGCTTGAATAATTGGTGTAATAAATGAATAAATACTGTCTACTACCTTCAGTAAGTTCGGAGAAGCTGTGAATGGAGAAAATCAAATTATTTTCTTTAGTTACCGTAGTTTATTGTTTAGAAAAATAATATGTCGAATATACATAATAAAATAATTCGAAACATTAATTCTATATATGAAAAATCTATAAATATTTTATGGATAACATCTAAGAGCTTTCCAGGATACGTAGTGCATTACATAAGCAGGCAATGACATTCAAACAAAGTTTTGAAGCAACTACAGTTCTCTTTAAGAAATTATTATTTCCAGTTTATTAAACCCGTCCTCATTTGACGGAAATTTAATTTAATTAAATAAAATAATGAAGGATATTTCCATAAATTATTAATTGTTGTTAATTAATAAATTGTAAGAATATTTTTTAATGCAAAATATTCATTTATGAATAAAGTTTTTAACCTATAAAACGGGCAAATAAAAATTTACATCATATGGCATTTTCGATATTCTGCAATCGCGATGTGACAAATCCATATTATAATTATTTAAGTCAGGTTGTCATATTTTTCTCTATATTTCGTAGCTTGTGGACACGTCATTAATCAATCATTCAATTCTAGAAAATTTTACAAATATCGTTAATATGTCAAGAAGGTAGGTAATATTCGAATAACATGGACTAATAACTAAGTGTATTTCCTAAATTCCCATGTATGATGTTTCAAACGGAAATTTCAATATAATTTGACTAGTTTCTAAATAAAATATCAAGGATTCAGGAAGAAGCTTCATTAAAATAGCTGAGTTGAAATTCACTTCTCGGGTATTCGATGTCATAATAAATAAAATTTCAACCTTAATTCCAGAAAAATCACACACAAAATACTGTTCGAAATTCTACCCAACTCTTTCTTTTCTTAATTCACAATGTGAAAGATCCAACCTGATCAACTTTAAACAATGTGATTGTTTGAAATCCTGCAATTAAACCGCGTATAAATCATAAAAATTCTTAAATTTCGCACTCAATTATTTTGAAAATGGGTAGAAGTTGAGTCATATTCTCTCTTTTATGATAGATTGGGCCGTTGCTTGGTAGAAATCAGTTGTAATTGTCATTATAAAATAAAACACTTGTTTACATTTTCTACTTTATTTTTGGTATTGACGTACGTTTCGTCTTTGCTAGAAAGACTTCATCAGAATACGAAGTAACAGTTGTTGTACAATGAATTTATAAGATTTTTTACAGAAGGTGTACATGTGTTTTTAATTGTTCGTCGGGTTGGTTTTCTCAAAGAATATTCCCTTCAGAATCGTGTTCACTCGATCCCTTGTAAATATTGAATAGAGGGGTGTAATAAAAATCTATTTGTTCATTTACTAGGTTATTGCTGTTTTTATGTTTATTTATTTCGTAAATTTCCCATAAGTTCAATTTTAGACCTCTATTTTCAACATGTAGAATTTCTATTTCTTTTGTGAAAGAATGGTTATTTTCAAGAAGGTGTTTAGCATAATGTGAATCTACTAGCAGCTCTACTAGTAGTATGATATATCGTTTATTGAACATTCCACTAAACCAAGTCAATTTCCAAAAAGAAAAATGTATAATTAAACAAATAGCTTACAACAATGGATATAATACATCTCTAATAGATAATTTAATTAACCAACGTATACACAAAAACACAATAAAAGAAATTTATCCAGTAACATCTGATCTATCTGAACACAAATACGTTAGCCTCACATATCTCGGAAACATTAGTATTCAACCAAAAAAACCTACTCAAAAAAGAAAATATTAAAGTCTCTTTCAAGACAAACAATCCTATTAGCAAATACATCAAAAACAATAAAAACAGTATGGATAAACTTCAATTATCAGGTGTATACAAACTCACTTGCCCAGATTGCCCAAAGATTTATATTGGTAGAACAGGTAGAAATTTCGGTACACGCCTAACCGAACATAAAAGAAGTTTCGATAAAAATAAAAAAGATTCACATTATGCTAAACACCTTCTTGAAAATAACCATTCTTTCACAAAAGAAATAGAAATTCTACATGTTGAAAATAGAGGTCTAAAATTGAACTTATGGGAAATTTACGAAATAAATAAACATAAAAACAGCAATAACCTAGTAAATGAACAAATAGATTTTTATTACACCCCTCTATTCAATATTTACAAGGGATCGAGTGAACACGATTCTGAAGGGAATATTCTTTGAGAAAACCAACCCGACGAACAATTAAAAACACATGTACACCTTCTGTAAAAAATCTTATAAATTCATTGTACAACAACTGTTACTTCGTATTCTGATGAAGTCTTTCTAGCAAAGACGAAACGTACGTCAATACCAAAAATAAAGTAGAAAATGTAAACAAGTGTTTTATTTTATAATGACATATTCTCTCTATTCAAATGCAACAATTAATTTCCTATTGTTGTTTTTTCGATGCACCATTTCATTTTAGAAGGACTTTAATTTTAATTTTTGTCAAACCTTACCATCTATTTCTTAGATTTTTCTTCATTTAATCTCAAATAGAGGCGGTAAATGACTCGGAACTGCTTTTTATTTTCTGTGTAGCAATTTCACTAATCTTTTGACATTTACAGTGTGTCCACATTTAATTTTCTTTAAGGAACTGTGAATCTTGATTTTCAAACAAGATGTTGAATTTTTTCTGATTTCGAAGCAGATTCACATCATGGCACCAGTCTAGATAATTGCGATAATTTCTTAAATATTAATACAAGTTGTGGAGATTACTACCAATAAATTGATATTTTACACATTTAATTGTGACTCGAGTTTCGGGAATTAACTATCCCATCTTCAGACAACTCAGTTTCTGGCACTGGACCAACAAACTGGATTCATAAGCTTCTAAGAAGAATGAAATATAAAAAAATATTTCGACAATAAATTGATTTACGACAACTGGTTCGCCAACATTGTAGTTTCTTCAGTTTTATATTTTGAACTATTATAACAAATAAGTTTCCGCCGTTTTTTAACACAAATTAAATATTTATTATAGAAGAACGGTAATATAAATTTATTTAAAATATTGCCCATCACTTGCAACCACTTTTTCCCATCTCTCAGGCAGCATTCGAATCCCACGTCTGAAGAACTTGTCTTTTGAGGCTATCCACGAATCAACCCAATTTTTGGTATCCTCATAAGATGTGAACCGCTGCGCCGTCAGAGCATGTGCCATGGACCGGAACAGGTGACAATCGGACGGTGCAATGCCTGGTGTATACGGCGGGTGGGGTTACACTTCCCAATCAAGTGTTTCCAAGTAATTTTTCACGGGAGCCGCAACGTGTGGACGAGCATTGTCATGCAGAAGAATAATTTTTTAATAATTTTTTTGTGAGACTGCTTGCTGATTGACTTCTAATGTTAGAGCTTCTTCTCTTCTTTTTGTGTTTGAGATGAATCTTCCTCCAATAATTCCTCCAATTCTGCATCCTCGTAAATTTTTGGCCTTCCACTGCGATCTTTGTCTTCTACGTCGAAATCACCGTTTTTAAACTTTAAACCACTCTCGACACGTTCTCTCACTCAAAACACCTTCACCATATGCTTCTACGAGCAATTGATGGGCCTCAGCAGCAGATTTCTTTAAATTAAAGAAGTAAACTAATATTTCCTGGAAATGACGCTAACTTGGCTCAAATTTTGTCATTTTCAACTAATAAATATTATATTTTACCAATATAAAATCAATGATATTAATAGGTCATGTTGTTCTTGAATGTCCAAACTATCATCTGCGAAAGCTAACCGAAACTCCGTGCCGCGCCATCTAAAATAAAACGGCGGAAACTTATTTGTACTCCAATATTAATTTACAACAATTGTTTCGCCAATACTGTACAAAATTATATTAGTGTAGTTTTATTTTTATTTATTTTACTAAAATCACTCACGTCTATTATGAAACTTTTATGATCAACAAGGAAGATAATAATAATCCAATATGGATTATGAAGATGGTGAACAATATAGGACTCAAAACGCTACCCTGAGGTATTCCGCAATTTGACTCCAATACGTACAATTTTAGGTACTTTCCATTTTTAATTGAATTTTTAAGAATGGAAAGCCTCTGCTCTCCTTAATAAGAAGTATCAGCTATGATAAGACAAAGTTCCTCGAATCGGTACAGTGCAACATACATCTGTTTAACATTTCAGAACTCAAGTAAGCCCGAATAAGTTTTGCATCACTGCGCTGTAAAATCCAACTTATTTGAATGTTTAAATATATTAAATGTTTGAAATAAATTATTTTTTGAGAAGTTCTTAAAATGATGTTTTGTATTTTTGGAAAGGATTTAGTTTTCGTAATTATAAGATCAGAAACAAAATTTTGTCTCCTTCAAATATTTATTTATTAATTTCAATCGACAATTTATATTTGTTGGGTTTTTTATTCTATTTGATATTATATAATGTGTTTTGTTTTATATGTCTATTGAATATAAGCTTGGCTTTTAAGTCATTAATTTAATTTTAAAAGTTTTTGAATAAAATTTTCTTAAATTAAAATTATGGCAGACTAACAAATTAAATCTGGTTTAATATTCAAATTTTGTATTTTTATTATTTTATTTATTAATTAGCTAAGAAAAGAATATAAGCCGGATTAATTTATTTGAAAAAAGGTTATTCATTCCCAAGTCTGAAATAAATTATGTTCATCTGATTCAAGGGAATTGATCGATTTCGTATCCTAGAAAATTTCGTTTTTATTCAAATCATACTTTCTCTTGTAATTGTTACTGTGAAATTCTCTTGATCCACCAGAGCGACAATGTTGACAACATGAACAGTAATTTTTTAAACTTCTTGCAGACCTGCTTTGGTAAGTTCTATAATCAAAAGGAAGATTAGCAATATTACCTACTATTATTTTAGACAAACCAGACTTGCAATCATTCTCCTTAAAATTTGGCATTTCATTAAAGGTATTCGATTCTTCGGACATGTATTGAACTCTCTCGTTTTGTTCGAAATTTTGATTATCATAAATTTTCATCATATGTTTAGCGTTAGGTATTTCAGGCGTTTCCTTATTTTTTACTATGATCTTATATATACCGCGATCTTCTGGCTCTTTCTTCCCTTGTTTAATTATTTTTGTTGGTATTATTATTTCTTCTTCCACGAAGCCAGTGGTGGGATTCATATTTGTAATTGGATACTGACTGTTACCATCTTCAGTTTCGTCTTCTATCCCATCCTGTTTCATTTCAAAAGGAACCTCAAACGTCTTGTCTTCATCATTACGCGTGCAAATACAAAACTTGGGCTTCGGTGATGAACAGGAGATGTAATCCACAGGAATATAATCTATGTCATATTTCCTTGAGGAGTTACAAGGACAGACACAACAAATATCCTTGTCTTCATAGAGGAGCGGTTGGTGCTCTCTGAATTCGAAATCAACATAAGCCTTCTTCATGTTCTCGGTCTGCACTTGGAACTCGTGTTCTTTTTTGCACATTTCTATGGTTTTTTGTATTTGGAGATATTTTTCTAGTCTTTTCACCTGACCTTTGGCGGTCAAAGTGAATAGAGGTTTCTTCTGGTACCATTTATGCAGGGATGTGCCCCAAAATTCTGGAGACGCTGGAGGTGTAGGTAGCGATATGGGTGTTGGTTTTATTTCTTCCTTGTGAAATACCAACTGTTGTGCCGGAGTTCTTGTATGGCTGTATTCGTATCTGCGAAAATTTTAAACGTGAATTAGAGCTAAATGTCTTGATATGTAAAATAAAATAATAATAAGATCAGAAACAAAACATTTTGTCACAGGCAGATGTGCACCATGTCTGTCTGACGAGTTCAGGTGCGCATGCTCGGAACGAAACATTCAAATATTTAATTATTAATTAAAACAAATTGTAGAAATTACTATGTTTTACTACCAAAAACTATATATTACACATTTTTTTGTGACTCGAGTTTCGGAAAATGAACTATCCCATCATCAGACAACTGAAGACCCAACAGTGGTACAATGGTATTTAAACCAAAGTGATAAATATTTTGAATATTTCAACAGATTCTAGGTAACACCTAATAGTGGTACAGAGGTTTACAATCGGAACGTGATAAAAAACCGGGTTAAAAAAGAGGGGCCTTCTAACAGATATCGGAATGTCGGCAATCGACAAAGAAGGTTGTTGAACAGATGGTACCCATTTAAATATCTCCAATAATTTTTGGGGTTACATAGCTCCGTACAGTCATTCATTATTTTTTCCATTATTTTTATTGTGAACGAATTTGAAAATTTCAATAATCAAGTTTCTTTTCTTCTGAATCTACATGTAAAATTTTCTTAAGATTTTCTTTTGTCGAAAGGAATTACTGTTTTCTAAAGAATGAGTGGCAAAAGTTGAATTTTTGTTTACTTTTCATTAAATTCATTTTATGTTCGTTGAAAAAGGTTTTAAACAGATGTTACTTTTTAAATATCTCAAATATTTTCGATTTACATAGCTCCGTACAGTCACTCATTATTTTTACATTATTGTTATTGTGAACTAATTTGAAAATTTCAACAGATTCTAGATAATCGAGTTTCTTCCCTTTTGATTCTACATGTAAAATTTTAAGATTATCTATTGTGGGAAAGGAATGACCGTTTTCTAGACAATGAGTGGTAAAAGCAGAATTTTGTTTATTTTTCCTGAAACTCATTTTATGTTCGTTGAACCTCGTCTTGAAGGAACGTCCTGTTCATCCTATATATTTATTACTGCACGTAGAACAAGACAACTCATAAACTCCTGATTTGTGTATGTTTGGAGTAGGGTCCTTTGCGTTAAATAATATGATAATGATAATTTGTTTTGCGTTTTGAAGGCAATATTGACATCTGATTTTGAAAAACTATTGGCCACTTTCTGACTTATGCTACCAAAGTACGACAGAGAAATGAATTTTTTATTTTCTTCGGTTTTTATGATGGGATAAATTTGTCTCATAGCTATTTTAGATAGTTTCTGTCGAATTAGATTATCTATTATACTGGGGATGAAACCTTTGTTCGCAGCTATTGATTTTATAGTTTGGACTTCAGCTTCGCGGTCATTTTTTGATAAGGGTAATGCGAAGGCTCTATGGATCATCGATTGATACGCTGGCATTTTTTGTGAATAAGGGTGATTGGAATCAATAGGAATACATATATCAGTGGATGTGGATTTTCTGAACACGTTGAAATTTTTTTTCTATTTGAGTGTGATATCGAGAGGTCTAAAAATGTAATACTGTTCTTCGATTCTTTTTCTAATTTGAATTTAATTTTTGGGTGAATATTATTCAAGAAATTCAAAAATTGACTCAGTTGTCTGGATGTTCCGGAGATACACGTAAGAATATCGTATACGTATCTGTACCAGAAATGAACATTTACAGGTAGTTTAGAATTGAAGATTTTATTTTCTATTTCTGACATGAATATGTCTGCATGGGGTGGACTCAGTGGTGAGCCCATAGCTAGGCCGTTTAATTGTTCGTATATTTTATTATTAAATTGAAAACAGTTTTTGAGCAGGCATTGTAAACCGATTGTAAACCTCTGTACCACTATAAGGTGTTACCTAGAATATGTTGAAATATTCAAAATATTTATTATTTTTGTTTAAATACCACTGTACCACTGTTAGGTCTTCAGTTGTCTGATGATGGGATAGTTCATTTACCGAAACTGGAGTCACAAGAAAATGTGTATTATATATTTTTTGGTAGTAAAACATAGTAATTTCTACAATTTGTTTTAATTATGATCAACTACCAAATAGTAACGGCTGAAACAATTCAGTATATTCAATTATATATTAATTTTAATTGACAATTTATATTTCTTGGGTTTTTTTATTCAATTTGATATTGTATAATGAGTTTTGATCTTAAAGGTCCATTAAATATAAGCAATGCTTATAAGACATTAATTTAATTCTAAAAGTATTTGAATAAAAGTTTTTGAAATTGAAATTGTAGGAGACTAACATGATATTATTCTTACCTACCCATGAATTTCTTCGCTTTCAAAATGAGGAATGGGATTTTCGTAGGTACAAAGTTTATGGAAAGTAGATTTTTTCTTTTTTGACCTGTCATTCAAAATGGCCCGAGAGGTTTTCATTCTTCAGTTCAGTATTGTTTCACATATTCCTGCAAAAGTAAAAAAATCTGAAGGGCTATTCTTGATAACTCCAGAAGTTTCTCTCTTGAATAATTTGTTTCAATAAATGATATTTGATATACTGATATTTTTCAATACACTATACATTCCTAATGAGTTTTTAATGACAGAAAATGACAGCTTAACTTTTATGTTCCTGAACATAAATTCTGCTTCGAATTAACTTTTGCGCGCTGTTTCTAGGAAACAGCTTGCTATGGTTTTGCCGAAATGTCTGTAATTTTCGAATTTTGAGCCAGAAATGGCCTTAAACGTCTAGATTGAACTCACAGTTTGACTGGATAGTACATGATCCTAAGAATGTATCCTTCTAAGTAATTCTATGAATTCAATCACGTACTTATCACATATGATTTGATGATGAATTTTTGTAAAATAACCAGAAAACCAAACGGTTTTCGGACATTATTAAAAGTCATTGGATATACACCTTTCGACTGATGATTTAGGTGCTTCCACGATTTCCACAAAGTATTTTCTTAAGTAATGAATTTTTTCAATAGAATTCAAGCAGGTCTTTATAAAATTTATTCACGCTCGCTAACTTGTTACAAATTTGAGATGAATTAAGAACTTCTGGGTTCTAATCTTATATTATCAAGTAATAATATTCAGGAAATATTCCCATTTGTTTTTGTTGATTTTAAGCATAATAAACTAGAAAATTTTTTACAGACAGGTCAAATTTTTTCATTTATTTTCATTTTCAATGGCGTTTAATATCTTCCAATTCACTTAATGGAATATAACGCTAAGTGTTATTGAATATAAATTTCCTCTCCAACTAAAGCTAATTAAAGAAAATACAGAATTCATATTTGAATGAATTAAACTTTAGAATAAATTCGCTACGGGATGTAAAATATTTTTTTGAAAATAATCGATGTGCTTACATAAAATATGTTATAGATCGGGTGTTTTTTTAGAGTGATAAAACTTTCGATAGGGATAACTGTGATTTGACAGAAGGTCGAAATCCATGTTGTTTTGACATTTCTGATCAGTAAGCTTTGACAAATTATCATGGAAAGACTCACGCCGAAACAACGTTTACAAATTTTTGAAATTCATATTCAAAATCAGTGTTCTATTCGCCAAACTTATAGAGCACTTCGTGAAATTTATGCTTTACATAATCGTCCATCAGAGCAGCTTATTCATCGAACTATCGATAGATTTTGGACAACATTTTCTCTACTCGATGCAACAACAACAACAAGACAAAGAACTGTACGTACAGAAGAAAATATCGCTGCTGTAAGTCATAGTGTTAATGATGATCCAGATTTGTCTATTCGTCAACGTTCACAACAAGTTGGACTCTGTGCATCCACCACATGGAAAATTTTGCGTAAAGATCTTGGTCTACACACATACAAGATCCAAGGGTTCAAGAACTAAAACCTCTTGACCATAATAAGCGTCGTTTGTTTGCTGATTGGGCCCTAGAACAGCTTGAATTTAATCCACTTTTTTATCATAAAATTGTGTTTAGTGATGAAGCTCGTTTTTGGTTTAACGGCTACATAAACAAGCAAAATTACCGTATATGAAGTGAAAACAATCCTCAAGAAGTTCTGCAGGTACCTTTGAATCCTGAAAAATGGACTGTATGGTGTGTTTTACACGCTGGAGGCATCATCGGTCCATATTTCTTTAAAAACGATGCTGGAGCTAATGTTACAGTGAATGGTGCTCGTTACAGATCGATGACCAATGATTATTTGTTTTAAAATTTGAATGGTATCGATCCACAAGTATTTTGGTTTCAACAAGATGGTGCTACATCTCATGCTGCTACCGTAACAATTGATTTATAGAAAGAAAGATTTGGCGATAACATTATTTCGAGAAATGGTCCAATTAATTGGCCTCCAAGATCATGCGACATAACTCCACTGTATTATTTTTATTTGGGGTTACGTCAAGTCATTAGTTTATGCTGATAAACCAGAAAAAATAGACGCTTTGGAAGCCAACATAACTCGTGTTATTGATGAAATAAGGCCTGAATTAATCGAAAAAGTGGTCCGAAATTCGTCTGGTCGAATGCCGTTCCTCAGAGCTAGTCGTGGTGGACATATGCCGGAAATTATATTTGAAACATAAATGTCATAAAATTCAAATAAAAAAAATTTGGCTTCAATCTTAATTTAAATATGTTTTATTTCAATTTGAAGTTCTATCACTCTAAAAAAAAACACCCATTACATGTAAATCAATTTTGTTTTTCCATTTCAGTGATTTCCGAAAACAGAAAATGTGGAAATATTAGGCAGAAATGAAAGAGAATTTTTCCTCCACTAATTGAAGAAGTATGCATTTGAGTGTGCTTGCTGAAATTTTTAATATAGAATTGAAAATTGAAATCAGAAATCTGAAATATTTTCACTCTGTATAGGGTGCCCAAGTTATCACTGGTTAAATTTCACAAGGTGATTCGATAGGCAATTTGCAACACAAAAATTGCTCTAGAAAATGTTTCAATTTATCTTTCACTGAAGAGTTATTCAAGACTATTATTTTGAAATATTTCACAATTTTTTCACTGAAAACATAGCATAACTTGAAAACTACGAAAAAATTATTATAAAATTTTCTTAAGTCATAATCTTTGATCAAAGTTTACTCTAAATTCCACCCCTCAAACCCCCATAAAAATTATTAGCAAAAACTGTCTCATTCATAAAGCTTTTCAAACCAAATTTGGGTCCAAATTTTCCAACACAGAATAGTAGAATAGTTACAGAATAGATGGAAGTTCGTTTTGAATGAAAATAGATAGGAAGATCGAAGACCCGACCTTACACCTTTGAGTATTTTATGAAAATCACTGTGAAACCAACCTATACTATGAAGAATTTTCGCTATTTCCACTGAATTTTGATTAAGATGAGAGTTTTCAAGTTATGTTATGTTCTTCTTGAAAAAAACTGTGAAACGTTACAAAATGAGTAACTTTATAACGAAAGATAATTGGACTCCGTAAAAATTTTGGTGTTGCAATTGCCTGTATATATTAAAAATACATGTTATAAATCTTAAATTAATCTTTCTGTAGAAACTGAGTTACGACGAAACGTAAATAACTTTCAAACTAACGAACACTCGACATCTCTTTCCTTTTCAAAAAATTGTGGTTTTTGTCGAAACTGCTGATGGAAATTCGTACCCCTCAAAACAGAAGTTGACCTGTTTTTTTTAAATCTTCGAAAATTCTTCTTCTCTGAGTTGTGGGTGGGTCAAATTTTCGTTGGGACACCTGTATATATTTTTAAAGTTAAAAACGAGAGTTTTTCAGATTTTCGATATAATTTTCATTTCAATTCACGTGAAATGAAAAGTACATACTTGCAATCATTGTTGAACAGTTTGATTTAAAACTTTGTACAAGCTAACTATTTAACGAGTTATGAAAAATATAAGAAAAACAAATGTAAACTTCCGCTATTTTATTGATTTACACGACAATTGTTTCGTCATACCATGACTTCATCAGGTGAGTATTTAAACTGAGGTATACAATGCAAAATATGACATTAAATACACAGCTCTGGAACAAAAAAAAAGGGGTGAAAAGAGATGGTTTACAATTAATGAAAAATATTGAGTAGAGGGGATCTGTTTAAATCTATTTGATGAAATTTGTCTTTTATTATGTCTATTGATCTCTAAAGTTTCTAACAGATTTAGTTTCTAACTTTTGTTTTCGATATGTAATATTTCATAGTTCATATTACAATTATGGCTAGTCTCTAACAAATGGTTGGCATAACAAAATTAATAATAGACACGACTTTTCCATATATAGAAAACCTACACATACAGATGGTACGATTCATTATACTTCAAACCATCCATTTTCACAAAAATTGTCAGCTTATAATAGTATGCTTTATAGATTGGTTAACATACCCATGACGAAAGAAAATTTTGACAAAGAGTATAAAACCATTAAACAAATAGCTTTCAATAATTATTTTAATCCGTTAATTGTAGACAATTTACTTGATAAAATAAATTACAAGAACGCAATATCACTTGTATATCCAAAACTTCAAAATTCAAACGGAACCAAATTTATTTCATTAACTTACATAGGCCAAAAATCTGAAAAGATTGCTAGATATTTGAAGAAAAAAAAATAACATCAGTTTTGAAACCATTAATTCTTTAGGCAGCTTAATAAAAAATTATAAAGATGTCATTCCTAAAAACAAGATATCAGGGGTTTACAAGTAAACATGTAGTGATTGCCCATGTGTATATGTGGGACAGGCAGGCCGTTCATTCCAAACAAGGATACGAGAACATGAAAAATGTTACATTAATAATAAACCGAATTCAACTTATGCCAACCATTTGTTAGATACTGGCCATAATTTTAATATGAACTATGAAATATTACATATCGAAAACAAAAGTCAGAAACTAAATCTGTTAGAAACTTTAGTGATCAATAGATATAATAAAAGACAACTTTTATTGAATGATCAAATAGATTTAAACAGATCCCACCTACTTAATATTTTTCATTAATTGTAAACCATCTCTTTCCACCCCTCTATTTTTAGTACAAGAGCTGCGTATTAAAGGTCATGTTTTGCATTGTATACCTCAGTTTAAATACTCACCTGATGAAGTCATGGTTCATTCCAAACAAGGATGCGAGAACATGAAAAATGTTACATTAATAATAAACCGAATTCAACTTATGCCAACCATTTGTTAGATATTGGCCATAATTTTAATATGAACTATGAAATATTACATATCGAAAACAAAAGTCAGAAACTAAATCTGTTAGAAACTTTAGAGATCAATAGATATAATAAAAGACAAATTTTATTGAATGATCAAATAGATTTAAACAGATCCTACCTACTTAATATTTTTCATTAATTGTAAACCATCTCTTTCCACCCCTCTATTTTTAGTACAAGAGCTGCGTATTTAAGGTCATGTTTTGCATTGTACACCTCAGTTTAAATACTCACCTGATGAAGTCATGGTATGACGAAGCAATTGTCGTGTAAATCAATAAAATAGCGGAAGTTAACATTTGTTTTTCTTATATTGAAGATGAATTTCCGTCAAGTAAAGACCGAGACAATCAAAAAAAGAGTTATGAAAAGATGTTAAAATACTGAAAACGTTGTATATTACAGATAATAGCTGGAATTAATTCTCCAGAATCTCTACAGTTTTTAATCCTAATAAATCTCATGAAAACATTATAAATGTCTATAAAGTACTGTACCTAGGACATGTTTTTTGAAAATTTAATTCGAAATGTTTTCATGAGATT
Organism: Megalocaria dilatata; assembly: GCA_034642435.1. Classification (NCBI taxonomy): domain Eukaryota; kingdom Metazoa; phylum Arthropoda; class Insecta; order Coleoptera; family Coccinellidae; genus Megalocaria; species Megalocaria dilatata. The sequence goes on along the minus strand of CM067855.1, from coordinate 6,451,534 downwards.
TATTTAGATTTAAATCTGTAAAAGTTCTGCAGAATTGATTCCAGCTATTATCTGTAATATGCAAATATTTCTTCATAGTAATTTTCTATATATAAATATATTAAAAACAAATTGTAGAAATTATAATACTATGTTTTACTACCAAAAAATATATATTACACATTTTCTTGTGACTCGAGTTTCGGGAAATAAACTATCCCATCATCAGAAAACTGAAGACCTAACAGTGGTACAGTGGTATTCAAACAGAAGTGATAAATATTTTGAATATTTCAACAGATTCTAGGTAACACCTAATAGTGGTACAGAGGTTTACAATCGGAACGTGATAAAAAACCGGGTTAAAAAAGAGGGGCCTTCTAACAGATATCGGAATGTCGGCAATCGACAAAGAAGGTTGTTAAACAGATAGTACCCATTTAAATATCACAAATAATTTTTGGGGTTACATAGCTCCGTACAGTCATTCATTATTTTTACATTATTTTGTTGTATATCTCAAATATTTGGATTTACAAAGCTGAAAATTTCAATAATCAAGTTTCCTTTCTTTTGAATCTACATGTAAAATTTTCTTAAGATTTTCAGTTCTCGAAAGGAATTACTGTTTTCTAAAGAATGAGTGGCAAAAGTTGAATTTTTGTTTACTTTTCATTTAATTCATTTTATGTTCGTTTAAAACCTTTTTCAACGAACATAAATTGAATTTAATGAAAAGTAAACAAAAATTCAACTTTTGCCACTAATTCTTCTGAAAACAGTAATTCCTTTCTACAAAAGAAAATCTTAAGAAAATTTTACATGCAGATTCAAAAGAAAAGAAACTTTATTATTGAAAATTTCAAATTCGCTCACAATAAAAATAATGAATGACTGTATGGAGCTCTGTAAATCCAAATATTTGTGATATACAACAAAATAATGTAAAATAATGAATGACTATACGGGGCTATGTAACCCCAAAAATTATTTGAGATATTCAAATGGGTACCATCTGTTTAACAACCTTCTTTGTCGATTGCCGACATTCCTATATCTGTTAGAAGGCCCCTCTTTTTTAACCCGGTTTTTTATCACGTTCCGATTGTAAACCTCTGTACCACTATTAGGTGTTACCTAGCATCTGTTGAAATATTCAAAATATTTATCACTTCTGTTTAAATACCACTGTAAGGTCTTCAGTTGTCTGATGATGGGATAGTTCGTTTCCCGAAACACTAGTCATAAGAAAATGTGTAATATATATTTTTTGGTAGTAAAACGTAGTAATTTCTACAATTTGTTTCAATTATGATCAACTACCAAATAGTAACGGCTGAAACAATTCAGTATATAAATATATATTAAAAGCGTTTTAGTTTCACTTGAAAAATATATCGAATTTATGCATATAAGTTTCCATTCATTTAGCTCTTTCTTTTATTGTCACAATTGACATTTTAAATCGTTTTTTTCAAACATTGTACGTGTGTTATTTTAAGCAGTGAATTTTTACAAAAATCGTATACTTTTCAACGTCCATAACACGTGTCCAGGAAATTGGGATATATTTTCGAATATAAGTGAAAAAAATTCGAAGGTACCATTCGAAATTTGTGAATACGGTGGGAGAAATGATATTCTAAATGTATCTTATTGTTTTTAGTGGGGACATCAGAAGAGAATATTCTTGAAATGTTGAATGTTAATTATAATTTAACTTGCCAACGATATATGTATATGAGTGCGTGAGTTTTCTAAATAAAAATTTACAGTGCATTAGGCTAGTGCTGAGGAAAACTTATCCTCGCATTTTCCTACCTTGCTTCCGGAATAGTCCGGTTTTTCGCACATTCTGCAGCGGACTCACGGCACGACTTGAGCGGCAGCGTATCGTTTCAAAAAGTGCAAGCGCCTGCTTATTACGAGGCACGCAACCAAAACAACACGCCCAACTGGCAGTTGCCTGTTATAATTTGATATGTTGTCTGTTGCTTGCGTGCAATCAACTACCTTAAAAATTTCATGCACGTCATTTCCGAAGATTCCACCGAAAGCGATATATCAGCAAAGACAGATCGGATTAATTTACCAGATTCGTTTTTTTCAGTTGGAGGCAAGAATGAAATATGCCTATTTCTCACACTGGGGATTGCGTGGCAGAATAAACAAAATACACACATCGTCAAAAGTCTTGGCCAACGCTATCAATTCTCAACTTGTTGAATGTAATTGTCATTATAAAATAAAACACTTGTTTACATTTTCTACTTTATTTTTGGTATTGACGTACGTTTCGTCTTTGCTAGAAAGACTTCATCAGAATACCAAAAATAAAGTAGAAAATGTAAACAAGTGTTTTATTTTATAATGACAATTACAACTGATTTCTACCAAGCAACGGCCCAATCTATCATAAATTTGTTGAATGTAACATGACAATTTTTTGTGTGTGGAATCTTATCACTCAAACGAAAACAATAAACCAGCAAAAAAAGTTTCTTGTTCGGGATAATACAGGTGTATTCAAAGTTAATCAGTTTTCAGCGAATAACGAGAGTTGTAATATTTAGAATATTCCGTGGAAAATCAAGAAGCTTTGTCGAACCACCGGATTGCGCAACGTTTGAATATTTCACGGGCTTTCCTGGAAACCGGCAGCATTGCCCAGAGACCGGTGCCTGGTCGACCCACAGTAACATCTGCAAGGGAAGACCATTATATCGCAAATTTTATTCGAAGATATCGAACGGTATCTGTAACAGCCCTTCGAAGTCATTTTTTGAGGACCTAAAGACGGGTAGTCTCAACCAGTATCATAAGAAGACGGTGCATTCCTCAAATTTAAGGGCAAGAAGACCTTCAAGAGTACCTCAGCTATCATCTGGATAAAGAGCTACCCGTCGGCAATGAACAGAACCAAGACTGGCTTTTACCACAATGGCGCAACGTACTTTTTTCGGACGACTCAGGTTTTTTAACCCCAGATAAATATAAAACCGTTACTAAAGACCCCACTGAACATTTCCAAAAACAAATAAAAAATACAATAGACCAATCTGTTAGCCTTTTCAATAACTTTCCCAAAAACATTTGCTCACTTTAATGAACTCACAAATCCAAAAATTATATTCATTAATAAAACTTCATGAAGAAAATAATCCAATTAGACCAGTTTCATTCGTCACATCACCAAGCATAAATCTAGAGTTTTAATTTCTATTATCAACTTATAGACAATATTAAATCCATCCAGTTGCCCAAAAATTGTAGATTAATTTCTTTTGATGTACAAAATTTATTTCCTAGTATACCTCCAACTGAAACAATACAAATTGTAAAAAAACTTTTAATTTAAAAAAATAAATCCCATCAAAATGCCTGGAAATATGTCTTGAACAAAACTACTTTCAATTTAACGGAACCGTCTATATTTCTGACAATGGTTTAATAATGGGAAATCCACTCAGTTCAATTTTAGCTGAAATATTCATGGACGATCTGGAATCAAAAATACACTTGAAACCGATAGGCAAATATTTTCTTTATTGGTATAGATATGTAAATGACATTTTTTGTTGTTTCAAAGGCACCGACCGACAACTACATATCTTGACGAATTTCATTAATAAACTCCACCCAAAAATCAAATTCACAATCGAAGAAGAAAAGAATCAAAGTATTAATTTTCTTGACCTCACTATAACAAGACTAAATAATTTACATGATTTTAGTATTTTTCACAAACCAACAAATACAGACATCACAATACATAAAACTTCAAACCACCCCACCAACCAAAAGATGTCAGCGTATAATAGTTTTATTCATGGATTATTGAATGTCCCTTTGAATTCAGAAAACTTTTTGAAAGAATTAAATATTATTAAACAAATAGCGTCAAACAACGGTTACAATCCCTTTCTTATAGACAAAATGGTATCCAATAAACAAAAGAAAATGGCATTAAATCTCGTGTACCCAATCATAAAAGAGGACAATACACCGAAATATTTCTCGTTATCTTATGTCAATGGATTATCTGAAAATATTGCTAAATATTTCAAAAGTTGTTTCAATTATAACGCAGGTTTAAAGACAATTAATAACCTTAGTACCTATATAAAAAACAATAAAGATCGAACAAATAGAGAAAATAAATCCGGAGTCTACAAGTTGACTTGCAAAGATTGCCCTTTGGTATACATTGGCCAGACTGGTAGATCATTCAAGAAACGTGTCCAAGAACACCAAAGGGGTTATATATCCAATTCTTTACATATGCTAATCATCTTAGTAATTCAGGCATAATTTCAACAATAATTATGAAATTATTCACGTTGAAAGCAAAAGTTCTAGATTAACACTTTTAGAATTTCTTGAAATCAACAGGTATAATGCCCGTAAAATCCTTTTGAACGAACAAACAGATGTCGATCATTCTCCATTACTGAATATTTTTCCTTAATGGCATTTTTAGCGGCAAACTCCAATAAACACCTAGAGTGTTTATGACTTGTGCTTCCATTATTTTATTACGTACCTAACAATGTATTTAAACTCGGTTACACTGAATACCATCAGACAGTACAATGTAATACCTGAAGAAGCCACATCGTGGTGAAACAATTGTTGTAGTAGTACAAACATTTTTTGGAAATAAATTACTGTCTCATATACATTTTTTTTATTAAAATGAGTTTCCACCAAGTAAAAAAGCCGAAAATCTGTCAATAAAACAACAAACATGTAATAATAATAAACATTTCTTGTATACCAGGTTTCTTAATTGGAGATACAAACGCAGAGGGGAGATTCCCTGCATAATTTCAAGAAAAAATTTCCCATAAACATGGGACCGCAAACGTTTCGTGTTTCGAGATACATGGTGTTAAAGTTTGAATTTTTTCCAAGCTTTTTTCTCATAGTATCTGCATTTTACAAGATATTCAACTGAAATTCAGCATAGATATTACAATTTAGAGTTTACACCATGTGACATGCCAATTTCGATTGCAAATCGTGATATTTTTTCTGTTTTAATCCAGAACTTGATTTATCAGAACGAATTCAATAATTAAAACAAATTTCAGAAATTACTATGTTTTACTACAAAAAAAATTTGTTGCCTGTAAAGTCGGTATACGGGCGAAAGTTTTACGTGACAACGACTTTGAGTGGTAAAATAATTTTAATGTGAATATTCATTCGTATAGTAGGAAGAAGGATGAAATAATAGTAACAATTTAAAACATTTATTTATACAAAGAATTATATTTAAAACATTAATTTATACAAAGAATCTCGCACTGAATTTCATATTAACAAAATTTTATTTATCAATCAGTTGTTATAAGTTATTAATAAATTTAACTTGTTTTACATTGTTATAAATATAAAAACTAAATTTAAAAGTTAGAACATTTATTTAAATCACATTAATTGTTAATATCAATCGATTTTAATTCAAAGTGTTTTTTCTAAAAGGAGAAAACTAATTCACATTTGATCTTTGAATTTGTAAATCGCGCGCTTACGACCTTGCGCAGTGATTAGTCGTCTCGGTTTGAATGTTTGAAAGTTTCGATTTGACAGGTTGGAGGTTAAACATTGTTATTTCAATTTTTTACATAGCAAGTCGCGCTCATTTTTTCAAGTTAAACAAATTATTATTGGTTGAGAAACGATTTCTACTACTTTTTTGATTGAAAACTACCACAACATTGTGATTACTACAACATAACCTATTCACTTATGTCTTAGTCATTTATTTCATCATGTTATATTATCAGTCTGAAATTATTTACCTTTGCTGTTTGAATTGTTGCGATGGACGAAACTACCTTCACATTATCACTACACAATCGTTTTACAATTAACTGGCAACGTGTAAACTTGTATGCAGGCGCCTAAGTGAAATAGAAGCGCAAGACATGAACCGGTGTGTATGCCTATCTCTCTCACTCTCTCTCTCTCTCGCTCTGTCTCTCTTGCTCTTAGGCGGGCTAACTATGCTCGAGTGGAAGGGACGCGTGCCTTTCACTTTTTATGTCTGTCTCTCTCGCTCTTAGGCGGGCTAACCATGCCCGAGTGGAAGGGACGCGTGCTTCTCACTCGCTCTCATTGTGAGCGCATAACGTGAGCGGAGCGTAACGCAGTTTCTTGAAGTGTCACCCGGCAAACCAATTTATAAGACGTTGTCACGTCAAAAAATATAAATTACACAATTTCTTGTGACTCGAGTTTCGGGAAATGAACTATCCCATCATCAGACAACTGAAGACCTAACAGTGGTACTGAAGTCCAAACTATAAAATCAATAGCCGCGAACAAAGGTTTCAACCCCAATATAATAGATCTAATTCGACAGGAACTATCTAAAATAGCTATGAGCCAAATTTATCCCATCATAAAAATCGAAGAAAATAAAAAATTCATTTCTCTGTCATACTTTGGTAGCATAAGTCAAAAAGTGGCCAAAAGTTTTTCAAAATCAGATGTCAATATTGCCTTCAAAACGCAAAACAAATTATCATCGGTATTATTTAACGCAAAGGACCCTACTCCAAACATACACAAATCAGGAGTTTATGAGTTATCTTGTTCTACGTGCAATAATAAATATATAGGACAAACAGGACGTTCCTTCAAGACGAGGTTCAACGAACATAAAATGAGTTTCATGAAAAATAAACAAAATTCTACTTTTGCCACTCATTGTCTAAAAAACGGTCATTCCTTTCCCACAATAGATAATCTTAAAATTTTACATGTAGAATCAAAAGGGAAGAAACTCGATTATCTAGAATCTGTTGAAATTTTCAAATTAGTTCACAATAACAATAATGTAAAAATAATGAATGACTGTACGGAGCTATGTAAATCGAAAATATTTGAGATATTTAAAAAGTAACATCTGTTTGAAACCTTTTTCAACGAACATAAAATGAATTTAATGAAAAGTAAACAAAAATTCAACTTTTGCCACTCATTCTTTAGAAAACAGTAATTCCTTTCGACAAAAGAAAATCTTAAGAAAATTTTACATGTAGATTCAAAAGAAAAGAAACTTGATTATTGAAATTTTCAAATTCGTTCACAATGAAAATAATGTGAAAAATAATGAATGACTGTATGGAGCTTTGTAAATCCAAATATTTGAGATATACAACAAAATAATGTAAAAATAATGAATGACTGTACGGAGCTAAGTAACCCCAAAAATTATTTGAGATATTTAAATGGGAACCATCTGTTTAACAACCTTCTATGTCGATTGCCGACATTCCGATATCTGTTAGAAGGCCCCTCTTTCTTAACCCGGTTTTTTATCACGTTCCGATTGTAAACCTCTGTACCACTATTAGGTGTTACCGAGAATCTGTTGAAATATTCAAAATATTTATCACTTTTGTTTAAATACCACTGTACCACTGTTAGGTCTTCAGTTGTCTGATGATGGGATAGTTCATATCCCGAAACTCGAGTCACAAGAAAATGTGTAATATATATTTTTTTCTGGTAGTAATTTCTACAATTTGTTGTAATTATGATGAATAGTAATGGCTGAAACAATTCAGTATACGAATTCAATGTTCCACCCTTCTTGGAATACATGTAGCGTCTTTAAGTTAACTATTTCCCCATTCCAATTCATATTCATGTTTCCTGTTTCGTGTGCGCCATAAACTGATTCACGAAAAACAAATGGAGAGTTGGGTGGATATTGCAGCCAGTTGTCCGATATAATTTGTGAGAAATCTTTAAAATTACCAGTAAATTGGATGTCTAAAGCTCTCTAATTGTGATGTTCCTGCTTTAAGGTACCAAGCCGTGGAAGGCTTTTAATTCTGAACAGGGTGACTATTAAAATAAATCATATCTGTCGGCTGAATTTGTTCATAATATCGTTATTTATTTAAATGCTCGTATTATTATGGGATTTGTTGAACATTCTTTAGTTTGACGGGGAAGTTTTCCTGGGGTGAAAGTGAATAGCATTTCTGCTGTCTGGGTTGAATATTAGCTTATAACATGACTAGTCATTTGACCCAATTGTGATTCGTCAGCCTTGATTGATTCTTACTGTATACAGGATTGTTTTGGTTTATTATTTCCTTATGACAAACCCATGAAATATTTCAAATATAAACTGGACCTTTACGAATTCAGACTGAAAAATTCCTTCAGAACTTTTAAAAATAAAATAAAATAAAATGTATAAGAAAAATGGTTTATTTATATAGACATACATTCTGTCAAGAAAGTACCGGGAATTATCGATTTAAATCTGGCGGGGCAATGAGGCAGGTAAAAAATTTTTTTCCTAGGTTGGTACCACTGTCCTTAATTACTATGCCAAGCTTGAGCGGGATCTGTCAACTAGTGTGTTTGCAACAGCTGATTAAGTCTATCGAAAACTCGAGCATATCAGTGGTACAAAGTCTTCAAGGACGGTCGTGAAGTGGTCGCCCATCGACAGCTTCGATTGAAGATAACATCGATAAAATTAAGGAAAGGGTGCTGGAAAACCGTCGTACCAGCTTGAGAGAGATAGCACATGATCTTAAGATATCCCACGAGTCCGCACGTACGATTTTGATTGATATTTTGGGCATGAGAAAGGTGGCCGCACGACTCGTACCGAAAGACCTGAATTTTCTTCAAAAACGTCATCGCGAACAGGTTGCTTCAGACATGCTGGAATGCTGTAATTCCGATTCTACATTCATGGAACACATTATAACTGGTGATGAGACCTGGGCCTACGAGTACGATATGCAAAACAAGCCAGCAACCATCGGAATGGGTGGCAAAAAATGAGCCAAAACCGAAAAAACCACGCCAAAGCCGCTCGAAAATGAAGGTAATGCTCATTGTTTTCTTCGATATCCGTGGCGTGGTGCACTACGAATTCGTTCCAGAGGTTCAGACGGTAAACAAGGAGTATTACCTAGGCGTTATGAAACGTTTGCGTGAGCGTATCCGTAAGAAGCGGCCAAATTTGTGGTCGAACAACTTATGGATTTTGCATGACGATAACGCGCCTTCTCACCGAGCTACGATTGTGACTGACTTTCTCGCCAAAAACTCAACAAACGTGCTTCAGCAACCACCGGATTCGGATTCGCCGGATTTGGCTCCCTGCGACTTTTTCCTCTTCCCAAAACACCCGTTTTGAGTCGATTGTAGCCATAAAACAAAATTCGGCGCGAGAGCTAAGTCCATCACGGAAAGCGCCTATAAAAAATGTTTCGATAATTAGAAGTGCCGTTGGCATAGATGTATTGGAGCAAATGGAGCCTATTTTGAAGGCGACCCAATAAATTTTGACGATTAAATGTAAAAATGTTGTTTTAATTGAAAATTCCCGGTACTTTCTTGACAGAGTAGTATATCATCAGTAATCAAATATATGTGCGCTAGGTGACCAATAAAGAATCAAGAGAAATAAATAAAATATTGACCGCGATCATCTAGCAAATATCATAGAAGACAGTGTGTTTCAATTGAATATTCACTAATATCAATGGCTTTTTTGATTGAAAGAATCTACAAACAGTCCATCCTTTTACCCCTTTTAACATTATTTAGTAAAGCGACATCTTTCTCAATAAAAAAATGATTATTTTCTATATGATGTTCTGCAAAACCGGTTGATTTTTGGTTTTTCAAAATAGACATCCTATGTTATAATATAATATTTGATTCTATGTTGTAAACATCGACCTGTCTGTCCTATATACTACTCTGTCAAGAAAATACCGGAAATTTTCAATTAAAACAACATTTTTACATTTAATCGTCAGAATTTATTGGGTCGCCTTCAAAATACGCTCCATTTGCTCCAATACATCTATGCCAACGGCACTTCCAATTATAGAAACATTTTTTATAGGCGCTTTCCGGGATGGACTTTAGCTCTCGCGCCGAATTTTGTTTTATGGCTTCAATCGACTCGAAACGGGTGCCACGAAGGGGCAATTTTAGTTTTGGGAAGAGGAAAAAGTCGCAGGGAGCCAAATCCGGCGAATACGGTGGTTGCTGAAGCACGTTTGTTGAGTTTTTGGCGAGAAAGTCAGTCACAATCGTAGCTCGGTGAGAAGGCGCGTTATCGTCATGCAAAATCCATGAGTTGTTCGCCCACAAATTTGGCCGCTTCTTACGGATGCGCTCACGCAAACGTTTCATAACGCCTAGGTAATACTCCTTGTTTACGGTCTGACCCTCTGGAACGAATTCGTAGTGCACCACGCCACGGATATCGAAGAAAACAATGAGCATCACCTTCATTTTCGAGCGGCTTGGCGTGGTTTTTTCGGTTTCGGCTCATTTTTTGCCACCCATTCCGATGATTGCTGGCTTGTTTGCATACCGTACTCGTAGACCCAGGTCTCATCACCAGTTATAATGCGTTCCATGAATGTAGAATCGGAATTACAGCGATCCAGCATGTCTGAAGCAACCTGTTCGCGATGACGTTTTTCAAGAAAATTCAGGTCTTTCGGTACGAGTCGTGCGGCCACCTTTCTCATGCCCAAAATATCAATCAAAATCGTACGTGCGGACTCGTGGGATATCTTAAGATCATGTGCTATCTCTCTCAAGCTGGTACGACGGTTTTCCAGCACCCTTTCCTTAATTTTATCGACGTTATCTTCGATCGAAGCCGTCGATGGGCGTCCGGAACGAGGCAAGTCTTCGACCACTTCACGACCGTCCTTGAAGGCTCTGTACCACTGATATGCACGAGTTTTCCATAGAGCATTATCACCAAAGGCCTTTTGCAACATTTTCAATGCATCGGCACACGAAAATTCATTTGCAACACAAAACTTTAAACAAATTCTTTGCTCAACGTAATCACCCATAGTAAAAATCGGCACGCACTCTGACATCGACTGACTTAATCAGCTGTTGCAAACACACTAGTTGACAGATCCCGCTCAAGCTTGGCATAGTAATTAAGGACAGTGGTACCAACCTAGGAAAAAAATTTATACCTGCCTCATTGCCCCGCCAGATTTAAATCGATAATTCCCGGTACTTTCTTGACAGAATGTATGTAGCATTACAATCATCACATTTAATTTGATAAATTCCCGATTCCAGAAAAATAGGAGTTTCTTTCCTTATTGTTCACCAACATCTTGGCTAAATTCTATCTATTTACTGCTGACGAATTCATTCTCATTTTATGAAGACCATTCTAAATTCTACTGCTGAAACCTTTCATATAAACCATTGAAAACCATATTTTCATTTATATTGATATAAAATTGTTTCAAAATGTTTTCGTAAGTTTTCTTTTTAATCATTTTGTCAATGATTTCAGTTCTATATCCATTATTCACAGCTATAGTTTAAATTATATAGACTTCTTTTCGGAAATTGTCTTCGTTCAATGGGATGCTAAAAGTCTATGAATGAAACTATGGAATGTTGACATTTTAATTTGCCATGACTGATAGGAATTTGAATAGATTATGGTATCAGTAGTGGTGAGTTTTCTAAAAATGTCGAATTCGAACTTATTATTAATTGGAATTATATTAAGATCTAAGAAGTTTATTGAAGAATTTTCTTCTATTTCTATTGTGAATATAATATTTTCTTCTATGCTATTCAGATAATTCAAAAATTGCGATATCAGCCTGTGTGAAATTTCTTAAAATGAAATTGTTATAATGTGTCACCTAGATCCAACCAAATGCTGCATTCATTTAAACAACCATTGGTTTTTTAGGAACAACCTGTATATTAGAAGATAATTTCCTGAGATGCAAAAATGAAATGAGAAAGAGCCTGCTTTCGAATAAAATTTTCAAGATGTCTGGTTCGGACGCTATCGGGTGTTTTTTTTAGTGTGATAGAACTTTCGAAAGAGATAACTGTGATTTGACAAAAGGTAGACGCCATATTGTTTTGACATTTCTGTTCAGTAAGCATTGACAAATTATCATGGAAAGAATCACGCCGCAACAACGTTTACAAATTGTTGAAATTTATTTTCAAAATCAGTGTTCTATTCGCCAAACTTATAGAGCACTTCGCGAAAATTATGGTTTACATAATCGTCTATCAGAGCAGCTTATTCGTCGAACTCTTCTCTACTCGATGCAACAACAACAATAAGACAAAGAACTGTACATACAAAAGAAAATATCGCTGCTGCATGTCATAATGTTAATGATGATCCAGATTTGTCGATTCGTCGACGTTCACAACAAGTTGGACTCTGTGCATCCACCACATGGAAAATTTTGCATGAGTCTACACCCATACAAGATCCAACTAGTTCAAGAACTAAAGCCACTTAACCATAATAAGCGTCATTTGTTTGCTGATAGGGCCCTAGAATAGCTTGAAGTTGATCCAATTTTTCATCGTAAAATTGTATTTAGTGATGAAGCTCATTTCTGGTTGAACGGCTATGTAAACAAGCAAAATTGCCGTATATGGAGTGAAAAAAATCCTTAAGAATTTCTGCAGATGCCATTGCATCCTGAAAAATGCACTGTATGGTGTGCTTTACACGGAGGCATCATCAATCCATATTTCTCTAAAACCTATGCTGGAGCTAATGTTACATTGAATGGTCATTACAGATCGATGATCAATGATTATTTGTTTCAATATTTGATTGGTATCGACCTTGAAGTGTTTAGGTTCCAACAAAACGGTGCTACACCTCATGCTGCTACCGTAATAATTGATTTATTGAAAGAAAGATTTGGCGATAACATAATTTCGAGAAATGGTCCAATATCATGCGACATAACTCCACTGAATTATTTTCTTTGGAGTAATGTCAAGTCATTGGTTTATACAGATAAACCAGAAACAATAGACGCTTTGGAAGCCAACATAATTCGTGTTATTGATGAAATAAGGCCTGAATTTCTCGAAAAAGTGGTCCAAAATTGATCTGGTCGAATGCGGTTCCTCAGAGCTAGTCTTGGTGGACATATGCCGGAAATTATTTTCAAAACATAAATGTCATAAAATTATCTTTCAAATAAAAAGGAATTTGGCTTCAATATTAATTTAAATGTGTTTTATTTCAATTTAAAGTTCCATCACTCTAAAACAACACCCGATATAAAAGCGCGACGCACTATTGCAGGACCCAGTACAATTACCAGGGAAAATTATTACGTAGTTATATGGATCACATATTAATTTCCGAATTGATACCAAAAATATCCTGAGAAATCACAATACGGGAGCCTTCAAAGGATACCATGAAAAGTAATTACCGCTTTCCTTAACAGAGGTTTTTCATTAGTTGTGAGTGAAATGGGATCTCCCTCGTTGAATGTGGACTAAAATATTGGAGGTATGAATGATTTGCTATAATCATGAATAATCTCACTGGCCGACAAAACCCATTTTTTGGGTTGTAACCTAAAGCATACTATGGTAGAATGGACGTATCCAAATACGAAAATTAGTAAAAAAAGTTTCAACACGTAAGGTTTTCTTGTTATATTTATAAAACCACATTTAATGTTACAATTTCTAATGTGTATTGAAAAAAATGATTTCAAAATTTTTTAACCGTATATATCGACTTTATTTAGTTTTACAACTACTCAACGTACCTTACAATTGGGTAAAATACAAATATTAAAAATATTGACTTAAAATATCGGGTGTTTTTTTCAGAGTGGTAGAGCTTTCGATAGGGGTAACTGTGATTTGACAGAAGGTAGAAGCCATGTTGTTTTGACATTTCTGTTCAGTAAGCATTGACAAATTATCATTGAAAGACTCACGCCGCAACAACGTTTAAAATTGTTGAAATTTATTTTTTTACATAATCGTCCATTGCTGCTCTGATGGACCGTCTAACTATCGATAGATTTCGGACAACATTTTCTCTACTTGATGCAAGAACAACAAGACAAAGAACTGTACGTATAGAAGAAAATATCGCTGCTGTAAGTCTAGTGTTAATGATGATCCAGATTTGTCTATTCGTCGACGTTCACATCAAGTTGGACTCTGTGCATCCACCACATGAAAAATTTTGCGTAAAGATCTTGGTCTACACCCATACAAGATTCAACTGGTTCAAGAACTAAAGCCACTTGACCATAATAAGCGTCGTTTGTTTGCTGATTAGGCCCTAGAACAGCTTGAAGTTGATCTACTTCTTTATTGTAAAATTGTGTTTAGTGATGAAGCTCATTTCTGGTGGAACGGCTATGTAAACAAGAAAAATTGCCATATATGGAGTGAAAACAATTCGCAAGAAGTACTGCAGGTTCCATTGTATCCTAAGAAATTCACTGTATGGTGTGCTTTACACGCAGGAGGCATCATCGGTCCATATTTCTTTAAAAACGATGCTGGAGCTAATGTTACAGTGAATGGTGCTCGTTACAGATCGATGATTAATGATTATTCGTTACAAAATTTGAATCGACTCAGAAGTGTTTTAGTTCCAACAAGAGGGTGCTACACCTCATGCTCCTACCATAACAATTGATTTATTGAAGGAAAGATTTGGCGATAACATTATTTCGAGAAATGGTCCAATTAATTGGCCTCCAAGATCGTGAGACATAACTCCACTGGATTTTTTTCTTTGGGGTTATGTCAAGTCGTTGATTTATGCTGATAAACCAGAAATAATTGACGCTTTGGAAGCCAACATAACCCACGTTATTGATTAATTAAGGCCTGATCTACTCTAAAAACTGGTCCAGAATTGGTCTGGCCGAATGTGGTTCCTCGGAGCTAGTCGTGGTGGACATATGTCAGAAATTATTTTTGAAACATAAATGTCATAAAATTATCTTTCAAATAAAAAAAAAATCGCTTCAATCTTAATTTGAACGTGTTTTATTTCAATTTAAATTTCTATCATTCTAAAAGAAAACACCCGATATTATGTGCCTTGATAAGTTTTTCTGAAATAATTCATTCAAATGACAAATGGGTCCTCCAAAGAGAATTGAATTCATGCAGTTTGAAATCATATTCGATGATCTAAGCAAGAGGCTGGATCTGTTGCTGATGTCTTAAAGCCCATACATACGAAACGCACCTCGACCTAAATTATTTCTATTGTAAGTGAAAGTGTTGAAGAAGATCCAAATTGATTAATTGATCGGGCGCGCACAACATTTGCTCAAGACCCGCTATAGCGTATTTTGCATCTGGATTTGTATCTTCATTCTTATAAGGTTCAGTTAACACAAGAACTAAAGCCAACTGACCATAGAACGCGTAGAACATGTGCCGATTGGATGCTTGAAGAAAAACGTTTGGATGACGATTTTTCGCATCGAATTTTCTTCAGTGACGAAGCACATTTTTCACTCGGTCGCTATGTAAACAAGCATAATTGTCGCATTTGGACACTGTAATACTCATGTAACTGCTGAGAGATTACATCCACAAAAAGTCACTGAATGGTGTGCAATTTGGTCTGGTGGATTGATTAGCCTGTACCTCTTTGAAAATGGAGAAGGTGTCAGTCAAACCGTCAATTTTCATCGCTATAGTCGAGTGATTGCCGATTATTTGGCCTGAAATTGATGATATGGAAGATGTGGTTCCAGTAAGATAGTGCAACAACACGACTGTAAGAGATCACGCGGACATTTAAATGATGTTGTATTCCACACATAATGGCAAGGTCCAAACATTGTATTGAAATAAAAATTTGATCCATATCTAAATGAAAGAGCGCTTTATTTACCTTTACTTTCGGAAGCACAAAATGGAACACCCTGTATGAATAAATTTAATTTGATCGTGTGTGACAATTACAAGAATTACATTGACACCAAAAACAATTTTTAAATTCAATCAATCTCAATATCACGTTGTGTAGTTAGGTAACCGTTCGTGTTAGTCACTTATTCAGGACTCGATTTGAGGTTATAAAACCCTGCGAAAACACAAGTGTTCAGTATCGAATTTTAGATACCTTTGCAGAGCTCGTTAATTCCTCTAGAAAGCGGTGGTGCTTTCTAGCAGATTTGCTATTGAATTAAGCTCCAACGAGAGTTCATTCATAGAAAAAAATTGGAAAAATAGTTGGCGCTGTCCCAACAACTTTGGAGATTAAATCCTTGTTTTATCGAATCAAATTGTAGCCGTTCATGCGAGCGATCGATATAAACTATCGTATTAATAGAATGACAAGCATGATGATTTGGATATAAATTATTTATTTCAAAGTGTCTTCGCCTATCGTACTTTTTCTATTAAATAAAATTAAATGAAATAATGTATATTATTCATACAATTTATTAATTTAATTTATTTGATAAAAACTACATTCGAATCAAATTTCATTTTAAAGTATCGGGTGTTTTTTTAGAGTGATAGAACTTTCGATAGGGAAAACTGTGATTTGACTGAAGGTAGAAGCCATGTTGTTTTGACATTTCTGTTCAGTAAGCATTGACAAATTATCATGAAAAGACTCACGCCGCAACAACGTTTACAAATTGTTGAAATTTATTTTCAAAATCAGTGTTCTATTCGCCAAACTTATAGAGCACTTCGTGAAATTAATGATGATCCAGATTTGTCTATTCGTCGACGTTCACAACCAGTTGAAGTCTGTGCATCCACCACATGGAAAATTTTGGTAAAGATCTTGGTCTACATCCATACAAGATCCAACTGGTTCAAGAACTAAAGCCACTTGACCATAATAAGCGTCGTTTGTTTGCTGATTGGGCCCTAGAACAGCTTGAAGTCGATCCACTTTCTTATCGTAAAATTGTGTTTACTGATGAAGCTCATTTCTGGTTGAACGGCTATGTAAACAAGCAAAATTCCCGTATATAGAGTGAAAAGAATCCTCAAGAAGTTCTGCAGGTTCCATTGCATCCTGAAAAATGCACTGTATGGTGTGCTTCACACGCTGGAGTCACCATCGGTCCACATTTCTTTAAAAACGATGCTGGAGTTACTGTTATAGTGAATAGTGCTCGTTACAGATCGATAATCAATGATTATTTGTTTCAAACTTTGAATTGTATCGACCCAGAAGTGTTAGGGTTTCAATAAGATGGTGCTACACCTCATGCTGCCACCGTAACAATTGATTTATTGGAAGAAAGATTTGGCGATAACATTATTTCGAAAAATGGTCCAATTAATTGGCCTCCAAGATTATGCGACATAATTCCACTGGATTATTTTCTTTAGGGTTATGTCAAGTCATAGGTTTTTGCTGATAAACCAGAAACAAAAGACGCTTTGGAAGCCAACATAACTCGTATTATTGATGAAATAAGGCCTGAATTACTAGAAAAAGTGGTACAAAATTGGTCTGGTCGAATGTGGTTCTTCAGAGCTAGTTGTGGTGGACATATGCCGGAAATTATTCTTAAAACATAAATGTCATAAAATTATCTTTCAAATGAAAAAAAATTGGCTTCAACCTTAATTCAAATATGTTTTATTTCAATTTAAAGTTCTATCTCTCTAACAAAAACACCCGATACCAATGGTCTATAATTCTAAGTCAATTTATGGACTCATAATTTATTATCTTCGTTTTATTTGACCTTTTTTTTTTTTATTTAAGTATCCAAGTTGTTAGTGGTTCTGAAGGCACTGCCACACCCGCCTTATTCTCCAGATCTGCCGCCTTCGGATTATTACTTTCCGAACAACCCTATACATCTAAAGACGAAGTAGATATTAACATTTGAAAGATGTGATATTCAAAACATATTATTACTAAGTTGTGAAAGAATGAAACAAAATTCTCTTTCATCTTGAATATTTTCGTAATTTATTTCGTTGACGAAATATGTACTTATTGGTATTTCTGAAATTCTTCATTATTGAAGAATCTGCAGCAATTAATATTATAAAATAATAAAAAGAGGTTTGACTTGAAGAAGGATCATTACAAAATTTTAAATATCATACAGATTTATCTTGTTAACCTACAAATTTTAATTTCAAAAAAATTTGCAATCAAAAAATTTCATAATTGAATTGAATAAATAATTTTAGAACACACTGTGTCAATTTAGTAGACATATAGAATTAATACTTAGTACACAGTACCAAAAGGAATGAAAGAAATTCAAAGAAATATAAATTGTCAACTAGAAATTATTAAATAAATACTTGAAGAGTACAAAATTTTATTTCGTTCCTTGATTTATTTAAACTAAATTCTTTTCCAAAAATGCAGAACATATCCTCATGAACTTCTTCAAAAACAACTTACTCAAAATAAGTTCCTTTAAAAAAATTCCTAAAGAATGCAAAAAATATTTATGCTTATTTTGAGCAAGTTGTTTTTGAAGAAGTTCATAAGGTTTTGCATTTTTAGAGAGGAATTTAATTTTTATAAAACAAGGAACGAAACAAAATTTTGTACACTTCAAGTATTTATTCAATTATTTTTAGTTTACAATTTATATTTCTAAATTTGTATATCAAAACAGATTTAATCTGTTAGTCTTCCACAATTTTAATTTAAAAAAAATTTTTATTCAAAAAACTTTTAGAATTAATTTAATGTCTACAATAAGCACCGCTTATATTTAATAGACGTATATAATCAAAACTCAATATATAATGTCAAATGGTATAAATAAACCAATAGATATAAAAAAGTCATTAAAATTAATAAATATTTAAAGAGACAAAATTTTGTTTCTGATCTTACCATTATGAACACCAATTGCTTTTCAAAAACATGAACACAACTTAAGGACTTCTCAAAAAATATAATTCATTTGAAATATTTAATATATTTAAATATTCAAATAAGTTTATTCAAAAATCTCTCAAAACATGCACTATATCTTCAAAAACAATTATAATTCTGATAATCTCTTCATCGGCCCTAAATAATATTCCAAATATCAAAATCAAATAACTATCACTATATCTTACCTCCACGTGTTTAACAGGATAAATTGCTTCAAACAGACTAACTTTAAAATTCAAGATAGTCTATGTTCTTAACAAAATCACAGAAAAGTGAAAGGTGTTATAAGGTTATCTTTAATCCATTGACATTCCATAATGAGATTTATTCAACCCTAAATATAATTTTATATTATGTATAAAATAAAATAGAAAATGGCTTTTTACTTGATAGAAGAAAAATATAACATAATTTGAATATCAAAACAGATTTAATCTGTTAGTCTTCTACAATTTTAATTTCAAAAAAATTAAAAAAAGTGAAATCAAAATTGTAGAAGACTAACAGATTAAATCTGTTTTGATATTCAAATTTTGTTATATTTCTTCTATCAAGTAAAAAGCCGTTTTCGATTTTATTTTAATTCATATTTCTTTTAATTTATTTCATTCCCTTTGGTACTGTGTAATAAGTTATTAATTTTATATGTTTACTAAAATGACACAGTGTGTTCTAAAGACATTTATTTGATTTAACTCTAAAAATTTTTGAATAAAAATTTTTTTGAAATTAAAATTTGTAGAAATTAACAGAATAAATCTGTATGATATTCAAAAATTTTTAAATTAATACAATGATAGTATTTAATCAAATAATGGAACGAAAATTGTTGAACTTCATCAGTAATTCGTCCATCATTTCAAGTATTCCTTCGTCGTTCTCATTTCACGTATTCAATGACGTCCTGAGGATTATCCTGTTAATCTTTCCACTGATCCTGATATCCTGCTACGTGGATCCTGCTAGCTGTCCCTCAGGACTTCTGAAAACCGTTTAGCAACGATGCCGGTTCACTTCACGGTAGTCCTTGGCAACATCAAGTCAATTCTACGGTAACTTAGTGAATAAGTGAAGAAGTCGAGGTGGAAACATTGATCCTCTTATTTACAGGTTCAAGGTTTATTGTCGATAAAATTTCAGTATTCTTCACCTTTCTCTTAAAGCCGATATATTTTTTTAGAATGACTTCACTTTAGACCATTTTAAATATTGACGAGGACTCGTGATGAGCATTCATATAAATTTTTTCCTCTTTCAAGAATCGTGAATTTAAATGAGATCATTCAAACAGAAAGAAATTAAAGCTATCAAACTTGGCCATGATAATTCGAAATGTGAATATTTGTAATGAAAATTCCCTAATCAGGATGAAAATTGTTTGAATTGTGAAATATGCACCGTCTTATTCTCTAATTTGTGGTTATTTTAAAGGTAGCTTCAAAATGCCTCCCTCATAGAAGAAGTCTTGGTCCTTATTGTCTTATATTCTTTTGATACACAGTTCTTATCACTTAAGTTTTGCAATGCGAGAAAAAGATGGAAAACGCTTGATGCCGGGCCCGGACTATATGGTGCATGCATTAAAACTTCCCAACCAAGCTCCAGAAGGTTTTGGCGAGTGGGTTTTTTTATTTCATTTGTTATCATATAGTGAGTGTTGATTTTTTATGTCTACTAAATTGAAGCAGTTCTTATAAGACATTAATTTAATTTTTTAGAAATTTTTTAAAGGAACTTATTATGAGGAAGTTGTTTTTGAAGAAGTTCTTGAGGTTATATTTTGAATTTTTGGAAAGGATTTAGATTTCATAAAACAAAGAACGAAACAAAATTTGAATATTAAAACATATTGAAATATGTTTGTCTTCTACAATTTTACTTTCAAAAAATTTTTATTCAAAAACTTTTAGGATTAAATTTATGTCTACAACAAGCACTGCTTACATTTAATAGACGTATATAATCAAAACTCAATATATAATGTCGAATGGAATAAATAACCCAACAGATATACGAAAGTAATTAAAATTAATAAATAAATATTTAAAGGAGACAAAATTTTGTTTCTGGTCTTACCTTTAAGAACACCAATTGCCTTTTAAAAACATGAACACACTTAAAGGACTTCTCAAAGAATATAATTCATTTGAAATATTTAATATATTTAAATATTCGAATAAGTTATTTCAAAAATCTCTAAAAAATGTGCACTATATTTTCAAAAAACAAATATAATTCTAAGCAATCCCGTCTTCAGTCCTCATTTAATATTCCAAATATCAAAATCAAAAAACTAACCTATATCTCTCACGTGTTAAAAGACTAAAGCTTCGAAACACAGATCAACTATATAATTCAAGATTGATCTATGTTCTAACAAAATCAAAGAACAGTGTGAGTTATTTTAAGGTTTATTTAAATTCATTGACATTGCATAATGAGATTTATTGAAGCCAAAATATAATTATATGTTATATGTAAAATAAAATAGAATAGAAAGGCCTTTTACTTGATAGAAAAAATATAACAAAATTTGAATATTTTTGAATAAAAATTTTTTGAAATTAAAATTGTAGAAGACAAACATATTTCAATATGTTTTAATATTCAAATTTTGTTATATTTCTTCTATCAAGTAAAAGGCCTTTCTATTCTATTTTATTTTACATATAATATATAATTATATTTTGGCTTCAATAAATCTCATTATGGAATGTCAATGAATTTAAATAAACCTTAAAATAACTCACACTGTTCTTTGATTTTGTTAGAACATAGATCAATCTTGAATTATATAGTTGATCTGTGTTTCGAAGCTTTAGTCTTTTAACACGTGAGAGATATAGGTTAGTTTTTTGATTTTGATATTTGGAATATTAAATGAGGACTGAAGACGGGATTGCTTAGAATTATATTTGTTTTTTGAAAATATAGTGCACATTTTTTAGAGATTTTTGAAATAACTTATTCGAATATTTAAATATATTAAATATTTCAAATGAATTATATTCTTTGAGAAGTCCTTTAAGTGTGTTCATGTTTTTAAAAGGCAATTGGTGTTCTTAAAGGTAAGACCAGAAACAAAATTTTGCCTCCTTTAAATATTTATTTATTAATTTTAATTACTTTCGTATATCTGTTGGGTTATTTATTCCATTCGACATTATATATTGAGTTTTGATTATATACGTCTATTAAATGTAAGCAGTGCTTGTTGTAGACATAAATTTAATTCTAAAAGTTTTTGAATAAAAATTTTTTGAAATTAAAATTGTAGAAGACAAACATATTTCAATATGTTTTAATATTCAAATTTTGTTATATTTCTTCTATCAAGTAAAAGGCCTTTCTATTCTATTTTATGAAACAAAATTTTGTACTCTTCAAGTATTTATTTAAAAATTTTTAGTGGACAATTTATATTTCTTTGAATTTCTTTCATTCCCTTTGGTAATGAGTAATAAGTATTAATTCTATATGTCTTTCAAATTGACACAGTGTGTTCTGCAGACATTTATTTCATTAAATTCTAAAAGTTTCTGAATGAAAAATTTTTTTTAAATAAAATTTATAGGAGAGTAACAGAACAAATCTGTTTTGATATTTAAATTTTTAGCTTTGTTTTTCGATTACTTATATTCATTATTGAGAAAAATCATTTCGAATAATTTTCATGAATTAAACAAGTAAAAGAGTGGTCAAACAATAGACACGGATGAGAAGTCCTGACATACGGGACCCAGACAACAAAAGTACTGACTAATAGCTACTTCCACCTGTAATAATATCACATGTGATACATACATTATATTGTACAAGTTGGAAGATTGAATAAATTCCAGGACACGCACATAATGGACTCTCCATTAGGTAAAAATCATAAAAACTTCCCATTTCGTTTTTATTAATGTCGACGTCAACAACTGAGTAGTCATATTTATGTTGATGTTTCGAGTTGAATTCACATTTTAAAATTTTTCACGAATATTTTCTCTCAATTCATATTGAAGACTGGAAAAATTCCCTTCAATTTCAAAAACCAATAGACACTATTAATGCTAAATGATTTTATATAACCTCAGGATAGACCCTTTTATTACATTTGAAACTATATTATCCTGAGTTTATCAAATAATTTTTATTTTATCCTGCAGGTATAAAATTACGTGAGGGTCAGTATAAACCAAGGGAAAATGAAAAGAATGAAATTTAAAACCTCAATAAAAACGGATAATAAAGTTGTTGACGTGCCAATAATATGACGTTATCGGTTCTCGAATGCCCCACTGAGTAAGATATATCGGTATATTGAAAACTATTTTTTTTCTTCCTCTTTATACAGGGACAATCATAATTCTATGATTTTTTCGGTCTTTACTTGACGGAAATTCATCTTGAAAATATGAATAAAAACTTCTAATTTCCGCTAATATTTTATTAACACTACGATAGTTACGTCATACCATGACTTCTTCAGGTGAGTATTACAAGATACTGAGTATACCATGAACAAGAATTTCATTATATAGTACATGGACATAACAAAAAATAGAGGGGGTGAAGAGAGTTTTACAATTCTTTTGGAATTCTGAAAAATGATTCAAAAAAGATTCAACAAAGGGGAGCTACTTAATTCTGTTTGGTTATTCAATAATATTTTTCTTTTATGATATCTATTAATTTCTAAAGTTTCTAACAAGTTTAATCTGAAACATTTGTTTTCTGTGTGTAAAATTTCAAAGTTACTATTAAAACTATGTCCTGTGTCTAGAAGGTGCTCTGCGTAGGTTGAATTTCCCTTTTTGTTACAATAACATTTTTCATGTGCCCTAAGTCTCATCTGGAACGATCTTCCTGTCTGACCAACATATACAAAATGGCAAGTACCGCAAGTTAACTTATAAACACCTTATTTCTTAGATGTTTTATCTTTATTATTTTTCCATTGTTTTCCTAGGGAGTTATTCGTTTTATAAGAAATTCTAAAATTGTGGTTCTTCTTTAAATATCTAGCTACCTTTTCTGTTTTTGGTCCAAAGTATGTCAACGCAATGTATTTACTTTCAATTGAATCATTATTTATGGGATATATTTATTTCAAAGCCAGCTTCAATTGTATTTTTGTAAAAAGATTCTCAATAATCGGGACGTTGAAACCATTGTTCAACGCAATCTGTTTAATAATGTTATATTCTTGGTCAAAATTCTCACGTGACATGGGTATGTTGGCTAATCTATATAACATACTGCTGCTAATTTTTGTGAGTATGGATGGTTTGATGTGAAGTGAATTGTGCTATCTGTATGGGTTGGTTTCCGGTATATTGAAAAAACGTGTTTATTATTAATTTTTCAATATACCGGAAACCAACCCATACAGATGGCACAATTCAATTTACATCAAACTACCCATACTCACAAAAATTAGCAGCATACAATAGTATGTTATATAGATTAGCCAACATACTCATGTCACGTGAGAATTTTGACCAAGAATATAACATTATTAAACAGATTGCGTTGAACAAGGGTTTCAACGTCCCGATTATTGAGAATCTTTTTACAAAAATACAATTAAAGCTGGCTTTGAAATTAATATATCCCATAAATAATGATTCAATTGAAATAAAATACATTTCGTTGACATGCTTGGGACCCAAAAAAAGGTAGCTAGATATTTAAAGAAGAACCACAATTTTAGAATTTCTTATAAAACGAATAACTCCCTAGGAAAACTAATAAAAAATAATAAAGATAAAACATCTAAGAACAAGAAATCAGGTGTTTATAAGTTAACTTGCGGTACTTGCCATTTTGAATATGTTGGTCTGACAGGAAGATCGTTCCAGATGAGACTTAGGGAACATGAAAAATGTTATTGTAACAAAAAGGGAAATTCAACCTACCCAGAGCACCTTCTAGACACAGGACATAGTTTCAATAGTAACTTTGAAATTTTACACACAGAAAACAAAAGTTTCAGATTAAACTTGTTAGAAACTTTAGAAATTAATAGATATCATAAAAGAAAAATATTACTGAATAACCAAACAGAATTAAGTAGCTCCCCTTTGTTGAATCATTTTTCAGATTTCCAAAAGAATTGTAAAACTCTCTTCACCCCATCTATTTTTGTTATATCCATATACTATATAATGAAATTCTTGTTCATGGTATACTCAGTATATTGTTATACTCACCTGAAGAAGTCATGGTATGACTTAACGATCGTAGTGTTAATAAAATATTAGCGGAAATTATAATATGGTTTTTATTGATATTTACAATCATAACTATTGGGACATAGGCTAAGAACAGATTAGTTGGACCAAAATATGACGGTTGGACCAAATATGTCTCAATACAGTCTTGCTGTGGAAAAAGATACAGGGCGTTAAATTTGATATCTTAAATATCTTAGTAATTTTGTTACACCTTAGTACAAATTTTAATTTCATGAAATTTATTTAAAACGATTCAAAAATTATATTAAATAAAAGCCTTAGATACAGGTTTTATTTTTAGTAGACACTGATCATAAATATATGATTTGAAGTAAAACACTTTATTTCCGCTTATACAGGGTGTTTCACGAATGATTTTACAGGCTTTCAGGGCAGATACAGGACGTTTTGGTGAGTCTGAATCAGTGCTCGAAATATGTCCTAATTATATTCGTTTAAGAGATACAGGATGTTTTATGTATTTTATCAAAAACTTTCAATCAGGATACCTCTTGAACGCCTGCATGTCTTGAAAACTTGAGGGAATGAGTATAGGCTAATGCCAAATATTTGCCCATAATGACTTATCGATAGCACAGGTCCAGACTGAGAAAATTATATTCTTTATCCCACATCTTGTAAAACACACTGTACATCCAATTTTCAAAAAGCGAAATTCTCTTCAGAAAGTACAATAAATACTCTTTCAAACAAGCCTATTAGGATCAATGGCACGTTTCGCATCATCATTTTATGAACCTTTGAGTATTATGAATTTTCAATTTATAGTAAAATGTGTGAATCTCCGAATAATGAATTCTAGGC
Source organism: Megalocaria dilatata (assembly GCA_034642435.1). Taxonomy (NCBI): domain Eukaryota; kingdom Metazoa; phylum Arthropoda; class Insecta; order Coleoptera; family Coccinellidae; genus Megalocaria; species Megalocaria dilatata. Next base: position 6,425,800 of record CM067855.1, on the reverse strand, counting down.
AACATGACTTAGGTATTGTGCTAAATCTTATTCCATCCAATACATGAATGTAGGGGCAACATCAAATATTTTTTGCAAAACTCAATTCAACCAAAACTCGAATTAACATTGAACATTTATTTGGACTATTATAAAATGTACTTAATAATAAAAATATAAAATGTATCACATGAACATGTGTGGAACTGAATAAAATTGACAATAAATAAGAGAAAAAATTATAGCTTGTTTTCGAAAATAACCTCTCTCTCTTCTAAACATTTTCTAGCTCTTGTGATCAAATGAGCTACAGCTTTCTTCAAAATTTCCGCTCGATTTCGTATTGCTTCACATGCAGCTCGAATACGATTAATCAGATGCTCCCTGTCTATGATTTCTTCAGAGTAAACTTCATTTTTTAAGTGCCCCCAGAGAAAATAATCCAAGCATATATATTGATACATCCTGTATCTCTTAAACTTATATAGTTGGGACATATTTCGAGCACTGATTCAGACTCACCAAAACCTCCTGCATCTGCCCTGAAAGCCGGTACAATCATTCGTGAAACACCCTGTATATTAGCGGAAATAAAGTGTTTTACTTCAAATCATATACGATGAATTTCCGTCAAGTAGAGACCGAAACAATTCTCATCATAAATCATGAGATCATCATAATTCAATTCATTTTGCATTGATTGTCCGAAATGAACTAAGACGTAGGCACATCTCGTTGAAATAGAATCACTTATTGGAATTTTTTTCAGAGGAAATGAACTTTCTTATGAAATTTGAAACGTTTCACTAGGTTAGAACGAATATTCGGAATCTGCTGTGAATTTTTCTGAACTGGGAAAATGTATAAGGTTGTCCGGAAAGTAATTTCGTTTTTTCCGACAGAGGATACAATTTTATTTTTTCGAACCCTTCACCCTTAATGTTTTGAGAGCGGATATAGCAAGATTTTTTAAAATTTGAATATCAAAACAGATTGAATCTGTTAGTCTTCTACAATTTTAATTTCAAAAAAATTTTATTCAAAAAACTTTTAGAATTAAATTAATGTCTAAAATAAGCACCGCTTACGTTTAATAGACGTATATAATCAAAACTCAATATATAATGTCAAATGGAATAAATAAACCAACAGATATAAGAAAGTCATTAAAATTAATAAATAAATATTTAAAGGAGACAAAATTTTGTTTCTGATCTTACCTTTAAGAACACCAATTGCCTTTTAGAAACATGAACACAACTTAAGGACTTCTCAAAGAATATAATTTATTTGAAATATTCATTATAATATATTTAATATTCGAATAAGTTAATTCAGAAATCTCTCAAAATATGCACTATATCTTCAAAAAACAAATATAATTCTAGGTAATCTCTTCTTCGGTCCTAGATAATATTCCAAATATCAAAATCAAATAACTACAACTATATCACAACAAACACGTGTTAAGAATGGATGCCTCGAACAGATCAACTTTAAAATTCAAGATTGGTCTATGTTCTAACAAAATCACAGAACAGTGTAAGTTATTTTTAAGGTTATTTAAATTCATTGACATTCCATAATGAGATTTATTGCAGCCAAAATATAATTATATATTATATATAAAATAAAATAGAAAAAGGCTTTTAACTTGATAGAAGAATTATGTAATAATAAATTGCTTATTTTAGACATTAATTTAATTCTAAAAGTTTTTTGAATAAAATTCTTTTGGAATTAAAATTGTAGAAGACTAACAGATTGAATCTGTTTTGATATTCAAATTTTGTTATATTTCTTCTATCAAGTAAAAAGCCTTTTTCTATTTTATTGAGCAAAGCTTGTATGTGAAGAAGTTCACTTAATTCAACTCAGTAGTTTTTGATTGGTGCCCTTTTAGATATGGAGAGCAATAAGCATTTTCGTCATATTTTACTTTTTTACTACAGAAAAGGTAAACATGCTGATTTCGATCCGTCAATTTTGATGTCGAAAATTCACCACGTTCTGGAAGGCCGGATTAAGCTGATAAAGACACTATAAAGGTATTAGTTGATGCAAATCGGCGAATAATAACAAATGATCCATTTTTAAAGCGCATCATAACTGGGGACGAAAAATAGGTTGTATATAACAATTTCAAACGCAAGAGATCGTGGAGAAAAAAATATGAACCGGCTCAAAGCATTTCGAAAGCCAATATCCATCAAAAAAAGGTGATGCTGCGTGTTTGGTGGGATTTTGAAGGAATCGGTTATTTTAAAAACTGAACACACTTCAACACAAAAGACCAGAATTAATCAACAGAAAACGTGTAGTATTCCACCGAGTTAATGCGAGACATCATACAAGTTTAGTCCCTCGCCAAAAGCTTTTACAGCTTGAGTAGGATACACTGCCACACCCACCGTATTCTCCAGATCTGGCGCCTTCGGATTATTATTTGTTTCGGCCATTGCAAAATGTTTGGACTGTAAAAACCTTACTTCAAATGAATAGGTCAAAAATCACCTTGGATCAGTTTTTTGCCAGCAAAAACCAAACATTTTACGAGCGTTGGATCATGCTACTACCAGAAAGATGGCAAATGGCGTTGGACCAAAATGGCCAATATATAATTTAATGAAGTATCTATTCATTATACGAAAATTGTCTTTCATTTTCCCAAAAAAAACGAAATTACTTTCCGGACAACCCAATATTTTGTGAGATTTCCTGCTCGTAACGAAAGAAGAACATGGCAGGACGCATAAGGATCGAGATAATATCTGAAGTACATTGGAAAACATCCCTCGTATGAGAGACTCTATATATATATACACGCGAATTCGCTTGAGGATATCGAGTCCAAGTATAAGCCAGAATCCACTGGACGCCGGACTAAAGTAGAGGTATTGATCTTTGAGAAGGGAAAGTTTACAGCCCCTTCGTTCTCTCCGCGTCCTGTCCCCCTCACTCCCGCCTACCCCCTCAACTGTGAAGTTTAGAGGCCTACGGCCGCTGGTCATTTCGTCCGGGCAACTCTTGTCTTTTGCATATGATTAAGGGTGGCGCAGCGAGGAGGGTGGCTTGATAGATGATTTTCTCGGGGGTGTCCTGGATATAACTGATCGAGGCGGCCTGGAGAGCGATTGGAGGGCTGGATGAATGGAAATCTGCATGTGTTTGAGATTTCAATTGCGGGTAATGAATGCGTATTGAGCTCTTGTTGGGCCTCATTGAAATGTTTGAGTTGATTCGCAAGTTTTGAATCAGGTCATTATACTGGGTTTCCCAATGAAGAGCATACGAATTTAATATTGAATAAAATGCAGAATATTTGAGACAAAAATAAAACCTCCTGTTTTAACTAGATCAATTCTCCGAAACCTATATAAATTTAGTCTTAAAAACTCACTTTACTTTCTCTTAAATATCAAACAAAGTATTTTAATATTTACAGATATATTCTGTTCTATCTTCTACATATTTAATTTCAAAAATTTATATTTAATATAAGGAGTACAAATAAGTTTCCGCCGTTTTTTAACGTGTTTTGTTTATGAATCATTCCTAATGATTTTAAACGATGTGAGACTGCTTGCTGAGTGACTTCTAATGTTAGAGCAAGTTCTTTTTGTGTTTGAGATGAATCTTCTTCCAATAATTTTGAAACCACTCTCGACACGTTCTCTCACTCAAAGCACCCTCACCATATGCTTCTACGAGCAATTGATGCGCCTCAGCAGCAGATTTCTTTAAATTAAAGAAGTAAACTAATATTTCCCGCAAATGACGCTTACTTGGCTCAAATTTTGACATTTTCAACTTATAAAAATTATATTTTACCAATATAAAATCAATGATATTAATAGGTTATGTTGTTCTTGAATGTCCAAACTATTTTTAAAGCCGGTTATTCTATATTAGGGAGGACAAATTCCTATGATGACATTGTTAACACCTAAGAGTGGCAACAACCCCCTTTTTTCAATAGGAAAGAAATGCCGGATGTGTTTTAGTTAAAAAGCTTTTTTGTTCTCCAAGCATCCTGGTTGAAATTTTCAAATTCGGTGATGTTTCTAAGCAATTTGATATTGAACATTATCAGAAGGGTAACTCAAACAGAAACTCAATACATTCATATACAACAGACAACAGATCTGTAAGTAATGATAGACTGAAGACTGAAACACATTTGAGAAAGGATCTTCAAAAAAATAGTATACATTGCAATGCATTCATGCGTTTCACACATTTTCACATCATGGACGATTAGAAAATCGAATGTTTTTAGAGTAAAAACATTCAAAAACCCAAATTGTTCTGCCATTAAATAAAAATTGAAAATTGACTACGATGTTTAGAGAATTATTCAAAAGATGTTGGGGGTTGTTACCATCCTCATGTGGTTTTTTCGGAACAATTTCGTCATAGAAATTCTTTCTCGCTAATACAGAACTTGAAAATTATTTTTAGATTCTTCAAAACTCTTAGGTTCTTGAGTTTAGGCGGTTCAACTGCCTGCTTAACAGTCCACTCAAAGCAGAAGTTGACCTTTTTTAAAATCTTCGAATAAACTTCGTTTCTGAGTTCTTGAGGGTGTCAAATTTTCGTTGGGACACCTTGTATATGTATATAGAAAAGTGTTTTTTAGACATTTCATTTAATTTAATTTCAAAAATTTGCGGAGAATAGATGTAGTTGTTTTTAAATATTTTAAGAAACCCTACGTAGTAATTTTTTATTTATTTTTGCTTATTTATAATTTGTTTTTTCACACATTCGCGTAGAAGTTTTCAAATATTGAATTTTCTTGTGAAAGAGCTTAGTTTTATGCATGCTAATCAGTTAGCTTGCCACGTATATTTAAGTTCACTTCAAAAGAGGATATTTATAGAATAAATGTATGTTGATAAATTTTTTATCGATTTGATATGAAAATGGGTAAGAACTTCAAATGCTCTTTCTTGAGAATGTGCTATATATTAAAAAAAAAGGAATGAAAATACCTTGGATGGAGTAGTCTGTTACTTTTTGATAAATGGAAAATAATAAGAAAATACTTCTTTCTTTCAGAAACTCTCAGAAATCAATAGAGAAAATAAAAGACATAAAAGAAATGATTAAATCAATCTAGGCAAATCCGCACTGTTCAATATTTTTGAATAACATTTTGGAATTTCTTCACCCCTCTATTTTTTGCTCACCCTCCTATATTTTTTGTGAACAAAGTATAGTAGTTGAGAACATTTTTATATTGTATACTCACTCGATGAAGTCATAGTATGACGAAACAATTGTTGTGAAAATAATAAAAATTAGCAGGAAAGTGGGTTGTTTTTATTTTTGATATATTTCAGGATGAATTTCTGTTGAGTAAGAGCCGAGACAGTTCAAGATTCATAAATATGTAATAAACTGAATAAATTATAGTAGATTCAATAACAAAATGAAGAAAAAATATGTCAATTTGCATCGTATTGAAAAAAGTCACTTTTTCTTAAAAAACAATAAATATTGAGAATAATCTATTAAGTATTTACAATTATAGTTAAAAAGAAAGAGGAGGGTGCACCAATTAAATTCAATTGTTGTTCATGGCATAAATATATTCATTTATTTACAACCAGATACAGTCATTTCATTGATCCAAAAGTAATAATTTCTTGATAACCTTATTTCAAGGAATTCATTTCTATACTAGAGGATGAAGATGACATTTTATTAGTAAGATATGGACGACTTCCTCTTAGTCCTGCCAGCCGGATACATGAATATGCAATTCAACACGCTGCTACAGCAGACCAGTGCAGAGAACTCTTGAGTCCAGGGGCTGACAGAAAAAACTAATTGCTTTGCAACCAGCGCATTCGCCACTTTGCAACGGTTGCACGTTTAGTTTACTTCAGGGTCAGAAAATAAGTTTTAGCAGATCGCTGCATGAATTACACACAATTGTTTTTTGTCCAGAAAAAAAAGGTTTTTAATTTAATAAATACAGACAAAATTTGATAACTGCAGACAGAATTAAATAACAAACTTTTAAGTATTGAGAATGCAGGAGTTTTTTAATTGACGTGAAAAATGTTGATGGCAAAATAAATTCATTATTTTATTTTCGGACTTTGTTTGCATACGGAATACTTTAATGTACACAAGTACTTAAACCGAAAATCTCAAGAAAATGAGGTATTGAGATGAAAAATTACGAAATGGAATACAAAAATACTGTGAAGAAATTAAAGAAATAGACGATTTGATGTCATGATTCTGGAAGAATTTATTTTCTTTCGCTATTAAATCCAGAAACAACCGTAAAATCAAAATTTTGTCTCTACTTCTTCTACTTCACAATGCGTGCATTCCGTCTCGAATTTTTCGAACCATAAATTCACTGAAACACTCTTACCATCAAAATTATTCAGCACAAAATCCTCCTTTATTCTCTTGAAATCCTTGCTTTCTCTGAAATTTCTACCGTATCCTGTGGTTTTAGCGATTCTTGTCCAAATACTGTTCTCACGTATGCGGGTGAATAAATCCATTGTAAATATTTATTCTTAAACATCACATCTTCTTCGGCATCAAAATATATTTCTTTCAATTCCGGAGTTAATGAAATGACACACGTACGAAATGAACCTCTTACTTTGATCGATTTCAAGATATTCTTCACCTTAGATAGAGCCAAAAGTTCATGATGGTCCTGTTTGTCCTCTAGTATTTCATAATATGTATTTTTCGCTCCCGTAGTTTGGATACATTTGAATTGGTATGTATTTTTCTTTTTATCAGTCTTGGATGCTTCCAAAGCGATGCAAATCTTCATGGATGTCGTCATTATAGCTTACGTTTTTGATTTATAAGAATGTAATAAATTCTTATTTTTATAATTGAGGAAATAGATGATTTGATGTCATGATTCTAGAAGAATTTATTTTCTTTAGTTTGAAATGTACCAGAATAACATACCCAAATTAAAGTAATAACATACAAAGAAATACAAAGAAATAAAAAAAAATAGCTTACTAACCTGAAAGAAATCAAAAGCAATGCTATTTCTTCGGGTTTCTCAATTCACATTTCTAACAGCTAACTAAATATGACATGTGACACTTTTAGGTTGAAATCTTAGAAATAGAACATAGACCATAAAAGTTACAAAGTTGTTTTCCCTAAAAATAACAGTTTTATTTTTACATATATACTACTCTGTCAAGAAAGTACCGGGAATTTTCAATTAAAACAACATTTTTACATTTAATCGTCAAAATTTATTGGATCGCCTTCAAAATAGGCTCCATTTGCTCCAATACATCTATGCCAACGGCACTTCCAATTATCGAAACATTTTTTATAGGCGCTTTCCGGGATGGACTTTAGCTCTCGCGCCGAATTTTGTTTTATGGCTTCAATCGACTCAAACGGGTGCCACGAAGGGGCAATTTTAGTTTTGGGAAGAGGAAAAAGTCGCAGGGAGCCAATCCCGGCGAATACGGTGGTTGCTGAAGCACGTTTGTTGAGTTTTTGGCGAGAAAGTCAGTCACAATCGTAGCTCGGTGAGAAGGCGCGTTATCGTCATGCAAAATCCATGAGTTGTGCGCCCACAAATTTGGCCGCTTCTTACGGATACGCTCACGCAAACGTTTCATAACGCCTAGGTAATACTCATTGTTTACCGTCTGACCCTCTGGAACGAATTCGTAGTGCACCACGCCACGGATATCGAAGAAAACAATGAGCATCACCTTCATTTTCGAGCGGCTTTGGCGTGGTTTTTTTGGTTTCGGCTCATTTTTTGCCACCCATTCCGATGATTGCTGGCTTGTTTGCATATCGTACTCGTAGACCCAGGTCTCATCACCAGTTATAATGCGTTCCATGAATGTAGAATCGGAATTACAGCGATCCAGCATGTCTGAAGCAACCTGTTCGCGATGACGTTTTTGAAGAAAATTCAGGTCTTTCGGTACGAGTCGTGCGGCCACCTTTCTCATGCCCAAAATATCAATCAAAATCGTACGTGCGGACTCGTGGGATATCTTAAGATCATGTGCTATCTCTCTCAAGCTGGTACGACGGTTTTCCAGCACCCTTTCCTTAATTTTATCGACGTTATCTTCGATCGAAGCCGTCGATGGGCGACCACTTCACGACCGTCCTTGAAGGCTCTGTACCACTGATATGCACGAGTTTTCGATAGAGCATTATCACCAAAGGCCTTTTGCAACATTTTCAATGCATCGGCACACGAAAATTCATTTGCAACACAAAACTTTAAACAAATTCTTTGCTCAACGTAATCACCCATAGTAAAAATCGGCACGCACTCTGACATCGACTGACTTAAACAGCTGTTGCAAACACACTAGTTGACAGATCCCGCTCAAGCTTGGCATAGTAATTAAGGACAGTGGTACCAACCTAGGAAAAAAAAATTTACCTGCCTCATTGCCCCGCCAGATTTAAATCGATAATTCCCGGTACTTTCTTGACAGAATGTATGTCTAATAAGTGATACAGTGTATTAAGGACATGTTTCAAAATTTAATTCTAAATGTTTCATGAGATTTATTTAGATTAAAATATGTTGAGGTTCTGGAGAATTATTTCCAGATATTATTCTGTAATATGCAAATACTTCTTCATAGTAATTTTCAATTCATATATATTTTGTATTACTTTTTAAATTAATCACCTAGTGAAGGACTTACAATAAAATTTTTAATTTTCAATATAATTGGGTAATTTATCGATGAATACGCCTCTCGGTCTATTCTTATCTACAGCCTTGCCTATTATACAATGTCGAAAGTCCAGAACGGGCAGATAGGTCCGGGCGTAAAGTGAAAGTCCTGCGGGAAGTGTAAAGCGAGGGAGTCCGCGGTGGAGAGCGGCAGGGGGCGCTTTATCGATCTTGCACTGGTTCCTCATATAGTCTTAACACTCTGCGATGGACACTCGGCCACTTGCTTATGAATTCATATGTAAAGGAAGGGAGCCGAATTTTCACGACGCAGCAGAACGTGTTTTCCGGGATTAAGGGAAGGGTGGAAATTTCCTATCTCGCATAGGGAGAGTTGGAGTTTTCCCAAATTGCTCTTGTAAGAACATTTTCGGGGTTTTGCTGCAATTGTTCGAATATTACTCCAGTATTATACTCGTATAAAGAAATGCTTTACTTTCAGTAAAATATTGTAATTTTTAGATACTTCTATATTAATCCATGTAAAAAATGGAATGGTTGTGGCTTTTACTTAATGAATATCCATATTATTAATATACATAGTATTAATACACACATATTATCAATACACATAGTATTGAACATAACGATGCTGGCTGGCAATAATGTAATGATAAAGTTATTGATTCAGCAAAAATTCACAGAGAGAAAATTAAAATAAAGACTAAGAACATAAAATTATTTAAATATTTTAATATTAGCCTTCTACATATTTAATTTCAACAAATCATATTTAATAATTATATCTTCAGGAATTAAATTGAAATAATGTCATATAAGTACCACTTATATCAAACGACATATAAGAATAAACATTCATTATAAGACATCCAAATGATATAACAAAATAAAATAGAAAGGCTTTTTACTTGATAGAAGAAATATAACAAAATTTGTGTTGTTTTGATATTCAAATTTTGTTATATTTCTTCTATCAAGTAAAAAGCCTTTCTATTTTATTTTATATATAATATATAATTATATTTTGGCTTCAATAAATCTCATTATAGGGTGTCAATGAATTTAGGTAAACCTTAAAATAACTCACTTTGTTCTTTGATTTTGTTAGAACATAGATCAATCTTGAATATATAGTTGATCTGTAGTTCGAAGCTTAAGTCTTTTAACACGTGAGTGATGTAGGTTATGTTTTTGATTTTGATATTTGGATTATTGAAAAACGGCTGATGAAGGGATTATCTAGAATTATATTTGTTTTTTGAAAATATAGTGCACATTTTTTAGAGATTTTTGAAATAATTTGTTCGAATATTTAAATGTATAAAATATTTCAAATAAATTATATTCTTTGGGAAGTCCTTCAAGTGTGTTCATGTTTTTATAAGGCAAGTAGACAGAAGGTAGAAGCCATGTTGTTTTGACATTTCTGTTCAGTAAGCATTGACAAATTTTCATGGAAAGACTCAAGCCGCAACAACGTTTAATTGTTGAAATTTATTTTCAAAATCAGTGTTCTATTCGCCAAACTTATAAAACACTTCGTGAAATTGAGGGTTTACATAATCGTCCATCAGAGCAGCTTATTCTTCGAACTATCGATAGATTGCGGATAATATTTTCTCTACTCGATGTAACAACAACAACAAAACAAAGAACTGTACGTACAGAAGAAAATATCGCTGCCGTAAGTCATAATGATACTGGTGAACCAGATTTGTCTATTCGTAGACGTTCACAACAAGTTGGACTCTGTGCATCCACCACATGGAAAATTTTGCGTAAAGATCTTGGTCTACACCCATACAAGATCCAACTGGTTCAATAACTAAAGCCACTTGACCATAATAAGCGTCGTTTGTTTGCTGATTGGGCCCTAGAACAGCTTGAAGTTGATCCACTCTTTTATCGTAAAATTAAGTTTAGTGATGAAGCTCATTTCTGGTTGAACGGCTTTGTAAACAAGCAAAATTGCCGTATATGGAGTGAAAAAAAACCTCGAGTAGTTCTGCAGGTTCCATTACTTCCTGAAAAATGCAGTGTATGATATGCTTTACACGCTGGAGGCTAATGTTACATTGAATGGTGCTCGTTACAGACCGATGATCAATGATTATTTGTTTCGAAATTTGAATGGTATCGACTCAGAAGTGTTTTGGTTCCAACAAGATGGATCTACACCACATGCTGCTACCGTAACAATTAATTTATTGAAAGAAAACTTTGGCGTTAACATTATTTCGAGAAATGGTCCAATTAATAGTCCTACAACGTGATGCGACATAACACCACTGGATTTTTTTTGGGTTATGTCAAGTCATTGGCTTATGCGGATAAACCAGAAACAATAGACTTTTTGGAATCCAACATAACTCGTGTTATTGATGAAATAAGGCCTGAATTACTCGAAAAATTGGTTCAAAATAAATTATTATTATTATTAGAGTGACTTGTTTGTCAGGAAGTTGTGTCTTTCCATTTTGTGGAATTGTGAGATCAGGCTCAGGACCCAGGATATTAGGAGTACAAATAAGTTTCCGCCGTTTTATTGTAGATGGCGCGGCACGGAGTTTCGGTTAGCTTTCGCAGATGATAACCGGCTTAAAAAATAGTTTTGACATTCAAGAACAACATAACCTATTAATATCATTGATTTTATATTGATAAAATATAATTTTTATAAGTTGAAAATGTCAAAATTTGAGTCAAGTAAGCATCATTTGCGGAAAATATTAGTTTACTTCTTTAATTTAAAGAAATCTGCTGCAGAGGCGCATCAATTGCTCGTAGAAGCATATGGTGAGGGTGCTTTGAGTGAGAGTGGTTTCAAAAGTTTAAAAACGGTGATTTCGACGTAGAAGACAAAGATCGCAGTGGAAGGCCAAAAATTTACTAGTATGCAGAATTGGAGGAATTATTGGAGGAAGATTCATCTCAAACACAAAAAGAACTTGCTCTAACATTAGAAGTCACTCAGCAAGCAGTCTCACATCGTTTAAAATCATTAGGAATGATTCATAAACAAGGAAATTGGGTTCCGTACGTATTAAAGCCGAGAGATATTGAACGCCGATTATGCTTAAGTGAAATGCTGCTAGCTAGACATAAAGAAAGGGTTTTTTACATCGTATCGTAACTGGTGATGAGAAGTGGATACATTATGACAATCCAAAAAGAAGAAAATCATGGGAATTACCTGGCCACGCGTCAATATCAACAGCAAAACCGAATATTCACGGAAAAAAACTTATGCTGTGTATTTGGTGGGATCAGCTAGGTGCAAGTGTATTATGAGTTGCTTAATCCGAGCGAAACAATTAGTGGAGCCCTTTATCGAACACAATTGATGAGATTGAGCCGAGCTCTGAAGGAAAAATGCTCTCAATACTATTCTATACACGAAAAAATTATTCTTCTGCATGACACTGCTCCACATGTTGCGGCTCCCGTGAAAAAGTACTTGGAAACACTTGATTGGGAAGTGTTACCCCACCCGCCATATTCACCAGACATTGCACCGTCCGATTATTACCTGTTCCGGTCCATGGCACATGCTCTGACGGCGCAGCGGTTCACATCTTATGAGGATACCAAAAATTGGGTTGATTCGTGGATAGCCTCAAAAGACAAGGAGTTCTTCAGACGTGGGATTCGAATGCTGCCTGAGAGATGGGAAAAAGTGGTTGCAAGTGATGGGCAATATTTTAAATAAATTTATATTACCGTTCTTCTATAATAAATATTTAATTTGTGTTAAAAAACGGCGGAAACTCATTTGTACTCCTAATAATTGTAGCTGAATTGTTACAATACGAGATAATTCTTTAACTACTCTAACAAAGGGAATGTGAGAGATCTAACATAAACTTAACCTTTCTTACACATTTCTATGTGCATCTGTGCAGTGGGTGTGTTCCACTCTATTACAACAAACATTTTTGTGGAAATAAATGACTGTCTCATATATATTTTTTAACTCAAAATAAATGTTTGAAAATATAGAGAAATTTCATTATGATGGTGAAACGTTTTCAGTCATTGCCAACGCGATCCTCTATAAATTCCTGCAATATTCAGCGGAGATGCGGAACGCGTAAAACTTTCAAAATGCGTTCCATAACGCATACGTCAAGCGAGTTATGTCGAATCTTCGAACATATACATCACCCAGCCGAAACGATTTTAAATATTTAACGTAATGTATTTCGAAGGGACGTCCAGAGACGCGTGGGCAGAAGAAAGACGAGGACGCAAGACGGTATGCAGAGAGTCCTCCTCGGTCCAGCGTAGCAGCTTAGAATTCAATTTCAATACTCGCCCTCAATCATGCATGGAGTTTGGCAGGTGGGGTCCCGTTGGAAACGCAGGGAGAGCTGGGGGAGAGAGAGTGAACATCAAAGTCCTGCAGTATTGGCGTCCAAGACGTGTCCCCCCTCGGCCCGACGCCCCCGCAGGCAGGATTGACGCGCCTGGCACGCATATACTCAGCTCACGCATAATTTAGGCGCGCGGTCGGAGAATGGACATCGCCCGAGCTCAATCAATACCTCAGATCCAGGACTACATTACGGCCCCGAGGCTTTTGCCGCTCTTGCTTTTGTGAAGAACACTACTGCGGGTACGTCGGACGTAATGCCTTCGTGTGAGGACGGCCTAATGGAAACGCGTTACTGACTTTGTCCGCTGGTCGTTAAAATCGCGAAAAAAATGGAAACGTCGTTATGATCCACTTCGGTCGCGGGGGTTATTGGAATTAATGTAGGTGTTGGGGAGTTTTCGCCCCCTCGGGAGATACCTGCATTTCCGGGTTATCTGAGGTTGTCCATTCGATCCAGAAGTATATCTGACAGTTATTCTAATTGATTTATAGATTTAACGAGGGGCGTTCAATGTATTCTCGGTATAGTTCAGGAAAGAAAACTCAGAAAATTTTGGGAAAATTCTGTTATTCAATATATTCCCCTAGAACTTCAATACATTTGTTAGATCGAGAAATAAGCTTCTCTAAACCTTGTAAAAAAAATTCTTCCGTCTTCTCCTCAAAACATGTGTGTAATGATCACCGTTCACTGTAACATTAGCTCCAGCATCGTTTTTAAAGGAATATGGACCGATGATCCCTCCAGCGTGTAGAGCACACAATACAGTGCAATTTTCAGAATGCAGTGGAACCTGCAGAACTTCTTGAGGATTGTTTGCACTCTATATACGTCAATTTTACTTGTTTTCATAGCCGTTCAACCAGAAATGAGCTTCATCAGTGAACACAATTTCAAGATAGGAAAGTGGATCAACTTCAAGCTGTTCTAGGGCCCAATCAGCAAACAAATGACGCTTATTATGGTCAAGTGGCTTTAGTTCTTGAACCAGTTGGATCTTGTATGGGTGTAGACAAAGATCTTTACGCAATATATTCCATGTGATGGATGCACAAAGTCCAACTTGTTGTGATCGTCGAAGAATAGACAAATCTGGATCATCATTAACACTTTGACTTACAGCAGCAATATTTTCTTCTGTAGGTACAGTTATTTGTCTTGTTGTTGTTGTTGCATCGAGTAGAGACAAAATGTTGTCCCAAATCTATCGATAGTTCGACCAATAAGCTGATCTGATGGACGATTATGTAAACCATAACTAACTTACTAATTAACTACCTACCTAAATAAATGAATAACAAACTAACTGAGTAACTAGCTAACTAGTTGACTGACTGACTAACCCACTTACCATTCAACAAATTAACTAGCTATTTAACAAATTTACTATCTAAATAACTAACTAACAAGCTAACTAACTAATATACTAACAAACTAAATAACTAACTGGGAAACCAACAAATTAACTAGCTAACTTACTGATCAGTAACTGACTCACTATCTAACTAAAGGAACTAGCTAAATAACTTATTTACTTACTAAGTAACCAACTTACTAACTAACTAACTAACTACCTAATTCACTAACTAACTATTCAACGAACAATATAAATATTTTACTAACTTACTAACCAATTAACTGTCTTACTAACTAACTATATAACTAAAAAAAGTAACTAACGACCTAACCAACTAACTATCTTACTATCTAACTCACTAAGTAACCAACTAACTAGCTAACTTACTAACTAATTGACAATCTAACTATCTATCTTACTAACTAACAAATTACTTAACTAAATAAATAACTACCCACATTAATGAATAACTAACTAAGTAACTAATTATCTAACTTACAAACTAATTAACTAACTAACTAACCAACTGACTAATTAGTCAATTAACTTTCTAAATAATTAACTATCTAACTAACTAACTAAATAAATAAATGAATATCTAACAAACTATCAAACTAACTAACAAAGCAACTTATAATAATAACTAACTAACTAACTAAGTAAATAACTAAGCAACTAACTAAGTAACTAACTGAATAACTAACCAATTAACTAGGTAATTATTTAACTAACTATCAAACTAACAATCTAACTAACTAACAAACAATTATCTAACTAACTAACTCACTAATCAGCTAACTAATTAACTAACTTAGTAACTAACTATCTGACTAACAAACTAACTAACCAGCTGGTTCAAGAACTAAAGCCACTTGACCATAATAAGCGTCGTTTGTTTGCTGATTGGGCCCTAGAACAGCTTGAAGTTGATCCACTTTTTTATCGTAAAATTGTGTTTAGTACTGAAGGTCATTTTTGGTTGAACGACTATGTAAACAAGCAGAATTGCCGTATATGGATTGAAAACAATCCTCAAGAAGTTCTGCAGGTTTCATTGCATCCTGAAAAATACACTGTATGGTGTGGTTTACACGTTGGAGGCATCATCGGTCCATATTTCTTCAAAAACGGTGCTGGAGCTAATGTTGCAGTGAATGGTGCTCGTTACGGATCGGTGACCAAATTTGAATGGTATCGACTCAGAAGTGTTTTGGTTCCAACAAAATTGTGCTACACCTCATGCTGCTACCGTAACAATTGATTTATTGAAAGAAAGATTTGGCGACAACATTATTTCGAGAAATGGTCCAGTTAATTGGCCTCCAAGATCATGCGACATAACTCTACTGGATTATTTTCTTTGGGGTTATGTCAAGTCATTGATTTATGCTGATAAACCAGAAACAATAGACGCTTTGGAAGCGTGTTATGTTATGTTATTGACGAAACTTTTCAGATGTTCTGTAATTCTCTGCCGGAAAATTTTTGTCAGTCCTATGTAAACTTTATGGCAATCACCGCAGGTTAACTTACAAACTCACGATTTATCATCTTTGTGTGTATTATCTTTATTATTTTCAATGAACTTACTGAGGTAAGAATAAGATTTGAATCTTATGAAAAAATGTTTCTATAATCTTTATATGTTTATGTAATTGTAAGAAAATATTAAGAGTATACACAGAATATTCTTCTTCGAAAAACATCAATAACCTTAAGTTCTGACTATTTCCCTTCTTATTGTATACACATGCTTTATTCTGAAATCTTTGGATAGAATTGGACAGAGTTTTGATATAGGAATATCTGTACTATGTTTCTAATCACTGTTGATTCATTTCCAATTGAAAGATCATAAATGGAACTTGTGTCGCAGAAAAATAACTAAAGGCCGATATTTATCAAACGGACTGAATATTTCATTCTTAGGCTCAGAATTCCGGAACCTAACCCAAGTTCTCATAAAGTGTAGTAATTATTTCACGTTGAACCTTCTGTTTTAACAATCCACTAATAAAATTCGGGGTTTCAAAACGTCAAACCTTTAATCGGGAAGAAAACCGAACCATCCTTAATCGTCAATTCCAGTCGAAAATGAATCGCACTTTAGAATTGGCGAACGAATCGATGCGAATCGCAGAAATAATTGCTCCTTCTGAATAATTCAGGATAACTGAAAAATTCATACGTTTAATTGCGTGCTGAGGTGACTGACGTTTGTCCCTTCCCCATAGCCCCAACTGTCAGCTTGAAATATCAAGTCAGGACCTACGCATCAACTTTGAAACTTCCACAAACCAGTGTTAAAAAATTAACACCCCCATTATAAGCTATCTCCTACTCTGATACTTATCAGTTGGAGCTGTCCCCCTCTTCAGATCCTGGTGGAACCGCCCTCCCTCCTAAATATTTCCGCAGTTTGGCAAATTCTGTTAATTGTGATTGTAACATAAATCGTATGTTTACTGCTTTCTCATTTGCCCACAATGCATCGGTTTCGACTAATATGGGATGGCACAAATTAGAGCAAAATCGGGCCTTTCGTCAGTCCTTACGAGGGTCGAAATAGAGGGTGCGAAATATAGGAAATCTAGCTGATGAATGTTGTAGCAATATGGTTCATTTACCTTTGCCAAATTAGATATGTTAAGGTTTTTAATCAGTTTTAATACTTTTAATAATACGATAAGAATAAGTGACACAATTTAAACGTAAAAGAGTGTTCAAAATCATTGTGGAAATGTATTCGATATGACCAGATTATTGTTTAGTAAAATGCGGAAGATCTTAAAACCGTTGATGTATGTTCATGAGGGGCTGTTTGAGAATTATAGACAACCAATAATTCCCCAACTTGTATTATATGTTGCGCACCCCCAATAGTTCTATTTCAAACATTTGTTTTACTTTTTTGCACAAGAAAAAGTGAATACTCTATGCTGGCGAATACTCTGTGGCCGAAATTCTAATAATATTCTAACCTTATTCTTGAAAATCATACATAAAACCTCTTCTTTTCTCTTCTCTTCTTGTCACGACTGATTTCTCTCAAGCGCCCCACAATTGTTTTCTGTACGTTGTCATGGTGGGGTGCTTATCATGACTGAAATCCTAGTTTCATGACGATGAAATGGAGGATAAAGTTATGATGTCTAAAACAGAGACTTCCATTCCTACTTCCTTTCTTTCTTGCATACCATGCCATCATGTTGTCCCACGACCGTCCCTATCCTTCAACAAACCTAGGAAACATACGGGATAGTTGTGGTTCTGGGGGATGACGGAGTCATGCTATCCTGCGATCGATTAAAGTTTTGTTATCCATACAAGGGCGAAGCCAAAATCATGCTGAATCTCGACATGGGCTTTCCAACCTTCGTCACTTATCCGCTGCGGATTCCGAAATTGTCCGCTGGAGGAAAAAGAAAGACTACGACTTTCGATATGGGTGGATTCTTCTACCTGAGAAGACTCGCCCTCTGCTCGCCCCAAATTCGTCCCCATTTTTTGGAAACTTAAGCTCCTGCTGCGGGGCCCAGAATGGTCCGCTGGAGGAAAAAGGGAAACTACGACGTTTTGACCTGAGTGGGATCTGGGAAGACTCGCTCTGCTCGCCCCAACTTCTGCCCCATTCGTGGATACTTAAGCCACTCATCCGCTACGAGGTCTGCAACGGTCCGCTGGAGGAAAAGTAGAGACTACCGACGTTTCGACCTGGGTTGGATCCGGGAAGACTCGCTCTCTGCTCGCCCCCAACTTCGGCCTCATTTTTGGATCCTTAAACCACTCCTCTAGGATGCTTCGGAGCCTCGCTTTTAACAGTCGAACAGCGGTCCTCTTGGGGAGGCGGATCCCTGCTGGAAAGCTGTTATATTTATTGTTTCTATGCTTCGGTCTTTTACAACCACCAAATAGGGACACTTTGCTCATGCAGCTGAGTGCTGAGATTGGCACGGCGATTCTTTTGAGGAGGAGGTTCCCTGCTGGTTCCTTATTGGTTGTACTGACGCAGCTTCTCTATTATTCCTTCAAAATATCCTTTTCTTTTTTTTAGCTTATCGGGGGTCTGCTGGAGTGTCAAAACTCGAGCAGAAACCCAGGACAGCAATGATGTCAATGGAACATCAACGTCGGTTGAGAGCTATGCTCACATGCCGACATGTACAAGAAAAAATCTGTTAAATCACAAGATCTTGGTGGTTAAATATGATCAACTCTTCGAGAAATAAGCCGGCCAGGAATCTTTTCTTGTCTTGTTGAAAATAAACGTCAACCACACACGTTATTCATAGCTTGGTAGCGCAATTCAACCTTCATTTTCGAATAAGTAAGGTCCAGTCAAACTGCCAGACCAAAAACCAAACCAAACAGTGACACGTTATGTCACCAATCATTCTTGGATTTTCCGAGCCCCAAATGCGACAATTTTGCTTATCAACATAGACTCCGAGGTGAACATGGGCCTTATCACTGAAGATGATTTTTCGATGAAAACTCATCAAAATTTTGATGCATTTCAAGGACCAAATCAGCGAAAATACGACATTGCTGGTGATCGATCGGCCTAAGTTCTTGTGTAAACTGAACTTTAAAAGCCTTAAGACCTAAGTCTTTATGCAAAATACGGTGTAATGTTGTTTGTGGAATGCATAATTCCAAAGATCGACGAGGAATCAATAAACCTGGATAGAAAGAGAAATGCGAATTGTGTTCATAAAACGAATGATAGTGAAGTTCACGTAATACAGGAAGAATAAAATCCACAATTCGAAATAAAAATGTTCGGACTCAAGGTAAAATCTAGAATCAAAAATGATGCTTTGATGTTGAATAATGAACTCTGCTTGAAAACATCGAGGGATTTGAAAACTTCTACCTAAACAGTCTAAAAAAACTATAAATAATGACAGTGCACCATCTCTCAACACAGAAAATTTGAATTTACTGTGTTCAAAGCATCCGCAGAATCAACCGAAACAACAGAAAGCACAGAAACATAATGTCACGAGTTGACAGTCAAGATGTTCTTAATTAAGAACAAACTCAGAGAAAATGGAATGAGATTGCAAGACCCACTAATACTCAAAATGTATTCCCTGAAAATACAAAAGGACAAAATGAAAAAGAGTGGCAAACTGTTACCAAGAGTGAACAGTTCAATATATTACTGGAATCAAGTCTGGTGAGACATTACTGCAAGGAGTAAATGGATTGGGAAAAATTGAAGGAAAGAACACGACAGAGAAAAAAGTTGAAACATACGTAAAACAAACTAAAGAAATTAGTGATGTACAAGCAAGAAAACTTGATACAAAAGGTACAAAATCTGCTTTCTCCATTGGTGTTACCAGGGAACAAGATTTTATGCGTTTTGGAGCTGTAAAGGAGTTCAGCTTTAGAAATTTTTTTCGGCAGAAGAACAAATTGAACACATAACGCAAAGCCTAGTAAACAATTTTCAAATCAAGATCGCATATATCAATGATACAATGTTTATGAACATCATATAATGGACTTATTGATTTTATGGAAGGTAACTAATGTAGATTTTCTTGCAATTACTGAACATTGGCAAACTGAAGAACAACTGGAAAGCTGCTTTATTGAGGGATATGCGAAGGTCAGCAGCTACTGTAAAACAAATAGCATGAGAGTAGTGTTATTCTAAAGATAAGTATTTATGTGAGGACCGGTTGGACATTGTCTGAAGTCATTGAATGTGCTTTAGAGTGCTACTTAAGAGATAACTTTCAATTGTTCAATTTGACATTTATTTTTGCACATTAATCCATACTGTGGATTGAATAAACATTATTATTATTATTCTTGAGCGACGCTCATGGTTTCGACTCTTCACATCACTAGCTTATCCCAACAGCTCAAACTTTTCTACTAGTTTCACTATTGCCGGCCGAGAAGGTGCTTCACGACCACCCAAAAGTGCTTTACTTTTGTGAACTGTGACGTCAAACTTTTCACCGTTTTTGTAGTGAATTTCAACAATTTCAGTACATCGTTGAAGCGTCTATCGATCCATTTTTAGTGAGGGCGTCGTTTTGACTTGTCAAATGTCAAAAACTGACAGCTTCAAAAGTGACAGCTGCCCCGATGGCGAGCTATTCAAAATGAAACCTTTTATAGGAAAACCCTTCATTAAACAAGAAATGAATTATGCATTTTTGCTCATTTATCGTTAAGATATAAAATGATCAATACTGTCCACCAAAACTTTATCACACACTTCCTGGGTGCCCCGTGATCCAGATGAAACAGCTCATACCAGAGGTATGAAAAGTAATCTAAAAACATATTACAACAATGCCATCGCGTGAAAATATACCCAGAGTGATCGGACCTGAAGCACGTTAGAAGGGGGACCTGATGATATTTCCTCAGGAAGGGAAAGTTAAGGGCCAGACGATTTTTATCTCATTCTTTTCCGAATGAATATCTAGGTCAAAGTTACGCGAACTCGTTACAAGGATAATAGGAGGATGACGGGAGTTTATCGTCAATGGGTCCGGTATTAATATCTTTTTTACGGGCTGTTTACATAATTTATTGATTTATTTTTCCAAGCCTATTACTATTCAGGAGGAGGCGTTGCTAAGGAGTAAATCTAGGAGCGGGGAGTGTCAACTTAGTGAAGATATGTGGCATGGTTGAGAGATTCGTAGTTTTCTTTCTGAAACCTGGTACCTTGGTTCAGTTTGGTAATTGCTGCGCACGACAAATAAATATGCAAAAATCCTCATTCCGTATATTTCCTACTCCATCATATTCCATCCTAAGCGTTTCTTTCGAAAATGTCCTAAGTAAAGAATGGTAGTCCCTGTTTGTGTTGATCATGTATCTCAGCTTCTCCAGATTAATATCCATAAAACTCCGGTTATTTTACGTTGTTTTTTTTCTAAACGATTCATCCAATGAGAACAGTGTTAATTGTTTCTACTCAAGTAGAAATAAAGAGTTTTTCAATGGGAACGCCTCATTTTAAATTGACATTTCTCACGCATGGCAGCCATTGTTTCTTTATGACATTGACAGTTGTATTTGTCAATGTCAATGTTCAATCATGGAAAGGTTCACACTCCAACAACAAATAATCCAAATTCATTAAGAAAAATTGTGATTTGTTACTATAAATTTACGTGCTTTAACTCCAATTTTTGGTCGTTATAATCGTCCGGATGAAATAACAGTTGAACGTCCAGTGAAGAAGTTTGAAATAAATTTTACACTTCATGATGTTGTCAGTGAGACAAAGATATGCAAGAAGTGAAGTGTTCGTGAAGACCAAAATTGATCGATTTCTCGACGTTCACAAGAACTAGCCATCAGCCAGACGCCTTTGTGGCAAATTTTACGATAAGACCTTGGTTTTATTCCATACAAAATTGTTTTAATCCAAGAACTCAAACCAACAGATCATTTAAAGCGTCGTGTATTCAGTAATTGGTGCTTAGAAAAATCAGAAGAAATGGACCGATAAATTATCCGCCTCGTTACTGTGATTTAACTCCATTGGAATTCTTTCTTTGGGATTACCTTAAGTCATTGGTTTACAGCAATCATCCAGCAAATTTAGATCAATATTGAACGAGTAATTGCTAACATACGACCTGAATTGTATGAGTGAGTCATGGAAAATTGGGTTCTCAAAAACTTCATTCTTGCAAGCGTTTCCATGGTGGACATTTGAAAGATGTTTTGTTTCATAACTAATAGTATCTATTTTACTTTTTAATGAAATAAAAATTTCAATAATTGTCAAATACATAATGTGTTTTATTCACAAAACAAAATGGGGCGCTGTTAATGAAAGACCTTTATTTGTGGCATTTCAATTACTTCGCTCTTGTATTTAAGAAAAAACTTGCACAAATCCTGAAGCCTCATAAAAGCCATATCAAAAAATAACAATAATTTCACCGAAACTGCTGAATTAAAGTAAATAGAAAATTTTGAGTTGCTTACTATATAATGATAAAAAGCAGGCCCCTCTTCCCCACTGGGCACTATGGGCACGTGCCCAGGGCCCCGCGATCGAGTGGGGCCCCCTAGTTCCTGCCAGATTACCAAATGATAACCGATATCAAGGTCATAGGGGCCCCATGATCCTAATGTGCCCAGGGCCTCAAATAGTTTAAAGACGGCCCTGATAAAAAGGCTAAATTGATGGACCATTTGGAGATTATATCAATCAAAAAATCCCCTGAGAGAAAGGAGAATTCAACAAGTTCCCAAATACTCTTTGGGAACAGTCCTATATTGGATGTTGTTATTTCCATGCGCCATAAAAAAGCACAGATGTCCAAAGTGGAACCTTTTTTTCAATTTCAAGTACATTCTGTCAAGAAAGTACCGGGAATTATCGATTTAAATCTGGCGGGGCAATGAGGCAGGTAAATTTTTTTTTTCCTAGGTTGGTACCACTGTCCTTAATTACTATGCCAAGCTTGAGCGGGATCTGTCAACTAGTGTGTTTGCAACAGCTGATTAAGTCAGTCGATGTCAGAGTGCGTGCCGATTTTTACTATGGGTGATTACGTTGAGCAAATAATTTGTTTAAAGTTTTGTGTTACAAATGAATTTTCGTGTGCCGATGCATTGAAAATGTTGCAAAAGGCCTTTGGTGATAATGCTCTATCGAAAACTCGTGCATATCATTGGTACAGAGCCTTCAAGGACAGTCGTGAAGTGGTCGCCCATCGACGGCTTCGATCGAAGATAACGTCGATAAAGTTAAGGAAAGGGTGCTGGAAAACCGTCGTACCAGCTTGAGAGAGATAGCACATGATCTAAAGATATCCCACGAGTCCGCACGTACGATTTTGATTGATATTTTGGGCATGAGAAAGGTGGCCGCACGACTCGTACCGAAAGACCTGAATTTTCTTCAAAAACGTCATCGCGAACAGGTTGCTTCAGACAAGCTGGATCGCTGTAATTCCGATTCTACATTCATGGAACGCATTATAACTGGTGATGAGACCTGGGTCTACGAGTACGATATGCAAACAAGCCAGCAATCATCGGAATGGGTGGCAAAAAATGAGCCGAAACCGAAAAAACCACGCCAAAGCCGCTCGAAAATGAAGGTGATGCTCATTGTTTTCTTCGATATCCGTGGCGTGGTGCACTACGAATTCGTTCCAGAGGGTCAGACGGTAAACAAGGAGTATTACCTAGGCGTTATGAAACGTTTGCGTGAGCGTATCCGTAAGAAGCGGCCAAATTTGTGGGCGAACAACTCATGGATTTTGCATGACGATAACGCGTCTTCTCACCGAGCTACGATTGTGACTGACTTTCTCGCCATAAACTCAACAAACGTGCTTCAGCAACCACCGTATTCGCCGGATTTGGCTCCCTGCGACTTTTTCCTCTTCCCAAAACTAAACTTGGCACTTCGTTTTGAGTCACCCGTTTGAGTCGATTGAAGCCATAAAACAAAATTCGGCGCGAGAGCTAAAGTCCATCCCGGAAAGCGCCTATAAAAAATGTTTCGATAATTGGAAGTGCCGATGGCATAGATGTATTGGAGCAAATGGAGCCTATTTTGAAGGCGACCCAATAAATTTTGACGATTAAATGTAAAAATGTTGTTTTAATTGAAAATTCCCGGTACTTTCTTGACAGAGTAGTATAATAGCTTTTTGTGCTCCTTTAAAGCTGGTCGAAACCACAACCACATACCCCATTCATTTTATTAAATTCAGCACTGTATTTGAAATTACTCAATCATCCTAACTTATCATACAACTAAGGTAAATTTCCATCATTCGAACTTTCAAAATTAAATATGCCCTCCACATCTTAATCGATTAATAAAAAAATCTCCCGCACGTCCAGCTCTCCCTCTATCTGACCAACTAGCCTCAGGTTTGAAGAACAAACCCCTCATCCTCATTATCAAAAAGCTCACGAATAACCTGAAACAATCCACAAGATATATAGGCCCAAAAAGGGTGTAACGAAGCGGAGCTCAGAGGGGAATATCCATAATCCATAAACATGTTTTTCGGAAGGACACCTTACGCAAGAAGTTATTGGACGGCCGACTCGTCTGGGTATCAGAAGACGGCACGCAGTTGCCATAATAGTTTAATTGGGTGAAGTGAGTGAATAGCGCCACGTAGGGCCGTAGATCAGATCGGCAAAGTGGAGCCCTCAATATCGGGGCTAGTGGCGCTTCTAAACGGCGAGTCCCCAAGGATTACACGTTATATCGTCTGAGACCAATGCCTCCACTCCAGCGTACGCCCTTCCATACCTTAACATTTTCACTTTGCAGTATATCGTCTTAATAGGTTATGGGGACCTGGTCACATTTGTGCGAAGATAGCGTGCTAAAGCTTGAGCCGATGTCTGCTGAGAGGTGCGTTACGCATATTTATTCGGCTTAGGGCCTTATGTTATGCCGGTTTAGCCCTGAGTTAGATGACGTCTATGGACAATACGAAATCCTGAACGTGTATCGGGAATTATAAGCGTTGGATGAGGCCGATCAGGCAATTTCGGTTAATGAGAAATGGGCTCTATTTTTTGGGGAACAGAAATATCGGGTGTTTTTTTAGAGTGATAGAACTTGAGATTGAAGCCAAATTTTTTTTCATTTGAATGATAATTTTATGACATTCTGAGGAACCGCATTCGACCAGACCAATTGTGGACCACTTTTTCGAGCAATTCAGGCCTTATTTCATCAATAACACGAGTTATGTTGGCTTCCAGAGCGTCTATTGTTTCTGGTTTATCAGCAAAAACCAATAATAATAATAGTTTATTTGCCCATAATTAATATACAAATACATATAAAGAATAAAGAGAAAAATTTTTTTTACAAAAAAAAAATAAACAAATTCAATCTAAATAAATGAATGACATGGCAAACAAACAAGATGAAGAACAATTCAACCTCCAATTTAAATAAACAAAACACAACAAACATAATGAATAAAACATGGCAAAACAATCAGAACGAAAGAGAAGAATTCACGGAAGTCAGTCGTCGGAGAAATACTCGAATTAAATACCAAAGAAAAAACATAGGAACAGGACAATCATCGAAAGAATTCTCGGGAGAAGAGAAAAAGCTATGGCTTCATATATACAGAGTCAAGAGAGAAACAACAAATGAAATGATAAAACAATACCTAGCCAAAAAAGAAGGATTTGAACAAGCGGAAATAATGGTAAGGGAAATACCTTCAGTAGAAGAAAAGTCGAAAAGGTTTTTAATTACTGCCCCATTTGAAAAGAAGGATGAGATGTATAAACCAGAATTCTGGCCGACAGGAGTAGGCATTAGAAGATTTGATTTCTTGAAACATAAAGATTTCATGCAAACAGAAGGGTTTCGGAAATAAACTAAATACGCATAAACTGCCATATTCAATCAGCATAGTCCATCAAAACACTCAGTCAATACGAAATGTAATAGACAGAATTGAACAAGGTATGAAACAAACACCAAAGTGTAAAATAATTTGTGTTACAGAACACTGGCAAACTGATGAACAATTAGCAATAAATAATTTCAAACTGTCATCAAAATTCTGTAGGAGAAATGGATACGGAGGAGCAGCCATATATGTTGATCAATCCTGGAAAACTTTCGAAAGAACGAATATGAAGAAGCTCGGAATAGAAGAAAACTTTGAATGCGCAGTAGTAGATTGTCGAATGGGTTCAAGAAAGATTCTATTCAGTTCAATATACAGACCACCACAGGGCAACCTAGAAGTTTTCTTTGTAAAAATGGAGGAGCTATTGACTATTGTCAGTGAAGAATTCGAGGAAATCATCATAGCAGGTGATTTTAATGTGGAAATGATTAATGAAAATCTATTGAAAACCCGATTAACAAACCTTATGAATTCTTTAAATCTAACTTAGGCCATAAATGAACATACAAGAATCACAGATAAATCCAAATCATGCATCGACAACATATTTACTAACATCGAAAACTGGAAATCAAGAACATTGGACTTACATATATCGGATCACAGAGCACAGGAATTGATTATTACTAATACATGCCACACAGCGAAGCCAAAAGTGAATTCATAACAAAATTGAGAAAGCAGAACTGGTCATTTATAGTCAAGGAGGAGGTAGATAGCAACATTGATTCAAAGTGGCAGGCTTTTCTGAGAACCTTTCAATCTATCCTAAATAAATGTTTTCCACTGAAGAAGTTAAAACCAAAAAGAAATAGGCAAATACCATCAAACACAGAAATAAATAAATGCAAAAGTCAGCTAGATATTTTACTATTGATGAGCAGGTGTAACGTCAAATATAGAGAACTTTATAACAAAACAAAAGAGGACTATGACCAATTAATTTGGAAATACAAAACCCAAACATTTGAAGAAAGAATCAGGAAATCAGATAATAAGAACAAGACAATGTGGTCAATATGTAATGAAATCAGGCGAAGGCAGAAGAACACAGAGGAATGTGGTGTAGGAGGTGATCCCAAGGAAATAGCACAAAAATTCAGTAATTATTTCAATAACATCAGCTCACAGACACATCATCAACCAAAATGCAACCTTACACCAAATGACAGATCTATCTATCTTAAAATAACAAATCCTACAGAGATTTTGGAAATAGGGAAAATACTCAAGAATAAACACACCAGTGGAATAGAGGAAATACCTACAAGTCTTATTAAACTAGCCCTACCTGAAATAAATGGCGTCCTAGCACACCTGGTAAACCAGTCATTCAAAGAAGGCAAATTCCCGGAACAGTTGAAAACAGCGATTATCAGACCCATATTAAAAAAAGGAAATCCTCAAGAGCTAGGAAACTACAGACCTATCAGTATTCTGCCAAGTTTTTCAAAAATATTCGAACTGATAATGTGCTCCAGAATCACAGAATTCCTGAATAATTGTGATTTTTTCAGTAACACACAACACGGATTTCTGAAAGGAAAATCTACCCAAACAGCCATATTTGACTTAACAAAGAACATATTGGAACTGTTGGAAGGAGACAACTTAGCACTGACCATATTTTTGGATATGTCAAAAGCATATGATTCAATAAACCAGGAACACCTGCTCAAGAAACTTCAGGCTTATGGAATAAGAGGAAATGCATACAAGTGGATTGAATCATATATATGCAAACGAAAACAAAAAGTGAAAATCATCAAGGAAGGAGAAAATGCTGAATCCACTGAGCTTATAAATAAAAGAGGGATAGTACAAGGAGGTGTATTGGGACCGCTTCTATTCCTAATATTCCTGAATGATTTAGAAGATATAGCAGAGGAAGATGAAAAACTAATCAATTATGTGGACGACACCAACCTATTGGTAGGAGCAAAAGATGAGTATACATTGATTCGTGCAGGTACCAACTTCTTCGATAGGACACATGAATGGCTACAGAAGAACGAATTGACCCTTAATGTGGAAAAAACCAACCTTATAGTTTTCAGTACTAACAGAAGTAATAAAAGCAAACCAACCAGCATTACTTTAGAAAATAAGGTTATAAATATTGTAGACAGTACTAAATTTTTGGGTATATTCATAGACTCGTTCATGAATTTTAGAGCACATGTGGAAAATTTAAGTCAGAAATTGATTCAGATTAATTTTGCAATTAGAATATCTAGAAAATACCTGAATGATAAATCAATGAAAATTTTATATTATGCAAATTTTGAATCTAGACTCAGATATGGGATTATTTTTTGGGGAACTAAAAGAAATTTAGAAGTAATGTTTAAAATACAAAAAAGAACAATAACAGTAATTTTTGAGCTGAAATATAATGAAACTTGTAGAGAATTGTTTGAGCAAAATAACATCTTCACAGTCTAAAGGTTATACATTTACGAATGTGCTGTATTCTTACATAAGAACAAAGAAAAATTCATTCAATATAATCACAGTAATAGTTACAACACAAGAACACAAAATTTAAATTTTCCAATTCATAGATTGACTTTGAGTGAAAAACACCCGACATATAGTTGTATAAGAATATTTAATCATTTGCCAAATTCGGAAAAGCATAGCTTCTAGCAAACACTAGAAACTTCTTAATTTGATCCAGTCACAGAATCACCAGTAAGTATATTTTTATATGTCACTATTTATTAAATCAAATTCGTTTTCTACCAGTATTAAGGAGCCATATTTCAGTTCTCATCATAAATGATCTGTAGCTGTTTACTAGTCTAAGCTGCAAAGGTAAAAAAGCAAACATCCGGGGTGCAAGAAATGACCAACACCTTTGTCTTGCTGTTTTGAGGGCTCGATGTGTCTGAAAACTGGTAAGTTTATATCTTGTCAAATGTGTATGTTGTATTGGCCGGAGTAAGATTTTTTTCTTTTTTATAAGAGCAATAATTTTTGAGAAGTATAACTGTCTTACATCCTGCACTCTTGGTATCTTATAAAGTTCATCAGTGGGGAAGAGAAGGCTCTTTCCAAGTATGATCTTGAGTAGCAGTCTTTGAACAATGTTGAGTATCTCCACATGAGTTCCATGAGCTGCACCCCAACCAACGTTACCATATAACAAGTGAGACTGAACTAACGCAAAATACACCTTCATCAACTGGGTAACATTCATTTCATTTTTTAGGTTTCTGAATATATGAAGAAGACTGCGGAGTTTTTTCGCTACATGATGATCCCAACGCATATGCCTGTCAATATGAACACATAGATACTTAATGTGTCCTTCTGGATGTTCAAGAATAAGGTTTTGGTTATCGACTTTGAGGGGTCCCAAATAAAGAAGTCCCGATTCATATGATGTAAATGGTAGGTAAATGACTCCTTAATGTTCAATGTAAGTTTATTCTTTCTAAGCCAATCCGAAAGTTTCTTCAAGTCTTTTTCAGCACTAACTTTGAGGTTTTCCCATATCCTGTCCTCGCAGACCACAGCTATATCATCAGCAAAACTTATGATCCTCCCAGACAACTTTATGAACAACATATCATTCATGTAGATAACGAACAGGAGTGGAACTAATATCGTACCTTGGGGATTTCCTTAGGTTACAGCTTCCTCTCTACTACTCATTTCCTTAATTTGTACTATCTGCTTTCTATCTGTTAAGTAGCTTCTGAATAATTCTAAGGCAATTCCTCTTATACCATATTTATGCAATTTATTATATAATATTTCGTGGTTTACGGTATCGAATGCCTTAGATAAGTCTAGGAAAACACAAAGAAGAGGCACTTTTTTGTCTAGTCCATCATTAATCAGTTTCGTTAAATCTCTTATAACTTCCTCAGTCTACCTCCCCTCTCGAAAACCGTATTGCCCTTCAGACATTATTCTATTCTTTGTTAAGAAACCCAGCGCTTTATTTCTCATCATTTTCTCCAAAATTCTGGCCACATTTGAAATTAAAGTAATGGGTCTATGATTCTCTAACTTATCACCACTTTTGTATATGGGCTTAATAACACCTGTTTAAGAGTATTTGGAAAGCATCCGCGAATTAAACATTCATTAATAATGTGAGCTAAGGGCGCAGATATGTTTGTTTTTATATTATTGGTGACTTGACATAAACCAGTGGAGTTATGTCGCATGATCTTGGAGGCCAATTAATTGGACTCCAAATAATGCCAAATCCTTCTTACAATGAATCAATTGTTACGGTAGCAGCATGAGGTATAACACCATCTTGTTGGAACCAAAACACTTCTGGGTCAATACCATTCAAATTTTGAAACAAATAATCAATGATCATCGATCTGTAACGAGCACCATTCACTGTAACATTAGTTCCGGCATCATTTGTAAAGAAATATGGACCGATGATGCCTCCAGCGTATAAAGCACACCATACAGTGCATTTTTCAGGATGCAATGGAACCTGCAGAACTTCTTGAGGATTGTTTTCACTCCATATAGGGCAATTCTGCTTGTTTACATAGCCGTTTAACCAGAAATGGCCTTCATCATTAAACACAATTTTATGATAGAAAGTGGATCGACTTCAAGCTGTTCTAGGGCCCAATCAGCAAACAAACGACGCTTATTATGGTCAATTGGCTTTAATTCTTGAATAAATTGGATCTTGTATGGGTGTAGACCAAGATCTTCACGCAAAATTTTCCATGTGGTGAATGCACAGAGTCCAACTTGTTGTGAACGTCGACGAGTAGACAAATCTGGATCATCACTAACATTATGACTTATAGCAGCGATATTTTCTTCTTAGCCTCCAAGATCATGCGACATAACTCCACTGGACTATTTTCTTTGGGGTTATGTCAAGTCATTGGTTTATGCCGATAAACCAGAAACAATAGACACTTTGGAAGCCAACATTATTGATGAAATAAGGCTTAAATTACTCGAAACAGTGGTCCAAAATTGGTCTGGTCGAATGCGGTTCCTCAGAGCTAGTCGTGGTGGATATATGCCGGAAATTATTTTTAAAACATAAGTCGTAAAATTATCTTTCAATAAAAAAAAATTTGGCTTCAACCTTATTTTATATGTGTCTTATTTCAATTTGAAGTTCTATCACTCTAAAAAAACCCCCGATACTTCCTGCATTAAAATGGACGGTGGTTATATGTAACATCTTCTGTAAAACACTAGAAGTAAAAAATAAATCGAATATCTTCTGTAATTTATCGCATTTATTTGCGCTAATAGTTGAAATTCTGAAAACCGAAAATGGCTGATATCTCCAAAACGGCTCATTTGCGATCCCATATTTATATGAAACTTTTTACTTATTTTGAGGTCTAGAATTAGCTCCCAAAATACTGAAACGTTCGTCCTTGAACTTTGGTGGCTACATCTGTTATCAAAACCACTCAAACTTATTTCTACTGTTGGTAATAAAAATTAAATGAATATTTGTAGTTACCGAAGTAAGGGCACCATCACAGGTTGAATATTATCTGTTTTTTTGGCCTTTAGTTCTGAAAATACGTTGGTTATATTTGTTTATGTATTTTTTTCTATAACTATTATGACTTGTTCCCGTTTCCGGCCTGACGTCGACTTCTGGGACACCTATATACGCAGGAAATGTTTTTTAAGTCGATATCTATTAGAAAATATACAAAAGAATAATGATTACTCAGAAGAGATCAGACTCAGTCACCATACCAGTCCCTTTCGACAACGGATAAGAATCGATGCCAAGATGAAAACTCAAGAACATAAAGAGGAATACGTAACAAGCCCAACAACGTTCATCCTCATTTCCTATGAAAAATGGAGAAAGACAAATATATTCAAATCAAATTCACATCTAAGAGTGGACAGAGGTCATCCAGGCGGCATTTTCTGCAGGATATAAAGTACCTTTGATGTTGAGCAAAATTTTTTTCATGCAAATATTTATGTCTCCCGCTTGATTTAAAGGGCTCGAGTAAATGAAGCGTAACTTGAAATTCGTTCAAATAGCGACTATTATGGGGTGTTTCGGTAATTGAGTCAAAAGCAATTCTCTAGATGGAATCATCGTGCATTTTGTTGAAGAATTATAGACAATAATTCCCCAACTTGTATTATGGGTTGCGTCATTTATTTGTTATGATTTGAATATTTAGTTAACTTTTACGGATAAGAAATAGTAAAGGCTCTAAACTGGCGAATACTCTGTGGTCGAAATTGTAACCTTAGTCATGACTAATCATTTCTCGTCATTTTATGGTCATATATGCCGAATGTACTACAGGCCTAACAACAAGAGATAAAACTTGTGAAAAGTTTTTTTTAACATTTTCCTATCACATTCTAAAGGTTCTTCTATTAAGAATGATAAATAATTAAAACAAATTGTAGAAATTACTATGTTTTACTACCAATAAAAATATATTTTACACATTTTCTTGCGACTCGAGTTTCGGGAAATGAACTATCCCATCATCAGACAACTGAAGACCTAACAGTGGTAGAGAGGTATTTAAACAAAAATTATAAATATTTTGAATATTTCAACAGATTCTCGGTAACACCTAATAGTGGTACAGAGGTTTACAATCGGAACTTGATAAAAAACCGGGTTAAAAAAGAGGGGCCTTCTAACAGATATCGGAATGTCTGCAATCGACAAAGAAGATTGTTAAACAGATGGTACCATTTAAATATCTCAATTAATTTTTGGGGTTACATAGCTCCGTACAGTCATTCATTATTTTCACGTTATTTTGTTGTACATCTCAAATATTTGGATTTACATAGCTCCATAAACTCATTCATTATGTTTCAAATTATTTTTATTGTGAACGAATTTGAAAATTTAAATAATCAAGTTTCTTTTCATTTGAATCTAAATGTAAAATTTTCTTAAGATTTTCTTTTGTCGAAAGGAATTACTGTTTTCTAAAGAATGAGTGGCAAAAGTTGAATTTTTGTTTACTTTTCGTTAAATTCATTTTATGTTCGTTGAAAAAGGTTTTAAACAGATGGTACTTTTTGAATATGTCAAATATTTTCGATTTACATAGCTCCGTACAGTCATTCATCATTTTTACATTATTGTTTTTGTGAATTAATTTGAAAATTTCAACAGATTCTAGATAATCGAGTTTCTTCCCTTTTGATTTTACAGGTAAAATTTCTAGATTATCTATTGTGGAAAGGAATGACCATTTTCTAGAAAATGAGTGGCAAAAGTAGAATTTTGTTTATTTTTCATGAAACTCATTTAATGTTCGTTGAACCTCTTGAAGGAACGTCCGCTTTGTCCTATATATTTATTACTGCACGTAGAACAAGATAACTCATAAACTCCTGATTTCTGTATGTTTGGAGTAGGGACCTTTGCGTTAAATAATACCGATGATAATTTGTTTTGCGTTTTGAAGGCAATATTGACATCTGATTTTGAAAAACTATTGGCCACTTTTTGACTTATGCTACCAAAGTACGATAAAGAAATGAATTTTTTATTTTTTATTTTGATGATAAGGTTTCAATTTTAAAGAAAACAATGAAGCTTACACATATAATATTAACTTAATTCTTGCTTTATTTTGAAGCACGAAGACCCTTACTTGAATATCAGAGAAACGTCCATATGTAGACTCGTCAGTAAAGAGTACATATCGCTATTCATCTTGTCAGTGTAAAGGAATTTTTCTTAACGAGCGTCTCGATGTTTAACTGACTTCATGGAGATGTCTTCTGACTATGCTTAGGGAACTTGACATCTCATAGACATTAACTAAATGCTGAGAGGCTGTCTTCCCATCGAAATCGTTAAAAAACGATTCACTGGCGTTTTAGCACGTGGTCTACCATTTCTGGATCTTTGACGGAAAGTTGCGCTGACAAAGTACGGTATCAGCAAATGTGATATCACACTTTGGCTAACATTGGAGAAGTGGGCACTTGCACTTATGCCTGACGAGCAGGAAAGCGTCCCAGGGGTTCTGTTGGTATGGTCTTCGGATAAAACTTGTCTTGACATAATGGACAACCGATTATTAGTTGCCAAGAACCGTATAATCTCATTAAACAACGACTTTGAGTGGTAATATAATTTTAATGTGAATATTCATTCGTATAGTAGGAAGAAGGATGAAATAATAGTAACAATTTAAAACATTTATTTATACAAAGAATTATATTTAAAACATTAATTTATACAAAGAATCTCGCACTGAATTTCATATTAACAAAATTTTATTTATCAATCAGTTGTTATAAGTTATTAATAAATTTAACTTGTTTTACATTATTATAAATATAAAAACTAAATTTAAAAGTTAGAACATTTATTTAAATCACATTAATTGTTAATATCAATCGATTTTAATTCAAAGTGTATTTTCTAAAAGGAGAAAACTAATTCACATTTGATCTTTGAATTTGTAAATCGCGCGCTTACGACCTTGCGCAGTGATTAGTCGTCTCGGTTTGAATGTTTGAAAGTTTCGATTTGACAGGTTGGAGGTTAAACATTGTTATTTCAATTTTTTACATAGCAAGTCACACAAGCATTTTTTCAAGTTAAACAAATTATTATTGGTTGAGAAACGATTTCTACTACTTTTTTGATTGAAAACTACCACAACATTGTGATTACTACAACATAACCTATTCACTTATGTCTTAGTCATTTATTTCATCATGTTATATTATCAGTCTGAAATTATTTACCTTTGCTGTTTGAATTGTTGCGATGGACGAAACTACCTTCACATTATCACTACACAATCGTTTTACAATTAACTGGCAACGTGTAAACTTGTATGCAGGCGCCTAAGCGAAATAGAAGCGCAAGACATGAACCGGTGTGTATGCCTATCTCTCTCACTCTCTCTCTCTCTCTCGCTCTGTCTCTCTTGCTCTTAGGCGGGCTAACTGTGCTCGAGTGGAAGGGACGCGTGCCTTTCACTTTTTATGTCTGTCTCTCTCGCTCTTAGGCGGGCTAACCATGCCCGAGTGGAAGGGACGCGTGCCTCTCACTCGCTCTCATTGTGAGCGCATAACGTGAGCGGAGCGTAACGCAGTTTCTTGAAGTGTCACCCGGCAAACCAATTTATAAGACGTTGTCACGTCAAAACGTCTACAAACTGAACAAAGAAATATTAAAAGGTGCTTTTCTGACACACATGGACCAAAACAATTAAACTTGGTAATCGTTATTATAAGTTTATGTAACTGTGCAAAATATGAAGATGATACGGAATATATGCATCTTCAGAGAACATCAATATTCTCAACTTTTGACAAGCAGCTCAGTATAGGAAGATAAGTCTTCTTTTGATTTTACCCATCTATGGGCTGCTTCAACATTCCGGACATTTGATTACTTATGAAAAAAAGTCGTTGTCAACAACTTTTCTTATCTCACAGTTTTTATTTCCCCACAAAAATTTTACCGCAAAAACTTAAGTTTCAACAATTCCAACTGTTTCCAAAGTTCCAAGACTAACAGAGACCTCTATGAAAAGGTGACATAAAGAGGTTATTTGAAAACTTTTTTATGTGATAATGAAATATATCTTTATAATTCGGAGAATAAGTGCGAGAGCCCAGTGCGACTCACCCCTTAGAGCCTCAACTCCCGCATGAGCGCTAAACGTTGCATAGGGGCTACTAGATTGAATTTTCTTATTTTATTTTTACACCCTTCGTCTTCTCTTTCTCTGGCGTATCCTCGCTTGCACACCTACCGAATGGATGGTGTCGGGCAGCAAGGGACAAGTGCGTTACGTCATCATTAAGATATATCGGGTGTTTTTATTTAGAGTGATAGAACTTTCGATAGGGAAAACTGTGATTTGACAGAAGGTTGTTTTGACATTTCGGTTCAGTAAGCATTGACAAATTATCATGGAAACACTCACGCCGCAAAAACGTTTACAAATTGTTGAAATTTATTTTCAAAATCAGTGTTCTATTCGCCAAACTTATAGAGCAGTTCGTGAAATTTATGGTTTACATAATCGTCCATCAGAGCAGCTTATTCGTCGAATTATCGATAGATTTCGGACAACATTTTCTCTATTCGATGTATAGAATAGAATAGAATAGAATATTTTATTGATCCTTTAAGACAACAAAGTGCATAGGACAGGTCAACTATAATAATAAACAATTAAACAGTGATAAGTGACGGACAATCGTCACAAAATTCTACAATGGAATAATAACATTTATTAGTTAACAACTCTTTTATTTTTTTTTTGAAGGATTTCAATTTGAGAGCCTTCAAAGTTTTAGGTAGGCAATTATATAGTTTTATACTCTGATACATGGGGGAATACTCAAATTTTTTTGTTCTATGCTTAGGTATAAGCAGAGTTTCTGTGTTCCTTGTACTGTATTCATGGTTGTCACATAATTTGGTCCAATTCAATAGATTTTCCTTACCGTATACCAGACATTTCATTATATATACACAAGGTAGACATAGCAAATTATTTTTAATGAAAACTGGTCTACAAGATGTGCGAGAACCAAGATTAAATATCAAACGAATGATTCGTTTCTGAGCAATGAAAGCTCTGTTGAATTCTACACAGTTCCCCCAGAGTAGGATGTTATAAGAGAGTTGACTATATACGAGGCTGTAGTAGATCTGCATTAGTGAGGTGACAGGTAGCATGTCTTTAACTCTATTGATGGCATAATAAGAGCTATTGAGCTTTTTACAAAGAAAACTGATGTGAGTAGACCAGGTTAAATTCCTGTCAACATAGACTCCCAAGAATTTACATTCTTCGGCAGATATTAAATTGAAGTTGGAATAATTTAGTACATGATTCTCTACAGTGTTTTTCCTTATACCGAACTGAATGTAAACAGTTTTGTTGATATTAACAATAACTCTGTTGGACCGACACCAATTGACGAATTGGCCTACAATTTCTTCGCAAGCGTCGCGAAGCTCCTCACAACTCCGCGCCGAAACCACAACTGATGTATCATCGGCAAATAACACCAAAAGAAATTGTCTCAAGTGAATGGGCAAATCATTAATAAATAATAGAAAAAGTAGTGGTCCCAGCACGGAACCCTGGGGAACCCCACAACCTATTGGGAACCGAGTGGAATAAGCATCATCAATTTTAACTCGCATACTTCTCAGGTTAAGGTAACTTCGCAACCAGTCCAGAAAAACTCCTCTGAAACCCAAACTATAGCATTTACTCAAAATAAACTCGAAAGAAAGTGTATCGAACG
Source organism: Megalocaria dilatata (assembly GCA_034642435.1). Classification (NCBI taxonomy): domain Eukaryota; kingdom Metazoa; phylum Arthropoda; class Insecta; order Coleoptera; family Coccinellidae; genus Megalocaria; species Megalocaria dilatata. Next base: position 6,388,729 of record CM067855.1, on the reverse strand, counting down.
CGCTGGAAAGATCGAAAAATAATCCAGCCACTTGTAAACCCTGATCAATGCCATGATACACCGAATCAACAAACTTGAGTGCAGCCGAAAGAGTAGAACGGCCACTTCTGAAGCCGTGCTGTGCGTTATTGAAAAGATTGTACTTATTCAGAAAATTTGACATCTTAGCGGACACAATTTTTTCAAATACTTTGGACAAAATACTCAAAATTGAAATTGGACGATAGTTCGCAATTTCTTCCGAGTTGCCACATTTGGGTACAGGAATCACAATAGATTCCCTTAGTATATTGGGAAATTTGCCCAACGACACCGACATGTTAATAAGATGGGCGAAATGCTCGCTTATCAGGTGAGCTGTATTTTTCACGATTTTTGTGGAAATGAAATGGATTCCAATGCTTTTTTTGTTTTTCAAATTATTAATAGCATCCAAGACCTCAAATTTGGTGACAGGATAGAAGAAAAAAGTCCTTTCAGTAATTGGCGCCAAAGTGCAGGAAATAGACAAGTTATCACCATATCGCAATTTTAATTGATCTTTAGCTTTAGTTGAGAAATAATGGGCAAACACATCGACAAGTTCAGATGGTCTTTCGTACCGCACCCCTTCTACATTAACAGTCGGTATGTCATGAGATCGCTTTTTCGCGCATGTGAGTGAATTAACAATCCCCCACAGAGTTTTACCCTTATTATCCGAATTATCGATGGATGAACTATAATACATCAATTTGGAAGTTATCAATGAGTTGTGTTGTGATTTGGCATTCTTGTAATTCATTAGAGTGGATGATGAACGAATATTTGCATGAATCCAATATATTTTGTCCAAATTTTGTTTGCTCTGCTTTATTTCAGTTGTCATCCAATTTTTATGAGTATCTTCTACCGAAACAGTCTTTACAGGACAGCATAGATCAAGATAATACAAAATTTCATTCGTGAATTCTGTAAAGCATAGATCAACATCATTAACAGAGTATAGTGCGTCAAAATTACTTTTAGACATGCCGGTAACCATTTTGTTAAGGTTGGTCTGACTGATATTTCTAATAGATTTATATGTTCTAAGAGCAGGCGTATGATGTAATTTAAGTTTAAGAAATATGGCTCTATGATCACAAATATGGGGCTCAAAAACATCAACAACATAATCATGGAGGCCTGAACTACATACAATATAGTCCACTTCAGAAATAGAAGTGACCCCATTTATATTTGTATAAACTCTTGTTGGAACTTGGGACGTTTTTTTGAGATCAAAGCAATCCAGCAAATCATGCAAAAGTTTAGTCCGGGTGCAGTCCGGCTCTAAAGAATCAATATTTAAATCACCACATAGGAAAATATAATCAACCTTTGTTAGACATGATTGCAGGGCGCTAAAAATTCCTTCAAAGAATATATCAATGTCACCAGAGCTGGGTCTATACACACTTAAAACACCGAGCCTTTTATCTGTCATTGTAACTACTACGGCACATATTTCTACGTGCATCTCAACGGAAAATCCGCAGAGTTTAAGCTTCTTCACCTTAAGATTATTTTTGGTATAGATCATAGATCCTCCATGTTCCCTCGAGGGGCGGCAAAAATAATCGATTAGTGTGTATCCCGGCAACACCATAGATTCGACAGTGTCCATGCTGCACCAATGCTCCGCGACACTCACAACATCGGGTTTCTTTTCTTCCAGTAAAAGTTCTAAGTTATTAAGCTTGTTTGATATGCACTGAACGTTCAGCTGAAGTATACTAAAAGGAATAACTTGTAAAGCACTACTTGTGAAGGATCTCAGTCCACCCGAGGTCGTTGGATTTTTCGCCGATCGAAAAAATGATGAACACTCACACCGTTTGGCCAGTTAGAGCCATCGAGTGCCCTGTCATATTCCGAGTCTGGAATCAGAACTTTAAATGACGAATAATGCTTTGGATGTAGCAACAACAACAAGACAAAGAACTGTACGTACAGCAGAAAATATCGCTGCTGTAAGTCATAGTGTTAATGATGATCCAGATTTGTCTATTCGTCGACGTTCACAACAAGTTGAACTCTGGTTCAAGAACTAAAGCCACTTGACCATAATAAGCGTCGTTTGTTTGCTGATTGGGCCCTTGAACAGCTTGAAGTTGATCTACTTTTTTATCATAAAATTGTGTTTAGTGATGAAGCTTATTTCTGGTTTAACGGCTATGTAAACAAGCAGAATTGCCGCATATGAAGTGAAAACAATCCTCAAGAAGTTCTGCAGGTTTCATTGCATCCTGAAAAATGCACTATATGGTTTGCTCGTTACAGATCGATGATCAATGATTATTTGTTTCAAAATTTGAATGGTATCGACCCAGAAGTGTTTTGGTTCCAACAAGATGGTGCTACACCTCATGCTGCTACCGTAACAATTGATTTTGTGAAAGAAAGATTTGGCGATAACATTATTTCGAGAAATAATGTCCAATTAATTAGCCTCCAGGATCATGCGACATAACTCCACTGGATTATTTTCTTTGGGGTTATGTCAAGTCATTGGTGTTTGCTGATAAACCCGCAACAAAAGACGCTTTGGAAACCACTATAACTCGTGTTATTGATGAAATAAGGCCTGAATTACTCGAAAAAGTGGTCCAAAATTGGTCTGGTCGAATTCGGTTCCTCAGAACTAGTGGTGGTGTACATATGCCAGGAATTATTTTTAAAACATAAATGTCATAAAATTATCTTTCAAATAAAAGAAAATTTGGCTTCAATCTTAATTTAAATGTGTTTTATTTCAATTTAAAGTTCTATCAAGCTAAAAAAACACCCGATATAAAGCGTGGGCCATAGAGTTGGCATTTTGAAGTAAAGATTATTTCTAGTCTTGCAGCACTTCTGGCATTCGTATTTTTCGACAGAAAGTTAGTTCAATATTTGACATCAACGAAATAGCTAGATTTATGCTTGAAGAAAACTGGGAAATATTCAGGTTCTTTTTCTGGAAAATTTTCTATCTATTTTCGAAAAAGGAAAATAAAAAATAACTCATTCAGTTCTAAGTGAAACAATTCGTTGGTGACTGAATATAGATAATTTTGGTCAATTCTTTATGTTTTCTGCATAAGTCGATCACCACCACATGTGCTAATAATATATATGTCAATAAAGTTATACCGTTATCTAAAGCGTGTTATTAAATTTAATTCTAAATGTTTTCAAGAGACTTACTCAGATTAAATCTGTAGAAATTTTGGAGAATTACTCCAGCAGTAAATTTTCAATAAATATTGTTTGAAAAATTTTTCTTAATTTGAATCATCACACATGCGCGTGGCCGAGTCTATGTTGTATCTTCCTTTTTTTTACCTGTCATTTAATTTCTCTTTTGTCTGAAAATTTATTCTGTTTTTTTCAGATTTGCTTCAGCGATGGAATCAAGTAACAGGTTAAGTCATAATAGTCGTAAGAAAAATATAAAAGAAAATGCAAGTCTTGTATTTTTGAAATTATATTGCACCTTCTTTTATTCATTAAAATGCACACCCAGTAATGATTTTTGAACTCCTGTTGTTGCAATTTTTTACTTTTTTCAAATTTAATTTTTCCTATGATATCCCGAATAGGCTTCTGTAACCTGTTATCTTCAATTCCAAGCCAATTGCTCCAGCTTGGAAAATAATGCCACTTTTTGCCGAACCAAGTATTCAAAATTAAAATTTCGCTCAATTTCAATTGATTGTACTGAAAAAAATTGTACACATCAGTTTGGCAGTTACTACAAAAGTTAGCACATTCAATAAGGATTCTAAAATGATATAACACTAACTATTTCCTTTTTCAGATTGGACAAAAATAGGTTTTTATTAAAGAAATTCTGTTCTGGATATACCTCAACTGCTTGAAGCACAATATCATCGTAAGGTAAAGAAATTCTCCCTTGACTATGCACTTTGTTTGGAAGTCGGCCCGCTGTGAAGAGTAGACGGTGCACATTCGTAAAAACTCGATGATCTGGATAACGGTCAGCATTAAGGTATCTCTCACGATACATTCTCAAAGCTGCACTAGCGTTACATCTACATTTCCCATAAATGAGGTGCATGTTGGCATATTCCTGTGGGGTAAACACAGATATGTATGGCAATACACAATTACAGGGTAGTCCAGGTAAAATCAAAGTTCGTCGTAAAGAGATCAAAAGTATCCAAACCACAAGCGAACAAATCAAATTAACGAAGCCAAAAGTCGTAAGTACACAAATAATAATAATAATAATAATAATAGTGCCTTTATTCATACATTTACAATATATAAACATAGGGCGAAGTCTAGCTTAAAGCTACTCCACTCAACCCTAAAAAAAAAAAAAAAAAAAAAAAAAAAAAAAAAAAAAAAAAAAAAAAAAAAAAAAAAAAAAAAAACAAAAGGATAGAAACAAAAATAAGCGGAAAAAAAAAATAAAATTAACGAATCAATTCCATTGTGAGTAAACAAAACATATTTCATATTCATAAAATTTTCCTAATTTATAATTGGCTCGTCAAGAATTTTGACTTCAAAATTTTTCTCAGTGAGCTCAAAGAAACGCCTTCACACGAAACTAAAAATTCATCATGTAATTTCACCGCATTGAAGGTGAAATAACATGATCAAATACGGAAAGATGCGTATTAGACAAAGGGGCGTAGCGTACTGATCTGTATTGCGTTTACGGGTGCCAATACCAAATACCACTATCTGTCTCACTCACACTTTATGGAAGGACTCACCCCGTCTCATTCAAACCAGATTCTTTAAGTAATGGACGAATCAACTTTAAAAGAAATTGTTCGAAACTGTGTTTCTTTAAGAAAGGCCGCTTTTTTTGACCGATTTAAGAAATAATGTAGTGAGTGTTATACCATTTTAGAATCCCTAATAAATGCGCTAACATTTAAAGTAATTTGCCAAACTGGTGTAGTACAGTTTTTTTCAGTAGAGTCAGTTGAATTTGTGCGAAATATTAATTTTGAATATTTGGTTCGGCGAAAAGTGACATTATTTTCCAAGCTGGAGTAATTGCTCGGAATTGAAGATCACAGGTTACAGAAACATCATTCGGGATAACATAGGAAAAATAAAATATGAAGAAAGTAAAAAATTGTAGCAACAGGACTTCAAAAATCATGTGTGCATTTTCTCGAATAGCTCTTTTGATTCTTTATTAGTTTATTTCCACCACATGTGATTGATAATATATATGTCTATAAAGTGATACAGTGTATCTAGGACATGTTTTTCAAAAATTTGATTCTAAATGTTTTTATGATTTTTATTTAGAATCAAATTTGTTGAGGTTCTGGAGAATCAATTCCATCTATTATCTGTAATATGCAAATACTTCTTCATAGTAATATTCAATATATACATTATTAATTTTAAATATTTTCAAGAGATTTATTTAGATTACTTTTGTAGACGTTTCGTAGAATTAATCCAGCTCTTATCTGTAAATAATTGGGTCTCTTTTAATACGTCTATGGTTTTAACCCAACTGATACTCTCGAGAAAACTTGGCACTGCAAAAATACCTGTTTGTTGCCCGACACCGTCCATTTTCGTCCTGTTAACCCAATAGCAATCCAAAACGCGCGCGGGGCCGGTACTAAAACACAGTCATAAAAACACACAAACCAATTTAGCCGGTACAGTGTGCTGCCAGCGGCGAACGGGAGAAGGGCTCTTTCCCGCTCGGCTTTCCCGCTTTCCCCCCCAGATTTTCCCGATTTAATTTCGAAGGCCCCGCTCGTCAATCTTTGCGATAGTTAATTTAGAAATTGTAATGTTCTCACTTTCGGAATCATCATAAAAGTTACAAATTAAACGCACAATACCTACGGCTCCCGGCGCCAAATTGGATGACATTCGTGGAGTTGTTTCATCGATGAATTTTCCGATTCGTTTCGGCAAGTCGGAAAACCTGGATGCCTGAAGATTAGCTCGGACATTTCGGCAGGAAGGGGAGGGAAATTGGTCTTTCATTGTGGAACGCTACGGAATTTCCACGATACTTTAGTAGTCCACCTACTTTCAGGAAAGTCGTACTGCGAAACAACCTACAATTTAAAATCAAATATTTATGGGTTGATTACTTTTTTCTCCTTTTTTCTACTGCTTCCAAAAGCGCGAGTCTGGTTCTTTTAGTTTCATTATGGATAATTATAATAACAAATTGATCCTTCAAGACAAATTAATGTATAGGACAGGTCAAAAAAATAACATGATTAATAATATAAATATTTTAAAAAATTTTTAAACAATTTTAAAAAATTAGCCTTCTACATATTTAATTCCAAAAGATTATATTCAATGATTATAACTTCTGAAAATAAATTAAAATAATGTCGTATAAGTACCACTTATATCATGACATAAAATAAACATTCATTATAAGACATCCAAATGGTATAACAAAATCCAATAAATAAAAATTATTAACTAAAATCCTATAAATTAAACATTTTGAATAGACAAAATTTTGTTTCTGCTTATCAATCCTATGAAAACCAATATCTTTCAAGAATATCCAACATAATCTTAAGAATTTTATCACAAAACTATCTTACTTAGACTATTCAATATTATTGGATATCTAACCAAGGTACTTTATATAAAAACTCAAGATATGCAAAACATTACTGAAAAACAAGTTTTAAAATCGACTTTGCTCATCAGTATTCAAATATTCATATTCAATAAATATAACATCAATTAATAACATATATTCAAACTCACCCTTCGCTCTCCAGAAAAAGTTCTATTTAAATGAGAACCTTAAATAGGTATTCACTACACACAGAAATATCTCTGTAGTTTAACCTGATCTAGAAGATTGAAAGACAAATTTAACGGCCTCTGCTACAGCACAAGGACTATCTGTATGAATGTTTGAGGAAACCAAATAATTATATATTATGAATAAAATAACGTAAATAGAGGTCATTCTTGATAGAAGGTATATAAAATAATATAAATATTTTAAAAAATTTTTAAACAATTTTAAAAAATTAGCCTTCTACATATTTAATTCCAAAAGATTATATTCAATGATTATAACTTCTTAAATATGTAGAAGGCTAATTTTTTAAAATTGTTTAAAAATTTTTTAAAATATTTATATTATTTTATATACCTTCTATCAAGAATGACCTCTATTTACGTTATTTTATTCATAATATATAATTATTTGGTTTCCTCAAACATTCATACAGATAGTCCTTGTGCTGTAGCAGAGGCCGTTAAATTTGTCTTTCAATCTTCTAGATCAGGTTAAACTACAGAGATATTTCTGTGTGTAGTGAATACCTATTTAAGGTTCTCATTTAAATAGAACTTTTTCTGGAGAGCGAAGGGTGAGTTTGAATATATGTTATTAATTGATGTTATATTTATTGAATATGAATATTTGAATACTGATGAGCAAAGTCGATTTTAAAACTTGTTTTTCAGTAATGTTTTGCATATCTTGAGTTTTTATATAAAGTACCTTGGTTAGATATCCAATAATATTGAATAGTCGAAGTAAGATAGTTTTGTGATAAAATTCTTAAGATTATGTTGGATATTCTTGAAAGATATTGGTTTTCATAGGATTGATAATAGTCCGGTCTATTTAAGCCTAAAATCAGGAGGAAGGTTACATAAATTCCCATAAAGCTGAATATTGGCATAGTTGTTCAAAACATCATTATAAAGAAAATCTCAAAAGTCCTCATCGTTCGGAGGTGTGCTAAAAATTTGGCACGGGGTCAAAGGTCAAAAAAATGAGTTTTTTGCGATTTTTAGCGAAACGGTGAGTTTTTTCGCAAAATTACCCCAGTACAAAATTGTAGATCACGAAATTCTCTACAAAAAATATATTAATAATTTTTTTCCTAAAAGCCACCAAAAAAAGATTTACTACAATGTGCTGAAGTTTTTAAAAATAGTAATTCAACTCAACAACATGTTATCACCAACGGAGTTCAATTTCTTCTTGCTATGTACGGAGCCCCCAAAAAAACCACTTGCTTAGATAAGTTGCGATACACATCTTTCGTGAAAAATACGCGTAATAAAAAACAAGTCAACTTAGCTTCTCTTCCTCCAACCTCAGTAGCTGATCATCAACATCTGTTTCGGGTATATTACCAAGTTCAAGTGTGGCTTGGTAATCAGCTGGACCCTAAAGACTGGGGTTGGAAGTTGATCGACAATACACTAGAGCCAGTTCAAACTTTACTTCCACCAGCACCTGAGAAACTTCTCAACACAATATTTTGCAACTGCAAGAAACGTTGTAGTGCAAAATGTGGTTGCAGAAAAGTTGGACTGTTTTGTTCCCTGGCATGCACACACTGTCAAGGCCGATCATGCTCGAATGTTGAGTCACCAACTCTTGAAGATTCGTTTGATACCGATCAGGAATCGCTATTGGGGCAGTTTACGTGTGAAATAGAACAAGAAGAAGAAGAAGAACAAGAGGATGAACAGGAAGAAGAAGGAGAAGAAGATCAAGAAGAAGAAGAAACAGAAATCTTGGACAGTTATGAATCAGACGACTAACTTTTTATTTTAAGTATTTTATTTAATTACACCGCCGTTGTTTTTGCCCACTATAATATATAATATTATTTTGCAATAGTTTTAAAACATATAAAATCTCAGCAGACCCGTGGAATAGGCCTACTGGGGAAACCACGTTAAAAAAAACGCGCTTTGTACACTACCTCATAGGTGGCGTGGAAACGTGTGCAAAATAGAGGGATTACGACTGATCCAACTTTTCGGAACGTTATATCTCCAAAATAGTGGCTTTTAGGAAAAAAATTATTGATATATTTTTTGTAGAGAATTTTGTGATCTACAATTTTGTACTGGGGTAATTTTGCGAAAAAACTCACCGTTTCGCTAAAAATCGCAAAAAACTCATTTTTTTGACCTTTGACCCCGTGCCAAATTTTTAGCACACCTCGGAACGATGAGAACTTTTGAGATTTTCTTTATAATGATGTTTTGAACAACTATGCCAATATTCAGCTTTATGGGAATTTATGTAAACTTGAATGTGTAAATAGACCGGACTATAAGCAGAAACAAAATTTTGTCTATTCAAAATGTTTAATTTATAGGATTTTAGTTAATAATTTTTATTTATTGGATTTTGTTATACCATTTGGATGTCTTATAATGAATGTTTATTTTATGTCATGATATAAGTGGTACTTATACGACATTATTTTAATTTATTTTCAGAAGTTATAATCATTGAATATAATCTTTTGGAATTAAATATGTAGAAGGCTAATTTTTTAAAATTGTTTAAAAATTTTCTAAAATATTTATATTATTTTATATACCTTCTATCAAGAATGACCTCTATTTACGTTATAACATGATTAATCATTGACTAATACATCACAGAGGTAATCATAACATTTTTTCAACAGTAAGCCTTCAACAGCTATCTTAAATGCATTTAAATTGAGAGAATGATTGAGATGCGGCAAATGGTTGAAGAGATTAATGCCCTAGTATAAAGGAGACATCTCAAATTTAGACGTTTTGTGTTAAGGGATAAACAGTGTGGTCCAACGAAAACTTAACACCTCGATTTTCCGGCTTTAAAATGAAAATGTGGAACATCGCTCGGACCCGTCAATTTCTGATTCGTAGGGAAACAACTTTTCCGCTCTTCGCATCCCCGTAACTGCAACCCCCTAACGGGGATGAGTAGAACCCCTTGATTTTGAATAGGGATGAGGGGTGTTGCGATACCTCATTTTGAAGATCTTATCGAGTACTATCTGATATTTCGCTTCAAAATTTCCATCCATAACGAAATGACAGGTAAAATAGTGGAAGAGTACTTACTTTTTGAAAAGATTATAGGACCACTGTTACTATATCTTGCGCCAAAACTCATCAATCAGCTTCCTGCTAACACCTTAAGGATAAACAATGTAATTTATACAGAAAGAAATGTAAAAAGTGGATTCTCTACTAAGGAAGGAAAAGACTACATGACTTCATTAACCGGAGGTAGGGGTGTTTGATAAATGAAAAAAAAAGAAGAAAAAAAGAAAGAGGAGAAAAAAAGATTGAATAGAGAAATAAAAAAACAATACTTAAAATATATTGAATTTTTAAATAAAAAAAATAGAAATGAAAAAAAAATTCAACAAAAAAAATTATTAACAAAAAACTTTTTTAATCTGTAGGTGAATTATCTATTTTAGGTTGGCCCACTTTGTTCACTTATCATCGGGGGCGAAATACACCATATTAATTCTTCAAATTTACAATCGCTTTGACACACTTGTAACTTTCTCAAAAATTCACGATAGACTAAGGTAAATCAAAAATATGGTTCGTCTGGTTTTTTGAACAAGAAATTAATACTTTTTTGGACAAAAAATCAACAACATAACTACCAAATAACTGTGAAATGTGTCGGATACGAATAATATTCTCGAGATTAATTTCACATTGCCTCTTTACTATTTTCGCTGTTATTTCATTATCGATGAATAATTTGAAGCGAAATTTTAGGGCCAGATAGTACTAGATAAGATCTTCAAAATTAGTTATCGCAACACCCGTCATCCCTATTCAAAATCAAGGGGTTGTGCTCACCCCCGTTAGAGGGTTTAAGTTACGGGGATGAAAAAAGCAGAAAAGTTGTTTGCCCTCGAATCAGAAATTGATGAGTCCGAGCGATTTTCCACTCTTTCATTTTGAAGTAGGAAAATCAGGTGTTAAGTTTTCGTTAGACCACCTGTATAATCTTCCCTCTCTTCTTGTATTGTACCTATGAAAGCTAGATAACTTTACGATGTTACCTTCATTTTCTTTCGCATATATTACACATGTCAAAATGTATATTGACGACAAAGTTAAGGTACAATTTTCTACGAACAAGAACGAGTGCGGAGGTATGTTATATATCATACGCAAAATGCGCCTTTGTAGTATAAAAACCCTGCCTACATTTGAGGAGTTTCCCCATAGCAGAACCTTATATGACAACTGGCTATATACTATTATAAACTATGATAGACTCCTATAAGAGATTCTATGGAGAGTGAACTTTTCATCCTACTCAAGGCATAATAAGAACTATTAAGCTTTCTGCATAAGTATTCTACATGTGTAGTCCACTTGAAATTTTTGTCCACTTAAATGCCAAGAAATTTAGTACTTTCCTTAGATGCGATGATAATATCTAAATGGCGAATGACCAACATACGTTCCGAGTGTCCAATTGTAAATTGAATGCAATCTGTTTCATCAAAGTTAATCATCAAATTATTTTCATGACACACACATACAAAGCTCCGCAAAAGACTCCGAACAAGCTAATTATGCACTTTTCCATCAGAGATAATCCTGACGGGTATGCACATTAACAAGCATATTTCGCAAATTAGCAAGCAGATCATTAATAATAATAGAAGTGGCCCAAGGACTGAATCCTGTGGCACTCCCATATTCATACCGTACTCATTAGATAACGAAATAGCTGCGTAGCCAATCTGAAAATACACCCCGGAAACCCAGGTTGTAACACTTATCGGTAATAAATTGAAGGGACAGACTATCGAAGGCTCGTGAGAGGTCAAAAAATAAACCCGCAACATATAATCCTTTGTCAAGGCATTTCATAGTTATTTTTGAAATTATGTCCAAACATTCTTGAGCACTCTCTGACTTCTTGGAGTTACTAGATTTTTTCTACCACAGTGGCCTTTTCTTGGGGCTGCTGTAGACTCAACGGTTAGCAATTTTTGGCTAATCCTCTTCACAGATGATTGTGAAACATTGCAAATATTAGCGATTTTTGTTTGGCTATATTCAGAAAGTTTGAGCATGGTTTCAATTTCCACAATGTTTTGCTCACTGAGATTTTTTTTCGTATCTTTCTACAAAAAAATAGAGAAATGTATTTGGTATTTTTGTTCAGTAATCTTATTTTTTAATTATGATAATTTTCAGGAAATAATTATAAAAACTTCCATTGCTATTGAATACTCACCTACTCAATTAAGATGTATAAAACAGAAATAATTAAGTTCAAAACGCTGAAAATCACTCCTCTAAATATGGTACCAAACACAATCAACCGTTGTTTTCTACTTATTGCCTGATCAACATCTATTACAGTCAAACGGCAACCCATGATACAAATTTGTATCACCTGTTGCGTTTTGTATGTTAACATAAATTCAAACAATAAACGTTCAAATGCAACATTCGAAAAATTTTCTAGGTGAATCTAATAAAATGGACAGGAACTGCAAACTCGCCCTAATGAACCCACAGACTCCAAATCTTTATTCTTCGATAAAATTTTATAAGAACAATAATCCAATAAGACCAGTAGTTTCTTATATTACTTCGCCCAGCCTTAAATTGTCGGCTTTAATTTCAGTTATCCAAAAACAAGACAAAATGTCTTGCTAAATATGCAATTAAAAGTAGTTTTAAACTCATAGACAAAATTGAAAATATCAAATAACCCAAAATTTTTAAATCAATTTCATTTTATGTACAGAATATATTTCCAAGTGTTTGGGAAACAGTAGATATTATTGGAAAACTTTTGATTAAAAATAACAGTGACCCAGTAAGAAGGAATGATATTTTAAATAGTGGTAAGATTTGTCTAGAACAAAAACTATTTTCAATTCAATGATACTATTTATAGTTCAGATGAAGGAATACTTATGGGAAGTTCAATAAGTCCAATTTTTGTGGATAATTTATAAATAGAAATTCACTTAAATACCTTGAGCAAATGTTTTCTTTATTGGTTTAGATATGTAGATGATATCCTTTGTTGGTTTAAGGGAACAGATAGAGAACTACGCAATTTTAATGAGCAATAACATCCATTCACACTTTAACCTCACTTTCGAGAAACAAAAGACTTATAGTTAAATTTTCTTGATCTTAAAAGTTGGAAAAATGATTTATATTCGACTGACTCATGGAAAATTTTTCAAGCTACTTTCAACTATCGGAAATTCATTTATCCTTGTCCTATAAAATCAAATTTCCAGAAACCACATACGTTAATAAATATTTGATCTTTTTTAAATGCCTCATTGAAACCGGGTCTGATGATAATAAAACCTGATTTGTTTTTTCAGGAAATTTACTTACATCTCGACATCAAAATATTATAAATTAATCTCAGAATACATAGACAAAGAACATTTCCATAGAGCAATTCAATATTGGTAATTCTTAATTATTGCCAAAAAAATGGAATATTTCTTAATATCAATAAAACTATCACCATTTATCATGTAAATTATTGAATCAGGCCAACAACTAAAACTTACAGAAAAATTATCATTCCTTTCATTGTGAATCGTTTCAGAATAATTTGATCAATCACAAATAAAGTTCTTATCCTAATTAGTATTAGGAGTACAAATAAGTTTCCGTTGTTTTATTGTAGATGGCGCGGCACGGAGTTTCGGTTAGCTTTCGCAGATGATAACCGGCTTAAAAAATAGTTTGGACATTCAAGAACAACATAACCTATTAATATCATTGATTTTATATTGGTAAAATATAATTTTTATAAGTTGAAAATGTCAAAATTTGAGCCAAGTAAGCGTCATTTGCGGGAAATATTAGTTTACTTCTTTAATTTAAAGAAATCTGCTGCTGAGGCGCATCGATTGCTCGTAGAAGCATATGGTGAGGGTGCTTTGAATGAGAGAACGTGTCGAGAGTGGTTTCAAAAGTTTAAAAACGGTGATTTCGACGTAGAAGACATAGATCGCAGTGGAAGGCCAAAAATTTACGAGGATGCAGAATTGGAGGAATTATTGGAGGAAGATTCATCTCAAACACAAAAAGAACTTGCTCTAACAGTAGAAGTCACCCCGCAAGCTGTCTTCTATAATAAATATTTAATTTGCGTTAAAAAACGGCGGAAACTTATTTGTACTCCTAATATTATTAGAGAAACTGAAGAAAAGATCCTTGAAGCTCATGAAATTAATGAAAAAATAAATATCAAATGCCTTTAACATTACTCTTCAAATCGGACAATGCAAATAATTTGTTCTAACCTGTGAAATATTGATCAAAAATGTTTGAAAATCATGTCAAATCAAATATCTTTCAACATCTGCGAAACGAAAACGTCCCAACGCCTTAACCACACTTCCACAGCCTTGTTCTTGTCACAATCGTCGAGTGCGCTGAACTGAATAGAATTCAACGCGAATTGTTTCAATACTTTTAACCCGCAATTCTTCGGGGTCATTGCAAGAAAAGTAACATACCAATCGTAACTGAGTCCTGTTGCCCCCCAAACGGCAGGATCATCGCTGCAAACTACCACTGGAAATCCTCTCGAAAGCAAGGAAGCAACAGGATGATTCCTTGGATCCTCGTTAAGAAGTAAAACCTGATTGGATATCGGACAGTGCTCAATAGCGATGTTCCTTTCGCGCACCAGGTTCATGAGCTCTGGATGTCTAAGGATGGCAAAAGCATGTCCGATTCTCTTCGATTTCATTAAAATTGCATCCACCAAATTATCATCAGTATGACCGAACCAGTTGGTCTCACCTGCGTGGAAGAAAAAGTCTAACTTATCTCTAACACTAATTAAATCGTTATAAAAATCCACTAAACAGTGGCCTTCTTCTTCGAAACCGACAAAGTCTAATCCAGCAATGAGCTTCGGAAATTTCGCTTTCATCTCAAGAATTGTCTTCAAATCTTTTTTCAATTCTTCGAGGGATATTCCTCTGTAAATCGAGTGTATATAACGCGCACCGATGAAATCTGGGTGGTTCTTTTTGAACTTATCTTCAACCTCCAGCATCGTTCGAAAGAAGTCTTCTGTTTCGTAGCAGTTTCCCTCAAGGTCATAAAAAGGCATCGGGGTTGCTCTAAATTCTCCGTACATTATATTATCCTCGTGAAGTTCTTTGAGGCATTGGTAATAATAGTCTTCGAAGGCAGGTTTGTAAGAGAACATGTCATATACGGCTGAAAACGTTGTTTTGAACTTTTTCCAAACACGTTCCAGCGAAGCGTATGTGTCTTGAGGGCTTTCAACGACTAAACTCAATTGTTCTTTCAACCAATCATCGAAATTATCTCTACCTTTCCTCATTTCCTTGAGTGAAACCCAACCGTCTTTTTCTGCATCTTTTGGCGTTAGGAATTTAATTTTGAACTGATCATTTATATGTTTACCATATATATTATCTCTGTATGTTATTTTGGTAATGATGAAGTCGATGGATGCCGCAGCAAGTAAGTGGGTATGAAGTGAATGACCCTTAGGAAGGTTTCTCAAAATTTTGAATATCTTGGACTTGTCAATTCCATTCTTGCTTTTGAAAAAATGTGTTTTCGGTAGGAAACTGTCGCTGTTTTCATATGCTAATTTCAGTTCTTCGCACTTTAGTTTTATTATGTGGGAATCCAACTCACTTTCACTTTCATTGAGCAATAACTTTGACCCCAAGAACAGGTTTTCTTCTTTATTTAAAACACCTTTTCTCTCACTCACATAGCCTTCAAACTGTAACTGATTCATCTCGGATACAATCACAATTCTTAACTGCGCGCCTACGCTGATGCAGGGACCCAGACAAAATTATTTGAACTAAATACAAGAAGGTAAGGGATTCCCCGATACATTAAGCTAGAAGTAAAGCGCATGACAAGATAGCATATAATGAATGATAAGTTCACCAGGCGATAATATCACAACTATTCATCAATGGTATATTTTTACATCAGGTAGTCTCCTTTTTGATAGCGCACAACTGCTTTGTTTGCTAAGAACTGTATTGTAAAAGTCACAATTCTCTAAGGTAATTTGATTTATTTTATATTTCCGAAATAAAGTCGACTGAGTTCATGAATTCCGCTACATAGATAAAAATAAAAGTGGAAATGTGAAACAGGCCTATATTATCTCATAACCTACAAGATAATGTAACGACAATTATTAATAAAAACAATGTTGAACAAATCTCATGTTGAATCATAAAATTTATGATCCAACATTTAATGCTCTACATACAGGATGGTTCGCATAAAACAGTCCCGCCGGATATTTCTTTAATTATAAATTTTTCCGGAAAACGCCGATATATATCGGGTGTTTTTTTTAGAGTGATAGAACTTTAAATTGAAATAAAACACGTTCAATTGAGAGCCAATTTTTTTTTATTTGAAAGATAATTTTATGACATTCTTGTTTTAAAAATAATAATAATAATAATTTCCGGCATATGTCCACCAGAACTAGCTCTGAGGAACCGCATTGGTCCAGACCAATTGGGGACCACTTTTTCGAGTAATTCAGGCCTTATTTAATCAATAACAAGAGTTATGTTGGCTTCCAAAGCGTCTATAGTTTCTGGTTTATGAGCATAAACCAATGACTTGACAACCCCAAAGAAAATAATCCAGTGGAGTTATGTCGCATGATCTTGGCGGCCAATTAATTGGACCATTTCTCGAAATAATGTTATCGGTAGCAGCATGAGGTGTAGCACCATCTTGTTGGAACTGAAACACTTTTGGATCGATACCGTTCAAATTTTGAAACAAATAATCATTGATCATCGATCTGTAACGAGCACCATTCAGTGTAACCTTAGCTCCAGCATCGTTTTTTAAAGAAATATGGACCGATAATGCCTCCAGCGTGTAAAGCACACCATACAGTGAATTTTTCAGGATGCAATGAAACCTGCAGAACTTCTTGAGGGTCGTTTTCACTCCATATACGTCAATTTTGCTTGTTTACATAGCCATTCAACCGGAAATGAGCTTAATCACTAAACACAATTTTACGATAAAAAAGTGGATCAACTTCAAGCTTTTTTAGGGCCCAATCAGCAAACAAACGACGCTTATTATGGTCAATGCTCCATATACGGCAATTTTGCTTCTTTACATAGCCGTTCAGAAATGAGCTTCATCACTAAACATAATTTTACGATAAACTTCAAGCTGTTCTAGGGCCCAATCAGCAAGCAAACGACGCTTATTATGGTCAAGTGGCTTTAGTTCTGGAACCAGTTGTATTTTGTATGGGTGTAGACCAAGACCTTTACGCAAAATTTTCTTTGTGGTGGATGCACAGAGTCCAACTTGTTGTGAACGTCGACGAATAGACAAATCTAGATCATCATTAACACTATGACTTACAGCAGCGATATTTTCTTCTATACGTACAGTTCTTTGTCTTGTTGTTGTTGCATCGAGTAGAGAAAATGTTGTCCAAAATCTATCGATAGTTTGACGAATAAGCTACTCTGATGGACGATTATGTAAACCATAAATTCCACGAACTGCTCTATAAGTTTGGCGAATAGAACACTGATTTTGAAAATAAATTTCAACAATTTGTAAACTTTGTTGCGGCGTGAGTCTTTCCATGATAATTTGTCAATGCTTACTGAACAGAAATGTCAAAACAACATGGCTTCTACCTTCTGTGAAATCAAAGTTATCTCGAGGTTTAATTTTTTCAAAATAAGCTTATTATTCTTATACAATTCGAATAAAAAGGCTAATTTTTCTTTGGGCAATTCTCTTTTTCCTTCCATTTCAGAAATTTCATGATTCTTGTGAAAATTTTAACTAAGAAAGGCATTTGAACATTTATGAACCAGTGGCCCGTTTTTTGTGCTCGCCAGTGAATATAAGGTATCATATTCCAAATATAATTAATAAGTTGTATCAGCTATAGTAACAGAAAGTTCTTCGAGTCCGCAAAGTGAGACATAAGCAGCAGACATGCACATGTTTCTAAACTTATTGGCTTCAATCATCAGTGTAGATACAAGTCCTCCACGTACCTATTTTCCTCCTTCATAGGAACACCAAAGTTTTTAACAAATCCTAGCAACATTTAGTGCACGCAAATATACGTACACGACATAGCCTAGCGAGCTAATCCAAGCAAAGAACTGTATTTCTGTTTTTTCTAACGCTACAAACGCAGAAAACCTTCATTATGCTCAAAACATATCTTATTACGCCGCGACGCTTATATTAGCGTTTTTATTCAAATGAAATAATTCTGCTGATAATATTTTTCCAAATATGATTAATGAGAAGTATGAGCTATAGTAACAGAAACTTCCTCGAGTCGGGACAGTGCAACATACATCTGTGTAACAGTTCAGAACTCAAATAAGTCCGAATAGCTTTTGTTGATGGCCGGGACATAAGCAGCATATATAAACGTGTTTCGAAGCTTATTGGCTCCAATCATCAGTGCGCTGTTTACCAAGTCTATTCCCCGTCGTTATCCACCATTCAAAAGTGAATTTAAAAAAAAACAAGAGAAAGCATTGAAGACGATCCTCGCTCGGGCGGGCCCGTTAGCGGCACCACTGAAGAAAGGGTGAAAAAATGGAGAAGCCTATACCGAGAATACATTGAACGCCCCCAGTATATATAATAAATATCGGCCGTTTTAATTGATTTGAAATTAAATTACTGATTGAATTATATAAGTTGTTGAACTAGATCGCCAGTGTGTAAGTTTCAGATATCTGGAAAATTTTATCAAAAATCATCTGTTATTACTTTATTTAACTTCCGGAATGATATCTCATATCATCTTTATCAATATCGATATTAAAATGTATACTGATTACACAAGGTGCTTATTTCCATAGAATCAATATCAAACAAAATAAAGATAACTACGCCACTGATAAGCAACATCCGTTTCTACATACAGACTGTCCCAAAAAAGTATATGTAGACATAGATTTTCATAAGTTGACCAGATGAATGTGTTTTATTTTAATTTGAGTAATACCTATTTGGCTCCAGAATTTGATAGTCAAATTTCTTAAGCAAAACAAAATTATATCAACCATTTGTGATTTACTATTCCTATCAATTTTTTAAATTTACTTTATATTTTAGATTGTACGATATTAGAGAATTCCATATGTACAAAGTCGTTTAGCAAAACACGAGTGTCCTCATGCACGGCGAATATAGATGTGTGGTTGTGCTGCATTTGTCAGCATTTCAGTATTGCACTGAAGAAAAGCCAAAAAGCTATGAAACATGTATGTCTGCTGCTTATGCCCGAGGATCAGCAAAACCTATTCGGCTGTATTTGGTTATTTTGGACATTTATCTACTAAAATCAAAAATTATTTCAATGAATTCAACTCAAAAAGAGCCTCTCAGTTGTCCTAATCTAGTAAATGTTCTCTTCAACGCAACACAAATAAATATCCTCCCCATGGTTTGGGAGTGTACAGAAACGATTGGAGTGACTCTAACGCAAATGGCGCCGAGATGCTAAAGAGCGACCCGAACAAGCTCGACGTTTTCGCTAGATCCTTGGAGATCATCTTCGAAATTACTTCATACGGGACAGATGAGACCACCAACCAACCAACCAAAGACGCCAGCAGAAGAGACTGAGATGGTTTAGACACGTTTGCAGAATGGACATAAAACAGATACCACACAAGATTCTCTAGCGAGAACGCCCAGAGAGATGACAGGTGCAGCGGTTGGCTTCCAGGAAGACGTGAGCGAGGCAACTTGAGGAGTATGTACGAAAGCAGCGCCTTAACATCCAAGACGTAAAGGGGCTAACCATGGACCGTAAAGCGTGATACGACTGTTCAAAATCCAGTGGCACCCATAGCAGCGTACGGGCTCGGGCGGGAAATATACACCATCGCCAGATAGGGATATTCAGAAAGACATACTCAGAATTGTACATGTCGGCATGTGAGCATAGTTCTTAACCGACGCTGATATACCATTGTCATTATTGCTGTCCCGGGTTTCTACTCGAGTTTTGACACATTAGTCGACCCCACAAAGCTGAAAAAGAAAGAAAAGGGAATCTGGAAAGGAATAATAGAGAATCTGCGTCAGTCAACCAAGGAGGAACCAGCAGGGATCCCTCCCCCCAAAAGGGATCGCCGTGTCGATCACTATATGAGGATAGTGTCCCTCTTTGGTGATTAAATAACAGCAGAGATTCCTCTCCCCAAGAGGACCGCTGTTACTGTTCGACTGTTGAATGCGAGACTCCGAGACAACGTAGAGAAGTGGCGTAAGGATCCAAAAATGGGGCTGAAGTTGGGGACGAGCAGAGGGCGAGTCTTCCCAGATAGAAATCGTCCTAAGTCTACCCTTTTCCTCTAGCCAGCGCGCACCGTTCCTAGGTCAAGAATGAGAGAGCAACAGAGAGCCCGCTACCACAGAGTCCCTTTGTCCTCCTGAAGCGCAGACCATTCAAGGACTGAAACGGGGGTGGCATAGAGTTGGGAGCGAGCAAAGAGCGAATCCACCCAGGTCGAAGCGTCGTAAGTCTCCTTTTTTCCTCCAGCCGACCATTTCAAACCCCGCTGCAGATAAGTGACGAAGGTTGGAAAGCCCGTGCCGAGATTCAGCAGTTTCGTCTTCGCCCGTGAGGTGAAAGTTTTGCTCCTGGTTCGCACGATGCCCATATGCACATTCCAGGAGCGACAAGTATGGATTATAAAACTCTAATCGGTCGCAGGATACCATGACTCTGCCCTTTATTCAATGTCACAACTACCCCATAGGATTCCAAGCTTTGTTAAAGGATCGGAATGATTGTGGAACAGCATGATGGCATGGTATGCAATAAAGAAAGAAATTAAGGAATGTAGGAATAGATAGTCCCTGCTTTAAGCATCATGACTTTATCCTCCATTTCACTAGGATGAAACTAGGATTTCATGACAAGCACCCCCACCACGTCAAGGTACAGAGAAAATTGGGGGATTGCTAGGGATCAAAGAAAAAGACTATTCTGCTCTGGTAAGAAGTAATTTGAAGATTGTCGTGTTTAAGACAGTTCTACTTTCCTAGAGAATAGTGTAGGAATTTAATGAAATAACATCTGAAATTTTACAGAATATGAAAATTAGAGTTCAACACCTTCGAATGTTTCAGGCCAGGATGACTCAGCCAGAAAAACTCTAGTCTTGAGTTCGTTCTGCCCGTTATCGTCCGCTCAGCCACGTCATGTGGTATTCCCAGCACTGGTGCTGGTCCTACCAGAGGCAGCGTGGCTCCAGCAAACGCCAGCCGTCTGCCTCTTCGTTACCTAAATGGTTTAAGTGACTGGGTATCCAAACAAAAGTGATTCTTTCATACATAACGAGCCTGTTTAAAGCCGTGTGGCAACTTCAGACCGTTTTCGATGTACAACAGCTGGATTCCAGAGTTTTCAGTACTGACTATCAGTAAATATTTTTATTTTGCTGTGGTGGATTTGCCGTTTTATCAGCAGATCTGCCGCGGTCTCAAGAGCAAATACCTCAATGATATGTTGATTCTCGGTTTACCCCCATAGACTTCCGCTTCATCGTTAGCGAGCCGTCTGTGAACAAGCCAGGGTCACACTATATCCTAATGGTCCCGAGATTAGCCTATAAAAAAGTTTGATTTCTTCACATGACTTTATTATGTAGCAGCATTATGTTGGACATGCTACGCCTTTATCCTATCTGCGCATCCAATAATGGGACAAACAAGATGAATTATTCATTAGGTACGTGATTTGTTCACAGAAAAAGTTCAATTTTTTTACATCATTTTATTCCTTAGCATCATAATGTTGTATAAATCTTGCAGAAGGATCTGTAACACCTTTAACCCATCTGGGCATCCAGTAATGCGGTAAAAAGTTATCGGCCAACTTTTCAAAGCTTTTCTCAAACATTTCCCTATAATACAGGGATTCCTTGGAAGTTGGTGTACAATGTGGATATTTTTCGCCAGCAGAGATCTTATCATAATTTTCGCTGAACCTTTTGTCGATAATCTCTTGAAGGATGACGAACAAGGATTTCTTCTGTGAAGCTACACCATCGCTGTAATAGAAACAATTTTAAATATTGAATGGAGTAGTCCGTTAATTTGTGATTGTTCATTTTTAAATGGAATTAAATAGGAAATTACTTAGTTTTTCATCACTTTTTATTAGCTGTCTAGAAAGTATTCGGAAAAAATAAATCTCATTTGTAATCATTTAAGATATATTTTTAATTCTTGAATTAAAATTATAACAAAATATTCATCTTATTCACTTATACAACCTCCATTTAACTGTAAATACTTGACTAAACGTCGAGGTACACTAGAAACTAGATCGCCTCCATAATTCTCGGTCATGGGACTAAGATCTGGTGAAGCTGCTGGCCATGAAATGGTTGTCATTTGGTATTCTTGCATGGAAGCTTGAGTATAGGCCGAAGTATGGCATCTTGCATTATCCTGCTGAAAACTCCATCCCTCTGGCTATAAAGAATGCGCCGTTTAAAGGAGAAAATCGTTTAAAATGCCACAATACTTTTCACTATTAATGGCACCATCAACTATAGAGAGAGGCGTAGCACCACGCTGAGATATTGCTTCCCAAACCATTAATTTGATGGGAAATCTTTCATCAGATATAAAGACATTATTAAAATTATCTTCTTGAAAACGTTGACAAAATTCTATCCATCGCGGATTGTGTCGTCCTAAGGCCAATAAAGCATTTGAATTGTTTCCTTTAATCTTACGCAGTCTTCCTGAAGCTGATCTATGCCTCATATCCATGCCATTTTTCTTCTCTTTATTGTCTCATATTCAGCACTTTTTCCCAGTTCAGTCCAAAAGCACTAATTTTTTGACGTTTCGAAAACCTTTTCTATACAAATATTTTACCTGTTTTCTTTTTTCTAGTTGCGACATTATTTCATAATTTGTATATACCTGTTGACAATCGACAATATTGGACAAATAGTGTTGCCATTCAACTTTGGCCATAGTCGACCATCTGCACAACCTATTTTAGACATTACATTTGTCTTAAAATGTTACAAAAAAAAATGTATATTAAAATTATGAAAAATAATAAATTCCGGATACTTTCTAGATGGACTATATAAATGTTACTCAATCAAAATTATTCCAATTGATCTACTGACCTAAATGCCTCTTTGTGCCTCCAGAGTATGTCATGGGGTAACAATTCATCCTTATCAAAAGCTGATCTCAGTAGGTACTTCTCAATAGATTTGTCTTTAGGTTGCCTCAATTCTTCAGTTATGCCCAAATAGTAGTTCGTAAATTGTAAATCCAAAAAAGGTACTCGAAGTTCCAAACTGAAAAATGCGGAAGATTATAAAATCTAGCAATCTAACAATTTTCACCGACGAATCAAACATCATAATGTAGTGGATTGCGACAGAAGTTACATTTTTATATACTGGATATCCCAAATATTTTCATATAGCCATCTCTTTCTAAATATTGGGAAAAACTATTCAAAACCATCATGTCTTTATTACAGATAATAGCTGGAATTAGTTTTCCAGAACCTCTACAGATTTAAATCTAAATAAATATCATGAAAACATTTAGTAAAATAAATGGAGGTTTATATTTGATAGAAGGTATATAAAATTATTTCAATATTTACAGATATATCCTGTTAGCCTTCTACATATTTAATTTCGAAAAATTATATTCAATATTATAACTTCAGGAATTAAATTAATGTCATATAAGCACTACTCATATCAAACGACCTATAAAATAAACATTCATTATAAGACATCCAAATGAGATAATAAAATCCAATAAATATAAATTGTTAACAAATATCCTATGAATCAAATATTTTATAATAATAATAATAATAATAATAATAAAGTGCCTTTTATTTGTACCGTCATATACAGCACAACTGAAATATCGAGGCGAAGTCTAGCTTACGCTACTCCACTTAACCTCTAACAGAATACAAATTACCAAACAAAATTAAACCTAGAGCAATAATACATGCAAAGAAAAGAGATAAAAAAAAATTAAGAAAACTGAAATTGTGTCGAAAGTAATTGTTTCCTAAAATACACTTTTAAAATCCTCAGAGAACTAAATTTAACATCATTAGGAATATCATTGAACACAGTGACCGCGTTATAAGTGAACGAGCGCTGAAACATGGCTGACCTGAATCTAGGCAACATAAGAGTGTATCCATGCCGGACCGCAACGTCATGCATATCTCCCCGGAAAATTAATTTATCGCGTAGATACGGAGGATAAGAAGAAGACAAAACACGAAACACCAAAACAGCCATCTGAAACTTAAATGTGTTATCGAGCTTCAACCATTCAAGTTCATTTATTCCAGCGGACACCCTATCGTACTTTCGTAGCCCGAAAACAAATCTACAACAAGAATTCTGTATTTTTTGGAGTCTGTATCTAGTCGCAGAATCCAAGCATGGATAATAGAGTACAAGTCCGTAACTCAAGACCGACATCACCAGGGTCTCGCAGAGGTACTTGCGTGAATTAAAACTCAGAACACGCCGATTTCGGTATAAATGCCGAAGAGCAAGAAATGACCTCTTCACAAGCAAAGCAACGTGCTCGACAAACCTCAACCTGCAGTCAAATACCATACCGAGATTTCTATAACTTTTAGTAAAAGGAATTGGTTCACTCCCGACCTCAAGCGATACCTGCCGAACGTCCGCTTCTCCACCTGCTCCAAGGGAAAAGAACAAGGAAGCACACTTGGAGACATTTAACCTCAGATTGCTATCATGTGAGTACCCAACCAAACGTGATAGGTCACCATTGATCCGCTCTACCGCTTCATCAATGCAGGAAGGATGGAAGGAGAGGCTTATTTGTGTATCATCTGCATAAAAATAAATATTGACGAACGATACTACCTTATACATATCCGCCACATAAATTAAAAAAAGAATAGGTCCCAATATTGATCCCTGAGGAACACCCGACAACACAGGACCAAACTCAGATTCTTCCCTACCAATTCGCACACTCTGGTATCTACCTGTGAGATAAGATCTGAAGAATCTCAAAGCATTTGAATCGAAACCATAATATGCTAATTTAGCACACAACAGCTCGTGATCAAGGGTGTCGAAGGCTTTAGCAAAATCCAAAAGGGTAAGAATGGTAAACTCCCCCTCATCCAGAGCCCTAAAAATGTCATCTGCAACATTCAACAGAAGAGTAGTAGTACCAAAATATTTTCTAAAACCTGATTGCCTGGGAGTTACTACGTTTTTCTCTGTAATGAACTTATATATTTGTTTTGACAATATTTTCTCGAGTACTTTTGAGATGCTAGGGAGTATGCTTACAGGCCGAAAATCGCTCAATTTATCTGGGGTCTTCACCTTAGGTAGTGGTTTTATGATTGAATATTTCCAAGCTGTTGGGAAATAACCAGTTTCTATGCAAACATTAACAATATGGGTAAGGTAAGGAAGTATAATATCAATCGACAACTGTAACATCTTGGCAGAAATGTCATCAAATCCAACAGCGTTCGACCGCAGGCCCAGCACAATCTCCCTGACCTCCTCCGTAGCTGAAAGACTGAGTGAGAAGTGAGCACTAGAGTCGAACACACTGGAATTATAGTAAGCTGCAGTCTCAGGACACGAGTTTGGTTGACTGAACACAGATAAAAAATAGTTATTCAGTTCCCCGGGATTTCCAAACTGATGAGAAAAGGAAGTGTCACCTTGTCTTATGGTGTCAATAGAGCGGAAAGCTTTCCAGAAATGACTAGTGCCCCGGGACTCAGCCCGAGCCAGAAAAATACCCTTTTCCTTTCTTATAGCCGTAGTTACTGTGTTACGAAGCGTAGTGTAATATTTAAAATCCATCAAGCTCCCAGAATTCTTGTACCTGGTCAATGCCCTATCCCTCAACCTCATCATACTCTTCACCGTAGGAGTTATCCAGGGAGCGAACGGCTTTGTTATTTTTGACTCGATGTAAGGGGCGTGTTTGTCGAAAATATCAGTTAGATAGCGGCTGAAAATGGAAATTTTTGAATCAATATCTCTTTCACGTAGAATATTATGAAATGGTACACTCGACAACTCAGCTCTAAAATTTTCCGCGCAGAAGCCCCGATAATCGCGGTATATTGCGATCTTAGGGGTACCCGTTTCCGGTTTTACATCAACCTCACAAAAGACACCCCGATGATCGGACATAGAATGATCCAACACTCCTGAACCAACTACAAGCTCAGACTTATTCGTACAAATTACATCGAGCAACGTTTGTGTGGTCATAGTGATGCGGGTAGGCTCCGTAATTAGCTGATGGAAATCGTAAGAATGGATGCAATCCGCAAACAAATTACTATGGTTCAGCTGATTTTCATTCACATCTCCCGTAAGAATGATATGGCCGTACTGAGGTGACACATATGATAACGCATCGTCCAAATATCTAACGAAGGTCGATAAATTACATGCCGATGTACGATATATAGTACCCACAAGAATAAATTCTCCATTAACCCTCAAAGTGGCCCAAATATGTTCAACCCCATCAGGAGAGGAAAAATCACTCAAAACTACCTTCGAATCGATTGTATCCCTGACATAAAGACCCACGCCTCCTCCCACTCGACCCATCCGATCCCTTCTGAAAACTTTGAAATCGGGGATTTTCAAACTATCATTAGTAATATTTTGGTTCAGCCACGTTTCAGTCAAACAAATAACATCTAATTTTTCATTCAATACAATATCAAACAATTGATCTAGTTTTGGAAAAAGAGAACATATATTGAAGTGAGCAATTTTCAGAAATTTATTAGGCTTATTCTGCATACTGAATTCTTGATTTCAACTTATCAACCTGATTAATATAATAACAACATTGATTACTATTCGCAGCATGTTTAGTATCATAGTTAGATTTGAAATTTTGATTAAATGATTTACAGTTTATACAACATAATTCGAGCGAATCACAACAGTTCCCATCATGGGGGCCAGAGCACTTAGGACAAATCGTAGCAGCACTCTTCAGTCTTTTTTATAATGACCAATTTTCCAACACCTGAAACACTTGATCAGGCCAAAGTGTTCCTTTACGAAGCATCTTGACCAGCCCAAATAAAGAAAGCCTCTCTTCATAATATCCTTGAATAAATTCGGGTTCATTTCCAACACAACATTCAATTTATTCTTGAATTTCAATTTAGTGACCAATTTGATGTCATTGGTCGAGCAATTCAGATCATTTGTTCTAATCATCTTGGACAGAAAATCAGTCTCGTCCACAGAAAACGGATCCACACTGTAGACCATGAGTCGCGGATTGAATTTTTTTGGGACAGAAATACTATATGAGCCCTTTGTTTTCGCATCGATTGTGTGTCTCAATCTTTCGAGGGAACCTTCGTCGCCGCAATTGATTAAAATACCATCCTTCACGCGTTTAGTTCCCAAAACAAGACAATTATCAGAAGTTGGATTCACCCTTGTTTTTATTTCGTGTTCTATATCAATACTACTCGCAGATTTATTGATCGATCTAACAAGCAACACATGAGAATCGGCCTCTGACTTGACGGCGGATGCATATGACTTCGTTGACTCATTCGAATGTGAGAAAAACTGATTTGGAACAGACTTTGAAGATGATTCATTTTGTTTATATTTTGCTTTCAGAATATTGTTCGAAAATTCTAATTCTGACACATATTTTTCTAAGAGGACTTTCTCCCTATTCAAACATTCAATCTCTTTCTTGAGAATAATCTCATTTGAACTATTATCTTGATTCGAATCTGCATTCGATTGATGAACAGATTGGTTTCGTCTCATCGTTTCGGTGCACCATCGGCACAAAAAACTTTCTTTATCAACAAAAACGATTCTAGCAATGGAATCCAAACACTTACTGTGTATCTTAATATCACAACCTTCACCACTGCATTTTATATCACTCGAACAAGTAAATCTTCCACAAAATCGACATTTCTTGTCGGGAGGATCAGAAGATGAACCGCCCGCCATCGTGATACGGTGAATTGAATATTTTGAGTAGACAAAATTTTGTTTCTGCTCATCCTTCTTACGAAAACATATATCTTTCAAAAATGTTTAATATAATCTTAAGAATTTCATCATAAAACTATCTTACTTAGGATATTCAATATTATTGGATATCTAACTAAGTTACTTTTTAGAAAATCGCAAGATATGTAAAAACATTACTGAAAAACAAGTTTCAAGAGAGACTTTGCTTCGTCAGTACTCAATCATATTCAATAAAATATAACATTAATCAACAAAAAATATTTAATTACCTTTAACAATTCAGAAAGCGTCTTGGCAAATCAATACTGAACATTTAAATGTTTTCTAATATTGACTCGAAATAAATAGTTCTGTGGTTTACCATTGATCTTAAAGATTGAATGGCAATTTAATGGCCTCTGTGATAGCATAAGGCCATCTGTATAAAGAATGTTAAGGAAACAAAATAATTATATATTATGAATAAAATAAAATAAATAGGAGTTTAAACTTGATAGAAGGTGTATAAAATTATTTAAATATTTTAATATTTACAGATATATTCTGTTAGCCTTCTAGATATTTAATTTCAAAAAATTATATTTAATATTATAACTTCAGGAATTAAATTAATGTCATTTAAGCACTGCTCATATCAAACGACATATAAAATAAACATTCATTATAAGACATCATCCAAATGAGATAACAAATTCCAATAAATATATATTGTTAACTAAAATCCTTTAAATTAAATATTTTGTGTAGACAAAATTTTGTTTCTGCTCATCTCTTTTATGAAAACAGATACCTTTCAAAAATGTTTAACATAATCTTAAGAATTTCATCATAAAACTATCTTACTTAGAATATTCAATATTATTGGATATCTTTTTAAAAAATCTCAAGATATGTGAAAACATTACTAAAAAACAAGTTTTAAGAGAGACTTTGCTTCGTCAGTACTCAATTATATTCAATAAAGTGCTTATATGACATTAATTTCATTCGTGAAGTCATAATATTACATATAATTTTTTGAAATTAAATATGTAGAAGGCTAACAGAATATATCTGTAAATATTAAAATATTTGAATAATGAAAATATTTAGAATTAAATTTAAAAAAACATGACCTAGATACACTGTATCACTTCATATACATATATATTATCATCACATGTGGAAAAAATTAACTAATAAACAATCAAAATAAATATAAAATAATTACCAAATTATTTGAACATCACCTTATACCTATATAATTTGATTGGATGTTAAAGAATCACAAGTTCCGTCACTAAAAAATATTCAGCATATAATTCGAGAAGGCTTTTTTTATTTTCATTTTTAAAGAATATATAGCACATTCTCCAGAGAAAGAACCTGATAAATTCAGACCCAAATCTCTTCATTAAGGAGTTTTTTGAATAAACAAAAAAATCATTGAAAAATATATAAAAATACCCTTTTTCACCAGACAATTTTCGTATAAGCCATGCTTATCCAAGAATTTGTTAGTTGTCGCAGAAATCTCTGGAGGAAAAAGGTATTTTTTATATATCTTTCAAAGACATTATTTTGTTTATTCAAATAACTCTTTGCTGAAGAGATTTGGGTCCGAATTTATCAGGTTCTTTCTCTGGAGAATGTGCTATATATTCTTTAAAAAAGAGTTTGAATATAACTTAGAGAAATTTTACTCATTAAAGACGTCTGCTATTCACTCCAAAATACTAATGGCAAACAAATCCGTTGTCTCTTTATTTAAATGTATGCTGATAACTTTTCTGTTGATATGGCTCATAGGACTGAATGAAATTAAATTACAGCTACCATTAAAAACAAAAGTACCTCTGAGATGATGTAGTTCTATCTGCTCTCAATCCATCAAACATGTAAATCTCGCTCAAGAGCCTTATACTTTCAGCATGAGCGCTTGAGGCATCAGGAGCATCTCTGAAGTAGATATACCCTTGGGCCACTTCATCAGCTCCTTCGCCACTGAACAAAACTGTCGTATCAGTATTATCCTGGATGTATTTCGCGATGAGATACATAGGAATTGAAGCTCTAATGGTTGTAATGTCTGGTGTTTCCAGTGTGTAGATGACATCGTCTAAAACCTTCTCTACATCTTCTTCTGTAAAAATGATTTCATGATGTTCTGTTCCTATGAAGTCTGCTACTTTTCTTGCTGCTTTCAAATCAGGACTGTCTCCCATACCAATTGCAAAAGACTGTAAAAAAGATATATTTCATGTCTGCAACACTAACAGTAGGTTTCACAAAACTTCAGTATCGGTTCAAGCCTGTTGATCACGGAGTCCTTCTACAATGTATCTAATTCTATGTTCCCAAAGTGCTGATCACAGATTCAGTCAATGTGTCAAACTATGACAGATTAACCTCTGTTGATCATCGAATCAGTACAATTTTGGATCTTCAAAACATTTTGTGCTATGATCTAACCTAGAATCGCTGCTAAATCACAGATAAAGTTGATTTATCGATTTTTGTGAATCAAGACCTTCATATTCTTCGTTAAATAATTGGAGTGAAGTGTATTCTTGATTGTTTACTTTGTACAAGTGCTATTATAATTGTGAAATGCTTTTTGCGATCAGTTCATCGCCATCATCAGATTTTAGTGAAATTCGAAGACTTCCAGGAATGATCCTTTTGCAAAATATGATGATCTTGATTTCAAAATACATTTTCGTAATGTCGTAATGGAATTATTACATATAATTAGTCAGATAAACATTGCAAAATCATCGGTATGCACAATTATTAAAAAAGTGTCACTTGATATTAGCCGTTTGAAACCATCTTCCACACAAGTAATACTAATAACGTAATTCGTATAAACACAAATCGTTTCTAAATTCTAACCCTACATTAACAGCGCTATCACAGAAATATAAACCTTCTTAGTTTCCTCCTTTTTATTTCTATATGTAGCGGTCAAAGTTTAAAAAGTGCGACGTTGTCAGATTGTTTTCTCGGATCAACTGATCCACGTGATCAACTACTTGTTTTATGAAACCCAAATTCATTGATCCATTTGTCAAATTTGACAATCTGTTGATCCAGTGATCAACCGAATCTTTATGAAACCCATCGTAAGAGAACGGAAATATGCATCTTTAACTTTGGACTTATTTAGTATAAATTCTTCCTGATCTTCAATATAATAAACATTCATCATGTTTGGTTTATGTACAGTATTATTTCTTCAAATAAAAAAATGGAAGACTTAATACAACTAGGTTAATTTTCGTCAATCTCTATCAAACAAAATACATTCATTTTATCACAATAATTAAAAATACACCTTCTTCATTCACTAAGAAAAATTCCAATCAACTTCAATTCGTATCGTATTCCGCTCGTTAATTATTAGGTGTCTTCAATTTGTTATTCTTTTGAATATGATTAGGCAACAGAACTTTTTCATCAATATGCTCTCCATATTTTTGTTCTAGCCACTGCTTGAAAATTTTATATGCGTCTTCATGACGTTTTTTCAACTCATCTGGAATTGTGGCTGATTTTTTCATATTCCATGCCTCTTCTACGTTCATATGTTCGCTTTCCAAATCACTCATTATATAATATGATTAGAATAACTTATAATATTATTGGAAAAAACTTACAATGAATGATTAACTTCTATCTGACAACTGCATGACAGAGTGAACTAGATTATAACTACGTACAGATAAAATCATAATCTTGATCATTCAAACAGAACATTTTTGAACTGTGTATATGGAACCCCTTTTCGTTTGAATTATAAAAATTTATTGTTCTCAGATACTTAGATTATCCATTCACGCATGTATATATGGACTTTTAAAATTCTTGGAAACAAACTGAAAGTTTCCTCGAGTTAACAGATTTAGTATGAGACCTATAGTCCGTCTAGAAATTATCTACTTCATAATTTTCGGTGATGGTACTCCAGAACTGTAATACTGACTGAATTTGAACATCTTTATTTCGTAGCGCTGCTCATTCAACTTCGAACTTCATTAGTCCCAATATGTTTTCAATGGGACTAAGATCTGGTGAAGCTGATGGCAATGAAATGGTTGTCACTTGGTGTTATTGCATCCAAGCTTGAGTATAGGCCGAAGTATGGCATCTTGCATTATCTTGCTGAAAACGCCACCCTTCTGGATATAAAGCATGCGCCGTTTCAAGAGAAAATGATTTGGAATGCCACAATTCTTTTCACTATTAATGGTACCAGTGTGTTATGCTGATGAAGCAGATCATCTGATCATCTCAGAAGACGAAGATAACTTACAAAAAGTCCTGTATAAATTTCAACACATATCAAAAACCTTCAACATGCAATTATCCGTGAAGAAAATCTTTTACAGTATCTAGAGAACCGAGAAGATGTAAACTCGCTATATAAGATCAGAGTGTAGAACAAGTGATGTCATTCAAATATCTGGGAGCGAACATAACAAGTAATAGTAACCTAAAGAATGAAGTGAAAGTTCAAACAACAAAGGCATCATAAATATCAGGGTACTTGAGAGATATAATTTTGCGGAATAAATATATGAGTACCAGGAGCGAAGTCCGAATATATAAGACCTGCGTAAGACCAGTTATAACATACGCTATAGAGACCAGAGCAGAAAACACCATAACTAAACGGCTTTTAAGAACTGCTGAAATGCGAACCTTAAGATCAATAACGGGACACACATTATTTGACCACAAAAGAAATGAAGAAATAAGAGAGATATGTGAATCCAGGATGAGATACCACGTCAAACGTCAGATGATCGGTTGGCAAAGATTGCAAAAGAGAAAAAACCAAATAAATCCTGACCACCTACCTGATGGTATGAAAGCTGGTCTTCATCACCCCAGCTGCAGCTAGAAAACCATTGATGTAAAAACAAGACAAAGTCCTAACGTACGACGAAGAAGAAGAATGGTACCATCAACTGTACAGAGAAGCGTAGCTATTCCAAGGAACAACTTCGAATGTTTCAGGCCAGAATGGCTCCGCCAGAAAGACTCTAGCCTCGAGTTCATTCTGCCTGTTATCGCCTCATTAGCCCCGTCATGTGGTATTCCCAGGAACGGTTCCGGTCCTACCAGAGGTTGCGTAGCTCCAGCAAACGCCAGCCGATCTGCCTCCTCGATACCCAAATAGTTTGAGTGGCTCGGTATCCAAACCAGAGTGACTCCGTTATACATACCGAGCCTGTTTAAAGCCGTGCGGCAACTCCAGACATTTTATACATAACTTGGCAAGTATAACAAATTCCGGATACTTTCTAGAAGGACTATATATGCTTAAAAAGGGATAGAATTGTGAAATACAGCATATTTCATCCTCTCCTTATCTATTAGCCCGTCGATACCAAATTTCCCACTCTAAGAAAACTGTGACTAATCAGAACTTCATTACAAGTATTTAGTCAACCCACAAATCATAATTTTCAACTTTTTTCGATATTTTTCGTCAGTTTATCAGAAGGAAGGAATTCATTGGGACCTACCCCCAAGTTTTTGAAAACTCTGTTTTAACTGTAAAAATAATAAACTTTGTTATTTATGGTCTCTGACTCAAGACTTATGGCATTATTATTTAGCTGGTAATCAACTTTGCCGCTGGTCCACGCTATTCTTGCGTCGTTCACCTCATAACTTGGCGAATACCAGAGTTGGAAAATTTATTATCATTAATGGTCTCAATCATTTTCCCCATTCTATCTATTAGTCATGTGCCTACTCACCTGAACTTTGTAAGGGAAATTTTCCTTTTTCGCTTCTCTCACCAGAAGAGATGCAATAAGAGAAGAATCGAGACCTCCAGATAGCAGACACCCGATTCTTCTGTCGGCCATCAATCGCTTCTTTACAGCTGCTGTCAGCAAAGTTCTTATATTGCTCAGGTGATCATCGGGTAACAAATTTTCATATGGAATATAAGTTTTAAAGCTGGGCCTATCGCCAGGCATATGGAAGGAAGACTGACGAACCAGTTTAACCTTTCCATTATCCAAAACGTCATACTCTTCGAATGTGCCAGGTTTGAAGGGAGTTAGGGTTTTTTCTTCACCATTCAGATCATGTTCCACATCCACCAAACCTAAGGACAAGGAATGAGCATAATATAGTAATGATAGAAGTTCACTCCAGTCACTCAACTGAATAAATATTGTCTTCAATAAACTAGCCATATCTCAAGGCTCAGTCGTTCTAGAGGTGACTTTAGTAGATCTCCGTCATGAAGGATGCTAAATCTCAAGGAGAAATAAATCTCAGTATTAACTGTGTATCGAGATATGTGAATAAGTGCATAAGGCATAATGGAGTATCAACACTTTATTGATTTTTCTTGGATTACTTTTGCTTTTGACTAGCCAATTTTTGATCGTTTATTTATCTTGGTATGAATACATGCATGTGATAAAATATTCAAACTGTTAGGGGGTGTTCGTCTTCAATATTACTCACTATTTTTTGAAGTTCTAAACTTGGCTTGAATGTTATTTATAAGATAATAAAAAAAACATTTGCTTCACCTTTTGCTTCAGAACATATTCCAAGCACACCAGATTTACTGATCAGTTTGAACATAGGTCTGACCCCATATGGATCTCTGGCCAAAAACACCTTCTTCTTCTCCAAATCTACCATGCAGAAGGCGAAAACTCCGTCTAAGTTTTTAGCGACACCTTCGATACCAAATTTCTCATAAAGATGCACAATCGACTCAACATCTACCTTCGTTTCGTATTTAAAACCGAACTCTTCCTGCGTCTGAAAAAATAATATGGAGATAAATTTATCTTATTCAATTCAAAAAGAAACCCTTACCGATTTGTAGTTGTATATTTCCCCGTTGCAAATAAGTATAACATTGGGGTATTGATGAAGTCTCAGTGGTTGCATACCCCATATTGGGTCTACTATGGCAAGTCGGTGAAACCCGAGGCAAGAATTCTGTGAGAAAAATGTTGTTAGGAAATATATAAGTAGTTATTTGTTTCAGTAGGCAGAAAAGCACAAGATTTATTACTGGGGTTGGTGTTACAAGGCTGAGGCGTAGCATTTAAATGCGAAATAACGACACAAAGGCTGATAAAAACTGAAAAAACGAGAGGATCGTATAATTAAAAACATTCAGCATTTAGATGTAAAGACATTAAGGCTAATACGTCACTTTGTGAGGATTTTATAATCACAAGATCAAAAAATATATATTTAAGAACACAAAAGCGTTGAGCGTTGAACGATTGAGTTTAAATTAATAACTAAGATATAAAATAATGACAGGAAAACTAATCCAAAATTTCATAAGAATCTTGAGCGATTAATTTTTGAAATAACATAAATAGAGGTTAATTCTTGATAGAAGGTATATAAAATCATTTAAATATTTTATAATAATATTAGCTTTCTACATATTTAATTTCAAAAAATTATATTTAATAATTATAACTTCTGAAAATAAATTAAAATAATGTCATATAAGTACCACGTATATCAAATGACATATAAAATAAACATTCATTATAAGACATCCAAATGGTATAACAAAATCCAATAAATAAAAATTGTTAACCAAAATCCTATAAACTAAATATTTTGAATACACAAAATTTTGTTTCTGCTGATCAATCTTATGAAAACAAATATCTTTAAAAAATGTCTAACATAATCTTAAGAATTTCATCATAAAACTATCTTTCTAAGAATATTCAATATTATTGGATATCTAACTAAGTTACTTTATATAAAAACTTAAGATGTGTAAAAATATTACTGAAAAACAAGTTTTAAGAGAGATTTTGCTTCGTCAGTACTCAATTAATACATATTCAATAAAATATAACATCAATCAACAACAAATATTTACTCACCCTTCAACAATTTAGAAGACTTCTGTAAATATTTGTTGTTGATTGATGTTATATTTTATTGGATATGAATTAATTGAGTACTGACGAAGCAAAGTCTCTCTAAAAACTTGTTTTTCAGTAATGTTTTTACATATCTTGAGATTTTATAGAAAATAACTTAGTTAGATATCCAATAATATTGAATATTCTAAGTAAGATATGATGAAATTCTCAAGATTATGTTAAATATTTTTGAAAGATATTTGTTTTCATAAGATTGATCAGCAGAAACAAAATTTTGTCTACTCAAAATATTTAATTTATAGGATTTTGGTTAACAATTTTTATTTATTGGATTTTGTTATATCATTTGGATATCTTATAATGAATGTTTATTTTATATGTCGTTTGATATAAGTGGTACTTATATGACATTAATTTAATTCCTGAAGTTATAATTATTTAATATAATTTTTTGAAATTAAATATGTAGGAGGCTAATATTAAAATATTTAAATAATTTTATATATCTTCTATCAAATATCAACCTTTATTTATGTTATGTTAATTCATCTGAGTACATAAGTAAAACCTCTTATTGTAGTTGAATGATAATAATAAATAACGAATTTTCCAATAGGAATGATTTAAAATGGTTATAATGGCAATGTACAAGGTGACAAGAAAATTTTCGGACAAAGTTTACTATTCTCTACACTTTCTTGCACTAATATGTGAATTTTCAGTTTGATATCACTTTATTTTGCAGAGTGTTAGAATGTCAAACAAACGTAGTGCAATTTTGGAGCTGTTTCGTCATGGTAAGCTTCAATGCGATATTGTTCGTTTATGGTGGTCAAATAGCTTCAGTTCGTGAACCAGTTAAATTTTGTAAGAATGTAACCCAAATATTTTCTTGAACTTCTCCAAGTTGTCGTTTCAGAAAGATTCAATTGTTGAGAATGACGTGAAACCGATAAATTTGGATTTTCTCTTACTGTTTTCTGTTTCTTCGGGAGTTTTGAATTTGCAAAAAAAAAAAATCTACTTTCGAACGACAGAACACATAATTCAGTGTTTTTATTCATCATCTGCAGTTTCCTTAAGAAATAATAAAAAAATTCAAGATACAACTAAGTCTTGAACATTCTTTCTTCAACCTCTATGCAAATTCTATGAACGAACATGATTCCACGTCAGTGCCTTTCTCGAATTGTTTTGTCATATGTCACTTTTTGTAGGAGGAATGTCTGGGTTTTGTTGGTAGTTCATTTGGAAAAAATATAACAATGAAGAAACCGTTACTTGAATTTAAGACCTTGAGACTTTTTCAACCCTACTTAATCGTTACTTCGATAATTCTTGTGCATGAGCATTTAAAAAATTATAACTTAGCTCTAATTTTGTTTCACTCTATTATAACATTCCGCACATAATTCTAATTCCTGTCTCAACCTACCTTAAGTTTTCTATCGCATTCAATACGAAAAGCATCAGGTCCTCGATGTCCTATTTTCGGAAATGTGCAAGCGCAGAATTTTTGTGGGTTTTCTAAACCAAAAACTGCCCAAATACCACACATTTTTGAATCTGTAGAAGAAAAGGGTCATTGTACTAAATTATTAATAAAAATTTTCCACATATGGTGCGGTCATTTGGCTGATATCGTTTTCCAGTATTTATAGCATACTTCCCTCTTCACAGTTAAATAAACACCCATTGATTTCTCTTAAAATATACTCGCTTTTTCTTAATATCAAAAATAAACCTTTCATACCCTTTATATAGCCGAACAAAAAAGAATTGGAGAATAGCAATTTTCCATTTGTAGTTGTGTGATCATTATTTCCATTTTCAAATTTGAAAAATAGACATACATTCTGTCAAGAAAGTACGGGGAATTATCGATTTAAATCTGGCGGGGCAATGAGGCAGGTAAAAATTTTTTTTCCTAGGTTGGTACCACTGTCCTTAATTGCTATGCCAAGCTTGAGCGGGATCTGTCAACTAGTGTGTTTGCAACAGCTGATTAAGTCAGTCGATGTCAGAGTGCGTGCCGATTTTTACTATGGGTGATTACGTTGAGCAAAGAATTTGTTTAAAGTTTTGTGTTGCAAATGAATTTTCGTGTGCCGATGCATTGAAAATGTTGCAAAAGGCCTTTGGTGATAATGCTCTATCGAAAACTCGTGCATATCAGTGGCACAGAGCCTTCAAGGACGGTCGTGAAGTGGTAGCCCATCGACGGCTTCGATCGAAGATAACGTCGATAAAATTAAGGAAAGGGTGCTGGAAAACCGTCGTACCAGCTTGAGAGAGATAGCACATGATCTTAAGATATCCCACGAGTCCGACGTACGATTTTGATTGATATTTTGGGCATGAGAAAGGTGGCCGCACGACTCGTACCGAAAGACCTGAATTTTCTTCAAAAACGTCATCGCGAACAGGTTGCTTCATACATGCTGGATCGCTGTAATTCCGATTCTACATTCATGGAACGCATTATAACTGGTGATGAGACCTGGGTCTACGAGTACGATATGCAAACAAGCCAGCAATCATTGGAATGGGTGGCAAAAAATGAGCCGAAATCGAAAAAACCACACCAAAGCCGCTCGAAAATGAAGGTGATGCTCATTGTTTTCTTCGATATCCGTGGCGTGGTGCACTACGAATTCGTTCCAGAGGGTCAGACGGTAAACAAGGAGTATTACCTAGGCGTTATGAAACGTTTGCGTGAGCGTATCCGTAAGAAGCGGCCAAATTTGTGGGCGAACAACTCATGGATTTTGCATGACGATAACGCGCCTTCTCACCGAGCTACGATTGTGACTGACTTTCTCGCCAAAAACTCAACAAACGTGCTTCAGCAACCACCGTATTTACCGGATTTGGCTCCCTGCGACTTTTTCCTCTTCCCAAAACTAAAATTGCCCCTTCGTGGCACCCGTTTTGAGTCGATTGAAACCATAAAACAAAATTCGGCGCGAGAGCTAAAGTCCATCCCGGAAAGCGCCTATAAAAAATGTTTCGATAATTGGAAGTGCCGTTGGCATAGATGTATTGGAGCAAATTGAGCCTATTTTGAAGGCGACCCAATAAATTTTGACGATTAAATGTGAAAATGTTGTTTTAATTGAAAATTCCCGGTACTTTCTTAACAGAGTAGTATTTAAATAAAACTGATGATTTTGGTACAAGAGCTCAAAACTAATATGAACTGTCAACACAGAAACGTGTATCGATGTGTTTTTTTAGAGTTATAGAACTTTCGATAGGGATAACTGTGATTTGACAGAGGGTAGAAGCCATGTTGTTTTGACATTTCTGTTTAGTAAGCATTGACAAATTATCATGAAAAGACTCACGCTGCAACAACGTTTACAAATTGTTGAAATTTATTTTCAAAATCAGTGTTCTATTCGCCAAACTTATAGAGCACTTCGTGGAATTTATGGTTTACATAATCGTCCATCAGAGCAGCTTATTCGTATTCTTATTTTTAAAACATAAATGTCATAAAATTATTTTTCAAATAAAAAAAAATTTGGCTTCAATCTTAATTTAAATGTGTTTTATTTCAATTCAAAGTTCTATCACTCTAAAAAAACACCCAATATTATCGTTAAGCAAGGGAGTCACAATAATTAATATGTATTATATATAAATGAGATAATTCAATATAAGTAAGACCTATTATTGATTGCGATTAGTAATTCCGATAATTTTATTCAATAATGTAATTAATGACGAATATTGTTATTCCAAATAAAAACATACAGAATGATTTCGAAGGTAACCTTTAATATAACAGGATCTGTGACCATTTCATAAAAAATTTAATTCACGAAGTTGTAAAATTATACTGAATCTTCATTACACAGAATCTGCAACCATTTCATGAAAAGTTTAATTTACGAAGTTGCAAAATATTCTGAAGTTTTTATTGATCATTTCCACGTCCGACAGATTTAAACACATCATGTCATAAAATAAAATCGCTCGTTTGCTATAATGATGAACTTGTGGATATATTCTTGACTGCTCGTTCATTTTTCCATAATATCTGTATTTTTTTTATTTCGAAGATATCGGATGTTTTTTTACAGTGATAGAACTTTAAATTGAAATAAAACACATTTAAATTAAGATTGAAGCCAATTTTTGTTTTATTTGAAAGATAATTTTATGACATTTATGTTTTAAAAATAATTTCCCACATATGTCCACCACGACTAGCTCTGAGGAACCGCATTCGAGCAGACCAATTTTGGACCACTTTTTCGAGTAATTCAGGCCTTATTTCATCAATAACACAAGTTATGTTGGCTTTCAAAGCGTCTATTGTTTCTGGTTTATCAGCATTAACCAATGACTTGACTTAACCCCAAAGAAAATAATCCAGTGGAGTTATGTCGCATGATCTTGGAGGCCAATTAATTCGACCATTTCTCGAAATAATGTTATCGACAAATCTTTCTTTCAATAAATCAATTGTTACGGTAGCAGCATGAGGTGTAACACCATCTTGTTGGAACCAAAACACTTCTGGGTCAATACCATTCAAATCTTGAAACAAATAATCATTAATCATCGATCTGTAACGAGCACCATTCACTGTTACATTAGCTCCAGCATGATTTTAAAAGAAATATAGACAGATGATGCCTCCAGCGTGTAAAGCACACCATACAGTGCATTTTTCAGGATGCAGTGGAACCTGCAGAACTTCTTGAGGATTGTTTGCACTCCATATACGGCAATTTTACTTGTTTACATAGCCGTTCAACCAGAAATGAGCTTCATCACTAAACACAATTTTACGATACAAAAGTAGATCAACTTGGAGCTGTTCTAGGGCCCAATCAGCAAACAAACGACGCTTACTATGGTCAAATGGCTTTAGTTCTTGAACTAGTTGAATCTTGTATGGGTGTAGACAAAATTTTCCATGTGGTCGATGCAGAGAGTCCAACTCGTTGTTAACGTCGACGAATAGACAAATCTGGATCATCATTAACACCATGACTTACAGCAGCGATATTTTCTTCTGTACGTACAATTCTTTGTCTTGTTTTTGTGGTTGCATCGAGTAGAGAAAATGTTGTCCGAAATCTATCGATAGTTCGACGAATAAGCTGCTCTGATGGACGATTATTTAACCATAAATTTCACGAAGTGCTCTATAAGTTCGATTTTTAAGTCTTAATCAGAACTTTCACCAAAGAGACCCAAAATTCATAATTTATATAATAATTATTTTAAAACCTTGTTCAAATTTCTTATTCTATCTCAAATGAACAATCATAAAGATTACTCGATTCAATTTTTGTTGATCACCAATATCGGTCAACGAGAAATGAATGAAACGTGTTATTACATTTCTTCAAATCGTTTTCAATTAGAACTTCAACTGTTGCAATTAGATTCAACAAAATACTTCAAAGAATCTAATATGGAGAGAATGCTAGCGTCAAGCACGAAAGGTCAGTTGTTTTATCGTAATTAATTACCTAGTCTTAACATCAAAGGTGCATTTTTGGCACTTTTATTGATAGCAGTTAAATGAGTAATTGTCGCAGATGGTGACATTTAAAAGTCCACCTTACAGGTAAATTTTTTTCATTGTATGTTCTCAAGAGTGAAAGCGAATATGTAAATTAAGATATAAGATGATTTTCAGAACTAAAACATCTCAATAAACTTTATTTCAAGTGAGAAATATAGGACGTATAATACTGTTAATTTAAAACGTACGTTGTAGTTGAATTCAGATGATAACTTCATAAGATATTGGATATGGAAATTGCAATATTGTTCTAATACAAAAAGCAATATAACCAACGATTACAGAATATAGATAATGAAGGTATCAGAAACATATGGCAGATTATGATAATACCACAAGGAAAATAGTTCTAGATAAACTATAATCATGAATTAGGTGGAATCAATGTTGGGATCGAACATTTTGGCGGATGCGCCCAAAATAATTTTTTAAACATTTATAATACCGAATTAACTTCTAGCATTCTTCCTCAGGTATTTCTATATCCAAGGCAATTTCAGGCTTATGAAATGTATCAAATAAAGCACTAGTATTACGCTGAATTATTCAACTATAAACACATAATAATCTTGGTTTAGTTTTTGAATAAATACATGGAACTGGAGTCTTTCTTCAGATATGTATGAAATTTCACATATTTTCACTAGTATTCATTCTCGTTTTTTGAGGAATCGTTCAAAAACCGGTATCAGTAGGCATTTTCATAACACACACATCAATCAGAATTCATATTTCTATATTAATATGAAAACGAAAGTCATTTCCCTAGACTAGTAAAATTCAATTATGAATACTAAGATATTTAACCATGCGAAATTGAAAAACTTACCTCAAATGTTATTTTTATTGACGTGACACAGTATACTGGTATAAGTTCTTTGCGTGGCAATATTTAGACTCTGAACAGCCGGTGACAAAAATGATTCTAACCTAAACTTATTGACAATCACAACATTGCAGTGAACAGTTGTGGACATGTAACAAAAATGTGCTTTTCACTCTTCCTATTTTAACATCCAGCACGGGAATGATGCAACCCAAGTTGAATTGCGTGATGCCGTATAACCCAAGATTCGCGCACACAATGGCGTTGCGTCAAGTGCAACAAGGGGGTTGAGAAGGGTCAGAACTCGCCAAACTCGCTCAACAGAATGATTGTCGTAGGTATACATTCTGTCAAGAAAGTACAGGGAATTATCGATTTAAATCTGGCGGGGCAATGAGGCAGGTAAAATTTTTTTTTCCTAGGTTGGTACCACTGTCCTTAATTACTATGCCAAGCTTGAGCGGGATCTGTCAACTAGTGTGTTTGCAACAGCTGATTAAGTCAGTCGATGTCAGAGTGCGTGCCGATTTTTACTATGGGTGATTACGTTGAGCAAAGAATTTGTTTAAAGTTTAGTGTTGCAAAACACCGTATTCGCCGGATTTGGCTCCCTGCGACTTTTTCCTCTTCCCAAAACTAAAATTGCCCCTTCGTGGCACCCGTTTTGAGTCGATTGAAGCCATAAAACAAAATTCGGCGCGAGAGCTAAAGTCCATCCCGGAAAGCGCCTATAAAAAATGTTTCGATAATTGGAAGTGCCATTGGCATAGATGTATTGGAGCAAATGGAGCCTATTTTGAAGGCGACCCAATAAATTTTGACGATTAAATGTAAAAATGTTGTTTTAATTGAAAATTCCCGGTACTTTTTTGACAGAGTAGTATGTTGAAGAGATCCGTATCCTCTAAGGATCATACGAATTACAGAGTCGCTCATAGATTATATAAATTCCTCCATTACGTCATTGTATTTACCCGCGTTATTTATGTGTCAAATATACTGTGGCACTGTAACTTGACACGTATGTCATTGGTGACAATAACAAAGGAGAACAATGTCCTTATAGCATGCCCATTGTATTTTGAAGAAATAAACCTCCTGAGCGACTTAGTAATATACTTGAGATAATATAACAGTTCCCCCTTGGTAACTCTTAGTAAGTAAACTTCTTTTAAAATTCTGATTAATTGCATGTTTTACATTTTTGAATACCACCTTAATGTTAATGTGAAATTAGTGGTTGCACGCTCGTTCATTGTTCATCGCCTTTCATTCTTGTATTTTTGTTTCAGTGTTATTTAATCCGACCGGAATGTTTCAACTAAGATGCATTGCCTTTGTATATAACCAAAGCGGCACGACCCTCACCAGTTATCTGATTGTATTGTATACTTTCTCTTGGTGTCTGGTTGCTTTTTGCTGTATTTGTAAATAGTGGTTCTTTATGCGTAATACTTGCTAATAGGGATTTTTTATTATCTGTTCTTACTTATTGCGGTGCTTGATATGTAACTGATTTACATGTACTCTTGTGGGATCCCCGGTTACCTATTTCTTCGTTTGTTCTTATTGTAACGTTCATTTACACGTCTAGGTGATGGGTACTGTATCTGTTTTATACTGTCCTAGTCAGTTTGTGTTACATATTTGCCATATGCACGTGCCCGCTTACTCTGAGAGATTGTATTCGTTGTGAACCAGTTGCTTTAGGATAAATCGCTGAGTAGTCCTGGTAGAGGACGACATATCGTATAGAGACAGTAAATAACTCCGGATAT
Source organism: Megalocaria dilatata (assembly GCA_034642435.1). Lineage (NCBI taxonomy): Eukaryota > Metazoa > Arthropoda > Insecta > Coleoptera > Coccinellidae > Megalocaria > Megalocaria dilatata. The sequence continues at coordinate 6,344,789 of CM067855.1, read as the reverse complement.
CCAACACTACTGTGAGAATGTGTGAGTGATTGCTAGATCATTGTTCCGAGGTATTGTAATATCCCCAGGGATTAGTTTGTGTGAGCCTTCAGGTTTGTTCTTCATTAATATCTGAGCCTTTCTGGACCTTGACCACCCCGAGGAGGCCAGTCCATTTGATAGTAACTATTCCGGTCGACTCGAATTATGTTAGATCCCCTCTTCAAGGAGATCTCCTGGGCACACCACAGTTACCCTTAACTTACTGTCCGTTCAAACTTACCCCTTGTAACGGGAGGTTCTGCACTGGTTACCGGAAGTGCAGTTGTAGGTGTGCATACTGGCTGTATCCTATCCCTTCTAACCTCTTCTGGGTTTAGAAGCGCCCCCACTGGGGCGCTTTGTGAACCACTGCGTAGAGTAGATTTAACCACAGGCTGATAAAAGTTTGCTTTCCATTCATTGAGGGTTGTTGCTTTCTAATATTACTAATAGAAATATATTATTCTGACGTTACTGTGTTTTGAATATTTAAACCTCCCGTCACTGTTTCATTGCTCTCGTTAGGTGTAATTTGGGTTGTCTACACAACGTAACGTCCTATTCTCCAGCCACTCACTTAACGATCACGATAAAAAGGTTAGCGTTCTTTAGAGTTCTCCCGTATAATCCCAGATATCTTAGAGTACTCCGTAAAATCCCGGGTCTTTTAGAGTACTCCATATATCACGGGATAGCTCAGCATATACACCAGAACCTCAGTTTTGCACAACTTAACATCAATTTATAAAGGCACCGCCTTGTCATTGTAGCCAGGTTTGTTGGTTAAGAGCCATTCTTTTTAGCTGGAAGTATTTTGAACACTCCATCAGATGGAATACTTGTTCAAAATAAGATTTCCTTGGTCTGTTGCCAATTATTTGGCCTTCCAAAGTATTTGTTATGTAATGGTTATGCGTGATAAGTTAGCCCAGAAGTCTTGTTTTCCTCAGAGTAATGGTGTTAATAAGTCGTCTTTTTTCATTCACATATTTAAGAATTTCCTCGTTTGTTTTCCTATAACTCCTTTTTGTTCGGATCATTCGCCTTCACAGCCACATCTCCATTGCTTGTAATTTTTCTCGTTCATATTGTCCAATCGTCCATGTTTTCACATCTATACAGTACGATACTGCAGATGTATGTTTTTATAAATTATTAACGAGATTCGAAGCAAAGATGTTTATTTGTTATTGAACTGTTCATGTTTTTTTTCTGTTTTCCAATGAAAAACTGACAAAAATATATAAAAAACTGGTATAATTTTTCTGCAATAATCAGAATTGCTTATTTTCCACTTTGGCTCTATTAATTTGATCGTTTGAACGATTGTATTCAAGTAGAAACTGAATGATAAAAGAGTAAATAGTATTGAATTTATAAAGAAATGGACTTCCTCGTATTCGGAAGTCGTTACCAGGAGATTCTCCTTAATATATATGCATATCCGGTTGATAAACCGGTAATATAAGATTGTTCCACTTTTACACGCGCCTCCATCATCAACTCCGATGTGAAATCTTCAAGAGTTCCAAATAAACAGCTATCAAGAATCGTCGACAGTCCTAGTGAAAATGAAGTTATCTCAAATAACTATTTTTTGTGTTTTCGCATTTCAATCATCCTTCTCTGTCAAATTAATCCTGTGGGGAGGACCAGTGAAAATATTCACAACCAATTCCGATACAACTTCAGTGAGTAAACTTCCCCCAATTCTGGAGTATTTTCTCCAAAGGATACAATCGGCGAATTCGAATTACGTGCATGAAGATCTCAGCAGGCCACAAACTTGGGACAAACCTGTTTATACTCTGAGCCCGGCCGAAGAGGAGACGTTTTATGGAGCGGCGTCCACAACGCAAAGCGTGCAGGAAGCTGTCGTTGAAGAGGATGAAGGTGCAACAACTACTAGCAGATACGATAACTTCGAGTATGTGGATGAAGACAACTCGACTGAATTATTATTCGAGAAAATTACTGCGGCGCCTCCACCATTTTTGATTAATAATAATCAGTATGTTATCTACAAACTTGGTGAGTAAGTATACAGCATTAACTAAAATAAAATAATTTGAAGGGTAATATACTAGGTGTAACGTGATAAAAAGATAACAGGAATAATTGGATTAATTCTCTGAAACTTCTACAGATCATCTAAAAACTCTCTTGAAACTTTTAGAATTTATTGAATCTAATGCCTTAGAAAACACTCTTTCATTTCATAGATATATAGATTATCAACACATGTGAGCGGCAACTAATACAAATTTAAAAAAAAACATTGAGTATTGACCAAAGATAATCTAAATCCATCACCCAGCATAAATTTGTTTCGAATGGATATTAAGGAATAACAAATTCAATCACAAAAAATTGTTTCACATAAGATTCATGAAGGTCTTTTTTATTTTTCTTTTTAAAAAAATAGAAAGCACATTCTTCGAAAAAAGAATTTGAAATTCTATAATAACCCAACCCATTTTCTAATCAGTTGGGAGTTATTTGGATGCTAAATAAAAACAGTCAATAAAATATACAGGTGTCCCAGAAGTCGACGTCAAGCTGAAATCGGGTAACAGGTTAAGTCATGATAGTCATCAGAAAAATTTAAAAGAAAATCCGAGTCCTGTATTTTCAAATTATATCACACTTTCTTTTATTCAAAAAAATGCTCACCCTGTGATGAATTTTGAACTCCTGTTGCTACAATTTTCTACTTTTTTCAAAGTTTATCTTTTCTATGTTATTCTGAATAGTGCTTCTGTGACCTGTAATCTTCAATTCTAAGCCAATTGCTACAGTTTGGAAAATAATGTCACTTTTTGCCGAACCAAGTATTCAAAATTAAAATTTCGGCCTTCTTCAATTGACTGTACTGAAAAAAAATTTTACTACATCAGTTTGGCAAGTTACTTCAAAAGTTAGCACATTTAATACGGATTCTAAAATGCTATAACACCAACTACATTCTTTTTTAAATTGTACAAAAGTAGGTTTTTCTTAGAGAAATTCAATTTCGTTTTATGGCAAGATTTAATAAATTCACAAAAGAAGTTCAAAGTGCCCTTCTTCAGCCGTAATAAATGCACGGTATCTTGTTAAAAAATATCGAGATATCAGATGGGCCAATCCTCCGTTATTGACGAATTACATTGCTTCCCTAATTCTCTCCCCAATCTCAGCTACATTTTCAAATTGTTTCGAATACATTTTTTCTTTCACTGCTCCCCAAAAAAAAATCTAAGGGATTCAAATCAGGTAAACAGGCTGGCCACGAGATTGTACCAGATCGCCCTATCCATCTGCCGGATATTCTTCATTTAGATATTCTCTAGCTGAGAGGGCATAGCTGTAATTATATTTCTCTGAAAATACTAAGTGGCACATCTTCAATTAAATTTGACAACTGATTACGTAAAAAATCTAAATAAATTTCAGCATTTAAAACCTATGGTAACTCAAAAGGTCCTTTGACTCTTCCGTTCAAAATTCTAGTCCACATGTTCACTTTAAAACAATATTGAGATCTATCTTGTCTCATTAAATTCAGATTTTCTACGTGCCACTTGTAAATTATGTAGGTTCATGTAAACATCTTTTTTGAATGTTGATTCATCCGACCAAAAAATTTTTTCTAAGAATTGTAGGTCTTCCCGGTTCTTTAGTAGCATGGTTTGGCAAAACGCAACCCCAGGTTCATAATCCCAGGTAACACAGCTTGTACTCGATGTACATGATATGGGTGAAGCTTATGTTTTTTCAATAGTCGGTTAGCTTTACTTTTGGGCACTTCTGTGCTTCGCTGAATTTCACGTAGCGAAGTACTTAGATCTTCCTCAACTGCTTGAAGCACAATATCGTCGTAAGGTAAGGAAATTCTTCTTTGACCATGCACTTTTTATATATATACACAATGCACAATCACAGGTTAGTCTAGATAAAATCAAAGTTCGTCGTAAAGAAATCGAAACTATCCAAATCACGAAGCCAAATGTCGTAAGTACACAAATAACACGATCAAATACTGAAAGATACGCAGTAGACAAAGGGACGTAGTGTACTGATCTGTATTGCGTTTACCTGTGTCAATACGAAATAGTGGAGTCACTATCTGTCTCACTCACACTTTTTGGAAGGACTCTAAGAAATAATCGATCAAAAAACGGTTCCGTATGGTGCCATTGCAGCAATGTTGCATGTGATGGATCAGTTGGCTTTGTTCTTTTTGAGATCAAAATTAATGGTTCTCAACCAAGAGAAACACCCCTGGCATTTACGAACCTCAAATGCACTTGGACAAACATCGCAAATGATTATACCTATTCACGAACTAACCTTTCCTATTCGAGCTTACAATCAGCAAATTTTAAGTGTGAGTTATTTCTTTGGAATGTTATTATATAGACGAGTTAGCAGTTCGAGTACTAATTATATGTTTAATTCAATCGTTTAAACGCATTTTTGGCTCAAACTTCTGACTTCACGTCAGTGCTTTCCATCATTTTTGACTTCGAAATATTCTCTTTGATATTTCGTTTAACATCAGCTGAAAAAAAATGCAAATGGTGTTAAAAATTTCTATATAAACGCGACTGGCAACTCAAGAAAATTCAGCTCTTCTCTGTTAATTGATTTATACCCAAACAAAGCCTTCAAGTGACATCCTTTATCCGATAGAATTGGAAATTAACCGATTAACAGAGGAAATACCATAAGAGAAATGAAAACGCTTTCATCTCTAGCATACAACTGGCATATTAGAAACCAGTAGCGTATCAGCGTCGTCTAATATCCAGACTTACGAATGTGCTTAAATTCTTTGTGAGCATGTCAATATCTAAAACAGATTCCTTTGATTCTTATTCCAAGATTCAAATATTGAGGCTGCACAATTGACAGACTTCAACTTTTTCGGCAACAAAATCAGAATAATTGAGTTTCATCTTTGATAGTTTTTTGCTCTAAAAAATTTTATCTCTTCGTTTTTTGTGTAGCTGACTAGTACATATATTTTAGTTTTAAACGTAGCAAAATGTCTAAGACATTAAAATTTTCAACATGCTAGCGTTTTTGTCAGAACTCAAACAAGCCCGAAAAGGTGTTGATGGTCGCTAGGATCTAAGTAGCAGACATGCGCATCTTTCGAAGCCAATTGGCTTCAATCGTTTGTTCTTTGTATTCTCCTATGAACACAAATCAGTCACGCATCTATATTCGCTCTGCATACGAACACCAATGTATTTATCATACAATAGCACCATCTAGTGCATAAAAATATACATACATAACCAACTCAAACAAATAACTGTATTCCCGATTTTTTCTAACGTTACAAACGCAGAAAACTTTCCTCAGTGCTCAAGTCAGATCCTGTTACGGTGTGATGGTTATGATTTGCATATTTTCATTTAATTGAATTAATTTGGCTGATGATCTGTACTAAATATGATTGATATGAGCTATGGTTATAGAAAGTCCCAGCGATCAACAACATCCATTCGGGCTTGTTTGACTTTAGGATTGTTATACAGATGTATGATGCACTGTTCCGATTTGAAGAGCCTTCTATTATCCTAGCGCATACTCGTTTTTAATCATATTTGGTACAGATTATCAGCCAAATCATTTCATTTGAATAAAAATATGCTAATTATGAGCATCACGGTGTAACTTTACCTGACTTAAGCATGAGAAAATTTCTGCGTTGGTAACGTTAGAAAAAATCGGGAATAGAGTTCCTTGTTTGAGTTGGCTCGTTGGGGTAGGTTATGTGTGTATATTTGTGTGCAGTAGATGGTGCTAGTGTATTGGTGTTTCTACGCATTACTTTTGAGATGTCATATTACATATGTGATGTGAGATCATTGCACTAGTCTGATACTTTCATGGATTTTTCATGAATAGTGAGCTCCAATTGATCTCTTCTTTATTTTCCATTGGGGGAAATAAATGGCGTTACAATAATTTCTGAATAAATTGTTGGAACGCACGGCACTGGGAAAAAATTAATTAATATCCTAATACTTATGGGTCACGCTCAACTTATTGCTAATTTTGTCTCGAAGACATCACCTCCTTTGACTTAACTGTTTTCAAAGAGTTCATATTATACTTAATGATGCAGATACTTCTGCACTTCTTCGGCAATCATCTTGTTAAAAAGGTAGCTTGACCGGTAAGATCTGGTATTCGATAAAACGTTGTTGAATATTTCGGACATTCTTGGACAAAGGGTCATTCGACCATTTTCCGTTCAGTAACTTCATTGCCAGATTAACAGATTGAGGTTCAGAAAGTTTCATCCAAAAATTTAAAAGATGTTCTCCACGAAATATTTTATCAGAATTCTAACTTTAGTCCTGATTTGTTCGTTTATAAGTGCAGTGCCAGTGGTTCAGAAAGGATATATTTTGGTACCCATTAGGTAGGGCTCAAGTTTTTTAGTACATATTATATTATATCATGAACTATACAAAACAATTAACTGTATACATGATATCAAATTCTTCCGAATAGAAAGTTCAGATTAAATTTGATAACGATGGAAATCTAGAGAAAATTCTATAAAAAAAGGATGATTCCACTGAATATTTGAATAGGTTTAAAACTAAAAATCGATATCAGAAGTCTAAAAAATTTTCACTATATATATATTGTATTAATACTATATAACATTAACATTCGTCTAGAAAAACCCATATTTTCCTATTCATTACATTGTATCGGGTGTTTTTTTTTAGAGTGATAGCTTTTTCGATAGGGATAACTAATTCAAAAATATATATACAATTACAAATCTCGTCGAAAAATGAAGTTGAAAATTTATAACATAAATAGAGGTTAGTACTTGATAGAAGATATATAAAATTATTTAAATATTTTAATATTAGCCTTCTACATATTTAATTTCAAAAAATTATATTTAATAATTATCACTTCAGGAATTAAATTAATGTCATATAAGTACCACTTATATCAAACGACATATAAAATAAACATTCATTATAAGACATCCAAATGAAATAAGAAAATCCAATAAATAAAAATTGTTAACCAAAATCCTATAAATTAAATATTTTGAGTAGACAAAATTTTGTTTCTGCTGATCAATCTTATGACAACAAATATCTTTCAAAAATGTTTAACATAATCTTAAGAATTGCATCATAAAACTATCTTATTTAGAATATTCAATATTATTGGATATCTAACTAAGTTACTTTCTATAAAATCTCAAGATATGTAAAAACATTACTGAAAAACAAGTTTTAAGAGAGACTTTGCTTCGTCAGTACTCAATTAATTCATACTTTTCTGAACTGTTGAAAGGTGAGTAAATATTTGTTGTTGATTGATGTTATATTTTATTGAATATGAATTAATTGAGTACTGACGGAGCAAAGTCTTCCTTAAAACTTGTTTTTCAGTAATGTTTTTACATATCTTGAGATTTTATAGAAACTTAGTTCGATATCCAATAATATTGAATATTCGAAGTAAGATAGTTTTATGATGAAATTCTTAAGATTATAACATGAATAGAGGTTAATTCTTAATAGAAGGTATATAAAATTATTTAAATATTTTAATATTAGCCTTCTACATATTTAATTTCAAAAAATTATATTTAATAATTATAACTTCTGAAAATAAATTAAAATAATGTAATATAAGTACCACTTATATCAAATGACATATAAAATAAACATTCATTATAAGACATCCAAATGGTATAACAAAATCCAATAAATAAAAATTGTTAACTAAAATCCTATAAATTAAATATTTTGAACAGACAAAATTTTGTTTCTGCTGATCAATCGAAAGCAAATATCTTTCAAAAATGTCTAACATAATCTTAAGAATTTCATCATAAAACTATCTTTCCAAGAATATTCAATATTATTGGATATCTAACCAAGTTACTTTATATAAAAACTCAAGATATGTAAAAACATTACTGAAAAACAAGTTTTAAGAGGAACTTTGCTTCGTCAGTATTCAAATAATTCATATTCAATAAATATAACATCAATCAACAACAAATATTTACTCAACCTTCAACAATTTAGAAAACTTCTGGTAAATGGATATGAAAAATTTAAATGTGTGTAACGGTTAACTATAGATAAATATTTCTGTGGTTAACCCTTGATCTAAAAGATTGAAAGACAATTTAACGGCCTCTGTTATAGCCCAAGGACTATTTGTATAAAGAACTTTAAGGAAACCAAATAATTATATATTTTGAATAAAATAACATAAATAGAGGTTAATTCTGGATAGAAGGTATATAAAATTATTTAAATAATTATAATATTAGCCTTCTACATATTTAATTTCAAAAAATTATATTTAATAATTATATATACCTTCTATTAATAATTTTATATACCTTCTATCAAGAATTAACCTCTATTTATGATTATGATTATTATTCATAATATATAATTATTTGATTTCCTTAACATTCTTTATACAGATAGTCCTTGTGCTATAACAGAGGCCGTTAAATTGTCTTTCAATCTTTTAGATCAAGGGTAAACCACAGAAATATTTATCTATAGTTAACCGTTACACTACATTTAAATTTTTCATATCCATTTACCAAAAGTTTTCTAAATTGTTGAAGGGTGAGTAAATATTTGTTGTTGATTAATGTTATATTTATTGAATATGCTGACGAAGCAAAGTCTCTCTTAAAACTTGTTTTTAAGTAATGTTTTTACATATCTTGAGTTTTTATATAAAGTAATTTAGTTAGACATCCAATAATATTGAATATTCTCAGAAAGATAGTTTTATGATGAAATTCTTAAGATTATGTTAGACATTTTTGAAAGATATTTGTTTTCATAAGATTGATCAGCAGAAACAAAATTTTGTCTGTTCAAAATATTTAATTTATAGGGTTTTGGTTAACAATTTTTATTTATTGGATTTTGTTATACCATTTGGATGTCTTATAATGAATGTTTATTTTATATGTCATTTGATATAAGTGGTACTTATATGACATTATTTTAATTTATTTTCAGAAGTTATAATTATTGAATATAATTTTTTGAAATTAAATACGTAGAAGGCTAATATTAAAATATTTAAATAATTCTTAAGATTATGTTAAACATTTTTGAAAGATATTTCTTTTCATAAGATTGATGAGCAGAAACAAAGTTCTGTCCAAAAACATTATTTTGAGGAATGGTCCAATTAATTGGCCTCCAAGATCATGCGACATAACTCCACTGGATTATTTTCTTTGGGTTTATCTCAAGTCATTGATTTATGCTGATAAACCAGAAACAATAGACGCTTGGGAAGCCAACATAACTCATGTTATTGATGAAATAAGGCCTGAATTACTCGAAAAAGTAGTCCAAAATTGGTGTGGTCGAATGCGTGTCGTAGTGGACAAATGCCGGATATTATTTTTAAAACATAAATGTCCTAAAATTGTCTTTCAAATAAAAAAATTGGCTTCAATCTTAATTCAAATGTGTTTTATTTCAATATTAAGTTCTATCACTCTAAAAAAAACACCCATACTTCAATCGCAGATGCTTTCCAGGTGTCTTCATTCGGTGTTCTTCATTAAGTCTCAGTGACCTTTACATCCTTGGCTTCATTTAAAATATATTATCTGGTTCCTTATGTTGCTTATGCTTATTTTAATTTTTTTTAAATATTCACCTATTTCTAGAGAATCATTAATGCATCTGTGTAGTTCGTCAGAAATATCAACTTGTGGCATTACGTAATGAAAAAAAATTAAACCACAATATAAACGACTGCAGAAGCCTTCGTATAGCACCAGCTTGGTTTTTGGTTGACATGTTCACACCAGAGCTTTCCTCAATTTCCTCTATACACTCCATAATCTCTTCTTCATATTCAAAAACTACATTTACCGTTCGACTCTTGAAGTTCCATCTTGTAGGATCAGACCTGGGGATTTTCTGTATTTTTCGCATAGCAATTTCTCATTTTCAAGACAGGTGCTGCAGCTTTGCAGCTCTTATACACTAACCGCTACTGCCTGCATCTGACATCAGGAAAATATCGATTTTCTCATAACACCAATGTTTTGATTAACTTGGAATAATTTACGCCGTCTGTTTTGCACAACTATGAGAACGTTTTGTTATAATTAAATCAACGAACTAATCATCAATTAGACAATTGAATCTACATATTATCCCTAATTGATTAGTGCACAAACAATTATGACATAAATATTTTATTTTCTTACAGAGAAAGCAAAGAATCAGGACCTAGACAAGGAATAATAGCAAGTTGGATCCAGAGTTCCCAATTCTTCCCTATTGAAATTAACGTTCCTGAAGTTATATCTAACGTTTCTAGTGGTGCACAACAATTAGGACAAAATGTGGGTCAAGGTATTCAAACTGCACAGCAGAACGTTGGACAAGCATTTCAAAGCTGGCTTTCAAATATTGGACAACGCTTTCCAATAATAAATAGAGTGCCTCTAGTTGGATCACAGAACAATCAGGCGCCTCAGAAAGTTTTTGTTTTATTTCCTTCGAAAGTAGATGATAATCTGGATAGTATTCCCGATCCAGCTGAGTTATTCACATATCCTTGAAACAATTCTAATCATCAATATTTTTGTGCCAAACTATTTAAATTAAAGGAAAATTGTAAATCAAGTTATCTTCTAAAACTCAAATTTAATCAGAGTTTCCCATTAGCAAGTATCAAATGAGAATGTATAATAATACATCTAACGTACTTGTTGACAGATTTGCATTTAAATATTTAGGTGCAATTGCACCAATTGCTTTGGGAAAAATTTTCCTGATTGAGTAACCATAAGAACTGCCTGATGAGCTGGTTAATTGTCTATATGTACTTAGCATGAGACACTGCAGATTTTCTAGATTACCATGCAATTATTTCGTGATGCTATGAAGAAATATTTCGAAAATTGAGATTACCACAAATTGTGCACATCCTCTATTTAATAGCTGAATAGGTTTTACCCTAAAGGATTAATTACCGAATCATTCATTTTTTAATTCATTCAATCTTGTTTTGCTTGTAATTAGTCGTAGATAATTTATTGTTATTATTCAAATTAGAAATTCACTCTATAATTAACTGTATTTATTTTTTATTTAATACTTATTTCAACGATTTGTTGTATTTTAACGCTAAGGAACACTGATCAAATTATATGTACAATTATAAATTAAATAATCAATTTATTTACTGATTTGAGTCATATAGACCTTGAAGAAGGTTTTGAAATTGATTTAATTTTATTTTTAATATGATCCATGTGTTTTTTGCTGGGTTTGGTATCCCCCTTGCCCATATGTGCCGCCTTGAGCTGATCCTTGTTTGGAGACAATTATACCGACAGGATAATCGAACTTGTAGAAAAATCCTCTAGGTGGACCTTGTTCTTCATCTTTTTCTGGTTTATATGTACCATCATCTTCTTGTCCTGGACTAGAAATATATTTGCTATGAGTTTGGCTACCTTGTCCATATGCAGAAGTTGCTGCAGCATATTTATTGACAGTCTGACTGGGCTGACCTAAGTAAGCAGTCGACTTTCCGTATCCACCGGAACTTTGTCCACCATATCCTCCAGAACCACCATATCCTCCAGAACCGCCATATCCTCCAGCACCACCTAAACTTGAACCGCCATACCCTCCAGTACTACCTGAACTTGAACCACCATATCCTCCAGTACTACCTGAAGAACCACCATACCCTCCAGCACCTCCCCCATAGCCTGATGAGCTACCAGTGGGTGTACCACCATATCCTCCAGAACCACCTGAACTTTGTCCTCCATATCCTCCTGCACCACCAGCAGGTTTGCTACCATATCCTCCTGAACCAGCACCATATCCCGAAGCACCACCATATCCTGCAGAACTTCCTGGTTGACCGCTATATCCACTAGCTCCACCATAGGCTGGTGAAATACTAGCACTTTGTCCTCCATATCCTGAAGCACCACTGTATCCTGATGAAGTTGCTGGTTTTTGCGCTCCATATCCAGAGGCACCTCCAGATGATTGACCACCATATCCTGAGGATCCACCTGATGATCCGCCGTAACCTGAGGATCCACCGGATGATCCGCCATAACCTGAGGATCCGCCGTATCCTACGTTTCCTTGCGTACTTGTGCTTCCTTGTCCATAAGCCGATTGACCCTGGCCGTATCCTCCAGAAGGCTGACTTCCATAACCAGTGCCTCCCGTAGCACCATATCCTGAGCTAGTTTGACCATAACCAGTGCTTGCTTGAGTATATGCACTAGAATGTTTAGCCTGATAGGCACCTTTATTTTGTTGATCCTTTCCTTGATATGGTTGATAGTTCGCGTTATAAGGTTGGGAAGTCTTCTCCAGGTTAGACTGATAGATTGCACTCTGTTGAGATGCTGCACCTTCTGGTTGTTTGTAGGCTGCAGATTTTCCAAATTGAGCAGCAAATTGTTGCTGGCGTTGCAGCTGTCCTTGAACTGATAATGGTCCTTCTTTGTACTGTCCTTCACTGTTATAGGGATCCCTGTAAAATTATAATAAGAATGAATATAGATATAAAGTCTTTCAACTTGAACACTTACTCTACGGGCCGTGAATTTCTTTCAGCTTCCTCTTGCCATCTCTTGAGGAATCTTTCTTTTTCAGCTTTAACTGCAGGTAGATCTTCTGGAAGATTTTTTGGAACATTGTCTATTTGGTGGAAACCTGTACCATCATCCCAGTATTCAACCTGTAGCAAAAACATATAGCAGAAATAATAAAACTTGCTATGAAGAATTAAGAAACATATCTGTTGATTATAAAACATTTATTCACCTTTATTTCTTTTCCATTACCCGCAATATAATTGTAAGCACCTCGTAAATCACCACCAGCTTTCTTCTTCTCAGTTTTTGCTATGTCTGGTACAGAATAACCATAAAGGTACCCACCCAAGCCATCCTGGCCATGGTACTGGTTGGCTAAGTAGATATCTTCAACTACATTGTGTGGTTCATTTCCTAGGTATCTTACAGCAGGAACGTTAGATTCTACTTTGGGGGCATACTTGAGACTGGTATCTTGTTGTTCGATTATCTGTTGTGCATCTTGGGGATCTAAATCCGGAAGATTGACACTCTCTTGACGGGATATGGACACTAATCCCAAGAGAAACTACAGAAGAAAATTGATTTTTATTAAATTGAAGAAATAAGGAATTAATCGATAGACTGGCCTTAAACACCAGAATGTGTTTTTTCTGCTCCTGTATCATTTCGTAGAAACATTTGTACCTTGCACCTAACGATGAAAAATATGTGAACAAATATATTAGGAGTACAAATAAGTTTCCGCCGTTTTTTAACACAAATTAAATATTTATTATAGAAGAAAGCTTGCTGAGTGACTTCTAATGTTAGAGCAATTTTTTTTTATGTTTGAGATGAATCTTCCTCCAATAATTCCTCCAATTCTGCATCCACGTAAATTTTTGGCCTTCCACTGCGATCTTTGTCTTCTACGTCGAAATCACCGTTTTTAAACTTTTGAAACCACTCTCGACACGTTCTCTCACTCAAAGCACCCTCACCATATGCTTCTACGAGCAATTGATGCGCCTCAGCAGCAGATTTCTTTAAATTAAAGAAGTAAACTGATATTTCCCGCAAATGACGCTTACTTGGCTCAAATTTTGACATTTTCAACTTATAAAAATTATATTTTACCAATATGAAATCAATGATATTAATAGGTTATGTTGTTCTTGAATGTCCAAACTATTTTTTAAGCCGGTTATCATCTGCGAAAGCTAACCGAAACTCCGTGCCGCGCCATCTACAATAAAACGGCGGAAACTTATTTGTACTCCTAATATAATCTATGTCCCGTTGTTATAAACTTGCTTTACTTTATGGAGGATTTCTGAAATTAATTGCAATATAATAATAACTATTCCAAAGGAATCCGAAAGAAAGGAAATTGGGTGTGAACAACTGCACCAACAGCGAAAAGAAAGGGGTTTTTGCATCGAATTGTGATTGTCGATTAAACGTGGGTCTATTACGGTAATACAGAAGGTCGAGCAACATATGGATGCCCCATCATCAACTGTCAAGCCGAATATTTATGGCGAGAAGATCATACAGTGTATTGCGTGGAACCAGATGGTTGTAGTGTATTATGAGCTCCTACAATCGAACGAAAGGATCACAAGGGAGACCTACCGACGACACTTGATGCATTTGGGCCGAGCATTGCGAGAAAAACGGCCGCAACACGCCAACAGACACGATAAAGTTACTTGGAAGCACGACACAGGCGAGCTTCCATTGATGTAAGTTGACGTTTGCCGTTAACGCATAACTTTTGCGTTATATTGCAGTTGGCTGCAAAAACCTTAGTGATCAATTCGTTGATCGATTAAATTCCCTGGTGAATTCGAATCCAGAATAAATTACATGTTAACAATCAAGAACAATGAGAATTTTGTGGAACGCATCCTTAGTAAATTGGTACAAATGTATATGGTATTTTTTTGAAAATTATGTCTATAAAAATGAAACAGTGTTTCTTAGACATTTAATTTAACTTGTGTACGATCTTTCACATTGAATTTCTTCATATTTTAAAAATGAATTTCACGCAAAGACATAATATTTTTCTCCGAAATCAACTAATTTTATGTTTTAACGATTCTTATTACACATGTCGTATCAGGTGTTGTTTTTAGGGTGATAGAACTTTCGATAGGGATAAATACATCTATCTACAGAAGGTAGAAGCCATACTGTTTTGACATTTCTGTAAGCATTGACAAATTATCAAGGAAAGATTCATGCCCCAACAACGTTTACAAACTGTTGAAATTTATTTTCAAAATCGGTGTTTTATTCGCCAAATTTATAGAGCACTTCGTGAAATTTATGGTTTACATAATCGTCCATCAGAGCAGCTTATTCGTCAAACTATTGATAGATTTCGGACAAGGTTTTCTCTACACGATGCAACAACAACAACAAGACAAAGAACTGTACGTCAAGAAGAAAATATCGCTGCTGTAAGTCGTAGTGTTAATGATGATCCAGATTTGTCTATTCGTCACGTTCACAACAAGTTGGACTCTGTGCATCCACCACATGGAAAATTTTGCGTAAAGGTCTATACCCATGCAAGATCCAACTGGTTCAAGAACAAAGCCACTTGACCATGATAAGCGTCGTTTGTTTGCTGATTGAGCCCCAGAAAAGTTTGAAGTTGATCCACTTTTTCATCGTCAAATTGTGTTTAGTGACGAAGCTCATTTCTGGTTGAACGGCTATGCAAACAAGCAAAATTGCCGTATATGGAGTGAAAACAATCCTCAAGAAGTTCTGCAGGTTCCATTGCATCCTGAAAATTCACTGTATGGCGTGCTTTACACGCTGTAGGCATCATCGGTCCATATTTCTTTAAAAACGATGCTGGAGCCAATGTTACAGTGAATTGTGCTCGTTACAGATCGATGATCAATGATTATTTGTTTTAGAATTTGAATGGTATCGACCCAGAAGTGTTTTGGTTCCAACAAGATGATGCTACACCTCATGCTGCTACCGTAACAATTGATTTATTGAAAGAAAGATTTGGCGATAACATTATTTCGAGAAATGGTCCAATTAATTGGCCTCCAAGATCATGCGACATAACTCCACTGACTTATTTTCTTTGGGGTTATGTCAAGTCAAGTCTGGTTAATGCTGATAAACCAAAATCAATAGACGCTTTGGAAGCCAACATAACTCGTGTTATTGATGAAATAAGGGCTGAATTACTCGAAAAAGTGGTCCAAAATTGGTCTGTTTCAATGCGGTTCTTCAGAGCTAATTGTGTGCCGGATTATTTTTGAAACAAATGTCATAAAATTATCTTTCAAATAAAAAAAAATTTGGCTTTAATCTTAATTTAAATGTATTTTATTTCATTTTAAAGTTCTATCACTCTAAAAAAAAACACCCGATACAATTTCAAAATGATTTGCTTTCGAATCGTTAGTCATTGCTGAATGAATGTAATACCGGACAAAGGCAAATACAAGTTAATATTAAAAGACGAAGTTACTCTATTTTTCAAAGGAGAAAGATAATAAATTGCTTTTCCGCCTTATTTGGAGAGAATGAAGTTAACTTTCGGTAAGAGTAAAGGTGTCATTCAATTTAGTTCTCTTAGAGTGAAATACCTTCATCTAGGAATTATACAAGAGTGATCGACATTGAACTTTCTTCGCCTCTTTATAAATTGACTAATATGACCTTTTACGTATTTATTGGATTCATCATAAAGGAACCTTTATGTTTTGGAACTTTGTACGATATTTGGGAATTCCACATGTTTACTAAATTAGTTTTTCTACGAAATTTGGATTCAATTTTTTTAAACCCTCGCAAAACCACTTGCTGAAACATTTTGAATATTAATACGATCAATAAATCCACTTGGCTTAAGTTTCACAACAGTTTAATTTTTGTTGTTAACATATATCTTGTGGGTTTCAACATATACAGATGGAAATTCGTCCCCCTCAAAACAAAAGTTGACCTGTCTTTGTAAATCTTCGATTCTGAGCTCTGGTCGTATTAATTTCACTCAAAAAAGTTAAAATTTATTACCCAAACATTATTCCTGTGTTTCACAAATCAATTCAAATTATATAAAAGTTACTCTCATCAATTAAAGATGCTTACAAATTGGCCATTAAGATTCAAAATTCATGATTTTTCTCGTATGGAAAAGAGTTATTCGAGGAAAATTTCGACTGCAGCTGATGATTGAAGCCAATAAGCTTCAAAACATTTACATATCTGCTGCTTATATTCTAGCGATCAAAAAAACCTATTCAAGCTTATTCGAGTCAAATAATGTACCCATACGAAGAAAGAATTTTTGAGGGAATACAATATTAATAAAAGCAAACATCAATGGTTCTGTAAATGAAGAGTTAAATATAAAACGCGCGATTTTAAGGAAAGCTTTAGACTGAATGAGGCTCAAGGAGGCAATTATTGATATTTATTGAGAGATCTTTGCGCACAATTTTAATCTCGTAATGAATGTTAACATAGGAAATAAGCTTTGGATATATGAATCATTCTCATTAAAATTATATACAAGTATTTATGCAATGATAATATATAAATTTTGCCAATTGGCTCAGTATTATTTTTTATGAAACGTTATCTTCAGGCGGTTACGTAATTCTGTAAATAGTAAAATAACAGAAAAGAAAGAGAACTAACATGTGGATAAACAGATAGATTTAAATTTAATCAAAACAATTCTAAAAATATTCAAAGAAAATTTTTCATTCATTAAATAATACACAAATTGATTTCTACTTATTTTTTGAGAGTTGAACACAGTACGCGTTTTTTTACATAGTGGCTTCTTAAAATGCTTTTAAACACATCATATTGTCTATTATTGACGGCGAATAACCTCTATAAGTTGATATTTATATGATTAAATTTCATTTATTATTAAAATTTTGCAATCGAAGAACTGTTAATAATCTATATGTCATGCTATGATATGTTAATAATTTATGTTGAATTTGGTGAAGGAAGTTTAAATGTAATAGAAAACAGAGATTATCAACAATTTCCTTATTTTCTAGAAATCTTGAATTAAATAAAAAGAAAAAACCTCTTCTTATTATTTTATTCTATATATAATATATAATTATTTAGGTTTAAAAAATCTCATTATATAAGTATCATGTGGTTGAACTAATACCATAAAATACCTTACAAGCTTTGTGTGATTTTTGTGAAGAACGTAGAATACCTTGGATTTTAAAATATCTGTGTTCAAACGAGAATACCACGAGGTTTTAGAGGTAAATTATTTATTGTTAATTGATTTTTTAAATGTGAAGTCCTTATCTGAATTCTAGTTGTTTTTTGAGGATGTGATACATGTTTTGAGAGATTTTTGAAATAACTTATTTAAATATTTAAATAGATCGAATATTTCAAATAAATTATTTTTTGAGAAATTCTTCAAATTGTTTTGTTTTTGAAATGGATATAGTTTTCACAATTGTAAAATCAGAAACAAAATTTTGTCTCCTTCAAGTATTTATTTATTAATTTTAATTGACAATTTATATTTGTTGGGTTATTTATTCCATTTGATATTGTATAATGAGTTTTGATTTTATATGTCTATTAATAATATGCTTATAAGACATTAATTTAATTCTAACAGTGTTTGAATAAGAAAGTTCTCGAAATTAAAATTATAGAAGACTAAAAGATTAAATCTGTTTTGATATTCAAATCTTTAATTAAATTTAGTCAAACAAATAGCAAATTAATAACGGTTATTTGGTATCAATAATAGACGGGGGTTTTCCAAAAGTAATAAAAACTTTATTGTACCCTTATCTCAAAACTGAAATCATTCAAATATTGTATGATAGCAATAATTTCGTTAAAGGCGTTTGAAGAAGACACTATGTACACGCATCATGTATTTAACTCTTTAAAACTAAATAGAAATCAACATATATGTGCATTATTTAATTAAGTTTACGATGGGTTTCCATCAAGTAAAAGCCAATACAATTCGAAAAATTTTTCCACTTTCAATTTCGTATTTGAAGTATCAATGAATAATTTTTTATAAAATTAACAAATTGCAAGTCGTACATTATCATGAACTATGTAAGAGACTTTACCGTCAATTCACATTACCGAATAAGTTGAGGTTTTTACAGACTTGAACAAAATTATATCGAAACAATCAAATTCGACGAACAAATTTTTGTTGGAATTTTTTTCCATAATTTTTTTAATTTCCAGTAATTTTTGTTAAGTATGAAAAAAAATATTGTTATAATACTCACCAAGACACTGAGAAAGCGGTTCACCATGTCCACAACGATTTTGATACGACACTTATTCAAGAAAAACTTGCAAATCAACAATTTCAACAATAAAACCTGAGGAACTCTTCTTAGATATTTCCTAAACAACAGTTAACACTGGCAAAATCATCCTCTATTTATAACTATAAATACCAAGATCCCTCTCCCATCTGATCCTCTCAGGAGGATATGATATTTCTTCAGGAATTCTTAAAATCTGCCAGATCTGAATGATAAACAATTAATGATAGTGTCTTGTGAGTAATTCATAATGAATTGAACGTAATTGATGTTTTCGAAAAAAAAACATATCGGCTTATTCTTTTCGCAAAACGATTGATTGTGTATAATTTCCTATTTCTTACATTATTTGCAATTAGTTTCGAACTCATCAAACTACGTAGTTCCATTGGATTCAAAACGTTAAATTGGGAGGTCTGGCTTTGTGTTGAATCTTCTTGGCATTGAAACAGAACCGTAATGCGAATGTTCGTTCATCATCGCATCAATACAAACCTGTACACACGAAGTTTTGCTCTTTCAACTTAATTATTTCCTCAGCAAAAAGTTCGATCCTTATTTTTGAGTGTTTATGACTTGTTCTTCCATTATTTTGTCACGTACCTAGCACTGCATTTAAATTCGGTTATACTGAACACGATCAGCCAGTAAAAGCCACATCGTGGTGAAATAATTGCTGTGTTATGAACATTTTTGTGAAAATTGAAATACCGTCTCATATATTTTTTTGAGTATACAGGGTGTGAAAGAATAGTGGCGAAAAAATTTAGGGGGTGATTCCTTGTCAAAAAATAGGGTGGGTCTTTCATATAAACTTTATTTATTTGAGCCCCCCTTGCTTAGTTACAGCCCTCTTCAGATGGCGCCCGAAAAACAGTTTTTAATTTTTTTCATGAAAACCAAAAAACTGAGAAAAATAAAATTCATTTATTATTAATTAATATTGCGTGCGAGAGGACACTCAAAAAAATTTTTGGTGGTGTTCCTCTATGATTGCAAGGGGTAGAAAAAGCCACCCCTAAACCTTCTATCGCAAGAAACTTTTTTCCATATTCTTATTTTACAATAAAAAAAACATATTTTGGATACCTTGATCCATTCTTAACAAATAAGGTCTCTTGTAATTTCTTGCTGAAATTCAAGGTATTTGGGAAAAAAAATATTTATCAACATGATAGCGTAAGTCGTAGACAGTGGCGTACCCAAGAGGGGGGATAAGGTGGATATATCCCCCCCAAGGGGAATATGCATTATAAGTCACAAGGCTCAATAATTTAATCGGGCGAAAATTGAATGAACGAATTTATCAACCAGCGGTTATATCAAAGGGCTCGATCCAATACGACGTCGTCGGCACAATCATTATTTACACACGGCCTATAAATGCCAATTGATGAAAAACAATCTCGTAAAAATTAATGAGATTCTGAAGTAAAAGCTCCTTCATAACAAGTTCTCCCTTAAGTAAATGAATAGTATCATAAAATACCTAATTATCTCTTTGTTGCGAAGAATATCTTTGTCGGCACTTTGGATTCCATTACTTACTGCGTCAACATTTTCACTCACAAAGATAGAACGATAGGTCAGTAGGTTTAGTTCTTTAGTAGAAAAATACAGTGATAAAAGAGTTAAACTTCGTTTTCATCATAAAGGGCTCGTAGATTTCAATCGGCTCTCATGCTCGGGAAAAGAAAACGGAACGTTTTGCAAATTTTGTGTATTTTTCGCCACAACAGGCGGGTCTAATAGCCAGACATAAGGTGATTGGTGAAAACCAAAATGGATAAATGGAAAAAGGCAAAAGAGGAAAATTTTCATTCAATTTTATTTAATAACTGTAAGATACGCTATGATTCATTTTTGTAGATATTCAATTCACATCAGAATACTTAAGACTTGACAAGACGAAAATCGAAAAAGACAGGTATCAGAAAATAGAGCTAGAATTAAACCAGTTAGGGGACATACAGATTCTGGAGAACTGAAAATAGATGATAGTTCCGTAAATGCTGGAAAATTTCGTGCAATATTGAAATATAGAAGAGCTAGGGGTGACACTAAGCTAAGGGAGACTATTGAAAAATCAAGTAAAAGGGGGACTTATATAAGCCCAAGAATACAAAATGAAATTATTAACAGTAAATACTATCCTGCTGTATAAATTGGCATCAAGAATTAATGAGGCAGGAGCGTTTTCTATTGTAGTAGATGAAACAACCGAACTACAATTGAGCAAGTTACTTTATGTGTAAGATATGTCAATGCAAACAAAATTCACGAGGATTTCTTACAGTTCGTTCTAGTAGAAAGTGTAACCGTCAAAAGACTATCTAATTTAATATTAAATAGTTTGTAAAAATTTGGAATAGAACCCAAGAATCTTGTCGGTTAAGGGTTTTGAGGTGCAAGCAATATGTCAGGCAAATTCAATGGCGTTCAAGCGATTATTCGCCGTAACTACCCTAAGGCGATTTATGTGCACTGTGCCATTCTTTGAATTTGGCCATATCAAAAGATTGCGTAATTCCACAAATTAGAAACTGCCTCAATACCATAGAAAAATTGTATGATTTCTTCAACACTCCAAAGAGACAAACTCGGTTGATATCTAAGTATGAAGCAGTACAAGATTTTTTGGAATTATTTGATTAATGATTATGTCATTGAAAGTTTAGAAGAGACATCAAACTGGAAAGATTCTGGAGATGCGAATATGTTGCGAAGCGCACTGAATGATTCCGACTGGTCGCACTTCAAGTAGTGAATCAAATATTTTGTTATGTCTTACCCTTTGTCGATTTCTATAAAAATCTGGAATCGACCTCAGAGAAGTTGTAACTATGACGGAAAATACTATTTCTTGCCTGAAAATCATACAAGATGCCAAAACACATTTCGACTCGATCTTCAATAAAGCTCAGGTAAAAGTTAGAATATAAAATGTGTTTGTCAGTTTTTTATTTTCTTGCATATTTCAGGCTATTGTCTGTATTGGAACCAACATTAAGGTAGAAAGAGTTGTTTCAAAAAAATAGGGCAAATCCTATCCTTTTTCAAGATTCAGAAGCACCAGCAGTCGACTATTTCAGGTAAAATAGAAAGGCCTTTTACTTGATAGAAGAAATATAACAAAATTTGAATATCAAAACAAATTAAAATATGTTTATCTTCTACAATTTTAATTTCAAAAAATTTTATTCAAAAAACTTTTAGAATTAAATTAATGTCTAAAACAAGCACCGCTTACATTTAATAGACGTATATAATCAAAACTCAATATATAATGTCAAATGGAATAAATAAACCAACAGAATAAATAAACAACAACTCATTAAAATTAATAAATCAATATTTAAAGGAGACAAAATTTTGTTTCTGGTCTTACCTTTAAGAACGCCAATTGCCTTTTAAAAACATGAACACACTTAAAGGACTTCTCAAAGAATATAATTTATTTTAAATATTTAATATATTTAAATATTCGAATAAGTTAATTAAGAAATCTCTCAAAATATGCACTATATCTTCAAAAAACAAATATAATTCTAAGCAATTCCTTCTTCAGTCCTGAAATATATTCCAAATATCAAAATCAAAAAACTAACCTATATCAAACAACGTATCACGTGTAAATTAATAATATTTCGAGACACAACTTTATAATTCAAGATTGATCTATGTTCTAACAAACTAACAGAATCAAAGAACAGTGTGATGTCATTATGGAATGTCAATGAATTTAAATAAGCCTTAAAAAAAACTAACACTGTTCTTTGATTCTGTTTGAACATAGATCAATCTTGAATTATAAAGTTGATCTGTGTCTCGAAACATTATTAATTTACACGTGATACGTTGTTTGATATAGGTTAGTTTTTTGATTTTGATATTTGGAATATATTTCAGGACTGAAGAAGGAATTGCTTAGAATTATATTTGTTTTTTGAAGATATAGTGCATATTTTGAGAGATTTCTTAATTAACTTATTCGAATATTTAAATATATTAAATATTTCAAATAAATTATATTCTTTGAGAAGTCCTTTAAGTGAGTTCATGTTTTTAAAAGGCAATTGGCGTTCTTAAAGGTAAGACCAGAAACAAAATTTTGTCTCCTTTAAATATTGATTTATTAATTTTAATGACTTTCGTATATCTGTTGGTTTATTTATTCCATTTGACATTATATATTGAGTTTTGATTATATACGTCTATTAAATGTAAACGGTGCTTGTTTTAGACATTAATTTAATTCTAAAAGTTTTTTGAATAAAATTTTTTGAAATTAAAATTGTAGAAGATAAACATATTTCAATTTGTTTTGATATTCAAATTTTGACCACTTCAGGGTTACCATTTTCATTCCATTCATTGATTATTTCATCAGCCAGTTAGAAGGAAACATTTGCAAACCATAAACAAATTTTCTAGGGCTTCATGTATCTGCTGACGGGAGAAAAAACAACTGATGCCGACGAGTATGACGAACTTTTAGATTTCTATATACCTGCTGTACCCAGGTGTATTTCAAAAACTGAAATTAAGTTGTGGCACATTCATCTGAGTAAACATCCAGATATCAAAAGTACTAGTCTAGCTTTGGCTCATCTGGAAATATGTAATCCACAATCTTTTCCAAACGTATACAAGCTATTTCTAATATTCTGTACAGGCACTCCAGAGAGATAATTCTCAACATTGAAAAGAATAAAGAACTATCTCCGAAATTCTACTTCTCAAAACAGACTCAACGGTGTAGCAATGATGTTTATTCATAGGGAGTTGCCTATTTCCGAAGATGAAATTATTGATGAACCTTCAAAAATATCTAGGCGACTAGATTTTGTTTTATAAAAGTATATGCTCCGAATAACCAATTTTTTTTTGTTTCTAACTTTTTTATCCCCCTCCAAGGCTCATATCTGGGTACGCCACTGCGTAGAGGCTGAAATTATTTCCGAAGTAGAATTTATCTAGTAAGCAGATGTAATTTTGTTATGACAACTGGTTTTGATTAACTTTAATTCAGTTACAATTATTTTTTGGTCTGGCTTCTCAGTTTGAGATTTGGGGGGCTCAAAAAAATAAAGTTTATTTGAAAGACCCACCCTATTTTTTTGACAAGGAATCACCCCCTAAATTTTTTCGCAATAATTCATATAAAGTACATCATAGAACGCTGCTCACTAGAAAAAGCGCGCTAAAATAGTAATATTCTTATATATGAGCTGAAAAGATATGCATCGTGGTTGAAATTCAGGTATCAGCCATAAAATGCACTTTCATTTGTTTTGATGCCAAGTCCATCCGGATGCGAATGCAGTCTTCAGATGATATCACCGAAGAAGTCACGGTTATCAAAGATAGACTTGAATATCAGCCTCATAATATAAATAAATCACCTATTCCGCCTCTGACACGAAGATGGGAATACAGCCGGTACAAAATTATAACCTTCGGCCAATTATGACACATTTTTTACTACTTGCTCTAAAGAATATAGTAAGCATACATATTCCGGATATGGAAGATGTTTAAAAGATGATCACAACTAAAAATATTATATTCAGCGCATCGTCTGCAAAATAAAAATTTTTATGATCATACCCACGATCATTTTCAGGAACTGCGTTTCATAATAAAGTTTCTCAAATATCATACAAAGTAATTCTGTTATACCCAGCTTTAAATTTTAAAAAATTTGAATATCAAATCTGTTAGCCTCCTATGATTTTAATTTCAAAATATTTTATTCAAAAACTTTTAGAATTAAATTAATGTTTTATAAGCACAGCTTATATTTAATAAAAAAAAATTGAATATTAAAACAAATTGAAATATGTTTATCTTTTACAATTTTAATTTCAAAAAAATTTTTATTCAAAAAACTTTTAGAAATAAATTTATGCCTAACAAGCACCGCTTATATTTAATAGACGTATATAATCAAAACTCAATATATAATGTCGAATGGAATAAATAACCCAACAGATATACGAAAGTAATTAAAATTAATAAATAAATATTTAAAGGAGACAAAATTTTGTTTCTGGTCTTACCGTTAAGAACACCAATTGCCTTTTAAAACCATGAACACACTTAAAGGACTTCTCAAAGAATATAATTTATTTGAAATATTTAATATATTTAAATATTCGAATAAATTATTTCAAAAATCTATAAAAAAATGAGCACTATATCTTCAAAAAACAAATATAATTCTAGACAATCCCGTCTTCAGTCTTGATTCAGTTTTGATTATATACGTCTATTAAATGTAAGCGGTGCTTGTTAGACATAAATTTATTTCTAAAAGTTTTTTGAATAAAAATTTTTTTGAAATTAAAATTGTAGAAGATAAACATATTTCAATTTGTTTTAATATTCAAATTTTGTTATATTTCTTCTATCAAGTAAAAGGCCTTTCTATTTTATTTTATATATAATATATAATTATATTTTGGCTTCAATAAATCTCATTATAGAATGTCAATGAATTTAAATAAACCTTAAAATAACTCACACTGTTCTTTGATTTTGTTAGAACATAGATCAATCTTGAATTATATAGTTGATCTGTATTTCGAAGCTTAAGTCTTTTAACACGTGAGTGATATAGGTTATGTTTTTGATTTTGATATTTGGAATGTTAAAAGAGGACTGAAGACGGGATTGTCTAGAATTATATTTGTTTTTTGAAGATATAGTGCCCATTTTTTTAGAGATTTTTGAAATAATTTGTTCGAATATTTAAAAATATTAAATATTTCGAATAAATTATATTCTTTGAGAAGTCCTTTAAGTGTGTTTATGTTTTAAAAAGGCAATTGGTGTTCTTTACGGTGAGACCAGAAACAAAATTTTGTCTTCTTTAAATATTTATTTATTAATTTTAATTACTTTCGTATATCTGTTGGGTTATTTATTCCATTTGACATTATATATTGAGTTTTGATTATATACGTCTATTAAATGTAAGCGGTGCTTGTTAGACATAAATTTATTTCTAAAAGTTTTTTGAATAAAAAAATTTTTTTGAAATTAAAATTGTAGAAGGTAAACATATTTCAATTTGTTTTAATATTCAAATTTTGTTATATTTCTTCTATCAAGTAAAAGGCCTTTCTATTTTATTTTATATTTAATTGACGTATAAAATCAAAACTCATTATTTAATATCAAATGGAATAAAAAAAACCCAACAAATATAAATTGTCAATTAAAATTAAAAAATAAGTATTTGAAGGAGACGAAATTTTGTTTCTGATCTTATATTCATGAAAACTAAATCTTTTTTTCAAAATTGCAAAACATAATTTTGAGCACTTCTCCAAAACTAATTTATTTGAAATATTTAATATACAGGGTGACCCAGGGGTGCGTAAATGGTCCATAACTTTGTTTTTATTCAAGCTATCGACTTGATTGTTTTTTCCAAACGATAGTTGGTACAATCCACACATCCTGAAAATATTTTCATCCTTTTACAGGATGTCCGAAAATGAAATACTTACACAGGTTCGGTTTTTTAATGGCAATCCCCTATTTTTCATACATCTTTGGAATTGCCACTTAATTTTCGATAAAACGCACACAGGTTTCATTGACTTATCTGCATTAGTTTTTGACCTATGTCAATTTACGTTTCGAAATAGCGTCGTGCGTAGACTCACAGAAAAAGTCATAACTTCGGAACCGTTCAACATAATTCAATCTTTTTTTTCCACTCGATTCCTTAAGCTCCTGTGCATCTTTTGAAATAGGCATAAATTTGATGTCGGTGTTCTATCGCCTACTACATTGTTTTTTAAATGACAAATAACAAATTGAATTGACTCGATTTTTTCAAATGCAACAGTTTGTATGATATTTCGTAAGAGCTCATAATGAATGTTTATTTTATATGTCGTTTGATATAAGTGGTACTTATATGACATTAATTTAATTTAATTCCTGAATCTATAATTATTAAATATAATTTTTTGGAATTAAACATTTAGAAGGCTAATATTAAAATATTTAAATAATTGTATATACCTTCAATCAAGTATTAACGTCTATTTATGTTATTTTATTCATAATATATAATTATTTGGTTTCCTTAACATTCTTTATACAGATAGTCCTTGTGCTATAACAGGGGCCGTTAAATTGTCTTTCAATATTTTAGATCAAGGGTAAACCACAGAATTACTTATTTGTAGTTAACATTACACTCCATTTATAAATTTTTTTAGTATTAATTTACCAGAAGTTTTCTAAATTGTTGAAGGGTGAGTAAATATTTGTTGTTGATTGATGTTATATTTTATTGAATATGAATTATTTGAATACTGACGAAGCAAAGTCTCTCTTAAAACTTGTTTTTCAGTAATGTTTTTACATATCTTTAGATTTTATTGAAAGTAACTTGGTTAGATATCCAATAATATTGAATATTCTAAGTAAGATAGTTTTATGATGAAATTCTTAAGATTATGTTAAACATTTCTGAAAGATATTTGTTTTCATAAGATTGATCAGCAGAAACAAAATTTTTTCTACTCAAAATATTTAATTTATAGGATTTTGGTTATTAATTTTTATTTATTGGATTTTGTTATATCATTTGGATGTCTTATAATGAATTTTTATTTTATATGTCGTTTGATATAAGTGGTTCTTAGATGACTTTAATTTAATTCCTGAAGTTATAATTATTAAACCTAATTTTTTTAAATTAAATATGTAGAAGGCTTATATTAAAATATTTGAATAATTTTATATACCTTCTATCAAGTATTAACCTCTATTTATGTTATTTAATTCTACATGTCTTCTAAAAAACAGTATTTCTAAGACACTTATTCAATTTAATTTTAAAAAGTTTTCAAGAAATTTTATAAAATTAAAATTTGTTCGATTTGTTTGATATTTAAGATATTGAAAAACCTTCTATCAAGTAAAAATCCTCTTTTCATTATTTAACAAAGTACACGTCCTTCGTCGTAAGTCTGGAAGAAGAATTTCGTTAATGAATTTGATTCGCAATTATGAAGTGGTCAATCAATTAGGATGAATTGAATTTGCCATCAAAGATGGAGAATCTATTGTGTTCGGTGCGTTATCAATGATTGGCAAATCGTTTTATTATTTTTTTTTCATTTCTGTAGGCGCTGGTGAGTAAACTCCAACGATTCATTTGGAAGACTGTTGAGGTCGAAAAAATTATCCCTGTAATAATATATTGTTTATTTCTAGACAGACGCCAATATCTTCCAAGTGTCGGTATATTCTTTGTGAAAAAATTAGTAGATCCAACACGTCCAACTTTATTCCTAAGCAATTACAAGAGTATTCAGTCACTGTGTGAAGAAAGCTTCAATGATATAATTGCAGAGGTCGAAAAAATTATACGTGCAATAATTTATTGTTTATCCTAGACAGACACGGAAAATTTCCAAATGTGGTAATGAAAAAATGGCCATATTTCATAGGTTCAACATTACACTTAAACAATTACTAGTGTATTCGGCCTTAATGGGTCATTTTCGTTTAAAATCAACCTTTGGAATAGAGAATGAGTTTACAGGGTGACAAGAAAAACTTCGGACAAACGACAATGAATAATAATAACATAAACATTTGGTAATAATATATTTAAGCGGTTTCGAAGTGGCTTCCTTTGGCGGCGATACAAAGCTTCATACGCTTCTTGAAATTTTCGGCAAAGGGCCGCAGCTCTTAGGACGTTAATCGGTCCCATTACCGGATTGCTTCAGCGACTACAAACTTTTGTGGTGTTTACACGCCCTGAGCTCCAAAATTGACCACACGCTGTAGTCCATTGGGTTGAGATCCGGTGAGTAGGGCGGCCATTCTGCAGATGTGATGAAACCTGGAAAATAGGTCCTGTTGAAAGGTCCAATGGCCAGCGGTAGACTTCTTGACTGATTTTGACCCTTTGATTCACGAAAAATGAGGGTGCTTTGAATAAAAATTATTTGTCTGTGCTAAAATACTTTTGTTCCAGAACACAGTAAAATTTGTCCGAAGTTTTCCTTGTAACTCTGTAAATAATGACATACGAAGAATTCCAAACAAAAATTTTAAATTCTTTTCTGGACCAAAAAAATCCATTCTAAAACAAGTACTCTTCCAAAGTAGCAGACTATGACAAAACATTTGTAAAACAAACAAAAGAACGCTCAAATAATTTGTACTATTAGGGGTATAAGTAAGTTCGTGCGGTTTTTGTTGAAAATTGAAGCTTTATTGGGAAAAATTGGTTATACTATGCGAAAAAATGAAAACAAGGAAGGATATATATATATATATATATATATATATATATATATATAAGTTCATTTAAAATTTATGTGCCATATGAATCCAAAGAATTGATTTTGGATCCAAGCAAGTGGGAAAAAGGAAAGGAACCATTTTCTCCATCTCAGACGATATCTCCCCCGAGAGAATTGAAGAAAACCTTTAATATACTACATCAAAACATCCAGTGTATAAGAAATAAAATCTTGGAACTAGAAATATTCATAACATCTTTAGAAAATAGTCCAGATCTGCTGTATTTTAATAAAATTCTTCAGTATAAACTGCAGCTTTTTTCGGTTAAAAAAAGGTGTACATCATTGTTCGAAATTATTTAAGTGTTTTTCTAGAGAGAAACGAAAAGAGAATCAAGGTTCCTTAAGATTAGTAAGAAACGAAAGACAGGAGTATCCAAGGATATTTTCTGTGTAACAATTCTTAGAAACCAAGTTTATAGCTAGCGCGGTCCGCGAATTTTTAAAGTTGCGGTTTTTATTCTCTTTTATATATCTGATGTGATACAAGGCCACCAAAAATATATTCTCTATTGACCACAAACGTTTGCTGAAATAATTAAGAAGCTTTGTTACCAAAATGTCACCAATAATACAATTTGATCAAAACCTCTAAATTTACATCCTTGAAAGTAAAGCTTCTCGTATGTGGTCGAAAATACCCAAACGATTATACTGAATATGATGATCCCTTATTCTTCAACTTGAGGAAACACTGCTAATTTCTGGAAATTCAATTATCGAACAATCGTATTTTCCCTTTCCAAAACTCGAATTACCTTCGAGACATCCATTTTCAGCCTGTAGAAGACAAGAAAGAAAATTCGCTTGACTAGTTTTGAAAATGCGATTAAAAATATTTCAATGATTAATTTATTCGTTGGCGTCAGTGTTTTATTTCGTGAGGGGCCTGCTTTGAACGTGTCTTGTAAATGCATGGTGAATCCTATATTACGAAAATTATTTTCTTTACCTGTTGCTGTTTCACTGACCGATTCTTGGTAAGTTTTTGACACTGCGTATAATCATTTACAGTTGATGTATCTCTGTTTAATTTTCAAAAAAGGTGAAAAGCACTGACGCGAAGTCAGGAGTTTTTAAGCGCTAGTTAATATCACCCCCGACCATCTCAAAATATTTTTTTTTGTTTTCTAATTATGCGATCTTCACGAAATTTTGTATTAGCCTTTTAAGTCATTCAATTCTTTCGAAAGTTATCGTGCTTATAAAGAGATGACCGCGAATTCCGATCCTTTGAAATCAGGTAAGACCATTTAAAGCCCAAGCTTGGAAAAACACATTGGAATGAATTAATGTGCAAAAGGAAAATAATTTAAAATTTAATCAAAGGATTTTCCTAACTAATGCACTTTTCCTACCTCTGAATTCAATCATAAGTATGACTTGAATTTTAATTGAATGCAGAAACACTATTTGAAAAACCCTCGTACAAATTTATTGATATGATAAATGTAAACATTGAATACATTATAAAAATTAAATGATATACCACTGGAAGACCTTTAAACTTGGGGTCATGGACAATTAAAAATGCAGACTATCAAGAGGTATAAAGATGATTCCTAAATTCATGGAAACAAACACCTCAATAACAACGGCGTTAATGTTTCAGATGGAAAATAGAATACGAAGGTTAGTCTCGGTTTAATGCAGTATCAGCATACTAAGCACGACCCAAGAGTATAATAGTATAATAGAAAAAAATCCATTATTTTTGCGTGAACTTCCAGACTGTATTTAACATTTGAGTCAAGTATGCACCGTTGTGTTCTATATTTTAAAGGTATCTTCATAATGCCTCTCTTATAGGTCTTGGTACTTACTGGCGGAAAACTTTAGTTATTTTCACTGTCTCATGGAAGGACCTGCAGTCGTTTGGGCTCGAAATTAGAAAATTACAGACATTTGGTCAAAACTATAGCATGACATTTCTTAGAACAGGAGGGCAAAAAGAGAAAAAATACATTTTATGGATTTATATCGACTTGAAGTAGTCGACGTCTGATCATCCAAGTCCAAAGGTTACAAACAGACGACTGGTAAAATTTATTTTTATCACAATTTCTTCTTCAGTAATCGTTAAATACCACAATTTTAAGAGACAGTATTTTAAATTCCACAAAAATGTTTATGATACATCAATTGTTTCACCACGATGTGGCCTCTTCAGGTATCTACATTCTACTGGCTGATGACCGTGTAACCGAGTTTAAATACAGTGTTAAGTACGTGACAAAATAATAGAAGAACAAGTCCTAAGGTCATTATTGGAGTTTGCCGCAAAAAATGCCATTAGGGAAAGATATTCAGTAATGGAGATTTGTCAACATCTGTTTGTTCATTCGAAAGAATTTTACGAGTATCTGTTGATTTCAATAAATTCTAAACGTGTTAATCTAGAACTTTTGCTTTCGACGTGGATAATTTCACAGTTATTGTTGAAATTATGCCCGAATTCCTTAAGATAATCAGTATATGTCGAATGTACGGAATCCGATATGTAACTCCTTTGGTGCTCTTGGATTCTTTTCTTGAATGATTTACCTTTTTTTTAATTAAAATGAGTTTCCACCAAGACCGAATCAATCAAACAACCACAATTTTATGCTAAAATTAGCATAATACGAATATTTGAATGATATTCTGGTATGAGTGAGTAAAAATATCCATTTCAACTGTCGAATTACTTCCAAAATTCAAAGTGGACTTTTCTAATACATCTTGACATTCTGGAATATTCTGCGTTCACCTTACTCACGGCATGCAAATAGAAATATATTAACTATTATACATACCTCAAACAATAATGATGAAACTGCGATTTACAGTTTTCAATAGCATGACCCTGTCAGTGAAATATTTTAATTCCCATTTAATTCATTAAAAGGATGCTTTTGAGATTTACCGATGAATCATCTGAATATATTTCCTACGGAACATTTTGCGTTTTCAATTAGGTTATACAGGATGTCCCACGGGGAACTTTGAACTCCTACCATATACAGAGTGTCTCAAAATTAATTCCTCAGAGGTTGGATATATATGTTTGATTGTATCGGTCTCCAATTGTCGGAAATACATCTTGATGATTAAAGTAAAACAACTTAATTTCCGCTAATTTATTTAATTTCACAACAATTGTTTCGTCCTGACATATGACTTCGTCAGGTGAGTATGGTACTAACTAACATTGGATATATATTCTACGATTAAAAATATGCCAATGTAGGAACCATCAGAAATTCTGCTCTGCTCTGCTTCCCGGCGTAGCATATAGAGGACACGACTAGTCTTAGATAATACCTGACTGCCATCCCCGCCCGATGAAATGGAGGATTAAGTCTTGATGCCTAACGCAGAGACTTTCGCGCCGCGTCACTGGACCCGTGTGGTGGAAAGTTCATCCGGCTCTGGCCCTAGTTTCACCGCAAAGTTGAAATGGAGGGATGAGTTGCGTTGTTCAACACATTGACACTCTTAAAACTAGCGTTTCTCTACTCTATTGCAGTAAATCTCCGAATTTTATGTCCAATGGCCGAGTGCGTTATATATATATATATATATATATATATATATATATATACTGCGTTACCTCAAGAGGGTGGTTGGGCCCTCGGGAAGTATTCGTACGACCTGGCCACCCAATTTGGCGTTAGACTCGAGGGGGTAGCAGTTGAAAGTCTGCATGCTAGCCTAGGAGGGTATTCCATCTACCTGGTCACAGTAACTCATGATTTAGGATTTCCCGAGAAGTGCTTCAGGGTTTAGAGGGACTTCACCGTTCGACCGGCCTCGTCCTAAACCAGGATCATTTGCGAGACGTTTCCGGAGTTTGTGGATCTCGACGATACGGCTAGACCGTTGGTGCTTAAAGCCAGGAAAAAATGGAAAGACTTCACGAGAGTTCGTGAGTCTTGATGTACGGGCCGGATTAATGGTGCTTGTTCCAGGATCAATTGAAGCATCGATTCTTGGTATTTTCCTGTTTCTTGGGTCTGAGTTCGGGTGGGTGGAAATAAGAAGCCCCTTCGGCGTGTGAGTTGCGTTCCAAACAACTCGGTTACTGACACTGCAGAGCCAGTAGCGGTTGGATAGTGCTCTGCTGCTACCAGTCCCATTGTGGGTGTTCGAACTGAAGCTGAAACTGGAATTGGTTCAACTCTTCGGAGTGGTTCTCGCTTTGCGCGATGATAGGATTGTGGAGACTGCCTAGTAGTCATCTGGTGAAAGAGCCAAGCACATATGCCAGGAACCTACAACGGTAGAATTTACGATGTACCCCTGAAGGCCACTGAAGGATGGGCAAGGAAATGACTGCGTTCGCTTCGCTTAAGTGGTATATTTGGAGAAAAGCCAATATATCACTCTAGACAAAGATCCGTCTCTTCAGAACGCTCGTTCTCCTATAGGGCGCCGAGACGTGGACCCTGCTAAAGAGCGACCTGAACAAGCTAGACGTTGTCCAAATACGATGTCTTCAGCAGATCCTCGGAGAGGACCATCTTTGGAACGACTTCGGGAGAGATGCGACCACCAACCAACCATAGAGGCTCTGATCCAGCAGAAGAGACTGAGATGGTTCGACCACGTTTGCAGAATGGACATAGAACGGATACCATACAAGATGCTCAGGCGAAAACACCCAGATATTACAGGTACCCAGGAAGACGTGGGCGAGGCACGTTGGGAAGAATGAACGAAAGCAGCGCCTTACCATACAAGACGCAAGGGCCGTAGCCATGGACCGTAAAGCGTGATAGCGACTGTTCAAATTCCAGTGGAACTTATAGCAGCGTACGGACTCATGCAGAAAACCTGCCCCATCGCCAGCCTAGAATCAAAGAAGAAGAATGTCTATTCAAGGAAGTATTTTACCAAAAAGAGGAGGTGAAGGAGATATGTTAGGACATCAGCGTTGGAAGAAGGAGTTTTGAACTGTCTCGTCTTTATATACTTTATTCACACCTGAAAAAGAGTCACGTAGTGCCAGGGGTATATAACACAGTAAATAATTTAAAATACTCTGATTGCGGTTTGATTGATGGTGTGAAGTTTAAGGTGCCCAAAATTGGCTTAAGAATGCTGTCATTTGATCTCTTTTATATTGATAACAGAAGCCTTTCCTCAGTGAGTACTAGATTGGATTTGTATCTTTTGATATCATAAAATCTTAAATACTATATTACCGGCATGGAAATCTAAACTAAATAGAGTTACCTAGTGTAATTTGAATTCCTTGATTGGAGGGCACAAAATTTTTCGAGTTAAAATGGCGACATGCGAAGAAAAAAGCTTGATATAAATTTCCCTTAGATTGTGCTATTGAATAACTTGGATTGGTGATTTTTATCTGTTGTGAGTTTTAATTTGCAAATTACAATTGTTTTTTTTCTGCAACACTATTCAAGTCTTAAATATTTGGATGGAGTAGTCCGTTACTTTGTGATAGTTCATTTTAATGGAATGAAATAAGAAATTACTCTGTTTTCTATCACTTTTTATTATAACTGATATACAGTGACTCGAGTTTCGTAGTGTTTACTACATTTTCAATCTGAATGAACAAATTAGATCTCAACTATTATATATGCTGATTGTAGGCTTCAGCAGAGCCTCGAAGAGAGGGGTTTTCCAAAGTTCCGTCTGTTCGTTTAGTAGTTTTATTATTGGTACGTGCCTCTTGTATTTTTCAATTTCTATGGATTCCAGGATGTCAAGTTTTTTCCCTTTCGCTTCCACGTGCAAGATAACAAGGTTGTTCAATTCTGGGAACGTGTGATCTGTATTGAAGAAATGG
This sequence comes from Megalocaria dilatata, assembly GCA_034642435.1. Lineage (NCBI taxonomy): Eukaryota > Metazoa > Arthropoda > Insecta > Coleoptera > Coccinellidae > Megalocaria > Megalocaria dilatata. The sequence goes on along the minus strand of CM067855.1, from coordinate 6,309,689 downwards.
TTCGCAAAATTGGAATTATTCTTCCGGTTCCTAAAAGCAGATTGATGCTCTTTGTACCTTTTATGGAAAGGTCGGCCCGTTTGTCCTATATACACACTATTACACTCTTGACAACTTAATTTATAGACTCCAGAATTATTCAGTCGGTTCTCTTTGTCTTTCGGATTAAAAAAGAGATTAGAAATTTTATGGGAGGGTGTGAAAGCTGTTACTATGTTAATTTTTGACAAAATTTGAGCTATTTTTTGTGGAATTGGTCCAAAATATGTTAGTTTTATGAATTTATTGTTATTATGATCTGATTTGGAAATGGGGTTTGTTTACGAATGAGTTGCTTTTGTTTTTTGTTTATGATGGAATTTATAGTTTTTGTTTCGAACTGATTTTTTGTGGCTATTTGTCTGATTGTATTCAATTCCCTCTTTAACGTAATATTATCTGAAGGAATTGAAAATGCTCTATGTACCATTGATCTATAAGCAGCTAGTTTATGATTGATCGGATGGTTTGAAAAAGTTGGTATTGTTGTATCAGTTGATGGGGGGTTTTCTATATATATCAAAGGAAATTTCATTATTACTGTTAATTAAGGTTATGTCCAGAAAATTTATTTCATTCTCAAATTGTGTTTCCATGGTGAATTTGACCTTATAAATAGCTCAAATTTTGTCAAAAATTAACATAATAACAGCTTTCACACCCTCCCATAAAATTTCTAATCTCTTTTTTAATCCGAAAGACAAAGAGAACCGACTGAATAATTCTGGAGTCTATAAATTAAGTTGTCAACAGTGTAATAGTGTGTATATAGGACAAACGGGCCGACCTTTCCATAAAAGGTACAAACAGCATCAATCTGTTTTGAGAAACCGGAAGAATAATTCCAATTTTGCGAACCATTTCTTCAATACAGATCACACGTTCCCAGAATTGAACAACCTTGTTATCTTGCACATGGAAGCGAAAGGGAAAAAACTAGACATCCTGGAATCCATAGGAATTGAAAAATATAAGAGGCACGTACCAATAATAAAACTACTAAACGAACAGACGGAACTTTGGAAAACCCCTCTCTTCGAAGCTCTGCCGAAGCCTACAATCAGCATATACATTCTGTCAAGAAAGTACCGGGAATTATCGATTTAAATCTGGCGGGGCAATGAGGCAGGTAAAATTTTTTTTTCCTAGGTTGGTACCACTGTCCTTAATTACTATGCCAAGCTTGAGCGGGATCTGTCAACTAGTGTGTTTGCAACAGCTGATTAAGTCAGTCGATGTCAGAGTGCGTGCCGATTTTTACTATGGGTGATTACGTTGAGCAAAGAATTTGTTTAAAGTTTTGTATTGCAAATGAATTTTCGTGTGCCGATGCATTGAAAATGTTGCAAAAGGCCTTTGGTGATAATGCTCTATCGAAAACTCGTGCATATCAGTGGTACAGAGCCTTCAAGGACGGTCGTGAAGTGGTCGCTCATCGATGGCTTCGATCGAAGATAACGTCGATAAAATTAAGGAAAGGGTGCTGGAAAACCGTCGTACCAGCTTGAGAGAGATAGCACATGATCTTAAGATATCCCACGAGTCCGCACGTACGATTTTGATTGATATTTTGGGCATGAGAAAGGTGGCCGCACGACTCGTACCGAAAGACCTGAATTTTCTTCAAAAACGTCATCGCGAACAGGTTGCTTCAGACATGCTGGATCGCTGTAATTCCGATTCTACATTCATGGAACGCATTATAACTGGTGATGAGACCTGGGTCTACGAGTACGATATGCAAACAAGCCAGCAATCATCGAAATGGGTGGCAAAAAATGAGCCGAAACCGAAAAAACCACGCCAAAGCCGCTCGAAAATGAAGGTGATGCTCATTGTTTTCTTCGATATCCGTGGCGTGGTGCACTACGAATTCGTTCCAGAGGGTCAGACCGTAAACAAGGAGTATTACCTAGGCGTTATGAAACGTTTGCGTGAGCGTATCCGTAAGAAGCGGCCAAATTTGTGGGCGAACAACTCATGGATTTTGCATGACGATAACGCGCCTTCTCACCGAGCTACGATTGTGACTGAGGGTCAGACGCCAAAAACTCAACAAACGTGCTTCAGCAACCACCGTATTCGCCGGATTTGGCTCCCTGCGACTTTTTCCTCTTCCCAAAACTAAAATTGCCCCTTCGTGGCACCCGTTTTGAGTCGATTGAAGCCATAAAACAAAATTCGGCGCGAGAGCTTAAGTCCATCCCGGAAAGCGCCTATAAAAAATGTTTCTATAATTGGAAGTGCCGTTGGCATAGATGTGTTGGAGCAACTGGAGCCTATTTTGAAGGCGACCCAATAAATTTTGACGATTAAATGTAGAAATGTTGTTTTAATTGAAAATTCCCGGTACTTTCTTGACAGAGTAGTATAATAGTTGAGATCTAATTTGTTCATTCAGTTTGAAAATGTAGTAAACACTACGAAACTCGAGTCACTGTATATCAGTTATAATAAAAAGTGATAGAAAACAGAGTAATTTCTTATTTCATTCCATTCCTAAATATTTGTAGCATTCTCTCGCATCAGAAAGAAACCTTGGTTTATAATCACTTTATCCCATTACAAAAATTAGGAAAACAGAATACCCTTTCTTTGTAATTTTCATGCACTAAAACATAGAAAGTTCTATATTGTCAGATTGATAGTTATCTTGAAAATTATAATTCCAAGGACAAAATTCTAGCTTAGAGAATTCAATCAAATATTTCAGTTTTGATTAAAAATGGGCATTTGGTATGCTAAAAAATGTGAACCTGTGGTGCAAGGCAGTGTGATTAATTTATCTAATGACTGTATGCAATTTTTAGAGACTGGTAAATAAATGGATATTATTTTGAGTATGTATCCAATTTTAAACATTCATTCTCAGGAAAACCACCTAGAAAAACGGCATTGAAGAAAAATTTTCCCTTGGAAGAAGAATCTTACTTCTCAAGAATGAGAGCTATCGACGACGCTCATTCAAGAAGTTCCGGTGTTAGTTTCGATAATTTCAAAAAGATGGCAAATTCTTTAGAAGCTACCTTAACATCAAATAGAAATGTACCTTGTGCAAAAAGGAAGGTATGTTTCAAATTTTTTAAACTTTAATGATTTATTTTAGTGAAAATTTATAGTTACTGAATTGTCTACGAGATAATGAATTCTGTATGATAAAGTGCCGCAAAGAACTGGATAAATTTATTGATTGTGTGGATGCATTGCGTTTGGAAGTTATGAAAAGCAAATTTCAGAGCAAGGAAGAGTTATATCCTAAGAAACCAAGTCGTGTTAATGAAGAATCAAAATGTTCAAAACCAAAGAAAAAGATATATCTTTCAGACGGATAACAAATATATTATATTACTTTAAATTATATGATGGAAAGATTAACGTTTTTCTAATGATTTGAATTTAGCCTCCAATCTTTTTGAATATGCATCAAGCTTATATGCTGCTTGCTCCAACTTGGTTACATTATCTTCTAATTGATCTATCTGCTCAAGAAGGGGAATCAATGATTCATCTGAAACAAATAACATAATACAGTCTTTTCATAAAATAACAAAATACACATTTATGTTACATTTTGTATTCAAATCCACTAAACTCTTCGAGACATTCGCTGCTATATGTTTCATATCATTATACTTGGCTGTTGTTGCTTGATTCATTTCCTCTATTAAACGATAATCATCAAGACTTGCTGTTAGTTCGCCATATAAATATTCCGCACTTTTATTAAACATCGTAGTAGCTAGCCTGCTGAGATTTGGGTCATGAGGATCTAAGGCCTCGAAACTTGATGTTGAGGTGGATAATGTTGGACCTATGGAATTTATTAGTTTACCCTACGAAATTTTTATATATTTTAAGTATACCTCTTAAGGGAGAATCCGTTACACCTACTTCTGTATCTGTACCCTCTGACATTGTTGTAGAATAAATATATCACTATGCAATAAATAACACCATTTGAATTAATTTTTCTCTGAACACATCTATATGTCAAAATAGTAAACAAAAGTTCAGTACATAGGCAAACATAGACTTGATTCACTACTTGCACTACTGGACTGATTAATTGATAAACATATGAACTATTTCATTTTTATCCGCATATTAACATTACTCTAGAAAAATTTAGTCGCGTTTGCATTACTTTAATTTATCATTCAGAGAGATAAAAATTATTTATAATTAATATTATGTTGTGTTAAAATTATATTGTTTTCTTTGAGCTACTATCGTAAGAAAATAAGGTTAATGTGACTCTAATATCCTAATGTCAATTTTTATGTGTAAACAATAAACAGAACACCCACTTCCGAATCAAATTCTTTGTCATATCTAACACAGTATTTTACAATTTTCTATAATTCATCCTTTAAGAAGGGACGCAAAACAATCACAAAATCTATTCTATTTTCAAAATCATGATATTGCATTATTGAATAAAATAAGATTTTACAATTCGAACAAGATGCTAGCCCCTGAGATTGGCTCAACTAATTTTCCACCTTCTGAAGCTAACTCGAATAAGAGGTCTTTCATAAGAAAAATATCGGGTATGCTTGGGGGTTCTAGTTTTGAAAGACAATCCAGCGATGGGGGACTTACTTATGTTGAATTTGGTTCGTTTAATGAACTATCTGAAACAAGAACACTTGGGACTTTCGCAGGAGTTTTTAGTCCCGTGACTTTATCTATGTTTTCTGCATTGATATTTCTTAGAATGGGTTCGTATAATTATTTTAATGTTTTACGCAAATAACATATTTTCTCTTTTTAGGATACATTGTTGGAAATGCAGGTCTTATAGTTACGCTAATTCAATTTGGTATAGCTTATGTTATTTTGTTGTCTACTGTTGCGTCAGTATGTGCTATATCAACAAATGGTGCTGTGGAAGGAGGGGGAGCATATTGTATCCTTCATTATTATTTGTATAAAAAAATATATCAATTTCTTATAACTTTGATGAATCTTATACGGATTAAAATTCCATTTCCATTAGAAATATCTAAGTATTTCAACTCTATTTTTAAAGTCATGCCTATGATATCCAACAATGATCCATGTATTAGGACTAGGAATAAGTTTGTGCGGTTTTGATAACAATTGTCGCTACTAGTTTATTATTCCCTTGTTTATATCTTCTTGTATCTGGCTTCGTTTCGAAGTGTCATCATTAGGCTTTCTCTTAATACTTTAAAGATAGAATGATTTGAGAGTTGCTATAACCACCAATCTTTCACTTTAAAAAAGGACCCTTATTTTCTTTGTTTATGAAAATCCTTGACTAAGCATAGTTATGATAAGTAGAACCCTAGGACCAGAGTTTGGTGGGTCAATAGGAACTCTATTTTTCTTTGCAAATATTGTAAGTAGTGCACTCTGCATATCTGGTTGCATAGAAGGCTTAGTTGAAAATTTTGGACCGTCAGGTAAATTAAGAATGATGTTATCGTTCTAGATGCTGATTTTCAAATTTTTCAGGATATCTTTTAAAAGGAGTGATACCAGATGGAGTATGGTGGAAATTTTTATATTGTTCCGGTTTGAATACTTTGAATTTGTTGGTGTGCCTTATTGGTGCTGGAATGTTTGCAAAAACTACTGTTTTTATATTGGCAATAGTTTGTGGTTGCTTGGGCATCACTGTCTTCAGTTTTTTCTACCAAGGAAGCATGATGGTAATCAAAATTAAATTTTTAGATAGTGTAGAGTAAGCTCTCAAGGTTACAAGGTAGCAAAATAAAACTTCTCAGAAAAAATACTACTCTGTCAAGAAAGTACCGGGAATTTTCAATTGGAACAACATTTTTACATTTAATCGTCAAAATTTATTGGGTCGCCTTCAAAATAGGCTCCATTGGCTCCAATACATCTATGCCAATGGCACTTCCAATTATCGAAACATTTTTTATAGGCGCTTTCCGGGATGGACTTTAGCTCTCGCGCCGAATTTTGTTTTATGGCTTCAATCGACTCAAAACGGGTGCCACGAAGGGGCAATTTTAGTTTTGGGAAGAGGAAAAAGTCGCAGGGAGCCAAATCCGGCGAATACGGTGGTTGCTGAAGCACGTTTGTTGAGTTTTTGGCGAGAAAGTCGGTCACAATCGTAGCTCGGTGAGAAGGCGCGTTATCGTCATGCAAAATCCATGAGTTGTTCGCCCACAAATTTGGCCGCTCCTTACGGATACGCTCACGCAAACGTTTCATAACGCCTAGGTAATACTCCTTGTTTACCGTCTGACCCTCTGGAACGAATTCGTAGTGCACCACGCCACGGATATCGAAGAAAACAATGAGCATCACCTTCATTTTCGAGCGGCTTTGGCGTGGTTTTTTCGGTTTCGGCTCATTTTTTGCCACCCATTCCGATGATTGCTGGCTTGTTTGCATATCGTACTCGTAGACCCAGGTCTCATCACCAGTTATAATGCGTTCCATGAATGTAGAATCGGAATTACAGCGATCCAGCATGTCTGAAGCAACCTGTTCGCGATGACGTTTTTGAAGAAAATTCAGGTCTTTCGGTACGAGTCGTGCGGCCACCTTTCTCATGCCCAAAATATCAATCAAAATCGTACGTGCGGACTCGTGGGATATCTTAAGATCATGTGCTATCTCTCTCAAGCTGGTACGACGGTTTTCCAGCACCCTTTCCTTAATTTTATCGCATTATCTTCGATCGAAGCCGTCGATGGGCGAACACTTCACGACTGATCCTGCTGCCTTCTATTAATGAGTATCATTTTAACGAGTAGTATTTTATTTCTCCAGTGGTTTCAGCAATTGATTGAATTATCCTTGAAAATATTTGCTTGTATTGGACAGAGTAGTCCGTTACTTTATGATAGTTCATTTTTGAATGGAAATAAGGAATTACTCAGATTTCTATCACTTTTTATCAAGTGAATATAAACTAAATAATTCCTTATTTAATTCTATATAATTCATTTAAGGAACAAACACGTTATCTTATTTCTTCAATCTTTTTAGGTCAGTATTCCGGAATCAAACGAATTAGTTCGTAACATAACAGAACTAGCTAATTACACAGGGTTAAACATACACACATTATCTGATAATCTGTATCCACAGTATGGAAAAGATTATACTGCCCATGGTGACATAGTGACTTTTGCTACTGTCTTTGGCGTTTTATTCTCAGGTGTTACAGGAATTATGGCTGGAGCCAACATGAGCGGTAAATATATCCCTCCTAATATCCTAATAGTTTAAGGTTCAGCAGATTTTTTAACTGCATATGGAAAACAAAAAATTAGTAACAAGCCTAATATAACTTTGAGTACCCTACCTTTCAACTCGTTTAAGAAAATAAGATCATTTCTATTAGAATTTGTTGGTAAATAATGAATTTTAAGAAAAAATATTTCAGATGGAAATCGTTATTAAATAATTTGAAATAAGGTTATTCTGATTTTCACAAATTTTTATTGTTAAACTCACAACAATTGTTTCGCTATCACAGTAGCATCATCAGGTAAGATCACATTTTGAATAATAATAATTATTCAAAATGTGATCTTACCTGATGATGCTACTGTGATAGCGAAACAATTGTTGTGAGTTTAACAATAAAAATTTGTGAAAATCAGAATAACCTTATTTCAAATTATTTAATATGGATTTTCACCAAGTAAGGACTGATACAATTCAATAGAAATCGTTATTGTTGGCTTCTTCTAGAAGACAACTTTTGAAGTTAAAACAAGTCGTAGAAATTGCTATGTTTTACTACCAATAAATTGATATTTTACACATTTAATTGTGACTCAAGTTTCGGAAATTAACTACAGTCGACTCTCGTTAATTCGAAACTCGAGGGACTCTTGAAATATTACGAATTATCGAGTGTTTGAAATATCAAATGGTTTGAAATTTGTGAGAGAAAATAAATAAAACTTCGAATTATTAAGTGTTGGTTAATTTTTATTTATTAATATAAAAATGACAAGAATCAAGAGGTACATTCGTGTACACACATGTATTCGTAATGTGAATTGATTAATCTTTCGAAAGAACTTTGTTATACTGGTTTGCTTTAAAGCACAATTCTGCTGCTCACACTGCTCAATAACTTTTTTTAAGAGAAAAAGTGCCTGAAATGCTTTTTCATCACTGTAGTACAATGCATGAGGTGTCAGGAATATGGCCATTCCAAGACCTACTGCCACAGACCCTACAATTGTGTTAAGTGCGGTCAACAACATGACTCAAGGACGTGCCAAAAGCCCAAAAATGTACCAGCAAAATGTGCTTTGTGCGAAGGCAATCACCCAGCCAGCTACAAGGGATGTCAAGTCTATAAAGACCTTGTGCTGAAAAGGCAACCGAAAACTTCAAGTCGTCCAACTAACACCAACATTTCTAACCCTCCAGTGGATTCAGCAACTGAAAATCGGCCACAACAACCAAACCACCCATCATCTAGAACCTACGCAGAAGCAATAAGAAACACAAACCAAGAACAAGTATCATCCCAACTAAGCCAGCAATTAACAACATTCCTAGAAGAATTTAAAAACATGTTTTCGCAATTGCTACATCAAAACACCATGATCCTGAATCTACTCACCACTGTCATGAGTAAACTTTCCTAATGGCCAACAAGATTTTAAGGATTGGAACTTGGAATGCTAACGGTTTAACAAACCACAAAGAAGAAATTCGTACATTCTTAGACATGAACAAAATAGATGTACTTCTCATTTCGGAAACACATTTCACCAACAGAACAGTGTTTACAATTCCACAATACTCCATTTACCATACCATCCATCCTGATGGAACAGCTCATGGTGGATCTGCTGTTATCATTAAAAGTTCCATTTCTCACCACGAGGAAGAAAAATATCAAACAAATGCTATACAAGCAACTACTGTCAAAATCAACACCAGCAATGGACCTACATGCATAACATCTATATATTGTCCACCAAGACATGTAATTGCAACCGACACTTACAAAGAGTTTTTTGCCACTTTAGGGCACAGATTCATTGCTGGAGGCGACTGGAACGCGAAACATACCCAATGGGGCTCCAGATTGATCACAACCAAAGGTCGAAACCTGCTACACGCCCTGACTGAGAAAAACTATAAACACGTCTCGAATGGGGAGCCCACGTACTGGCCAACAGACCCAAGGAAAATCCCTGACCTTCTGGACTTCTTTATAGTGAATGGTATTGCCACACAGAACTGCCTGCTAGAGTCCAGTTACGACCTGACATCGGATCACTCTCCTGTTATAATGAGCTTGACAAATACACCTGTAAAAACAGAGACTGCTCCAAAATTATCCAAAGTACATACCAGGTGGGAGGACTTCAAGGACTATATAAACAGAAATTTGACCAACTTCAGCATGAAAGAAACATCAGAAATTGACGAAGCTGTTCAACACTTCACAGAAACCATCCAACAAGCAGCTTGGCATGCAACTCCTTTAATCGAGAGAGAAATCCCCTATATTAAGAGTACTCCCCTGTACATACGGCAAATCATTGCTGAAAAAAGGAGAGCCCGAGGTAAATGGCAGCGAACACGTAACCTGAATGATCTCCGTCATTACAGAAGACTGTCACGAAACTTATCAAGAACCTTGAAAGAAGAACAAAATACCTCCTTCGAACGTTACACCGAAGAACTGACATCTGAAGACCACAGTATCTGGAGAGCTACCAGAAAATTCAAGAGGCCAACACCATCTATTGCTCCAATTAGAATACCTAACGGCTGGGCTCGATCGAACGAGGAAAAAGCAGAGGCATTCGCATCGCATCTATCAAGGGTATTTACAGAGCCTGAGCCAACACCAGGATTTGAAAACGATGTTGAGACATACTTGGATTCACCATGTCAGTTGTCACCACCTATAAAACCAATCACTCCTAGAGAAGCCAAAAGCGAAATCCGAAAACTCAAAAACAAGAAATCTCCTGGTCCGGATTTGATCACTGCAGAGATTCTCAAGAGACTTCCAAGAAAAGCAATTGTGTTCTTGACAACAATTTACAACCGCATGCTGAATTTATGCTACTATCCTGTATTATGGAAACACGCACATGTGATAATGATCCATAAAATCGGTAAAACACCAAATGACCCATCATCATACAGACCCATAAGTCTTCTTCCAACCCCAGGAAAAATTTTCGAGAGAATCCTTCTAAGAAGAATCCAAGACGATCACGAAACATCAGAAATACTTCCCGATTATCAATTTGGTTTTCGCCAAAGGATGTCAACATCACATCAAACGCACAGAATAGTCAACATCATCGCACATTCTCTCGAAAAAAAACAATTCTGTAATGGCGTGTTCCTGGACATCTCCCAGGCATTCGACAAAGTCTGGCACAAAGGTCTGCTATATAAAATAAAGGAAAACCTTAACAATAACTACTTTCTGCTTTTCAAATCCTATCTTTCTGACAGAAATATATCAGTTAAGTACAACAACACATTCTCAAGATACCTTTCCATTAAATCTGGTGTACCACAAGGAAGTGTACTGGGACCATTCCTATATTTGCTCTATACTGCTGATTTGCCTGAAACATCTAAAACCACTATTGCTGCATTTGCTGACGACGTCGCAATACTGTCTTCCGATGACGATGCCTCGGTCTCATCCAGAAATATTCAGGAACACCTGAACCAATTGAACCACTGGTATAAGAAGTGGAGGATGACTCTTAACCAGACCAAATCCTCACAAATAGTCTTCACTACACGTATCAACACCTGTCCCAAACTAACTCTGAATGGAATGACTCTGCCCACAAAGACAAGCATTAAGTACCTTGGCATTCATCTGGACCAACGACTAACATGGCGTAATCACATAGAAGCCAAAAGAAGGCAATTGGACTTGAAACTTCGACAAATGCATTGGCTAATAGGAGGAAAATCAAAACTTACGATGCAAAACAAACTGCTCGTATACAAAACAATACTTAAACCTGTCTGGACCTATGGCATTCAATTGTGGGGCTGCGCAAAACCATCAATAATAAAAACGATCCAAAGGTTTCAGTCAAAAACGTTACGGCAAATAGCCAAAGCACCCTGGTACGTCACTAACCAGAGACTCCATGAAGACCTACAAATTCCGTATATAACAGACGTCATAAAATCCTCCTCTGCTGAATACCGACAGCGACTACAAGGGAACTCAAACAATCTTATACATAACCTGTACCAGGAAGGTCCAAACATACGAAGATTAAAGAAGACCTGGCCGGAAGAATAGTAAACGAGTAGAAGAGTCACTGGACTCTTTCCTCCCATGTCTCTTTCTTTTGTTTCTCTTTTCAATACATTCCATCAAAATTACTTAATACTTGTTCAAGTAGATTGTACATTAAGCAATAAACGCCTTAAAAAAAAAAAAAAAAAAACCTTTAGTAGTTCTTTTCCGTACTCCAGCAGTTTGAGCAGCATTAATTTTCTCCTTGTGCTTTATTATTGTTGAGAGAGTACTCAGAGGAATCTTAAATTCTTTTGCAACATCACTCTTCTTCTCACCTTCTTCTACTTTTTCGATTAACTTTTTCTTTTCAGCAATCGTCAAACATCTATACTTTCTAGGGCTCATAACTAACACTAACTTTTAATCTGCATACCAACGAAAGAGTTACAGTAACTGAATAACTAAACAAACCAATTCGTAAGAAGTGTGTGCGTCAAATAGTCAAACTAATCATAACAAAAACAAAGGCTAGTGTATCTTGATACAAGTTTGAACTTGTCGCATACAAGTTTGAACTTGTCACAAAATGTACTTACAATCTTTCCGCCTCTTCTCTCTGCAACTTTGAATTGTCAAGTGTTGGACGCTGATGAGTTCGAATTAACGCGTCGTTTTGTTAAATAGCAATGATTTTTTCGTTCGAATTACCAAGTGTATGAAAATGTATTGATTTAGTACGAAATATAAAGAGATTTAGTAGGGAACTCGTGATAACTTTGAATTATAGAGAGGTTCGAATTATCGCAGGTTTGAATTAACGAGAGTCGACTGTATCCAATTTTCAGAGAACTGAAGACTCAACAAGCAGAACAGGGTATTTATGAATATACAGAGGTAGAAGAGGTAAAAGAGGTTTAAAATGAGGGGACTCTTAACAACTATTAGAACGTCGACGCGTCAAAGAAGATTGGTAAACAGATGTTACTTATTTAAATATCTCAAAAATTTTGGATTTACATAGAGCCGTACAGTCATTCACTGTATTTATCGTGAACTAATTTGAAAATTTAACAGTTCTAAATAATTAAATTTCTTTCCTTTTGATTCACAAAAAATGTCAGCGTATCAATCGATGATCCATAGAGCCTTCGCATTATCCTTATCAAAAAATAACCGCGAAGTTGAAGTCCAAACTATTAAATCCATAGCTGGGAACAACGGTTTCAACCCCAATATAATAGATAATCTAATTCGACAGAAACAATCTAAAATAGCTATAAACGAAATTTATCCCATAATAAAAACTAAAGAAAACAAATAATTCATTTCTTTATCGTACTTCGGTAGCATAAGTCAAAAATTGGCCAATATTTTTTCAAAATTAGATGTTAATATTGCTTTCAAAACACAAAATAAATTTTATTTAATGCAAAGGACTCAACTCTAAACATACATAAATCAGGGGAAGAAACTTAATTATTTAAAATCTCTTGAAATTTTCAAATTAGTTCACAATAAAAATAATGTAATAGTTATTAAGCGCCCCCTTATTTTAAATCTTTTTTAGTCTGTTTTTATTACCTCTTCTACCTCTGTATATTCATAAATACCCTGGTCTGCTTGTTGAGTCTTCAGTTGTCTGAATAGTTAATTCCCGAAACTTGAGTCACAATTAAATGCGTAAAATATAAATTTATTGGTTATAAAACATAGTAACTTCTACAACTTGTTTTAATTATGATCAACTACCAGGTAGTAACAGCTGGAACAGTTCAGTAACTTTTAGAGTATTTCAAATACATCCTTTTTTAGAGACCTTATTGCAAACTACATGTAAGGGTACTGAATTATTTCAGCCGTTACTATTTGGTAGTTGATCATAATTAAAACAAATTGTAGAAATTACTATGTTTTACTACAAAAAATATATATATTACACATTTCCTTTTGACTCGAGTTTCGGGAAATGAACTATCCCATCATCAGACAACTGAAGACCTAACAGTGGTACAGAGGTATTCAAACAAAAGTGATAAATATTTTGAATATTTCAACAGATTCTCGGTAAAACCTAATAGTGGTACAGAGGTTTACAATCGGAACGTGATAAAAAACCGGGTTAAAAAAGAGGGGTCTTCTAACAAATATCGGAATGTCGGCAATCGACAAAGAAGGTTGTTAAACAGATGGTACCCATTTAAATATCTCAAATAATTTTTGGGGTTACATAGCTCCGTACAGTCATTCATTATTTTTAAACTTATTTTGTTGTATATCTCAAATATTTGGATTTACAAAGCTCCATACAGTCATTCATTATTTTTTACATTATTTTTATTGTGAACGAATTTGAAAATTTCAATAATCAAGTTCTTTTCTTTTGAATCTACATGTAAAATCTTCTCAAGATTTTCTTTTGTCGAAAGGAATTAAGAAAATTGTACATGTAGATTCAAAAGAAAAGAACTTGATTATTGAAATTTTCAAATTCGTTCACAATAAAAATAATGTAAAAAATAATGAATGACTGTATGGAGCTTTGTAAATCCAAATATTTGAGATATACAACAAAATAAGTTTAAAAATAATGAATGACTGTACGGAGCTATGTAACCCCAAAAATTATTTGAGATATTTAAATGGGTACCATCTGTTTAACAACCTTCTTTGTCGATTGCCGACATTCCGATATTTGTTAGAAGACCCCTCTTTTTTAACCCGGTTTTTTATCACGTTCCGATTGTAAACCTCTGTACCACTATTAGGTTTTACCGAGAATCTGTTGAAATATTCAAAATATTTATCACTTTTGTTTAAATACCACTGTACCACTGTTAGGTCTTCAGTTGCCTGATGATGCCGAAACCCGAGTCACAAGAAAATGTGTAATATATATTTTTTTGGTAGTAAAACATAGTAATTTTTACAACTTGTTTTAATTACATGTAAGGGTCTACAAATCATTTATTTGTGGTAAAGTATTTTCCAATAAAATAAGGGGTTTCATTTCAATATTAAAAAAAAACTAGTATATTTTAAGCGAAATAAATGGATTTTTATTTCATTGTGAAGAGAAGGTGCTTTAGTTTTGCGAACTGTGACTGCAAAATTTTCACCATTTCTGTTGTGAATTTTAACAATTTCAATGCGTTGTTGAAGAGTGTATGGATGCATTTTTAGTAATCACGTAGTTTTTACTTATCAAATGTCAAAAGATGACAGCTGCCCAGATAACGGGCTGTTCAAAATGAAACCCTCTTATTGGAAAACCGTTTATATTCACCTCTCTTGTCCCAAATGTTTGATGATTTATATGATGAATATCAGCGCCCTACGCGTTTGTACATTCCTAATACCCAACCTTAAGCTACAAATCTAAATTAAGAAGGATAGTTTGAAATGTACTAATCATATTATTCAATGTTTTTAGGTGAATTGAAGTCGCCAAGCAAGTCTATACCATTCGGTACACTATCTGGTGTAGGTTTCACGTTTATTTTGTATATATTGGTTTCAATTTTAACAGCTGCGACGTGCAGCACTTTTCTCATGCAGAACAATTACCTGTTTATGGCAGGAGTGAGTGTCATTCCCAGTACTGTTGCCGTAGGTCTCCTTACAGCTACATGGTCCGCCAGTTTGAGCAATGTTATTGGCGGCTCTAGGGTCCTCGAAGCCTTGAGCAAAGATGATGTTTACGGTAAGCTGTTTTGTATTTTTTTCTTGAGAAGATAAAACTTTTTCTAGTGTGTTTTGAAGACATACTCTTCTAAAAGTTATGGTTACAGCTTGTTTAAACGTAATTTTTTTACAGGACCTTTACTCTCATTCATACCCAAGGGTACATGGAGAGGAAACCCAATTGCAGCAGTCCTTGTCTCTTGGCTCTTAGTTCAACAGGTTCTTCTCATAGGATCTTTGAATTTGATTGCTCAACTTAATTCAGTGTTATTTTTACTCAGCTACTTAGCTACAAATTTGGCTTGTCTTGGGTTGGAATTGGCAAGCGCTCCCAACTTTAGACCTTCTTTTGTATATTTTACATGGCATACTGCCTTCATTGGACTGATGGGAACCATTATTATGATGTTTGTTATTAGCCCTGTATATGCTGCCTCCAGCATCCTACTGTGTACACTCTTAGTTATGCTGTTACATCTGTTTTCTCCATCTAAGGAAGCCCAGTGGGGAAGTATATCACAAGCACTTATATTCCACCAGGTATGTCTTTTCGCTATATAGATATACTACTCTGTCAAGAAAGTACCGGGAATTTTCAATTAAAACAACATTTTTACATTTAATCGTCAAAATTTATTGGGTCGCCTTCAAAATAGGCTCCATTTGCTCCAATACATCTATGCCAACGGCACTTCCAATTATCGAAACATTTTTTATAGGCGCTTTCCGGGATGGACTTTAGCTCTCGCGCCGAATTTTGTTTTATGGCTTCAATCGACTCAAAACGGGTGCTACGAAGGGGCAATTTTAGTTTTGGGAAGAGGAAAAAGTCGCAGAGAGCCAAATCCGGCGAATACGGTGGTTGCTGAAGCACGTTTGTTGAGTTTTTGGCGAGAAAGTCAGTCACAATCGTAGCTCGGTGAGAAGGCGCGTTATCGTCATGCAAAATCCATGAGTTGTTCGCCCACAAATTTGGCCGCTTCTTACGGATACGCTCACGCAAACGTTTCATAACGCCTAGGTAATACTCCTTGTTTACCGTCTGACCCTCTGGAACGAATTCGTAGTGCACCACGCCACGGATATCGAAGAAAACAATGAGCATCACCTTCATTTTCGAGCGGCTTTGGCGTGGTTTTTTCGGTTTCGGCTCATTTTTTGCCACCCATTCCGATGATTGCTGGATTGTTTGCATATCGTACTCGTAGACCCAGGTCTCATCACCAGTTATAATGCGTTCCATGAATGTAGAATCGGAATTACAGCGATCCAGCATGTCTGAAGCAACCTGTTCGCGATGACGTTTTTGAAGAAAATTCAGGTCTTTCGGTACGAGTCGTGCGGCCACCTTTCTCATGCCCAAAATATCAATCAAAATCGTACGTGCGGACTCGTGCGATATCTTAAGATCATGTGCTATCTCTCTCAAGCTGGTACGACGGTTTTCCAGCACCCTTTCCTTAATTTTATCGACGTTATCTTCGATCGAAGCCGTCGATGGGCGACCACTTCACGACCGTCCTTGAAGGCTCTGTACCACTGATATGCACGAGTTTTCGATAGAGCACCAAAGGCCTTTTGCAACATTTTCAATGCATCGGCACACGAAAATTCATCTGCAACACAAAACTTTAAATAAATTTTTTGCTCAACGTAATCACCCATAGTAAAAATCGGCACGCACTTTGACATCGACTGACTTAATCAGCTGTTGCAAACACACTAGTTGACAGATCCCGCTCAAGCTTGGCATAGTAATTAAGGACAGTGGTACCAACCTAGGAAAAAAAAATGTTTACCTGCCTTATTGCCCCGCCAGATTTAAATCGATAATTCCCGGTACTTTCTTGACAGAATGTATATACTTAACACCTCGATTTTCCGACTTAAAAATGAAAATGTGGAAAATCGCTCGGACCCGTCAATTTCTGATTCGAGTGGGAACAACTTTTCCGCTTTTTTCATCCCCCTAACGGGGGTGAGCACAACCCCTTGATTTTAATAGGGGTGAGAGGTGTTGCGATAACTAATTTTCAAGATCGTATCGAGTACTATCTGACCCTAAAATTTCGCTTAAAAATATCCATTGATAATGAAATAACACCGAAAATAGTGAAAGAGGCAATGTGGAATTTATCTCGAGAATATTATTCGTATCCGACACATTTCAAAGGTATTTAGTAGTTATGTTTTTAATTTTTGTCCAAAAAAGTATTAATTTCTTGTCCAAAAAAGTAGACGGACCATGTTTTTGATTTACCTTAGTCTATCGTGAACTTTTAAGAACGTTACAAGTGTGTCAAAGCGATTGTAAATTTGTACTACAATTGAACCGGTGTATTCCGTAGAAGAAAGGGTGGAAATGAAAAAATTATTTCTTAGAAATAACGTCTCCGCGCGAACGACAGCGGCTTTATTTAACGAACGACATCCTGGAAAAATGTATCTGCTGCTTACGTTGCGCAACCGGTTGCCTAATTTGACGCTACTTGTTTAGTCGGAAACAAAAAGAGGGTGCATGAAAGAAACGAAGCGGGGGCTGTCTTAGGTCATGTAGCAATGGATCCGACCTTGAATACTAGGAAATTGTCAGATGTATCTGGTGTTTCACGCACAACAATCATGAGAATCCTGAAACAACATAAATTCCATCCTTATAAGATACGATTGGTTCAGGGACTGAATAAGGATGATCACGATCGCCGACTCCAGTTTTGTGAAAAAAAAAGACATTTAAAGGTTAATTTAGAAAAGCGACACTACTTTCCGGTCCACCTTAAAATTCCACAAAGATTTTTTCTTCCACAACTTATTATTGTATTTCAAAAACTCAGTTTCAAATGTAATGTACAAGTATTAACTAGATAACTCAGTCATTGTCATCTTCCTTTCAACTAAAATGTTTAGATGTAGATGAAGTTATTATTCAAGTAGTATCGTTAATCGTTGAGAAGTTACTGTTCAAGTAGTATCGTTAATCGTTGAGAAGTTACTGTTCAAGTAGTATAGTTAAGTATGGATATTTTCATGTGTCAGTGCATCCCTAGTCATAAGTAATGCTCTGCTTATATGACCAGATATTATTTTAATAGGAATATCAATGCTATGGAATTCTGAGGTAGAATCCGGGTACTTATAAATAATTATATATCTCTAGATTGGGAAACAAACAATTCCAGATATAAAGTATAATCTCTTTTATTTCAGATACTGAATTGTTTCAGCCGTTACTATTTGGTAGTTGATCATAATTAAAACAAATTGTAGAAATTACTATGTTTTACTACCAAAAAATATATATTACACATTTTCTTGTGACTCGAGTTTCGGGAAATGAACTATCCCATCATCAGACAACTGAAGACCTAACAGTGGTACAGTGGTATTTAAACAAAAGTGATAAATATTTTGAATATTTCAACAGATTCTCGGTAAAACCTAATAGTGGTACAGAGGTTTACAATCGGAACGTGATAAAAAACCGGGTTAAAAAAGAGGGGCCTTCTAACAGATATCGGAATGTCGGCAATCGACAAAGAAGGTTGTTAAACAGATGGTACCCATTTAAATATCTCAAATAATTTTTGGGGTTACATAGCTCCGTAGTCATTCATTATTTTTACATTATTTTGTTGTATATCTCAAATATTTGGATTTAGAAAGCTCCATATTATTGAAAAACTATTGGCCACTTTTTGACTTATACTACCAAAGTACGACAGAGAAATGAATTTTTTATTTTCTTTTTATGATGGGATAATAAATAGCTATGAGCCAAATTTATCCCATCATAAAAACCGAAGAAAATAAAAAATTCATTTTACTGTCGTACTTTGGTAGCATAAGTCAAAAAATGGCCAATAGTTTTCAAAATCAGATGTCAATATTGCCTTCAAAACGCAAAACAAATTATCATCGGTATTATTTAACGCAAAGGACCCTACTCCAAACATACACAAATCAGGAGTTTATGAGTTATCTTGTTCTACGTGCAGTAATAAATATATAGGGCAAACAGGACGTTCCTTCAAGACGAGGTTCAACGAATATAAAATGAGTTTCAGGAATAATAAACCAAATTGTACTTTTGCCACTCATTGTCTAGAAAACGGTCATTCCTTTCCCACAATAGATAATCTGAAAATTTTACATGCAGAATCAAAAGGGAAGAAACTCGATTATCTAGAATCTGTTGAAATTTTCAAATTAGTTCACAATAACAATAATGTAAAAATAATGAATGACTGTACGGAACTGTGTAAATCGAAAATATTTGAGATATTTAAAAAGTAACATCTGTTTAAAACCTTTTTCAACGAACATAAAATGAATTTAATCAAAAGTAAACTAAAATTCAACATTTGCCACTCATTCTTTAGAAAACAGTAATTCCTTTCGACAAAAGAAAATCTTAAGAAAAAAATTTTACATGTAGATTCAAAAGAAACGAAACTTGATTATTGAAATTTTCAAATTCGTTCACAATAAAAATAATGTAAAAAATAATGAATGACTGTATGGAGCTTTCTAAATCCAAATATTTGAGATATACAACAAAATAATGTAAAAATAATGAATGACTACGGAGCTATGTAACCCCAAAAATTATTTGAGATATTTAAATGGGTACTATCTGTTTAACAACCTTCTTTGTCGATTGCGAACATTCCGATATCTGTTAGTAGGCCCCTCTTTTTTAACCGGGTTTTTTATCACGTTCCGATTGTAAACCTCTGTACGATTATTAGGTATTACCGAGAATCTGTTGAAATATTCAAAATATTTATCTTTTTTGTTTAAATACCACTGTACCACTGTTAGGTCTTCAGTTGTCTGATGATGGGATAGTTCATTTCCCGAAACTCGAGTCACAAGAAAATGTGTAATATATATTTTTTGGTAGTAAAACATAGTAATTTCTACAAATTGTTTTAATCTTTTATTTTAGGTTAGAAAATATTTACTATTACTTGATTCAAGAAAAAATCATGTCAAATTCTGGAGGCCTCAAATTCTCCTTTTGGTAAACAATCCGAGAACTTCCTGTCCGCTTATCGACTTCGTTAACGTATTGAAAAAGGGTGGATTGTATGTTTTGGGCCATGTGATAAGAGGTGATCCTAATGCTTTGGGTGATGATCCCACACTAGAATCAAACTCTCATTGGTTGAACCTGATAGATCATTTGAAAGTCAAGGCATTTGTCGAGTTGACAGTTGCGAATACAATTAGAGAAGGGTCTAAACACCTGATGAGAATATCGGGAATGGGGGCTATGAAGCCAAATACTGTGATATTAGGATTTTTAGGAGATGATTTCGCAGAAGATTTCTTACGCAGGTAATATAACAATTTTTTAAGGGGTAGTTCCTTTGTACCTCCAATATAGGAACATCCTGTATAATATAATAAAAAATAATGTCTATGATTGTTTCGGTCTGTACTTGACGGAAATTCATCTTGAAAATATGAATAAAAACAATATTCTAATTTCCGCTAATATTTTATTGACACTACGATCGTTACGTCATACCATGACTTCTTCAGGTGAGTATTACAAGATACTGAGTATACCATGAACAAGAATTTCATTTTATAGTACATGGATATAACAAAAATAGAGGGGGTGAAGAGAGTTTTACAATTCTTTTGGAAATCTGAAAAATGATTCAAAAAAGATTCAACAAAGGGGAGCTACTTAATTCTGTTTGGTTATTCAATAATATTTTTCTTTTATGATATCCATTAATTTCTAAAGTTTCTAACAAGTTTAATCTAAAACTTTTGTTTTCTGTGTGTAAAATTTCAAAGTTATTATTAAAACTATGTCCTGTGTCTAGAAGGTGCTGTGGGTAGGTTGAATTTCCCTTTTTGTTACAATAACATTTTTCATGTTCCCAAAGTCTCATCTGGAACCATCTTCCTGTCTGACCAACATATACAAAATGGCAAGTACCGCAATTTAACTTATGAACACCTGATTTCTTGTTCTTAGATGTTTTATCTTTATTATTTTTTATTAGTTTTCCTAGGGAGTTATTCGTTTTATAAGAAATTCTAAAATTGTGGTTCTTCTTTAAATATCTAGCTACCTTTTTTGTTTTTGGTCCCAAGTATGTCAACGAAATGTATTTACCTTCATTTGAATCATTATTTATGGGATATACTAATTTCAAAGCCAGCTTTAATTGTATTTTTGTGAAAAGATTCTCAATAATCGGGATGTTGAAACCGTTGTTCAACGCAATCTGTTTAATAATGTTATATTCTTTGTCAAAATTCTCACGTGACATGGATATGTTGGCTAATCAACGTCCCGATTATTGAGAATCTTTTCACAAAAATACAATTAAAGCTGGCTCTGAAATTAGTATATCCCATAAATAATGATTCAATTCAATTATTATTATTCGTTTTATAAGAAATTCTAAAATTGTGGTTCTTCTTTAAATATCTAGCTACCTTTTCTGTTTTTGGTCCCAAGTATGTCAAGGAAATGTATTTACCTTTAATTGAATCATTATTTATGGGATATACTAATTTCAGAGCCAGCTTTAATTGTATTTTTGTGAAAAGATTCTCAATAATCGGGACGTTGAAACCGTTGTTCAACGCAATCTGTTTAATAATGTTATATTCTTTGTCAAAATTCTCAAGTGACATGGATATGTTGGCTAATCAACGTCCCGATTATTGAGAATCTTTTCACAAAAATACAATTAAAGCTGGCTCTGAAATTAGTATATCCCATAAATAATGATTCAATTCAATTATTATTATTCGTTTTATAAGAAATTCTAAAATTGTGGTTCTTCTTTAAATATCTAGCTACCTTTTCTGTTTTTGGTCCCAAGTATGTCAAGGAAATGTATTTACCTTTAATTGAATCATTATTTATGGGATATACTAATTTCAGAGCCAGCTTTAATTGTATTTTTGTGAAAAGATTCTCAATAATCGGGACGTTGAAACCGTTGTTCAACGCAATCTGTTTAATAATGTTATATTCTTTGTCAAAATTCTCACGTGACATGGATATGTTGGCTAATCAACGTCCCGATTATTGAGAATCTTTTCACAAAAATACAATTAAAGCTGGCTCTGAAATTAGTATATCCCATAAATAATGATTCAATTCAATTATTATTATTCGTTTTATAAGAAATTCTAAAATTGTGGTTCTTCTTTAAATATCTAGCTACCTTTTCTGTTTTTGGTCCCAAGTATGTCAAGGAAATGTATTTACCTTTAATTGAATCATTATTTATGGGATATACTAATTTCAGAGCCAGCTTTAATTGTATTTTTGTGAAAAGATTCTCAATAATCGGGACGTTGAAACCGTTGTTCAACGCAATCTGTTTAATAATGTTATATTCTTTGTCAAAATTCTCACGTGACATGGATATGTTGGCTAATCAACGTCCCGATTATTGAGAATCTTTTCACAAAAATACAATTAAAGCTGGCTCTGAAATTAGTATATCCCATAAATAATGATTCAATTCAATTATTATTATTCATTTTATAAGAAATTCTAAAATTGTGGTTCTTCTTTAAATATCTAGCTACCTTTTCTGTTTTTGGTCCCAAGTATGTCAAGGAAATGTATTTACCTTTTATTGAATCATTATTTATGGGATATACTAATTTCAGAGCCAGCTTTAATTGTATTTTTGTGAAAAGATTCTCAATAATCGGGACGTTGAAACCGTTGTTCAACGCAATCTGTTTAATAATGTTATATTCTTTGTCAAAATTCTCACGTGACATGGATATGTTGGCTAATCAACGTCCCGATTATTGAGAATCTTTTCACAAAAATACAATTAAAGCTGACTTTGAAATTAGTATATCCCATAAATAATGATTCAAATGAAGGTAAATACATTTCCTTGACATACTTGGGACCAAAAACAGAAAGGGTAGCTAGATATTTAAAGAAGAACCACAATTTTAGAATTTCTTATAAAACGAATAATAATAATTGAATTGAATCATTATTTATGGGATATACTAATTTCAGAGCCAGCTTTAATTGTATTTTTGTGAAAAGATTCTCAATAATCGGGACGTTGATTAGCCAACATATCCATGTCACGTGAGAATTTTGACAAAGAATATAACATTATTAAACAGATTGCGTTGAACAACGGTTTCAACGTCCCGATTATTGAGAATCTTTTCACAAAAATACAATTAAAGCTGGCTCTGAAATTAGTATATCCCATAAATAATGATTCAATTGAAGGTAAATACATTTCTTTGACATACTTGGGACCAAAAACAAAAAAGGTAGCTAGATATTTAGAGAAGAACCATAATTTTAGAATTTCTTATAAAACGAATAACTCCCTAGGAAAACTAATAAAAAATAATAAAGATTAAACATCTAATAACAAGAAATCAGGTGTTTATAAGTTAACTTGCGGTACTAGCCATTTTGTATATGTTGGTCAGACAGGAAGATCGTTCCAGATGAGACTAAGGGAACATGAAAAATGTTATTGTAACAAAAAGGGAAATTCAGCCTACCCAGAGCACCTTCTAGACACAGGACATAGTTTTAATAGTAACTTTGAAATTTTACACACAGAAAACAAAAGTTTTAGATTAAACTTGTTAGAAACTTTAGAAATTAATAGATATCATAAAAGAAAAATATTATTGAATAACCAAACAGAATTAAGTAGCTCCCCTTTGTTGAATCTTTTTTGAATCATTTTTCAGATTTCCAAAAGAAGTGTAAAACTCTCTTCACCCCCTCTATTTTTGTTATATCCATGTACTATAAAATGAAATTCTTGTTCATGGTATACTCAGTATCTTGCAATACTCACCTGAAGAAGTCATGGTATGACGTAACGATCGTAGTGTTAATAAAATATTAGCGGAAATTAGAATATTGTTTTTATTCGTATTTTCAAAAAATAATGTTATATCTATATTTTACTTGAATGAATGAAATGAATTGTTTGCAGTAATGAATCTTCTTATCGAAACTTGGAATTTGGTACTGATATATTTCCTTTGGAAGAACAATCCTCTTTACAGCCAGTTGAATATATTCAAATTATGAGCGATGTACTGAAATTGAATAAAAATTTATGTATCTGTAGAAATTTCCATAAAATGAAAAAAGAGTTGAATAAGTGAGTATTTTCAAATAGTGCTAAATTATTCAGTCGAATGATACTTCATTTTCATTAGGAGTGGACTGCAGTTTATTGATGTTTGGCCCGTAAATTTCTTAAATCCAACAGAAAATGATGCCTTCGATATAACCTCATTGTTTATGATGCAATTAGCATGTATTGTAAATATGGTAAATGTGTGGAGCAAACTTAAGATGAGGATTTGCGTATGTGATGAAGCTAGACACAGCTCGTTCAGTACAAATTCTTCAATGCAGAGCTACACAGACAGATTATCTTCCATGTTGAAGAATTTAAGAATTCAAGCAGAAATATGTCATGTTAGTTCTTGGAAAAATGTAAATGAGGCACACTACCAGAATCCTGATGATTACTTCAAAGGGTAAACTGAAGAATTTAAATTTCTCATTGCAGAAATTATAATCAATTTCATTTTACAGAATCAATAATTTAATAATTCAGAAGAGTGAGAATACTGCAGTTACTTTTATATATCTTCCAACTCCACCTTCAATAGATGATGCTGCCGAATCTTTCTTCAGAAAACTGGAAATGATCTCAAATGATTTACCGCCTACAATTTTTGTCCATGGAGTTAGTACAGTTACATCTACAACCCTCTAATGTATAAAAATAGGAGGCTATACTTTAAGTTTTAACCGAATTGATTTTACATTTATATTTTTCTATGAAATAAATATTTTATCACTTTCCTATTGATATTAGAAGTTCTGATATTTAAAACTGTATCACTGTAATTGATGTTACTTTGATATGAAACTTTTATAAATTTAATTAAATTTGAACAGTTATGAGTTTAAGAGAATAAGTGTATTCTTTCGAAATTATTTTTTGCACTGTTGACTACTCAAAATGATCTGTGATGAAACTCATGACTTGTTAAATATATCATTCAAGTATAAACTGATTTTTAATTAAACAATATGTCAAAAGATACTGAATTGTTTCAGTCGTTACTATTTGGTAGTTACAAATTGTAGAAATTACTATGTTTTACTACCAAAAAATATATATTACACATTTTCTTGTGACTCGAGTTTCGGGAAATGAACTATCCCATCATCAGACAACTGAAGACCTAACAGTGGTACAGTGGTATTTAAACAAAAGTGATAAATATTTTGAATATTTCAACAGATTCTCGGTAATACCTAATAGTCGTACAGAGGTTTACAATCGGAACGTGATAAAAAACCGGGGTAAAAAAAAGGGCCTTCTAACAGATATCGGAATGTCGGCAATCGAGAAGGTTGTTAAACAGATGGTACCCATTTAAATATCTCAAATAATTTTTGGGGTTACATAGCTCCGTAGTCATTCATTATTTTTACATTATTTTGTTGTACCGGGAATTATCGATTTAAATCTGGCGGGGCAATGAGGCAGGTAAAAATTTTTTTTCCTAGGTTGGTACCACTGTCCTTAATTACTATGCCAAGCTTGAGCGGCATCTGTCAACTAGTGTGTTTGCAACAGCTGATTAAGTCAGTCGATGTCAGAGTGCGTGCCGATTTTTACTATGGGTGATTACGTTGAGCAAAGAATTTGTTTAAAGTTTTGTGTTGCAAATGAATTTTCGTGTGCAGATGCATTGAAAATGTTGCAAAAGGCCTTTGGTGATAATGCTCTATCGAAAACTCGTGCATATCAGTGGTACAGAGCCTTCAAGGACGGTCGTGAAGTGGTCGCCCATCGACGGCTTCGATCGAAGATAACGTCGATAAAATTAAGGAAAGGGTGCTGGAAAACCGTCGTACCAGCTTGAGAGAGATAGCACATGATCTTAAGATATCCCACGAGTCCGCACGTACGATTTTGATTGATATTTTGGGCATGAGAAAGGTGGCCGCACGACTCGTACCGAAAGACCTGAATTTTCTTCAAAAACGTCATCGCGAACAGGTTGCTTCAGACATGCTGAATCGCTGTAATTCCGATTCTACATTCATGGAACGCATTATAACTGGTGATGAGACCTGGGTCTACGAGTACGATATGCAAACAAGCCAGCAATCATCGGAATGGGTGGCAAAAAATGAGCCGAAACCGAAAAAACCACGCCAAAGCAGCTCGAAAATGAAGGTGATGCTCATTGTTTTCTTCGATATCCGTGGCGTGGTGCACTACGAATTCGTTCCAGAGGATCAGAGGGTAAACAAGGAGTATTATCTAGGCGTTATGAAACGTTTGCGTGAGCGTATCCGTAAGAAGCGGCCAAATTTGTGGGCGAACAACTCATGGATTTTGCATGACGATAACGCGCCTTCTCATCGAGCTACGATTGTGACTGACTTTCTCGCCAAAAACTCAACAAACGTGCTTCAGCAACCACCGTATTCGCCGGGATTGGCTCCCTGCGACTTTTTCCTCTTCCCAAAACTAAAATTGCCCCTTCGTGGCACCCGTTTTGAGTCGATTGAAGCCATAAAACAAAATTCGGCGCGAGAGCTAAAGTCCATCCCGGAAAGCGCCTATAAAAAATGTTTCGATAATTGGAAGTGCCGTTGGCATAGATGTATTGGAGCAAATTGAGCCTATTTTGAAGGCGATCTAATAAATTTTGACGATTAAATGTAAAAATGTTGTTTTAATTGAAAATTCCCGGTACTTTCTTGACAGAGTAGTACAACAAAATAATGTAAAAATAATGAATGACTACGGAGCTATGTAACCTCAAAAGATTCAAAATTATTTGAAATATTTAAATGGGTACCATCTGTTTAACAACCTTCTTTGTCGATTGCCGACATTCTGATATCTGTTAGAAGGCCTCTCTTTTTTAACCCGGTTTTTTATCACGTTCTGATTGTAAACCTCTGTACGACTATTAGGTATTACCGAGAATCTGTTGAGATATTCAAAATATTTATCACTTTTGTTTAAATACCACTGTACCACTGTTAGGTCTTCAGTTGTCTGATGATGGGATAGTTCATTTCCCGAAACTCGGTCACAAGAAAATGTGTAATATATATTTTTTGGTAGTAAAACATAGTAATTTCTACAATTTGTTTTAATGTGTCAAAACTTGAAATCTAGGAGGTAAACTATCAAAAAACAATTAACAGTAAATAAATTTTTGCTCTCTTATTCTAGAGATATTCTAAATGTTTGTATTTTTCGAATTTTGAGCCGTCCAACTAGGTTGGACGCACTGATGAAGAACTCGAGGTCAAAAGTAATTCGGCCGCTCGGTCCATAAACACTGTAACTTTCAAACGGAAAGAGTTAGAGACTTGAAACTTTCAAAGAGAGATGAATTGTAAATGCCATTTAGAAAAATTGTTCCTCCGAGAAGAAGTACTTTATGGATTGGATAATCTGTGTCCCTAATAATCCAAACGCCTCTGTAGTCTGAACAACCTAATTGTGTAAAATGATATTTATAATCTGAACTTTTGCATTTGCTACTCCGGACTCAAAAGTGCATCAATAAAATGCTGTCAAGATTCTAACGCATGCATTCACAATTTATATTCTGTTAGTCGATAGAGTTTATGTTTTATTTTGAATAATGGCTAATATTCTACGAGGATAACGAAAGCCTTAGGATGGGAAATCCACTCAGTCCAATATTAACTGAAATATTCATGGATTTTCTTGAAAACAAAATACAAGAACACCCTCTTTTCAAACAATTCATTTATTGTTGATTATGAAGCTTTATTAAATATCCAAATATTTTTAAATACATAACACCTTGATAGGTAGGTGCGTAGTAGACTGTCGTAGCAAAAGAATAAATCGATCTACTGACGATCTGCATAGATAAATAAGAATGAATATATTCTTATTTATCTATGAGATCTGTGGTTCTCAGTTTTTCCTCCAAAGCTTCTGGCTTGCCTCTGACATTTCTGTGGCTTGAATATATTTTTGCACTCCTACTAAAGATTTCTTAAGGGTTTTGAATGACCTAGAGGATAATATCTTCTTCTTGACTTTAACTGTCTGATCAAAAACAATATTTGACCATATTATTTGCCTGTTCATCTGTACGTCCAGGCAACTTTCGTTGTTCTTAGAATTTTTGAACCAATTATACCCTACAATAAAAGTTACCCACGAAGAAGAACAAAATGACAGCATACATTTTTAAACTTAAAAATCACACAAACAGAACGCAAAATACATGCCTCTTCAAATCACTCCTTATCGCATAAATCAACAACATATAATAGTATGTTGTATGGACTGGTTAACATACCTATGTCACAGAAGAATTTTAAGATAGATTTAAATATAATCAAACAAATTCCAGTACATAATGAGTATAAGCCATCAATTATCTAAAAACTATTAAATAAAATTCAACAAAAACAATTCATGTCATTAGTTTGCCCACAAATTAGGATAAAAAATGAAAACTATATTTCCTTACCTTATATATGACTAAATTTTAAGTGATAGCTAGATATTTGAAGAAAAATCGAAATCTCAATATTTCATATAAAACTATAAATTCTTTTTGAATAAATTCTCTAAACAAACCTTCATTTTATCACGTTTCTTTTTGCTCAGACATGTATTAATGGAGACCGATTTTGTAAAAGTAGTTATTGTCATTATAAAATAAAACACTTGTTTACATTTTCTACTTTATTTTTGGTATTGACGTACGTTTCGTCTTTGCTAGAAAGACTTCATCAGAATACGAAGTAACAGTTGTTGTACAATGAATTTATAAGATTTTTTACAGAAGGTGTACATGTGTTTTTAATTGTTCGTCGGGTTGGTTTTCTCAAAGAATATTCCCTTCAGAATCGTGTTCACTCGATCCCTTGTAAATATTGAATAGAGGGGTGTAATAAAAATCTATTTGTTCATTTACTAGGTTATTGCTGTTTTTATGTTTATTTATTTCGTAAATTTCCCATAAGTTCAATTTTAGACCTCTATTTTCAACATGTAGAATTTCTATTTCTTTTGTGAAAGAATGGTTATTTTCAAGAAGGTGTTTAGCATAATGTGAATCTTTTTTATTTTTATCGAAACTTCTTTTATGTTCTGTTAGGCGTGTACCGAAATTTCTACCTGTTCTACCAATATAAATCTTTGGGCAATCTGGGCAAGTGAGTTTGTATACACCTGATAACTGAAGTTTATCCATACTGTTTTTATTGTTTTTGATGTATTTGCTAATAGGATTGTTTGTCTTGAAAGAGACTTTAATATTTTCTTTTTTGAGTAGGTTTTTTAGTTGAATACTAATGTTTCCGAGATATGTGAGGCTAACGTATTTGTGTTCAGATAGATCAGATGTTACTGGATAAATTTCTTTTATTGTGTTTTTGTGTATACGTTGGTTAATTAAATTATCTATTAGAGATGTATTATATCCATTGTTGTAAGCTATTTGTTTAATTATACATTTTTCTTTTTGGAAATTGACTTGGTTTAGTGGAATGTTCAATAAACGGTATATCATACTATGGAGAGCTGCTAGTTTGTGTTGGAATGGATGAAAAGAATTACGGTGTATAATGGTATCTGTTTGTGATGGTTTATGATAAATTGCGAAGTTATGTTTATTGTTTTCTCTAGTTATCGTGAGGTCAAGAAAGTTGATGGATTCATTATGTTCTATTTCTGAAGTGAAAACTATTTTTGGGTGGAGATTATATCATAAATAAAAGTAGTTAGTTACCATAACCACCTGATGAAGTCAAAATGTAATTGACGAAACAATTGTTGTGTAAACAATAAATATTAGCGGAAATAAAGTGTTTTACTTTAAATCATAAACCCCATTTTTATTTTGTTTATAGGAAATATTTCAGGGAATCTGTCCTCGAAGTTTATAAATGTGTTCAGTGAATATTCTGTATTATTCGAGCTTAATAATAAAAGATTATTAAAGTACCAGGAATATTTAAATTCAAATATTTCATTGGGCGATCTCAGCGCCAACATATAGGTGGAAATGTCATTTTTATTTCCTAACCTTACAAATAACAAAGAAAATTCATTGTCACATAATCAATTTTCAATATGGAAAACGACGATATTTGTTTCGATTTGGAAATTGTCCGTGATAATTTTAGATTAGCACAGGTAGAAGACGAAGACGTCAATCTAGAATTCTATCTCAAAAGTTTTGATGAATTGAACAAGTATGTTAATTATCAATTTTTTCATTGGCAAATGCAATGATTACTGTGTCATTAGTTTAGTTAAGAAGGAATTGAATTTCAGGTTTTTCTGCCTCTTGGGGACTATTTTCAGTTTTGTAAAATCAGAACTGGCAGGAAAAATGAGTATCCTCAGAGAATTCTTGAGTAAACCGGATGAAGCTCATCATTTTTCAACCGTGTTGAAAATGGTAAATTATGAAAGAGATCATAATCTTTTAGAAAAAGACGATTATGTTTCCGGATCTAGAACCTTACTTAGACTCCATCGAAGCTTAGAATTTATTCAAGCATTTTTGAGAAGTATAAATGATTTGAAGGAAGAAGAAAGTACATCCGGGCCTTGTATTAAAGCATACGAGGAGACCTTAGGCAATCACCATTCTTTTCTTATAAGAACTGGTGCCAAAATTGCTATGTATACTTTACCTACAAAGCATCAGTTGCTTTCTAATGTAAGTATGGATTTTACTTGTATTATTTAAAAGTCTGGAGCAATGATCTAAGAGATCTATATTTCTAGCCATAATTTTATTCACAAACTTAATACTTGTAAAAACACAAATCTTGTTAACAGATTGGAAAATTCTATTAACTTCCTTTCATTTGATGTAAATCTTAATATATATAAATCTCGTGTCACAATGTTTGTCCTCAATGGACTCCTAAACCACTTAACCGATCATAATAAAATTCGCACACCATGTGCAGTTCGATCCAACTTGAGAGATAGGATAGTTTAAATCTCAAATTATAGTCGCAATTTTAATTTATTGCTAATTATTTGTCTGTTATTATTTGACAGTCACAATTACCTGTTAACTCCAAATGATTCTAACAGATGTCGATACCTTTCGACTGGGTTGAGTAAGTAATCAATAGATGGCGCTGCTGTGGTAAATCTACGAACGTGTCATATAAGCTACATTTTAACAGCATAATTACCACGTGTTGTTGACGCTATAAAAGAGTCCATTGAGGACAAACATTGTGACACGAGATTTATATATATTAAGATAATAAAAACTTTAGCCACAGCAACGCGTGGCCGGGTCAGCTAGTTTATTATATAAGTTAATGAAATTTTAGTCTTAAAATGATAGTAAATCATTGAATTTTGCAGGTTTGCCGTACAGAAGAAAATATAAAGAAAGCTGAAGAAATACTGCCAGAAACACTAGAAATAAGCTCAGAAATATATAATAGAATTCAAAAAATTTACAAAGATCGTAATCTCCTATCATTGAAATAATGTACAGCTGATCTCTTGCCTTGAACAATGGGTAATTTTTATTACATTACTTTCATTGCTCTTGCCGTCAAGTATTGCTCATTTTCATTCTTATGAAATTGTCTCGGTTCATAATTTAGATGAAGGTGTGTGAGCTCAAAAAAAACCTTCGAATTCAATATTAACACCAAAAAAATTATGAGATTAACCCAGTCATATTTAATGGAACTTCAAGAACATATATTCATATTTTATTAGATTTCAAAGAGGTGAGTGAAATTATAACAGAACCATTTCTGCTTTGTGTTGCTTATAGAGTGGGAACTATCCATGTTCTCTTTTAGACGTTCTGTTTTGATTTCATGTGTTCTGTATAAGAAGTGCACAATACAGAATTAAGTAATCATTTCTTTTAATCCTATCAAGGGCAAAACTATTCAGTATTCAATTGCTTCGAGTCTTAGCATGGCGGTGATAATTTTTTTTTTTTGGCGTATTTTGCCAGGAATATATAGGAAAGTAATCCTGATTAAGCTCAATCTTGTCATTATATTAAGGAATTTTATGCATTTATATAACTTATTATAAGGCATGGTGAAAGAATACATAGTTCATAGCACACCATGTTCTTCTTGATATGATCTCAACTGGGTAAATATTTTGGAAATCGTAATGAAGATGTCAACAAAAGTAAAATGATCATTTATCCATACCATTATTTAATCACATGCACTCCATAGAAAAGAATTTTGCCTGAATTATGAGTTTTTCAATTTTTGTATAGAGTATTTTGACAAAATATTCTTTTTTGATAAATTCTACCTTCTGCTAAAAAATCTCCGAAAACTTCTCTATATTCCTATCATAAACTAGTATTGCATTTAAAAGAACCAAGTGATAATCCTTGTTCAAATTTTAGGATATTACCTCTAAGTATGTAAAAGAATAATATTAAGTAATCATAAATGCTCCAATTATACAGACAAAATGGGGCTCATTTATATGTATATTCAATTTGTTCTCAACAGGCTTTATAATGTTACCAATTAATTGAAATCGTATAGCATTTGCTTTGAAAGAAACATCAAAGGTGGCTTATAATTCACTGCAAATATAAAATGAATAAAAAACATTCATGAAAAGATCTATTTCCATTTGAATCCCTTTTTGAACTTCCCTTTGCCCTTTTTCGCATCAGCATCTTCATTCGGAGTGTGTTCTGCGTGTAAACATGTGTAAAATGCTTTTGCGTCATTAGCATTTCCCAATATATCTTTCAATTCTTCCTGTAATTAAAAAATTCACAATTACAATAATTGGGAGAGCTTTTTCTAAACGTTTTTACCTCGGTACGTTTCAATGCACTCTTCATATCTTTTACACGTCTACAAAAAGTATCTATATTTTTTGAATTTATACCCGGCAACTTTCTGACGAAATCGTATATTCCAGAATTATATTTCGTTTCGATAACATTGATATCTTGTTCGTCTCCAATACTAGTTGCGTATTCTATATTTGGTTGTTCCTTATTTTGCTACAATGAAAATTATTAGAATTTTTTAATCTTTGAAACTTCGGGTTCGTTTTTCAAGTTCAGCAATTGAAGCATTTTTGTATTTGACAAACCTTCAGTTCTTCGAAGAGCTGTGCGGTCGCATAAGGATTTGGGCTCCATATCAGTCGAAGTTTTGGAAAATGAATGGTTAATAATAAAAGTTTCTGTTGTACTTGATCGAAACTGTATCCTTCAAGATTGGATGAGTAATTCTAAAAAATAAACGATTATATTGTAATAAGAGAAAGTATGCTTGGCCTTTCACCTGCCAAGAGAAGGCTTTATTTTGATCAAATTCAATGAGGAGCATGGGCTTGCTATAATATCTTGACATTTGAGTACACTGTTGGTAAAGCCTTCCAGATTTTAAGGATCCTATTAAATCAGAGATGCTTTTTCTTTCTATGCAGATATCCGGTGTCAAAATATAATCACCCACCTGAAATATGAATGAAAAGTTAGTCTTTCAATGGGTAAGACAACATGTACATTCTGTCCAGAAAGTACCGGGAATTATCGATTTAAATCTGGCGGGGCAATGAGGCAGGTAAAATTTTTTCCCTAGGTTGGTACCACTGTCCTTAATTACTATGCCAAGCTTGAGCGGGATCTGTCAACTAGTGTGTTTGCAACAGCTGATTAAGTCAGTCGATGTCAGAGTGCGTGCCGATTTTTACTATGGGTGATTACGTTGAGCAAAGAATTTGTTTAAAGTTTTGTGTTGCAAATGAATTTTCGTGTGCCGATGCATTGAAAATGTTGCAAAAGGCCTTTGGTGATAATGCTCTATCGAAAACTCGTGCATATCAGTGGTACAGAGCCTTCAAGGACGGTCGTGAAGTGGTCGCCCATCGACGGCTTCGATCGAAGATAACGTCGATAAAATTAAGGAAAGGGTGCTGGAAAACCGTCGTACCAGCTTGAGAGAGATAGCACATGATCTTAAGATATCCCACGTGTCCGCACGTACGATTTTGATTGATATTTTGGGCATGAGAAAGGTGGCCGCACGACTCGTACCGAAAGACCTGAATTTTCTTTCAAAAACGTCATCGCGAACAGGTTGCTTCAGACATGCTGGATCGCTGTAATTCCGATTCTACATTCATGGAACGCATTATAACTGGTGATGAGACCTGGATCTACGAGTACGATATGCAAACAAGCCAGCAATCATCGGAATGGGTGGCAAAAAATGAGCCGAAACCGAAAAAACCACGCCAAAGCCGCTCGAAAATGAAGGTGATGCTCATTGTTTTCTTCGATATCCGTGGCGTGGTGCACTACGAATTCGTTCCAGAGGGTCAGACGGTAAACAAGGAGTATTACCTAGGCGTTATGAAACGTTTGCGTGAGCGTATCCGTAAAAAGCGGCCAAATTTGTGGGCGAACAACTCATGGATTTTGCATGACGATAACGCGCCTTCTCACCGAGCTACGATTGTGACTGACTTTCTCGCCAAAAACTCAACAAACGTGCTTCAGCAACCACCGGATTCGGATTCGCCGGATTTGGCTCCCTGCGACTTTTTCCTCTTCCCAAAACTAAAATTGCCCCTTCGTGGCACCCGTTTTGAGTCGATTGAAGCCATAAAACAAAATTCGGCGCGAGAGCTAAAGTCCATCCCGGAAAGCGCCTATAAAAATGTTTCGATAATTGGAAGTGCCGTTGGCATAGATGTATTGGAGCAAATGGAGCCTATTTTGAAGGCGACCCAATAAATTTTGACGATTTAATGTAAAAATGTTGTTTTAATTGAAAATTCCCGGTACTTTCTTGACAGAGTAGTATACATCGTAGGTAAAAGAGGTTTTAAAGAGCTCATTATTTGTTATTGAACATGGTAAAGTGAAACAAAGGAGAAGATCCTGAATTTGCCATTGCCAAGTATAAAATAAGAGTCATCCCATAATTAGCATTTTTCTAATTTTTTTTTTAAACTTACGATGGCAACACGACTCAATCAAACTCTTTGCATAAGACCGATAAAATTACTGAAACAAAACACATGTTGAGAATAGTTTTTAAGAATTTAGATTGAAGACCCTTTTTTGTCACTATGGCCATCGACCGTAAAAATAATGATACTGAATTATTTCAGCCGTTACTATTTGGTAGTTGATCATAATTAAAACAAATTGTAGAATTTACTATGTTTTACTACCAATAAAAATATATTTTACACATTTTCTTGTGACTCGAGTTTCGGGAAATGAACTATCCCATCATCAGACAACTGAAGACCTAACAGTTCTTCAGAGATCTCTCTATCGTACTTTTGTAGCATAAGTCAAAAAGTGGCCAATAGTTTTTCAAAATCAGATGTCAATATTGCCTTCAAAACGCAAAACAAGTTATCATCGGTATTATTTAACGCAAGGGACTCTACTCCAAACATACACAAATCAGGAGTTTATGAGTTATCTTGTTCTACGTGCAGTAATAAATATATAGGACAACAGGACGTTCCTTCAAGACGAGGTTCAACTAACATAAAATGAGTTTCATAAAAAATAAACAAAATTCTACTTTTGCCATTCATTGTCTAGAAAACGGTCATTCCTTTCCCACAATAGATAATCTTAAATATTTACATGTAGAATCAAAAGGGAAGAAACTCGATTATCTAGAATCTGTTGAAATTTTCAAATTAGTTAACAATAACAATTATGTAAAAATAATGAATGACTGTACGGAGCTATGTAAATCGAAAATATTTGAGATATTTAAAAAGTAACATCTGTTTAAAACCTTTTTCAACGAACATAAAATGAATTTAATGAAAAGTAAACAAAAATTCAACTTTTGCCACTCATTCTTTAGAAAACAGTAATTCCTTTCGAAAAAAGAAAATCTTAAGAAAATTTTACATGTAGATTCAAATGAAAAGAAACTTGATTATTGAAATTTTCAAATTCGTTCACAATAAAAATAATTTAAAAAATAATGAATGACTGTATGGAGCTATGTAAATCCAAATATTTGAGATGTACAACAACATAATGTAAAAATAATGAATGACTAGGGAGCTATGTAACCCCAAAAATTATTTGAGATATTTAAATTGGTACCATCTGTTTAATAACCTTCTTTGTCGATTGCAGACATTCCGATATCTGTTAGAAGCCCCTCTTTTTTAACCGGGTTTTTATCACGTTCTGCTTGTAAACCTTTGTGCCACTATTAGGTGTTAGAATCTATTGAAATATTCAAAATATTTATCACTTTTGTTTAAATACCTCTTTACCACTGTTAGGTCTTCAGTTGTCTGATGATGGGATAGTTCATTTCCAGAAACTCGAGTCACAAGAAAATGTGTAAAATATATTTTTATTGGTAGTAAAACATAGCAATTTCTACAATTTGTTTTAAGTAAAAATAATGGATTTCTTTTTCCCAACCTTTTACTTTTACAAACTTCTCCACTTACTGTGATTACATATGGTTCCAGATGAATTCCCCTTTTATGTATCAAAACAGGTAGTTCACTCCGAAATTCACGCATATCCACGATTATGTGCTGCGTTTTTGGTTCCTCCTGTCTACCGCCTCTCCTTGTACTTTTCTCCATGATTTGACTACTGATGTTTTGTAAATTTATACAACTATCCGACTTGCCATCTTGATCTTCGGGTACAACCATTCTCTATAAAATATGCTATATGAATTTTATCCATTTGTGATATTGAACAAACTTACAGATTTAGTTTCTATGAGAAATTCGAAAGCTTCCTTTTCTCTCCTCATAGCAGTCAAGTAGCTCTGTTCTTCAACCGTGCCTGCGTGTATCAGAAAGTATATCAAAAGTTTCCTGTCTTTTTCTCTGTGCGCTTCATACACCTGAAAATCTTTCAAGTTTTAACGATTCATTTTGAACAGTCAATTAATACTTAGAAACTGATTATTACATTTGTAATTGTTTTTAATTCTTCTTTTCTCTTGAAACAGAAGCCTTATGTTACAAGTTTCTTTATTATCTGTTATTTGAAATCCTCTTCTAAGACAATTCCGTTTTTCTTTCAAAAACAGATGAAATTATCGTATTCAAACAGTATCAATATTATGTAAAAATGATTTTGGCTATTTTTCCTGATACTTTCAAAACTA
This sequence comes from Megalocaria dilatata, assembly GCA_034642435.1. Classification (NCBI taxonomy): domain Eukaryota; kingdom Metazoa; phylum Arthropoda; class Insecta; order Coleoptera; family Coccinellidae; genus Megalocaria; species Megalocaria dilatata. The sequence continues at coordinate 6,272,553 of CM067855.1, read as the reverse complement.
CTACTTTGGAAACTGAAATTTGGAAGTAGAATAATGACACGCATGTTCCAGCACAATTTGGCGAGGATCGTAGAATTAAAAAAAACCTTTGTCTAATTTTCTAAAGACAATAGCTAGAGGCTTGAAACTTGGGGCCTGAATATCTAAATTGGGTTAATTAACAAGCAAAATCGGCGGAATGGTTCCTGAGTTATTCTCAATTGGAAATTTGTATTTGAAATTACAAATTCGATGGAGTTGAAATTTAGCTATTAGATATTTTATTAAACCAACCATAGCACTCACAAATCGCTTAAAATACTACCTTAACCCTCTGAGTAACCTACAGGTTACTTACACTATATTCACTATTTAGAATTTGGCAGGACGTACAAGAATATGCTTGAACTATCTGTACTACTCTGTCAAGAAAGTACCGGGAATTTTCAATTAAAACAACATTTTTACATTTAATCGTCAAAATTTATTGGGTCGCCTTCAAAATAGGCTCCATTTGCTCCAATACATCTATGCCAAGGGCACTTCCAATTATCGAAACATTTTTTATAGGCGCTTTCCGGGATGGACTTTAGCTCTCGCGCCGAATTTTGTTTTATGGCTTCAATCGACTCAAAACGGGTGCCACGAAGGGGCAATTTTAGTTTTGGGAAGAGGAAAAAGTCGCAGGGAGCCAAATCCGGCGAATACGGTGGTTGCTGAAGCACGTTTGTTGAGTTTTTGGCGAGAAAGTCAGTCACAATTTTAAATACTTTTCCTTAAAATACACTAAAGGTATTTCTGAGAAAATTGCTAAATACCTCAAAAATAAATATACATTCTGTCAAGAAAGTACCGGGAATTATCGATTTAAATCTGGCGGGGCAATGAGGCAGGTAAAATTTTTTTTCCTAGGTTGGTACCACTGTCCTTAATTACTATGCCAAGCTTGAGCGGGATCTGTCAACTAGTGTGTTTGCAACTGATTGCAGCTGATTAAGTCAGTCGATGTCAGAGTGCGTGCCGATTTTTACTATGGGTGATTACGTTGAGCAAAGAATTTGTTTAAAGTTTTGTGTTGCAAATGAATTTTCGTGTGCCGATGCATTGAAAATGTTGCAAAAGGCCTTTGGTGATAATGCTCTATCGAAAACTCGTGCATATCAGTGGTACAGAGCCTTCAAGGACGGTCGTGAAGTGGTCGCCCATCGACGGCTTCGATCGAAGATAACGTCGATAAAATTAAGGAAAGGGTGCTGGAAAACCGTCGTACCAGCTTGAGAGAGATAGCACATGATCTTAAGATATCCCACGAGTCCGCACGCACGATTTTGATTGATATTTTGGGCATGAGAAAGGTGGCCGCACGACTCGTACCGAAAGACCTGAATTTTCTTCAAAAACGTCATCGCGAACAGGTTGCTTCAGACATGCTGGATCGCTGTAATTCCGATTCTACATTCATGGAACGCATTATAACTGGTGATGAGACCTGGGTCTACGAGTACGATATGCAAACAAGCCAGCAATCATCGGAATGGGTGGCAAAAAATGAGCCGAAACCGAAAAAACCACGCCAAAGCCGCTCGAAAATGAAGGTGATGCTCATTGTTTTCTTCGATATCCGTGGCGTGGTGCACTACGAATTCGTTCCAGAGGGTCAGACGGTAAACAAGGAGTATTACCTAGGCGTTATGAAACGTTTGCGTGAGCGTATCCGTAAGGAGCGGCCAAATTTGTGGGCGAACAACTCATGGATTTTGCATGACGATAACGCGCCTTCTCACCGAGCTACGATTGTGACTGACTTTCTCGCCAAAAACTCAACAAACGTGCTTCAGCAACCACCGTATTCGCCGGATTTGGCTCCCTGTGACTTTTTCCTCTTCCCAAAACTAAAATTGCCCCTTAGTGGCACCCGTTTCGAGTCGATTGAAGCCATAAAACAAAATTCGGCGCGAGAGCTAAAGTCAATCCCGGAAAGCGCCTATAAAAAATGTTTCGATAATTGGAAGTGCCGTTGGCATAGATGTATTGGAGCAAATGGAGCCTATTTTGAAGGCGACCCAATAAATTTTGACGATTAAATGTAAAAATGTTGTTTTAATTGAAAATTCCCGGTACTTTCTTGACAGAGTAGTATAGCGGTTCAACCAGAAATGAGCTTCATCACTAAACACAATTTTACTATAAAAAAGTGGATCAACTTCAAGCAGTTCTAGGGCCCAATCAGCAAACAAACGATGCTTATTCCCGGTACTTTCTTGACAGAGTAGTAATTTAAGAACTTCATTTAAAACCAGTTCAAACTTGAGTAAATTTATTAAAGGTAATAAAGACTGTACACATAAACATGATAAATCGGGGGTTTATAAGTTAACCTGCGGTGATTGCCCTGAAGTTTACATAGGACAGACTGGAAGAACTTTCCGACATAGAATTTGTGAACATTTGAAGAGTTCCCTCAATAATAAAAGTAATTCTACATATTCCAACCATTTGTTAGAAACAGGACATACTTTCAACCATAATTTTGAAATTCTACATATAGAAAGCAAAAGTTATGCCTTAAATCTGTTAGAATCCCTAGAAATAAATAAACATAATAAAATTGGAATATTACTTAACGAGCAAATAGATTTAAATAACTCACCTCTGTTAAATATATTCAGATAAGCAGGAATTTGCAGACCTTTTTTTGTGTTTTAGTGCTCAATAAAAATTTATTGTACTTACTGTAATATAAATAGCAACGGATTTCGGAAACAAGCTTAGTTATTCAAAATGTAATCTTGCCTGATGATGCTACTGTGATAGCGAAACGATTGTTGTGAACATAACAATAAAAATTCGTGAAAATCTGAATAACCTTATTTAAATATTATTAGATACAGAAGAAATAATAACTTTTTCTATAACTTACAATGATTTTTGATAAATAGACAATATTTTACCTCAATTTCTCTAATTGCAGTAAGATTACTGTGGTACATGATAATATAATTCGGGCTTATTACATCCAATGTTCTCTCCAAGTTGATATAATTTTCTGCCCCTTTGAAAGTTTGAATAATTATAGTCGGGGCTGCTTGAGCAACTTGGGCCAACTGAGTTATATTAATGTTTTCAAGCTGTAAGTAGATAGTGAATAAGCCTTGTTTTTAGAATTTATAAGTTGCAAACCTGTGAGAATGGTTCAAAAACAAATGACTCCTCATTTCTACGGCCACTCATACTTTCATCACCTATCATAGATTGTGACATGGTTAAAATGTAAGACTCTTTGTAATCACCTATTTCTTCTAAATTTTCACTTTCTTCCAAGTTCTTTGATTCACTCTCCTTATCTTCTTTTTTCTCATCTGCTTTAATTTTTTTCCTTTTAGGAGCTTTTGAGTTAGTTTCTTCCTGTGAAGCAATATTTAAACTGCTACAATCTTTAAACTGATCAGAAACTGATTTGAAGCTTAATCCATTTTTTAAAGCCATGAATAATAGATAGTGATGGGGCCCATTTCTCAGTAACTAAAAGACAAAATACTGAAAAACTTTTATTTCTCCTTAGAATTATTTTGTAGATCACCTCATTTAATTGATAGCATGTTTTCCTATCAGAGCAAAGTATCAAAATTTTACTATCTGTATATTTTGATTTAATTATATCTTCAGGTATTTCAACTTTTAAAACTTCAATAAGTGTTTTCCATTTAGGACACAACTCAGGATTAAATTCTAAAATAATTTAATTAAAGCGAAAATTTATAATACAAGATATTAATTACCTCTGTCTCCAGTGTATATTAAGGAACTGACATGAGAAAAAAGTAACTCCGCTGGCTTGAGTAAAACCCAATTATTATTAAGTGCATATTCTGCTTTACGATATTCTAATAGGAGGGAGTAAAATGAAATTGGATCAGAATACAACATTGAACTGAAAATAAAAGTGTTATTAGTAAAAAACAATTAAATATTACTCTTAAAAAAACAATATGCACTTGATCAAAAACTCACATAATCAGATGGCGTAAAGTTTTTAAATCTGATATAAGCTGTCGACTTCTTGTACTTAGTTGATTCCAGATTAGATCAAGTTGATTTTGTAGGATTTTATGGAATTTCTTTGTTAAACAGTTCTCCGTCGAGATTTCCTTCAAATAAGAAATTCATAAAACACATGGAATTATTTTCTCATGATATGATGTTGAAATTGCAATTATTGATTTTCTTTCAAATCTTACCTCCATTTCCAGTGATTTGTTTATTCTTTTCAATTCTTTAACTGTGAGATTCATCAGCTCCAATATATATGTTTGGGTTTTTTGTAAATTTTCTGATATTGGAACATGTAGTTCTATCACTTGGGGCTGAAATGTATATTTAAATATTTCATTAATATACATTCTGTCAAGAAAGTACCGGGAATTATCGATTTAAATCTGGCGGGGCAATGAGGCAGGTAAAAAATTTTTTTCCTAGGTTGGTACCACTGTCCTTAATTACTTTGCCAAGCTTGAGCGGGATCTGTCAACTAGTGTGTTTGCAACAGCTGATTAAGTCAGTCGATGTCAGAGCGCGTGCCGATTTTTACTATGGGTGATTACGTTGAGCAAAGAATTTGTTTAAAGTTTTGTGTTGCAAATGAATTTTCGTGTGCCGATGCATTGAAAATGTTGCAAAAGGCCTTTGGTGATAATGCTCTATCGAAAACTCGTGCATATCAGTGGTACAGAGCCTTCAAGGACGGTCGCCCATCGACGGCTTCGATCGAAGATAACGTCGATAAAATTAAGGAAAGGGTGCTGGAAAACCGTCGTACCAGCTTGAGAGAGATAGCACATGATCTTAAGATATCCCACGAGTCCGCACGTACGATTTTGATTGATTTTTGGGCATGAGAAAGGTGGCCGCACGACTCGTACCGAAAGACCTGAATTTTCTTCAAAAACGTCATCGCGAACAGGTTGCTTCAGACATGCTGGATCGCTGTAATTCCAATTCTACATTCATGGAACGCATTATAACTGGTGATGAGACCTGGGTCTACGAGTACGATATGCAAACAAGCCAGCAATCATAGGAATGGGTGGCAAAAAATGAGCCGAAACCGAAAAAACCACGCCAAAGCCGCTCGAAAATGAAGGTGATGCTCATTGTTTTCTTCGATATCCGTGGCGTGGTGCACTACGAATTCGTTCCAGAGGGTCAGACGGTAAACAAGGAGTATTACTTAGGCGTTATAAAACGTTTGCGTGAGCGTATCCGTAAGAAGCGGCCAAATTTGTGGGCGAACAACTCATGGATTTTAAATGACGATAACGTGCCTTCTCACCGAGCTACGATTGTGACTGAGGGTCAGACGCCAAAAACTCAACAAACGTGCTTCAGCAACCACCGTATTCGCCGGATTTGGCTCCCTGCGACTTTTTCCTCTTTCCAAAACTAAAATTGCCCCTTCGTGGCACCCGTTTTGAGTAGATTGAAGCCATAAAACAAAATTCGACGCGAGAGCTAAAGTCCATCCCGGAAAGCGCCTATAAAAAATGTTTCGATAATTGGAAGTGCCGTTGGCATAGATGTATTGGAGCAAATGGAGCCTATTTTGAAGGCGACCCAATAAATTTTGACGATTAAATGTAAAAATGTTGTTTTAATTGAAAATTCCCGGTACTTTCTTGACAGAGTAGTATATCTCATTTCCTGATAATTTGTCTAAATATATCTCTACAGTTTGTCGATAATTAATGAACTGGTGTCTATTATTTTGTCCAAATTATTCTTATTTTACAAATCTGGAGATTAAAAATGGTTTTGAACAATTACATTGTACCTTAGTCAAGATTTTGATATCAAATTCAATTCTGTCTGTCTGTTAATTTATGATTATGAGAACTTTCGAAAGAAAAAAATACTTATGAATTTTCAGGTTAGGTTTTAAACCCGGTTGAAAAAATGATATTTATAAACAGTCAAAATCTGCCCCTGGAGTCTGGAAAAATTACTATTTCCAAATTTGTATCCTCAATATTTAAAAAAAAATTTAAGATTAGAAAGAATACAAGAACAGGCACAATTATCATGCTATTACGCTAAAGCTTCTAACATCAAGTACATGAGTTAATGAATTTAAAAAAAAAATTCATCTTACAGCCACACCTAATAACAAATTAAAATTTTACTATACCTCATGTTTTTTTAAACTGCTCATGATCAAAGAGTGAAATCTGGGCCAAATATATAATTCTTTTACAAAGATATTCCTCATGATTCTCTCTACGTGACCAAATCCCATTGTAAAACTTTGGGCACTATTTGTGAAAGCTTTTATGAATCCAGTCTGAAAAATTTATATATTCATGAAGTAGACAAAAAATTACTTTATCAATTCACTTGCCTTATTATTTTGCCTATATAGTCTCAGTACGAAAGATTCTTGACAACTTTCTAATATTTTATGAGCCCTCAAAATTATAATACCAGTTATTTTTTCAATAGGAATTTTTTTCTTCAACATATCAAGAACCAATATCCTCGTACTGACAAAGTGTATACCACCAGATAAGTACATATCAACCCTACAAAGATTTTAAGTAATTTTGAAATGTGATAACTTTATAAGACTATTTGTAATCAGATATTGAAAGCAGCTTCAATAAGTTTTTAACATTTATTATTTTAATATTCAAGTACTTGTATCTACCTATTATCTGAAGTAGATGCGCTATTCAAGTTATTGTGCATGTTTGGGTCATTCACTTTTTCGATAAAATATTTCTCTTCGTGCTCTGTAGCATTCATAACGAAAACCAAGTTACCTTCATCGCAATAAACTTTCATTATATTTATTAGCACATAATCCATATTTATGCCTCTGTAATAGATATTTTTGAGCGAATTACTTTACAGATAACAGAGCTACTTTAGCTTACTTTGCTGCTACTACCAAACCATCTTTATGCATTACATCCAGTAGAAGCTGAAGTTCAAATTCAAGTAATGATAGGGTATTATCACATTTTTGTTCGATTAATTCATCGATGGATTGTGAGGAAGTAGAAGGTCCAGCTTCCATAATTGAATTGGATTTTTTGTACAAGTGGTAATTTATGAAATCTTTCAAAAACCCAGAGAAATATTTCTCTGCAAGAATCACAATTTCTCTGCTATGATGTTAAAATTTTGATTACATTTTATCAGGTTATGTATGACATTCCTGAGAAATTAGTGCTAACGATTATAAGAACTATCACGTTATATCTGACATTTGTAGTTCATATTAGATTTAAGGTTAGAATTTCAGTTGATTGACAAAGAAAACTATCGTGACTAAGGAGGTTTTGATACATAATTATTTTTGTCAAAAGCAAGAAGTATATTTAATCAAAATGGTAAGAAAATCATGTGGTTCAAACTATTAAAATAAAATTAATTGGCTATATACTAAAGAAATTTTTGTTTCAGAGTTTCTCAATGCCTTCAGTGAAATGCAAACCTGAAACACCACTAGTAACTTGCAAAAATCATGGAGAATATGAAGTTGCAGATATAATGCTAAATGGATTAGCAAATACACAGTCCGGTGTAGATGTCCCCCATACCCTGAAGTTTTCTGAGATAAATGTATGAATAAAATAAGCGAGTTTGTTCTTAAATTACAAAATTTAATTTCAGCATTCAAAACATCGTCACAATCTTGATATGACTATACTTCGTAACACTCAAGGATTACACGCTCCCTTGAGAATTGGAATGGAATTAAAAGCAGCCAAAAAAATTGGTCGTCTTCCGTTCTTGCCTTCTTCAAATTTAATGTTGAATACTTTGAAAGGTAGAGACATCGATATTGGGCCTGAAGATATTTTCAACCAATCAGAGTTTAATGAAGTCATGGGTCAACCCCATGCTATGGTAGAAAGATCAATTGGCTTACTTTAAGATAGATTTAAGGCTGTATTTTTAATTATTTCATTTGAATAAAAATTATAGAAAAATATGTTCCCCCTTTTACTTGCAACATAAATCTATTGAATTAGGTTGGAATCTACACAAAATTACTAATTAATCCAAGCAGGTTATTTCTTAGGTAAAAAATCGGTTGCTTGTACATTTCAAAACTCCATAGAAATTTTGAAGTTGTCAAACTCAGGGATTGAGGTTATGTTTTCAAGTCAATAAAAATATGTCAAGTATCATTGCCTGCTGATCAGCATAAACAAAATTCGTAGTATATGAAAAGTTTATTAGGAGAATGTTTTCTTTATTACGCTTGATGATCTAATCTTGTAGGCTTAAGATCGTTAAATTTGAGATATGGTTTTCTAAAAACGGAGTAATTATCAGATTTAGTAATTTGAATGAAGTATGCCTAGTTCTCATTTATTTGGAATAAATAATGAAGGACGAGTACATACACTCTCCACTACAGGATCCTTTTGGAGAGAATTACCTTATGCCGGACAGGAATTCAAGAAGTTGTCTGCATTGCCACATTTTTTGTGGGCTGTAGGTGGTGATAATCAAATATATGTTTATGTTCACGGCTTAGATATTCCCATTAGGGTCAGAGAAGAATCATATGAAAATGAGGTATATGCCTTATTTGTTTATATTTTAACTATGACTGAACAACATTACATTTTATAGAGGTGGTACCCCATCGAAGGGTTTTCATCCAAATTACTACCCACTGATAGATTTCGATTTTCCAATGCTGATGGATCTGGCGACCGATCATTGGATAAAATTCGCCTACCATCGATGGCCTGGCAGTGGGAAGGCGACTGGAAAATTGAGTTAACATTAGATGGACAACCTTTAGATCATAATGGATGGACCTATGCTATGGATTTTCCTACACAGTATCATCCAAAAAAACAGTGGACAAGTTGTGTTAGAAGAAGACTATGGGTTCGATCAAGAAGATATAGTGCAATGAATTCTTGGTGTGCTATTGCACCTCTTCATAAGGATGCTACTAGTGTAAGTATTCAAATCTTTTCAAATACATCAGGATGTGTATCAATCATGGATTGATAAAGGCACATATATAAGAAGATATATTTGATAGATTCGGTCTTCACTTGGTGGAAACAGATTTTAATTAAAAAAAATGTATATATGACAGCAATTTATTTCCACAAAAATGTTTGTACTAATACAACAATTGTTTCACCACGATGTGGCTTCTTCAGGTATTACATTGTACTGTCTGATGGTATTCAGTGTAACCGAGTTTATATACATTTTTAGGTACGTGACCAAATAATAGTAGCACAAGTCATAAAAACTCTAGGTGTTTATTGGAGTTTGCCGATAAAAATGCCATTAAGGAAAAATATTCAGTAATGGAGAATGATCGACATCTGCTTGTTCGTTCAAAAGGATTTTACGGGCATTATACCTGTTGATTTCAAGAAATTCTAAAAGTGTTAATCTAGAACTTTTGCTTTCAACGTGGATAATTTCATAATTATTGTTGAAATTATGCCCGAATTCCTTAAGATGATTAGCATGTCGAATGTACAGAATTGTATATATAACCCCTTTGGTGTTCTTGGATACGTTTCTTGAATGGTCTACCAGTCTGGCCAATGTATACTAAAGGGCAATCTTTGCAAGTTAACTTGTAGACTCCGGATTTATTTTCTTTATTTTTACGATCTTTATTGTTTTTTATGTAGGTACTAAGGTTATTAATTGTCTTAAAAGACGCGTTATAATTGAAACAACTTTTGAAATATTTAGCAATATTTTCAGATAATCCATTGACATAAGACAACGAAAAATATTTCTGTGTATTGTCCTCTTTTATGATTGGGTACACGGGATTTAATGCCATTTTCTTTTTTTTATTGGATACCATTTTGTCTATAAGAAAGGGATTGTAACCGTTGTTTGATGCTATTTGTTTAATAATATTTAATTCTTTCATAAAGTTTTCTGAATTTAAAGGGACATTCAATAATCTATGAATAAAACTATTATATGCTGACATCTGTTGCTTAGTGGGGTGGTTTAAAGTTTTATGTATTGTGATGTCTGTATGTGTTGGTTTGTGAAAAAAACTAAAATCATGTAAATTATTTAATCTTGTTATAGTGAGGTCAAGAAAATTAATACTTTGATTCTTTTCTTCTTCGATTGTGAATTTGATTTTTGGGTGGAGTTTATTAATGAAATTCGTGAAGATATGTAGTTGTCGGTCGGTGCCTTTGAAACAACAAAAAATGTCATCTACATATCTGTACCAATAAAGAAAATATTTGCTTATAGGATTCAGGTGTATTTTTGATTCCAGATGATCCATGAATATTTCAGCTAAAATTGAACTGAGTGGATTTCCCATTATTAAACCATTGTATATATTTCTGACAATGGTATATTGTATATATTTCTGACAATGGTTTAATAATGGGAAATCCACTCAGTTCAATTTTAGCTGAAATATTCATGGATCATCTGGAATCAAAAATGCACCTGAATCCTATAAGCAAATATTTTCTTTATTGGTTCAGATATGTAGATGACATTTTTTGTTGTTTCAAAGGCACCGACCGACAACTACATATCTTCACGAATTTCATTAATAAACTCCACCCAAAAATCAAATTCACAATCGAAGAAGGAAAGAATCAAACTATTTATATTTTCTGGACCTCACTATAACAAGATTAAATAATTTACATGATTTTAGTATTTTTCACAAACCAACACATACAGACATCACAATACATAAAACTTCAAACCACCCCACTAACCAACAGATGTCAGCATATAATAGTTTTATTCATAGATTATTGAATGTCCCCTTAAATTCAGAAAACTTTTTGAAAGAATTAAATATTATTAAACAAATAGCGTCAAACAACGGTTACAATCCCTTTCTTATAGACAAAATGGTATCCAATAAACAAAAGAAAATGGCATTAAATCTCGTGTACCCAATCATAAAAGAGGACAATACACAGAAATATTTTTCGTTGTCTTATGTCAATGGATTATCTGAAAATATTGCTAAATATTTCAAAAGTTGTTTCAATTATAACGTGTCTTTTAAGACAATTAATAACCTTAGTACCTACATAAAAAACAATAAAGATCGTACAAATAAAGAAAATAAATCCGAAGTCTACAAGTTAACTTGCAAAGATTGCCCTTTAGTATACATTGGCCAGACTAGTAGATCATTCAAGAAACGTATCCAAGAACACCAGAGGGGTTATATATATACAATTCTGTACATTCGACATATGCTAATCATCTTAAGGAATTCAGGCATAATTTCAACAATAATTATGAAGTTATCCACGTTGAAAGCAAAAGTTCTAGATTAACACTTTTAGAATTTCTTGAAATCAACAGGTATAATGCCCGTAAAATCCTTTTGAACGAACAAGGAGATGTCGATCATTCTCCATTATTGAATATTTTTCCTTAATGGCATTTTTAACGGCAAACTCCAATAAACACCTAGAGTTTTTATGACTTGTGCTACTATTATTTGGTCACTTACCTAAAAATGTATATAAACACGGTTACACTCAATACCATCAGACAGTACAATGTAATACCTGAAGAAGCCACATCGTGGTGAAACAATTGTTGTATTAGTACAAACATTTTTGTGGAAATAAATTACTGTCATATATACATTTTTTTAATAAGAAGATATGTTAAAACATCACATTCTTACAGTTGAAGTTTTGGAATGAATGAAAAGATCCTAAATCTTTTCTATGATGATTATGAATTAGGGTAGCATAATAAAGACCACAAAAAAAAATTTAAACTTGATTAGGCTCTTTCAGTATTCTCCTTGAATGAAAATGGAATAAGACATTATTATTATAATATTTGAAAGAAATATGAAACATTTTTTTAGGAACCGTTTATAGATGTCTCTGTCGGTGGTCAATGTGTTGCTGGAGCAGAAGAGGGTACAATGATTGTGTGGGCTATTACATCTTTAAATAGGGTATGTTCATACTTCATACATACTACTCTGTCGAGAAAGTACCGGGAATTTTCAATTAAAACAACATTTTTACATTTAATCGTCAAAATTTATTGGGTCGCCTTCAAAATAGGCTCCATTTGCTCCAATACATCTATGCCAACGGCACTTCCAATTATCGAAACATTTTTTATAGGCGCTTTCCGGGATGGACTTTAGCTCTCGCGCCGAATTTTGTTTTATGGCTTCAATCGACTCAAAACGGGTGCCACGAAGGGGCAATTTTAGTTTTGGGAAGAAAAAAAAGTCGCAGGGGGCCAAATCCGGCGAATACGGTGGTTGCTGAAGCACGTTTGTTGAGTTTTTGGCGAGAAAGTCAGTCACAATCGTAGCTCGGTGAGAAGGCGCGTTATCGTCATGCAAAATCCATGAGTTGTTCGCCCACAAATTTGGCCGCTCCTTACGGATACGCTCACGCAAACGTTTCATAACGCCTAGGTAATACTCCTTGTTTACCGTCTGACCCTCTGGAACGAATTCATAGTGCACCACGCCACGGATATCGAAGAAAACAATGAGCATCACCTTCATTTTCGAGCGGCTTTGGCGTGGTTTTTTCGGTTTCGGCTCATTTTTTGCCACCCATTCCGATGATTGCTGGCTTGTTTGCATATCGTACTCGTAGACCCAGGTCTCATCACCAGTTATAACGCGTTCCATGAATGTAGAATCGGAATTACAGCGATCCAGCATGTCTGAAGCAACCTGTTCGCGTTGACGTTTTTGAAGAAAATTCAGGTCTTTCGGTACGAGTCGTGCGGCCTCCTTTCTTATGCCCAAAATATCAATCAAAATCGTACGTGCGGACTCGTGGGATATCTTAAGATCATGTGCTATCTCTCTCAAGCTGGTACGACGGTTTTCCAGCACCCTTTCCTTAATTTTATCGACGTTATCTTCGATCGAAGCCGTCGATGGGCGACCACTTCACGACCGTCCTTGAAGGCTCTGTACCACTGATATGCACGAGTTTTCGATAGAGCATTATCACCAAAGGCCTTTTGCAACATTTTCAATGCATCGGCACACGAAAATTCATTTGCAACACAAAACTTTAAACAAACTCTTTGCTCAACGTAATCACCCATAGTAAAAATCGGCACGCACTCTGACATCGACTGACTTAATCAGCTGTTGCAAACACACTAGTTGACAGATCCCGCTCAAGCTTGGCATAGTAATTAAGGACAGTGGTACCAACCTAGGAAAAAAAACTTTTACCTGCCTCATTGCCCCGCCAGATTTAAATCGATAATTCCCGGTACTTTCTTGACAGAATGTACTTGTTATTGTCAGTGTGTACCTGATAAGACTGGTAGATGAACATCCATTCTTTCAATATTCAATATTAAAAATATTTCCAGGTTATGCTTAGAGTTGGAGTAAGTGCAAAATCACCTGAAGGTACTCGTTGGTCTGAAATTGCAGTTCCTCTGGGTAATGAAGTTGTCCAGTTGAGTGTGGGTCCTACCGGGTTAACCTGGGCAACTTTTGCTTGTGGAAGGGCTATAGTACGTGTGGGAGTTACTAGGGATAATTTACAAGGTACTAATTGGGTTGAAGTAAGAAACCCTGGGGCAAACAATCTCAAAATAATCCAACTTTCTGTTGGGACCAATGCAGTATGGGCTATTACACAAGATAAACAAGTGTGGTTCAGGAAGGGAGTAAAAGGTAATAACATAAACGGTATCAGTTTGAATTTTGTAAATTCTGAATCTTCTAGGAGAGGGCGCTGGCATGAGCGAAGATCTAGCTATAGGTTCTGGTTGGATTGAAATGGTTGGAAAGATGGCGCTTATATCAGTTTGTTCCAACGATCAAGTATTTGGTATTGGGGCTGATGATAGAAGAGTATACTTTCGTACAGAAGTTTCCCAATTTGATCTCACAGGGAAAAGATGGAAAACTTTAACGGCTCCTCTTCAAGTAAGCCGTGCCAGTAGCAATGCTAGTCTTGGTAGGGATAAGTTCCATCGTAGTACCCAGATGTTGGTAGGTATTCAAATTACTTGGCGTTTTATTATACCTGAAAGGGGATTTTAAAAAAAGTTCCGTATTATTCTGAAGAGTCCTTATATGTAAACTAACAGGCTTCCTTGCTTTTCTAAATTGCAGAGCCGGCCAAGTAGCATGTATGAATCTTCCGCTCTCTGCGATTTTAACGAACAGTCTCATTCAGCACCAACTGTTCCTACCTCTCTTCCAGTAGGCGATTTAAGTACCAAATTCGAGGCTCAACCCAAAAATTCTAAAGCTTGGAGTCCTGTCCATTCCGTTGGTTTCGTGGTTGGTATGGAAGTACGTGCCGATACTGACGAAAGTATTTGGAGCAGCAAGGATTCCTGCATTTTTGCGGATGATGAGGAACTTGGCTGGGCTGAATATGAAGCACCCTGGTCTTGGATTGAAGCTGGAGCGTGTAGCATAGAAAATGGTCATTCTCCAAACTGGTTCAGTATAGGAAATGGTAAGTTCCGTTTTCCTAATAACTGTTTTATTTAGAAGAATTTCATGATGAATTACTGTTATATTGTTTACTAGGAAATATTAGTCATGACTAACTGCACTTTATTAATACAAAACGGAATTAAATTTAGAATTCCGGTGGTATATTTTGATGTATTCTATAGAAATAATAAATTGACAAGGTGTATAAGTATGAAACCAGAATTTCCTATTAGATGGAGCTAGGTTATAAGTTTAGGACCATGAGACCGCTTCTGCAGCCATTTCAACACACAACAACCCATGTTCCAAATATAACCTCAAACATGTCAAGATTTATGCCTACGAACTATGATTTGCGAACAGCATTGGTTGAAGAAAACAAAATCGCATCTCAATGCTTATGATGAACGTGCTCTTGATTGAACACAGTTTTTCGAGTGGATCAAAAAATTCAAAAGTGGTGATTTTTACGTGAGAAATGAAGAGTGTGGGAAACCACCCAAAAAGTTCGCAGAGAATGAATTCCAAGGCTTATTGATTTTTTTTTCATCAGATGAGCTATTTGATATTGCCAAGGTTTTGAATCCCTTCCAACTATTTGTGATACAGATATTCTGTGGCATAAACACGCAGAAAATACAAATCAGAATGTCACAGTAAGAACATACTTTACTTATCGTAAAGTAAAATAAATCTCATTTTGGAATGTCAATGATTTTAAATATAACCTTAAAAATACCTTACACTGTTCTGTGATTTTGTTAGAACATAGACCATCTTGAATTTTGAAGTTAGTCTGTTTGAAGTATTCATCATTAACAGGTGTAAGTTGAGATATAGTGATAGTTATTTGATTTTGATATTTGGAATATTATCTGGGACCGATGAAGGGATTACCTAGAATTATATTTGTTTTTTGAAGATATAGTGCATGTTTTGAGAGATTTCTGAATTAACTTATTCGAATATTTAAATATATTAAATATTTCAAATAAATTATTTTTTTTGAGAGGTCCTTAAGTTGTGTTCATGTTTTTAAAAGGCAATTGGTGTTCTTAAAGGTAAAATCAGAAACAAAATTTTGTCTCCTTTAAATATTTATTTATGAATTTTAATGACTTTTTTATATCTGTTGGTTTATTTATTCCATTTGACATTATATATTGAATTTTGATTATACACGTTTATTAAATATAAGCGGTGCTTATTGTAGACATTAATTTAATTCTAAAAGTTTTTTGAATAAAAATTTTTTTTTGGAAATTAAAATTGTACAAGACTTACAGATTAAATCTGTTTTGATATTCAAATTTTGTTATCGTAAAGTATTGGTTCGCCTTACTAGAGCGGATAAAAACATATTTGAAGCGCATAAAAACATATTTGGACCAATTTCGTAAAAAATAGCTCAAATATTTCCAAAAACTAACATAAAGTCAGCTTTCACACCCTCATATAACATTTCTAATCCCTTTTTTAATGCAAAAGACAAAAACAACCGGCTGAATAATTCTGGGGTCTACAAAAACCTTGGAGACACATTTTTCATTTAACTTTATTGAACAAAAGAAATTAAACAAAACAACAACGAATAATAATAACATAAACATGGTAATAATATAATTAAGCGGTTTCGAAGTGGCTTCCTTTGGCGGTGATACATAGCTTCAGACGCTTCTTGAAATTTTCGGCAGCTCTTCGGGCGTTAATCGGTCCAATCCCCGGCGAATAGGGCGGCCATTCTGCAGATGCGATGAAACCCGGAAAATGGGTCTTACACCATTCTTGCATCTTTTTTGCTTTTTGAGCCGGAGCGGAGTCCTGTTGAATGCGCCGAAGTGCTGCTGGACCCACGGAAGTACTACGGCCTCGAGAATGTCGCAGCGGTAGACTTCTTGGTTGATTTTGACCCCTTGATCCACGAAAACCAAGGGTGCTTTGCCGCTGGCGTAAATTTCGCCCCAGACCATGAGGGATTGCGGATTTTAACGATGTTCGACGATGGCCGATGTAACGAGAGCCTCTGCTGACCAGACTCTGTCGTTTTGGTGGTTGTTCGATGGAGAAAAGCTTCTCGTCTGTGCAGAGAATACGCTTCCATTGCTGAATGGCGGCGAGACAGAGGAGTTCGCGGCACCTTTGAAGTCGTACGCGCTTGTTTTCATCCGTGAGGAGTTGAACTTTTTGGAGTTTGTATGGCTTAAGGTTGACGATCCTTTTTGGACATTTGACGAACGAATTCACGGGCTATTTTCCTCATGGACTCCCTCGGATATCGATTGACTCGCTTCTTGATGATGTTGCGATTGCTAGGCATATTGACAGTGCTTTTTCTCTCATTTCCTGGACAACGACCATCATGGCCAAGCTCCTTGAAATGGCAAATTACATCGGACATGGTTTGTCGAGGCACATTGAGCAAATGAACGATTTCGCATTGACGAAACAGCTCCAAAATTGCACTATGTTTGTTTGACATTCTAACACTCTGCAAAATAAAGTAATATCAAACTGAAATTTCAAATATTAGTACACGAAAGTGTATATAATCTAAAAGAATAAAAAAATTATTTGATTGCGCTAAAATACTTTTGTTCCAGAACACAGTAAAATTTGTCCGAAGTTTTTCTGGTCACCCTGTATATTCAGTTAATAAAAAAGTGATAGAAAACAAATTAATTTCTTATTTCATTCCATTTAAAATGAACTATCACAAAGTAACGGAGTGCTTCATCCAATATTTGAAAGTTTTAAGACTTTATCTCTTTCCGTTCGAGAGTTTCTCTGCTTACGACGGACTGAATTATTTTAACTTTGGATTCTTCATTTTCGGCTCAAAATTCGACAGACGAAACGATTGCGCGCTCTTCCCTGGAACAAGCGCGGAAAAATGAGTAAACCTGTACAAACCACACTTTATGTGCCAAAATTTTGTTCGATGAAACATGTAAAAATAACTTTCGGACAAAAGTATAGCGTCGCAGTCGACAGTGGCCAATTTGGTTAATAGTCTAATTATAATTACAGCAAAAATAACTGTGAGTACCTATCTATTGTTTAGTTGTATAAATATTCAAGATTTCGAACCATTTGTGTTGATAATAGAAAAATAATTTCGTCTAAAACGTGTAAATTCGAAATCTCAAGGCAAACTTGCATTAATAAACTCAAAACTAGTAGTAGTGTAACCTTGGAATGTAAAATAATCAGGTGATAAAGTTCAAGACTAAAACAATTAGCAGTATTAATGATTTTATCAGAATAAAATTGTTTCTTCCGTCAAACACATATCATCACAATCTTCATGATTATTTTATGTGTCGTTTTATAAAATGAGGGTGCCTTCTTCTGTATTTTATGTCTCTGAAACTTATTTAGGATCGAGCATTGAAGAGTTAGATCAACCTTGGCGCAAACAGATTCTTGATTCTTTGAAAGATAGGCTTCCTAATATGGAACAATATGAAAAGTATGAAATGGCAGTTGACACTTCTTCCTGGGTTCAAACTGGCGAGGCTAGGGTTAGCATGAAGAAAAGGCCTTTTCTTGACTGCGCCCTCCAATTGGAGTGGTTGCAGAATAATGGGACTTTGACAGTATTGAATCCTGACGGAGCTTCCACTATGGTAAGTAACTGTTTCAATAATGAATCGAACACCTGAAATTTTCACAACTTACTTTTCGTATCTTTGATTGTCTCGGTTTTTACTTGACGCAAATTCTTCTTGAAGATAGAAGGTAAACAAGTGAATTTGGTCATGAAAAATTAAGTTTTTTTCCTCAAGTGAATAATATTGCAAAGATTTAAAAAAATCCCTTTAAAAAATCGTTCAAGTATCATATAAAGAAGATTGTAATAATACATTCTGTCAAGAAAGTACCGGGAATTATCGATTTAAATCTGGCGGGGCAATGAGGCAGGTAAAATTTTTTTTCCTAGGTTGGTACCACTGTCCTCAATTACTATGCCAAGCTTGAGCGGGATCTGTCAACTAGTGTGTTTGCAACAGGTGATTAAGTCAGTCGATGTCAGAGTGCGTGCCGATTTTTAATATGGGTGATTACGTTGAGCAAAGAATTTGTTTAAAGTTTTGTGTTGCAAATGAATTTTCGTGTGCCGATGCATTGAAAATGTTGCAAAAGGCCTTTGGTGATAATGCTCTATCGAAAACTCGTGCATATCAGTGGTACAGAGCCTTCAAGGACGGTCGTGAAGTGGTCGCCCATCGACGGCTTCGATCGAAGATAACGTCGATAAAATTAGGGAAAGGGTGCTGAAAAACCGTCGTACCAGCTTGAGAGAGATAGCACATGATCTTAAGATATCCCACGAGTCCGCACGTACGATTTTGATTGATATTTTGGGCATGAGAAAGGTGGCCGTACGACTCGTACCGAAAGACCTGAATTTTCTTCAAAAACGTCATCGCGAACAGGTTGCTTCAGACATGCTGGATCGCTGTAATTCCGATTCTACATTCATGGAACGCATTATAACTGGTGATGAGACCTGGGTCTACGAGTACGATATGCCTGGGTCTACGAGTACGACAAGCCAGCAATTATCGGAATGGGTGGCAAAAAATGAGCCGAAACCGAAAAAACCACGCCAAAGCCGCTCGAAAATGAAGGTGATGCTCATTGTTTTCTTCGATATCCGTGGCGTGGTGCACTACGAATTCGTTCCAGAGGGTCAGACGGTAAACAAGGAGTATTACCTAGGCGTTATGAAACGTTTGCGTGAGCGTATCCGTAAGAAGTGGCCAAATTTGTGGGCGAACAACTCATGGATTTTGCATGACGATAACGCGCCTTCTCACCGAGCTACGATTGTGACTGACTTTCTCGCCAAAAACTCAACAAACGTGCTTCAGCAACCACCGTATTCGCCGGATTTGGCTCCCTGTGACTTTTTCCTCTTCCGAAAACTAAAATTGCCCCTTCGTGGCACCCGTTTTGAGTCGATTGAAGCCATAAAACAAAAGTCAGCTAAAGTCCATCCCGGAAAGCGCCTATAAAAAATATTTCGATAATTGGAAGTGCCGTTGGCATAGATGTATTGGAGCAAATGGAGCCTATTTTGAAGGCGACCCAATAAATTTTGACGATTAAATGTAAAAATGTTGTTTTAATTGAAAATTCCCGGTACTTTCTTGACAGAGTAGTATATAGGCTGGTCCAACGAAAACTTAACACCTCGATTTTCCGACTTTAAAATGAAAATGTGGAAAATCGCTCGGATCCCCGTAACTTCAACTTCCTAACGGGGGTGATTTCAACCCCTTGGTTTTGAATAGGGATGAGGGGTGTTGCGTTAACTAATTTTGAATATCGTATCGAAAAGTACTATACGGAACTAAAATTTCGCTTAAAAATATCCATCGAAAATGAAATAACAGCGAAAATAGTGAAAGAGGGTTCTGTGAAGTGGTCAGTGAAATGATTAACGGTAATCAAAACTACATGTTCGATATCTGTTTTTCGGACGAATGTTCATTTTACTTTAACTGCATTGTAAGCCGGCATAACTGTCGGTATTGGTCAGATGAAAATCCAATATTATTTCGTGAGGTGCATACTCAGCGTTCCCAAAAATTAAATGTTTAGGCGGGTATTTATGGAAATCGCATAATCGCATAACCCTTTTTATACCCGGTAATCTCACTGGCCAAATTTATTTAGAATTATTGGAGAACGTTATTTATCCAGCCCTCGTGCAAATATTGGAGAGTGCAAAAGACCATCAAACGATCATTTTCCAACAAGATGGCGTACCACCTCATTTCGTTGAACCGATGCGTCAGTTCTTAGATGAAAATTTTCCTCGCGCCTGGATTGGAAGAAGGGGACATATTGAGTGGCCATCCAGATCACCTGATCTAGCTCCACTGGACTTTTTGCCCATTTCCAGCATTTAATAAACGAATCGCAAAAGTAAACACTCTTCCACTATTTTACCTGTCTTTTCGTTATCGATGGAAATTTTGAAGCGAAATTTCAGAATCAGAAAGTACTCGATAAGATCTTCAAAATGAAGTATCGCAACACCCCTAATTCCTATTCAAAATCAAAATCACCCCCCTTAGGGGGTTGCAGTTACGGGGATACGACGAGCGGAAAATTTGTTCCCCCTCGAATTAGAAATTGACGGAATTGACGAATTGAGGTGTTAAGCTTTGGTTGGACCACACTATATAATATTTATGACTTATTTATTTTATGAAAATCTATTGCATATTGGAGAATAAAACATTGTACTTAATCAAATTTTCACAATTGATTCACGACGCGTTTCAATTATTATATTATTGTGGAGTGTAAAAAATTACAGAATGCATTGATATACCGGGTGTTCCTAAATTGAAGGTAGAAACGAAGAGGGGACATTCCTTGCATAATTTTAAGAAAAAGAATTCCCATAAATATGAGACTGCAAACGTTCTGTTTTGGAGATACAGGGTGATAAAGTTTGAAATTTTTCCAAGTTTTTTTCTCGTAGTATCTGCATTTCACAAGATATTCAACTGAAATTTGGCATAGGTATTACAATTTAGAGTTTACACCATGTGACATGCCAATTTCGATTGCAAATCTACAGGATGGCATGAAAAATAAACATAATCTTAAGAATTTCATCATAAAACTATCTTACTTAGAATATTCAATATTATTGGATAGTTTTATGATGAAATTCTTAAGATTATGTTAAACATTTTTGAAAGATATTTGTTTTCATAAGATTGATCAGCAGAAACAAAATTTTGTCTATTCAAAATGTTTGATTTATAGGATTTTGGTTAAAAATTTTTATTCATTGGATTTTGTTATACCATTCGGATGTCTTATCATGAATGTTTATTTTATATGTCGTTTGATATAAGTGGTACTTATATGACATTATTTTAATTTATTTCCTGAAGTTATAATTATTAAATATAATTTTTTGAAATTAAATATGTAGAAGGCTAATATTTAAATAATTTTATATACCTTCTATCAAGAATTAACCTCTATTTATGTTATTTTATTTATAATATATAAATCCATTTAATACCTATCGAATCAGCGATTAGGGCATTGCTTTTAACCTCGAATATCTTTCAGACATCTTTCAGTTTAAACGAAATAACATGCATTCAACCCTGCACCGAGCCAGGTAACCCCAGGCTGGCTTTATACATACCCAGATTGTCTCCCCCGGTTGTCAAACTTCAATTTACCAGTGACAATTTACTGGAAGAATGGCAAACACATCTTCATGTAACGTGTTCCAAGATTCACAACATCACAGGTATTTTATTATGAGTTTTTTTCGAATCCCATCGTATTCACATATTTTATCGTTACAGGTAAACCAAGCGATTCATCCGTTTGGGCTGTTACCAAATTAGGTGACATTTTCGTCTGGGATCCTACAGAACTTGAGAAGCATCAGCTCAGGGAAGATGAGTTTTATGTCCAGAAATATGATCTTAGTGGAAAGGAATCACCAATCAAAGTACCTTTGAGAGTTGGTAAGAACAATAATTCCAGAAATTAACTTTTTCGATTTAGCACAAATATGAACAGATCAAAAAATTTCAGCGTATAATAATGGGTCTTTCATTAATATCGCCCCATTTTGTTTTGAAAATAAAATTTTTAACTCATTATAAAGTACAATGGATTCCATTAATTTTGAAACAAAACATCGTTTAAATGTCTACCACGGAAACGCTGGCAGGAATTAAATCGTTTTACCCGATATTTATTGTCGGTATCTGATTATTTTATAAATTTTCCCTAAATGCTCAGGTTTGTATTTGTAAACTTTTAAATTATATAGATTGATTGGAAATTCGACAAAGGGGTTATACTAGAAGTTTATTGCAACAAATTAGCTTAGACTTAGCTTCGAGGATTATATTTTCGAATCTTGTAGTATCTAAGGAATCGTTTTGTTCATCTAATTTACTAAGGTCACTAACACTATTACTGACGTTCAAGGATTCTGTCGAAACATTGATATTTGTAACTTTGGATTCTAAGGTACTCAGTCTCATCAACAATTTCATGGATTCTGAAGCAGTAGCGCTATCTAAACTCTTCCTTCTAAGACGTCGCAGGGATTTGTCGTCAATGGGAGAACTTCTATCACTGCTTCTGTCTCTCTTGTGTTTTCGCCTGGGTTTGCCTCCTTTTTCTAATGCTACTAACTTTGCTTCTAATTCGGTAACTTTATCTTCTACTTCTTTGTTGATAGAGAAACTTTCCCTACCTGTAATGAATAATAGATTTCACATATTTCAGTGGAAATATCTGGGTTAGTTGCATGTTTTTTATGGATATTCCTTCAATTTCCTAACCTAGATTTAAAAATCTAAGAGGTGTATTCCTTCATAAAAGATAATATTTTAAATTTTAAATATTAGAACGGAAAAATTCTGTGAAAGCTCTAAAAAGATCTTAGAAACACTGTTTCCATTTCAGTAGACATACATTCTGTCAAGAAAGTACCGGGAATTATCGATTTAAATCTGGCGGGGCAATGAGGCAGGTAAAAATTTTTTTTCCTAGGTTGGTACCACTGTCTTTAATTACTATGCCAAGCTTGAGCGGGATCTGTCAACTAGTGTGTTTGCAACAGCTGATTAAGTCAGTCGATGTCAGAGTGCGTGCCGATTTTTACTATGGGTGATTACGTTGAGCAAAGAATTTGTTTAAAGTTTTGTGTTGCAAATGAATTTTCGTGTGCCGATGCATTGAAAATGTTGCAAAAGGCCTTTGGTGATAATGCTCTATCGAAAACTCGTGCATATCAGTGGTACAGAGCCTTCAAGGACGGTCGTGAAGTGGTCGCCCATCGACGGCTTCGATTGAAGATAACGTCGATAAAATTAAGGAAAGGGTGCTGGAAAACCGTCGTACCAGCTTGAGAGAGATAGCACATGATCTTAAGATATCCCACGAGTCCGCACGTACGATTTTGATTGATATTTTGGGCATGAGAAAGGTGGCCGCACGACTCGTACCGAAAGACCTGAATTTTCTTCAAAAACGTCAACGCGAACAGGTTGCTTCAGACATGCTGGATCGCTGTAATTCCGATTCTACATTCATGGAACGCATTATAACTGGTGATGAGACCTGGGTCTACGAGTACGATATGCAAACAAGCCAGCAATCATCGGAATGGGTGGCAAAAAATGAGCCGAAACCGAAAAAACCACGCCAAAGCCGCTCGAAAATGAAGGTGATGCTCATTGTTTTCTTCGATATCCGTGGCGTGGTGCACTACGAATTCGTTCCAGAGGGTCAGACGGTAAACAAGGAGTATTACCTAGGCGTTATGAAACGTTTGCGTGAGCGTATCCGTAAGAAGCGGCCAAATTTATGGGCGAACAACTCATGGATTTTGCATGACGATAACGCGCCTTCTCACCGAGCTACGATTGTGACTGACTTTCTCGCCAAAAACTCAACAAACGTGCTTCAGCAACCACCGTATTCGCCGGATTTGGCTCCCTGCGACTTTTTCCTCTTCCCAAAACTAAAATTGCCCCTTCGTGGCACCCGTTTTGAGTCGATTGAAGCCATAAAACAAAATTCGGCGCGAGAGCTAAAGTCCATTCCGGAAAGCGTCTATAAAAAATGTTTCGATAATTGGAAGTGCCGTTGGCATAGATGTATTAGAGCAAATGGAGCCTATTTTGAAGGCGATCCAATAAATTTTGGCGATTCAATGTAAAAATGTTGTTTTAATTGAAAATTCCCGGTACTTTCTTGACAGAGTAGTATAGAATTCTCAAATCTAAAACAACACTAAAAAAAATATAAGGGAATCTATAGAAAATATAGAATAATGATAGGAATGAAATAACATACATTGCCGATACAGCTGTTTCATATTAGTATGTTATGTTATTTATGGCAAGCGGGCGTCTGTCCACCCTACCACTGCGTCCGCACGGACTATTGTGGTTCACCCCTAATTTATATCTCCCCGACGAGATCCAGTTTTTGGATAAAACCGATAATCTTGTTCAGGGGTAATTTTTTCAGTTCGCTGTGGGCTATAAAAGCCTGGCCAAAGACCTCGAATCTGATGCGATTCACCGCTGGGCACTCTGAGACGATGTGCATGGCTGTTTCAGTGTCCTCAAGACACAGCCTGCATTCATTGTCTTTAGCAAGACCGATTTTGTGCAAATGCGCTTTCAGTCTGCAATGACCTGTCATAATTCCGGTAAGTGTTCTTAGTTTGGCCCTATCCAGACCTAGCGCTAGGTTCGCCATCTTTTTGTTCGAAGCTGTTCCAAGGAACAACTTCGAATGTTTCAGGCCAGAATGGCTCCGCCAGAACGACAGGAATGGTTCCGGTCCTACCAGAGGCAGCGCAGCTCCAGCAAATGCCAGCCGATCTGCCTCCTCGTTACCCAAATAGTTTGAGTGGCTCGGTATCCAAACCAGAGTGACTCCGTTATACATATCGAGCCTGTTTAAAGCCGTGCGGCAACTCCAGACTGTTTTGGATGTAAAACTGCTGGATTCCGGAGCTTTTAGTACTGACTGACTATCAGTAAATATTTTGATTTTACCGTGGTGGATTTGCCGTTTTATCAGCAGTTCCGCCGCGGTCTCAATGGCAAATATTTCTGCCTGGAATATGGTTGCGTTTTGACCGAGACTCAATGAGATGTTATTTCTCGGTTTGCTCCCATAGACTCCCGCTCCTGTTCCGTTCATCGTTCGCGAGCCGTCTGTGAACAAGCCAAGGTTGGTTCTCAATAGAACCTCAGCATGCTAGGTCCATTCGTCCCGGCTGGGGACGATTACATTGAAATTCCGTTCCTGGCTCGTGACTTTTGACATTAGATCCGAGGGCATCGATAGGATACTGTTCGTTAAAAGCTCGTCCAGCAGTCCTGAGCCTCCCATCACTATTGCCTTTGGCCTGTCAATCGCCAGTTGATATAATTTGTATGTGGTCCGTTCCGCCTCCCTCTGCACGAGTAGGTGCAGGGGTGGTAGGTTTAGTAGGACCTCCATGGCTGCCGTGGGTGTGGTGCGAAACGCACCTGTAATTGCAAGGCAAGCCTGTCTCTGTATTCGGGTGAGCTTTTGTTCGCCAACTGTTTGTTGGCCTTTCTTCAACCACGCTACAGCGCCATACGCTATCCGTGGTCTAATTACCATAGTGTATAGCTAGTACATCTGCCTGGGCTTTAGGCCCCAGGTTTTACCACAGATGCGCCTGAAAGTCCAGAAACCCATTCTGGCTTTATGACACACTTTATCCAGGTGTGCACTCCAGCTGAGGGTCTTGTCCAGGACTATTCCCAGGTATTTTGCCTCAAATGAGAATTGTATTATTTCACCACGGATAGTCGGCGGTTCTAAACCATTCAACTTCCGTTTTTTAGTGAATGGTACTATAACTACCTTCTGCGGGTTAAGAGACATGTCTTCCCTTATACACCATTTGTCAATAGTGTTCAGTATCTCTTGAAGGACGGCTGATATCGTCACCTCCGATTTACCTTTCACTATGATTGCCAGGTCATCAACAAATGCTTGAACGTCGACTCCCCACAGCGAAATGATCGCTAGCAGATCATCAACGAGAAGGGTCCACAGTAAGGGTGAGAGAATACCTCCCTGCGGACAGCCCTTCGCAGCCTTGAACTGGTATGAGGTCGTTATTGTTCTGCTGCACAGCATTGCCTGTATCCATCTACAGATTAGCGGGTCGATTCCTCTCGCAGCGATAGCCTCAGCGAGAGAAGCCGGCAGCGTATTGTTAAAAGCACCTTCAATGTCCAGAAACGCTGTTAGTGCTATATCCGAATTATCGAAAGATTGGTTTAATTTTCCGACCAGATTATGCAATGCAAGTTCTGCGGATTTGCCAGCCTGGTAGGCGTCACTGGGCTTAGAATTTTTTTACTTTTTGGACATTTCCTGTCTTGTTACCAAAAATAATTAATTATGTAAAAACTACCACACTATAAACATTTAATTGATACTTTTTCAGAAGTTTTCTTTGCTTTTCCTGGATTTTGACCATTAGGGATCCAATACTGCTCCTTGTGATGACTAGTTATTCCATCTCGGTCAAATATAGATTAATTTCATCCGTCTAAAGAATACGTTTTAAGAATTGGGGTGTCTTCAATCCCACAGTTTATGAGAAATCCGCAAAGTCCATTCTTCGGACTAGATCTCCCTTTTCAGTGAGGTGCACTGTGTGTAGTGAAAAGGATAGTGTCATTAGTACAATAAAACTCCCACCACTCAAATATTTCCTTAGTTCCCATCTTTTACACCCTTGAAATCATTTCATTTTAAGCAGCCATTTCATTCATATTTTCAGGATGTTTTCCCGGAACTATTATCACTTTATCTGGATGTGTAGGAGACGATGCCGAACGTATAGGAATGAATTTAGAAGCAGAAAACACCTACAAGCTCAAAGGAAAATCATTCACGGAATTGGAAAATATAGTGCTTCATTTAAATCCGCGGTTTAGTGACAATTGCGTTGTGAGGAATACTATGATCGATGGCAAATGGGGCAAAGAAGAAACTGAAGGCACAGTACCATTCGCTAAAGGTCAAGAATTCACCCTCAAAATAGAGACTACAGAAGATGCTTATGTGATATTTGTTAATAATGAAAAATTTTGTACATACCGACATAGACTACCACCTCAGTCAGTATCGCATTTGAGCATTTGGGGTAGGGTTCAACCATTCCGATTAGTAATCAAGAGCCCGGAGATCATCATAGATCCGTATAGTGTATTTTGGCGTCAGATTGGAGGTCACGTCCGAAAAGTTGAAAGTTGTAATGTCGGAGTTATATGGGCAATAGGACATGATCAGACGGCTTGGGTTTACACAGAAGGATGGGGTGGGGGTTTCCTAGGTAACATGGAGAGTCATAATGTGTTTCAAATGACAGATTGCCAGGATTATAGAGTTTACGAGAACCAACGATGGAATCCTGTAACAGGTTTTGCTTCAGCAGGTTAGTGAATAGTTAGTACATTGAAAAGTTGTCTCAATCCCAAAGGTGAGAAAATTTGACAGCAATAGAATTTGTCACAGTAACATTTATTTGGTTTATTAAAATAGGTTGGGGAAAATATTCATAATTGAAACAAATTGTAGAAATTACTATGTTTTACTACCAAAAAATATATATTACACATTTTCTTGTGACTCGAGTTAAGGGAAATGAACTATCCCATCATCAGACAACTGAAGACGTAACAGTGGTACAGTGGTATTTAAACAAATATGATAAATATTTTGAATATTTCAACAGAGTCTCGGTAACACCTAATAGTGGTACAGAGGTTTACAATCGGAACGTGATAAAAAACCGGGACCTTCTAACAGATATCGGAATGTCGGCAATCGACAAAGAAAGTAGTTAAACAGATGTACCCATTTAAATATCTCAAATAATTTTTGGGGTTACATAGCTCCGTAGTCATTCATTATTTTGTTGTACTACTCTGTCAAGAAAGTACCGGGAATTTTCAATTAAAACAACATTTTTACATTTAATCGTCAAAATTTATTGGGTCGCCTTCAAAATAGGCTCCATTTGCTCCAATACATCTATGCCAACGGCACTTCCATTATCGAAACATTTTTTATAGGCGCTTTCCGGGATGGACTTTAGCTCTCGCGCCGAATTTTATTTTATGGCTTCAATCGACTCAAAACGGGTGCCACGAAGAGGCAATTTTAGTTTTGGGAAGAGGAAAAAGTCGCAGGGAGCCAAATCCGGCGAATACGGTGGTTGCTGAAGCACGTTTGTTGAGTTTTTGGCGAGAAAGTCAGTCACAATCGTAGCTCGGTGAGAAGGCGCGTTATCGTCATGCAAAATCCATGAGTTGTTCGCCCACAAATTTGGCCGCTTCTTACGGATACGCTCACGCAAACGTTTCATAACGCCTAGGTAATACTCCTTGTTTACCGTCTGACCCTCTGGAACGAATTCGTAGTGCACCACGCCACGGATATCGAAGAAAACAATGAGCATCACCTTCATTTTCCAGCGGCTTTGGCGTGGTTTTTTCGGTTTCGGCTCATTTTTTGCCACCCATTCCGATGATTGCTGGCTTGTTTGCATATCGTACTCGTAGACCCAGGTCTCATCACCAGTTATAATGCGTTCCATGAATGTAGAATCGGAATTACAGCGATCCAGCATGTCTGAAGCAACCTGTTCGCGATGACGTTTTTGAAGAAAATTCAGGTCTTTCGGTACGAGTCGTGCGGCCACCTTTTTCATGCCCAAAATATCAATCAAAATCGTACGTGCGGACTCGTGGGATATCCTATGATCATGTGCTATCTCTCTCAAGCTGGTACGACGGTTTTCCAGCACCCTTTCCTTAATTTTATCGACGTTATCTTCGATCGAAGCCGTCGATGGGCGACCACTTCACGACTGTCCTTGAAGGCTCTGTACCACTGATATGCACGAGTTTTCGATAGAGCATTATCACCAAAGGCCTTTTGCAACATTTTCAATGCATCGGCACACGAAAATTCATTTGCAACACAAAAATTTAAACAAATTCTTTGCTCAACGTAATCACCCATAGTAAAAATCGGCACGCACTCTGACATCGACTGACTTAATCAGCTGTTGCAAACACACTATTTGACAGATCCCGCTCAAGCTTGGCATAGTAATTAAGGACAGTGGTACCAACCTAGGAAAAAAAATTTTTACCTGCCTCATTGTCCCGCCAGATTTAAATCGATAATTCCCGGTACTTTCTTGACAGAATGTATATATTACACATTTTCTTGTGACTGGAGTTTCGGGAAATGAACTATCCCATCATCAGACAACTGAAGACCTAACAGTGGTACAGTGGTATTTAAAGAAAAATGATAAATATTTTGAATATTTCAACAGATTCTCGGTAACACCTAATAGTGGTACAGAGGTTTACAATCGGAACGTGACAAAAAACCGGGTTAAAAAAGAGGGGCCTTCTAACAGATATCGGAATGTCTGCAATCGACAAAGAAGGTACCCATTTAAATATCTCAAATAATTTTTGGGGTTACATAGCTCCGTACAGTCATTCATTATTTTTACATTATTTTGTTGTATATCTCAAATATTTCGATTTACAAAGCTCCATACAGTCATTCATTATTTTTTACATTATTTTTATTGTGAACGAATTTGAAAATTTCAATAATCAAGTTTCTTTTCTTTTGAATCTAAATGTAAAATTTTCTTAAGATTTTCTTTTGTCGAAAGGAATTACTGTTTTCTAAAGAATGAGTGGCAAAAGTTGAATTTTTGTTTACTTTTCATTAAATTCATTTTATGTTCGTTGAAAAAGGTTTTGAACAGTTGTTACTTTTTAAATATCTCAATAATATTCGATTTACATAGCTCCGTACAGTCATTCATTATTTTTACATTATTGTAATTTGAAAATTTCAATAGATTCTAGATAATCGAGTTCGATTCTACATGTAAAATTTTAAGATTATCTATTGTGGGAAAGGAATGACCGTTTTCTAGACAATGAGTGGCAAAAGTACAATTTTGTTTATTATTCCTGAAACTCATTTTATGTTCCTTGAACCTCGTCTTGAAGGAACGTCCTGTTTGTCCTATATATTTATTACTGCACGTAGAACAAGATAACTCATAAACTCCTGATTTGTGTATGTTTGGAGTAGGGTCCTTTTCGTTAAATAATACCGATGATAATTTGTTTTGCGTTTTGAAGGCAATATTGACTTCTGATTTTGAAAAACTATTGTTCACTTTTTGACTTATGCTACCAAAGTACGACAGAGAAATGAATTTTTTATTTTCTTCGGTTTTTATGATGGGATAAATATTTTTTGGTAGTAAAACATAGTAATTTCTACAATTTGTTTTAATTATGATCAACTACCAAATAGTAACGGCTGAAACAATTCAGTATCTGAAAATATTCATTATTATTGCGTGAACTTCAAGACTTCATTTCACATGTTTTGGACTGTCCAATTTGGGTCAAATATGCACCATTTTGTTCTATGATTTGTTGCCATTTTAAAAGTAGCTTCTTGATGCCTCTCTCATAGAAGTCTTGGTCCTTAAGTGTGCTCGAATAATGTTTTTTTTGTAGGTTTACCTACTGATAGGCCAATGTGGAGTGATGCTTCAGGTAAACAAAAACGTCTGAAAGACCAAGTTAAACTTCAGTCGAAACACTGGCAATGGATTTCTGACTGGATGGTAGACTATCACGTGCCAGGGGGTGTGGACAAGGATGGTTGGCAGTATGCTGTGGATTTCCCAGCTTCATACCATGCCAATAAGAATTTTACGGATTATGTTAGGTAAGCTAACAAAAGAAAATATAACTTTGTGTTATATGAAAATGAAATCAATTTAGGAGGAGACGTTGGTATAGAAGATGTGCTGTATCAACATATGGGCCCTGGCAAGAATTAGGCCATACGAAACTGATAGATGTTTCACTTGCACCTGTTAGGGATGACATGGAATCAGTCATCAGTGTCTGGGCATTGGCTTCTGGTGGCCAACCAATCATACGTGTGGGCGTGTCCAAGAAAAATCCAATGGTAATACGATTATTCAATCTTAAACATTGTGGACAATTTGAAATTAATGGGTAGAAATATTGGATTAAGTTGAACTCATTCATAAACAAAAACTGCTATTTTTAAATATTACATATAAACTTTGCTTTTGCCTTTTCCCATAAGCTTGAACAGTAAATAGAGTTTGAAATAAATACATTATAGAAGTCATGGATTCCTCCATGACTTCTATAATGTATTTACTTCAATTTTGGTGATAATCAAGTTTCCACTTGATTATCACCAAATATAACCTCAATACTCGATTTATTGCGTCTGAGAAGTAGAAAAATTTGTCTACCGGTCCCCCAGGAACGACACAAATAAATTATTTTCTCATGTAGACAGAAGATCGCAAACAAAACGGAACAAAAAGTGGATAACCATTTTTTCACAACAGAACCTTTAATTTTGTGTAAAACGGTTTTTAAATATGAAACTTCCAATTGGGAGATTTTCAAAATTAAATAAGGAACATCCCTAATGATTTCAGATATAGAAGTAGGTTTTAATTCTACATGTTGGGTTATACTTCATCCATATACTATTCTTCAATTCGATGAAATTTATGTTACACGTCATCTCACTATCATCACATGCTTACATTTTGTTAAAAAAAATTGTAGAAATTACTATGTTTTACTACCAATAAAAATATATATTACACATTTTCTTGTGACTCGAGTTTCGGGAAATGAACTATCCCGTCATCAGACAACTGAAGACCTAACAGTGGTACAGAGGTATTTAAACAAAAGTGATAAATATTTTGAATATTTCAATAGATTCTAGATAACACTTAATAATGGTACAGAGGTTTACAAGCGGAACGTGATAAAAAACCGGGTTAAAAAGAGGGACCATCTAACAGATATCGGAATGTCGGCAATCGACAAAGAAGGTTGTTGAACAGATGGTACCCATTAAATATCTCAAATAATTTTTGGGAGTTACATAGCTCCGTACAGTCATTCATTATTTTTACGTTATTTTGTTGTATATTTCAAATATTTGGATATACATAGCTCCATACAGTCATTCATTATTTTTTAAATTATTTTTATTGTAAACGAATTTGAAAATTTCAATAATCAAGTTTCTTTTCATTTGAATCTACATGTAAAATTTTCTTAAGATTTTCTTTTGTCGAAAGGAATTACTGTTTTCTAAAGAATGAGTGGCAAAATTTTTTGTTTACTTTTCATTAAATTCATTTTATGTTCGTTAAAAAAGTTTTTAAACAGATGTTACTTTTTGAATATCTCAAATATTTTCGATTTACATAGCTCCGTACTGTCATTCATTATTTTTACATTATTGTTATTGTGAACTAATTTGAAAATTTCAACAGATTCTAGATAATCGAGTTTGTGCCCTTTTGATTCTACATGTAAAATTTTAAGATTATCTATCTATTGTGGGAAAGGAATGACCGTTTTCTAGACAATGAGTGGCAAAAGTAGAATTTTGTTTTTTTTTTATGAAACCCATTTTATGTTCATTGAACCTCGTCTTGAAGGAACGTCCTGTTTGTTATATATTTATTACTGCACGTAGAACAAGATAACTCATAAACTCCTGATTTGTGTATGTTTGGAGTAGGGTCCTTTGCGTTAAATAATACCGATGATAATTTGTTTTGCGTTTTGAAGGCAATATTGACATCTGATTTTGAAAAACTATTGGCCACTTTTTGACTTATGCTACCAAAGTACGATAGAGAAATGAATTTTTTATTTTCTTCAGTTTTTATGATGGGATAAATTTGGCTCATAGCTATTTTATATAGTTTCTGTCGAATTAGATCATCTATTATATTGGGGTTGAAACCGTTGTTCGCGGCTATTGATTTTATAGTTTGGACTTCAGCTTCGCGGTCATTTTTTGATAAGGGTAATGCGAAGGCTCTATGGATCATCGATTGATACGCTGACATTTTTTATGAATATGGGTGATTGGAATCAATAGGAATACATACATTCTGTCAAGAAAGTACCGGGAATTATCGATTTAAATCTGGCGGGGCAATGAGGCAGGTAAAATTTTTTTTTCCTAGGTTGGTACCACTGTCCTTAATTACTATGCCAAGCTTGAGCGGGATCTGTCAATTAGTGTGTTTGCAACAGCTGATTAAGTCAGTCGATGTCAGAGTGCGTGCCGATTTTTACTATGGGTGATTACGTTGACCAAAGAATTTGTTTAAAGTTTTGTGTTGCAAATGAATTTTCGTGTGCCGATGCATTGAAAATGTTGCAAAAGGCCTTTGGTGATAATGCTCTATCGAAAACTCGTGCATATCAGTGGTACAGAGCCTTCAAGGACGGCCGTGAAGTGGTCGCCCACCGACGGCTTCGATCGAAGATAACGTCGATAAAATTAAGGAAAGGGTGCTGGAAAACCGTCGTACCAGCTTGAGAGAGATAGCACATGATCTTAAGATATCCCACGAGTCCGCACGTACGATTTTGATTGATATTTTGGGCATGAGAAAGGTGGCCGCACGACTCGTACCGAAAGACCTGAATTTTCTTCAAAAACGTCATCGCGAACAGGTTGCTTGCTTCAGACATGCTGGATCGCTGTAATTCCGATTCTACATTCATGGAACGCATTATAACTGGTGATGAGACCTGGGTCTACGAGTAAGATATGCAAACAAGCCAGCAATCATCGGAATGGGTGGCAAAAAATGAGCCGAAACCGAAAAAACCACGCCAAAGCCGCTCGAAAATGAAGGTGATGCTCATTGTTTTCTTCGATATCCGTGGCGTGGTGCACTACGAATTCGTTCCAGAGGGTCAGACGGTAAAAAAGGAGTATTACCTAGGCGTTATGAAACGTTTGCGTGAGCGTATCCGTAAGAAGCGGCCAAATTTGTGGGCGAACAACTCATGGATTTTGCATGACGATAACGCGCCTTCTCACCGAGCTACGATTGTGACTGACTTTCTCGCCAAAAACTCAACAAACGTGCTTCAGCAACCACCGTATTCGCCGGATTTGGCTCCCTGCGACTTTTTCCTCTTCCCAAAACTAAAATTGCCCCTTCGTGGCACCCGTTTTGAGTCGATTGAAGCCATAAAACAAAATTCGGCGCGAGAGCTAAAGTCCATCCCGGAAAGCGCCTATAAAAAATGTTTCGATAATTGGAAGTGCCGTTGGCATAGATGTATTGGAGCAAATGGAGCCTATTTTGAAGGCGACCCAATAAATTTTGACGATTAAATGTAAAAATGTTGTTTTAATTGAAAATTCCCGGTACTTTCTTGACAGAGTAGTATATCAGTGAATGTGGGTTTTCTAAACACGTTGAATTCTATTTTTCTATTTGAGTGTGATATCAACTACCAAATAGTAACGGCTGAAACAATTCAGTATCTTACATTTCGTCTTTAAAGGGCAATGGCTGGGAACATGTGAACTCAGATAGACCTCTAAGTAGCATAAGTTGCAGTCCCTTCGATAGAGTTTGGGCCACAGAGAAGAAAGGTTGTGCTTGTGTTAGGATTGGCATAACAGAGGACAAACTGGAAGGTGAAAAATGGACAATTGTACAACCACCAAATGGGGGAGAATTAAAACAGATTTCAGTGAATACGATAGGAATTTGGGCAATAGATCACCTGGGAAAACTCCATGTTCGAAAGGATGTTTCTACTACTAATCCTGAAGGAACACACTGGCAGACAATAATTGCTGGACCTCCTGTTTTGAGTAAGTCGAAGTTGAACATTAAATCTATGATCTCGATCTTATTGCGTCTAAAATATTTTTAGATTCGGGTACTCATACAACATGTTTCAAACAAGTAAGTGTCGGTCGTATTGGAGTTTGGGCAATTACTGATGGTGGATCCATTGTAAGAAGGCTTGGTATATGCCCAAGTAATCCAGCAGGCTCTGGATGGGACGTTTTTCCCACAGTGAGTAAAGAAATTATTTAAACAATTCATATTAGTGAACCCTATAATGATAGCACTAATAACTGCAAAACGGAGGCTTTTTGTAGGATGTAAAATTTAACAAAATCATCATTTCCATAAAATTCATGTGTAGAGAAATTTCAAAGTGATGAAAATATTGAAGAGTATTCAGATTTTACAAGTTCCAAGAAACACTTGTTTCATGTGATACAAAAAAAGAAAAATAATTTGTAAACAAAAGACACAAAGTGAAAGCAAAAACTTTCACAAAAGATTGGTAGAAGTAATTCCATCGTCATCAAGTTTTGTGAAAGAGATATTTTTATTGATACAAAACTGATGTCTTGACTCTTCCAGAAAAAATCACAAAAAAAAATTTGTTGCCTGCAAAGTCGGTATACGGGCGAAAGTTTTACGTGACAACGACTTTGAGTGGTAAAATAATTTTAATGTGAATATTCATTCGTATAGTAGGAAGAAGGATGAAATAATAGTAACAATTTAAAACATTTATTTATACAAAGAATTATATTTAAAACATTAATTTATACAAAGAATCTCGCACTGATTCATATTAACAAAATTTTATTTATCAATCAGTTGTTATAAGTTATTAATAAATTTAACTTGTTTTACATTGTTATAAATATAAAAACTAAATTTAAAAGTTAGAACATTTATTTAAATCACATTAATTGTTAATATCAATCGATTTTAATTCAAAGTGTATTTTCTAAAAGGAGAAAACTAATTCACATTTGATCTTTGAATTTGTAAATCGCGCGCTTACGACCTTGCGCAGTGATTAGTCGTCTCGGTTTGAATGTTTGAAAGTTTCGATTTGACAGGTTGGAGGTTAAACATTGTTATTTCAATTTTTTACATAGCAAGTCGCGCTCATTTTTTCAAGTTAAACAAATTATTATTGGTTGAGAAACGATTTCTACTACTTTTTTGATTGAAAACTACCACAACATTGTGATTACTACAACATAACCTATTCACTTATGTCTTAGTCATTTATTTCATCATGTTATATTATCAGTCTGAAATTATTTACCTTTGCTGTTTGAATTGTTGCGATGGACGAAACTACCTTCACATTATCACTACACAATCGTTTTACAATTAACTGGCAACGTGTAAACTTGTATGCAGGCGCCTAAGCGAAATAGAAGCGCAAGACATGAACCGGTGTGTATGCCTATCTCTCTCTCACTCTCTCTCTCTCTCTCGCTCTGTCTCTCTTGCTCTTAGGCGGGCTAACTGTGCTCGAGTGGAAGGCACGCGTGCCTTTCACTTTTTATGTCTGTCTCTCTCGCTCTTAGGCGGGCTAACCATGCCCGAGTGGAAGGGACGCGTGCCTCTCACTCGCTCTCATTGTGAGCGCATAACGTGAGCGGAGCGTAACGCAGTTTCTTGAAGTGTCACCCGGCAAACCAATTTATAAGACGTTGTCACGTCAAAAAGGAAACCGCACAATAATATAATTACTGTGCTAAAATGACAAAATTGGATTTAATTCTTATAAATTTTGATACAGACATAGTTTTCAACAACAATTTTCTGAATATTTGAATGAATTTTACGAGGGGCCTTCAATGTATTCTCGCATCATACATAACCACGTTGCGTAATTTAAGAGAAGCCCCGAGTGACTACTACCTATTCCCAAATGTGAAAAAAACATCTTTGTGTAAAGCAAATAAAATAGAAAGGCTTTTTACTTGATAGAAGAAATATAACAAAATTTGAATATCAAAACAAATTAAAATATGTTTGTCTTCTACAATTTTAATTTCAAAAGAATTTTTTATTCAAAAAACTTTTAGAATTAAATTAATGTCTAAAATAAGCACCGCTTACGTATAATAGACGTATATAATCAAACCTCAATATATAATGTCAAATGGAATAAATAAACCAACAGATATACGAAAGTCATTAAAATTAATAAATAAGTATTTAAAGGAGACAAAATTTTGTTTCTGGTCTTACCTTTAAGAACACCAATTGACTTTTAAAAACACCCTAAGGACTTCTCAAAGAATATAATTTATTTGAAATATTTAATATATTTAAATATTCGAATAAGTTAATTCAGAAATTTCTCAAAACATGCACTATATCTTCAAAAAAACAAATATAATTTTTGTGACGATGACTGAAGGTAGCAATTATTAATACCTATTTTGAGAAGAAGCCGAAAGAATATTTTTTACAAGGTTTAGAGAAGCTTATTTCTCAATCTAACAAATGTATTGAAGTTTTAGGGGACTACATTGAAAAATAGAATTTTTCCAGAATTTTCTGAGTTTTCTTTTGTGCCTATACCAAGAATACATTCAACGCCTCTCGTTACTTGTGACAAATGTTACAAATTTGAGAATTTTATTCAGGGTGTAATGTACAAGCATGTTCTTTTATAATTTTATTGTCATATTTTAAATTTTTTGTTTTCTTGCAGGAAAAGTGGCATTACATCAGTGTTCAAGCTCTCAACTAATGAATATGTGAATGTATCAGATATTGTGCAAACAAGCTTCTCACGAAAAAAGACAAACTTTTGAGTTCTCCAATATTGCCTCTAGTCCATGAGATATTTTTATATGTTCTAAGCCCATAATATGATACTCATATTTTTTTACTGACCTCATTTTTGACGTTTCAAATCAATATTACTGACAAAACAAATAAAAGGAACATTCGATGTTAACAATTGAATGATTTCTATGATTTGGATGCTAATCAGTTTAATTTTTAAGAGAACAATTTTATTGAAGGTGATTTAATTTGGCTATATTGTCATATTTTCATTTAAAATTTTGGACTCTCTTTAATGATCTAGTGAATGTTTTTATTGCAAATTTTTTCATTTGAAAAATATCCACAGGTCGAATAATGAAAGCTCAAATATATACTTCTTTCTGCTGTTCATATACAAAATATTCTTGTTATATTTTTAACAAAATATTTTGTCATTTACTAGTAGAAAATGCATTGTAGTATTACTATTGCAGTTCATTAAAAGAGAATAATTACAAGCTTGTTTTGAATCATATATTTCATAGTTAGATTTGTGCAATTGCTACCGCAGGATTCGTGCAGACTCATTAGTTTTTCACGAAGAAATATCCTCTCAAGTATTAATATATTGATAAAATTCATTATATAAAAAATCGAATTTGCATTCCATTTATATGCATTTTTTTAAGGTACTGAATGAAGACTTAATTGTATTTATTTAATTGTTTTATATTTAACACTTTTATTGTGATTTATTTATAAGCTTAATTTTGTGAAAGATGTAAAAGGAATTAAAAACAGATTAATATTTTATTTCATATATTTTCTTTCAATATTATAAACATTCCATATAAACCCAACACAATCATATAAACAATATCTAATTGCATAAAACTATATTGGATATCATTTGTACACCTACAAAATTAGAATACATCAACATTCAATGAGGTAAATAAATAGAAAGGAAAAATTATTACAAGTAGACAAATTCAAACAATAAAACATAATGTAAAGGTACAAAAAAGGGTGCAAATACTGTACATTAACGGTGATGATAATATTGTACTGCTCCAATAAACACTGGTATGAATGAGGATTATTTGGACTAGTTAAGTTACTTTTCACAGACATTCTTCTTCAGTTCTGAAAAAAAGTTGGAAATCAGTACATGAAGGCAATCCAATCAAGTGGTATTTTGAATTGTTTTCTCAACTGAAACCTTTTTGCATCATTGAGTTTTAACTTGGATTTACTCAAACCCATATTTCATCGAGAATATCGATCATTGATTACTCATAATTGATCGAAGAATTACTCATTCTAAAGTCCGTACTGCATATTAGATTTTAGAATTGGAATGTGAATCGAAGGAAAATTTAAGTGCTCATCTTCCTTACGTTTGAGAGAATTTTCTGAAATGACTTAATTTCACAAAAGAAGTCTACTTTGTGTGAAAAAAGACTCATCTTTGAAAACATTCTTGCTTGCAGGTTATGTAGTTATTCCACAGAAGCACCAAGTGATCAACGATTGGCATAATTTATTGATGTGATTAAAGATTTGAATAAAACAATATATTGAGCATTTTCACCCTTCAAAAGGATATTCACATGACTAGTAGTTCGATAGTAATAGGGTGACTGGAAAGTAATATCGTTTCTGCTCATGTCGATATTTGATTGTCATTTGTACTTCGAAGTCATGTCAAAGACATTTTAAGGTTATTGTGACTTGTTCACTTCTGAATAATTAAATATTAGACTTTTTTTGTAATTTGGAGTGAAATGGCCAGCGAAATACCATATGCGAAGTATGCTTTTTGAGTTTCGCAAGGATAGTAACGCAACAGGCGACCAAAAAGATTTGCGATGTTTATTCAAGTTCGTAAATGCCAAAGATCGTTCTCTAGGTTCAGATCCGATAATTTTGATCATCCCAAAAAGGCGCTTTTGTGTGTTTTATTGCGGAATTGTTCATTGTGAACAATTGGATCGAGTGAACCAATCTTTAATCGAAAAGTATCCAGTGATTGTCAACAGAAAACGCATTATTCTGCAACAGGACAATGAAAGACCGCACTGTGCAAAACTAACTTCGGAAAAATTAATGAATTAGGGCGGAGTTACTGCCTTCACCCACCATACTCGCCTGATATCGCACCCTCGGATTTCCATTTATTCCGAGCGCTACAACATTCTCTTAAAAAAGCGACATTACTTTCTGGTCCACCTAATATTATCTTTTTATAAAGTAATCGACAAAATATATCGTTTTATTTCACTTTTTCATCAATATCATTGATTAATCTTTCCTCTTGATCTTAGAATGGTGCTCCTTAGATATTCAAGGTAAGTAAATGACTTTTGTTACATATATATTTTTGTCTTTCTCTCTGCAAAACTTTATAAATTTTGACAGTTTAGAAAAAGCTAATCTGCTGATTACCTAAGAATGTCCATAATGGCTTCATTTGTCAGAAACAAAAAAAATTTTTCGAAAAAATACAATTTTTATATTGAATTGAATCAGTCCTTACTTGGTGAAAATCCATATTAAATAAAATTTAAATAAGGTTATTCTGATTTTCACAAATTTTTATTGTTATGTTTACAACAATCGTTTCGCTATCACAGTAGCATCATCAGGCAAGATTACATTTTGAATGACTAAGCTTGTTTCCGAAATCCGTTGCTATTTGTATTACAGTAAGTACAATAAATTTTTATTGAGCACTAAAACCCAAAAAAGGGTCTCTGCAAATTCCAGCTTATCTGAATATATTTAACAGAGGTGAGTTATTTAAATATATTTGTTCGTTAAGTAATATTCCAATTTTATTATGTTTATTTATTTCTAGGGATTCTAACAGATTTAAGGCATAAATTTTGCTTTCTATATGTTTTCAAAGTTATGGTTGAAAGTATATCCTGTTTCTAACAAATGGTTGGAATATGTAGAATTACTCTTATTATTGAGGAAACTCTTCAAATGTTCACAAATTCTATGTCGGAAAGTTCTTCCAGTCTGTTCTATGTAAACTTTAGGATAATCACCGCAGGTTAACTTATAAACTCCCGATTTATCATCTTTATGTGTACAGTCTTTATTATTTTTAATAAATTTACTCAAGTTTGAATTGGTTTTAAATGAAGTTCTTAAATTATATTTATTTTTGAGGTATGTAGCAATTTTCTCAGAAATACCTTTAGTGTATTTTAAGGAAATTTATTTTAAATTTTCTTTTATATTAGGAAACACCATATTTTATTATTATTTTATATTATTTTTATGTTATTTTATTATTTTTATTCATCAACAATTTATCTATCAACTTAGGATCATAGTCATTCTTAATAGCTATTTGTTTAATTATGTTAAGTTCTGAAATATAATTTCCTCGATTCATGGGAATATTGACTGATCTATGGATCATACAATTAAATGCTGATAATTTTTGATTTAAAGAATGATTTGATTTATTGTGTATAATAGAATCCGTATAGGTTGGTTTGTGAAATATTGAAAAATCATGTGAATTATTTATTCGAGTTACAGTTGAATCAAGAAAATTAATAGAATTATTATGTTCGGTTTCCATAGTGAATTTAATTGAAGGATGTATTTCATTGATGAATAAAAATAATTTTTTTAAAAGTCTGACTGTACCTGTGAAGCAACAGAAAATATCGTCTACATATCTATACCAATATAAAACTTAACATAATTAAACAAATAGCTATTAATAATGACTATGATCCTAAGTTGATAGACAAATTGTTGATGAATAAAAATAATAAAACAGCTTTAAATATGGTGTTTCCTAATTTAAAAGAAAATTTTAAATACATTTCCTTAAAATACACTAAAGGTATTTCTGAGAAAATTGCTACATACCTCAAAAATAAATATAATTTAAGAACTTCATTTAAAACCAATTCAAACTTGAGTAAATTTATTAAAAATAATAAAAACTGTACACATAAAGATGATAAATCGGGGGTTTATAAGTTAACCTGCGGTGATTGCCCTAAAGTTTACATAGGACAGACTGGAAGAATTTTCCGACATAGAATTTGTGAACATTTGAAGAGTTTCCTCAATAATAAAAGTAATTCTACATATTCCAACCATTTGTTAGAAACAGGACATACTTTCATCCATAATTTTGAAATTCTACATATAGAAAGCCAAAGTTATGCCTTAAATCTGTTAGAATCCCTAGAAATAAATAAACATAATAAAATTGGAATATTACTTAACGAACAAATAGATTTAAATAACTCACCTCTGTTAAATATATTCAGATAAACTGGAATTTGCAGAGAACCTTTTTTGGGTTTTAGTGCTCAATAAAAATTTATTGTACTTACTGTAACATAAATAGCAACGGATTTCGGAAACAAGCTTAGTTATTCAAAATGTAATCTTGCCTGACGATACTACTGTGATAGCGAAACGATTGTTGTAAACATAACAATAAAAATTTGTGAAAATCAGAATAACCTCATTTAAATATTATTAAATACAATTTTGACAAATGTGGTGAAATTATATAACATAATATGTTCTTTTTATGTATTAACATATGCACATGCACAATATAATGGGCTTTAGTGAAATTTCACTTTTCAGAAAAGATTTTTAATTAGAAGTTTCCAAAATATGCAAACATGATTGATGGATTGTTAGCTATAAATGAGTTAGGAATGTATATGTATACATTTAAGAGCAGAATGTTAACAGAAATATATATATATTTTTTGTGTTTCTAAAACTGCAAATACATTTTCGCTTGAATAGAATGATATCAACAATGTTATACCTGTGTGAAACAGAAGTCATTACGCATACGAATTTTTTTCTTCTCTATTTTATTGTAGTAATTGTAGTAATGTTTTATTTCCTTTGTGATTAAATTTGAGCATACAAAATCTTATCCATAATAAGAAAAAAATTTCGACTAGGGAGTATCTGAAACTCGAGTTTTAATGAAGCTATTTTAGAAGTCTTGCGATCCCAAACCTGTTACAACTGACACACGATCGGGATGTAGCACTGTATGAGAAATTATGAAAAAAATCTTTCAAAACAGAACCCACCTGGAGTTTTGCAAGTTGAGGGTTGCGTTCTAGTGCTAGAATATGTTGTTGCGCGTGTGCCAACTGCCTGGAAGCGCTTCCCAACTGTTCGGAAAGCGCCGCTGCTTCCAGCCGTTTGACCGACAACTTCTCGGAAAGTTCTAACACTTCAT
Organism: Megalocaria dilatata; assembly: GCA_034642435.1. Taxonomy (NCBI): domain Eukaryota; kingdom Metazoa; phylum Arthropoda; class Insecta; order Coleoptera; family Coccinellidae; genus Megalocaria; species Megalocaria dilatata. The sequence goes on along the minus strand of CM067855.1, from coordinate 6,229,788 downwards.
TTCTCTGCTGCCTTGCAAATTCCTGCTTGAACTTCGCTACTTCCTTCTGAACTTCCGCTTCGTGCGCCTTTCTCATGGCGTCCAAAGCTGCTAAGGTTGCTTGAGTCTCTTCTTGTAAAGCCTGCTCTTTTTCCTGCCTTAGCATTTCCAACTCTTGAGCATGTTTTTCCCGCATCTCTTGGACTGTTCGATGGTGCCACTGCTCCATGGCAACGAGCACTCTTTCACACAGTAATTTCAATTGCTCAATGTCATTTTCCTGGTGGCTATCTTTGCACGATGCTAAAACGCATCGATAAGCAGACCTCAGACTTTCGACTTGCGATAAATATTCGGCCCCTAAATAGACTGGACGTTGGACATTCGAGACATCCGGCCTGCAATGGAAAGACATCAATAAATTATTATATAATAAATTAATAAAAAAAATTTATTAACATTGTTGATATCTAATAATACATCAACAACGTCTTCGAAAGATTCCTATGAATTCGATCATATTCTTTTTGTGTGCTCGTTCTAGGGAATAGCATGCTATCGTTTTGCCTTAATGTCTGTAATTTTTAAATTTCGAGCCAAAAATGATCCCAAACGACTCACTAGTGAAGAATCTGAGATAAAAGTAAAACTTTTAAACAAAAAGAAGCTCAGCAATGGTTTCAAAAGGACTGGGAAAAAAGCCCATCAAAAACAACTATGGGGTGTTTTTTTTTTAGAGTGATAGAACTTTCGATAGGGATAACTGTGATCTGACAGAAGGTAGAAGCCATGTTGTTTTGACATTTCTGTTCAGTAAGCATTGACAAATTATCATGGAAAGACTCACGCCGAAACAACGTTTACAAATTGTTGTAATTTATTTTCAAAATCAGTGTTCTATTTGCCAAACTTAGAGAGCACTTCGTGAAATTTATGGTTTACCTAATCGTTCATCAGGGCAGCTTATTCATCGAACTATCGATAGATTTCGGACAACATTTTCTCTACTCGATGCCACAACAACAACAAGACAAAGAACTGTACGTACAGAAGGAAATATGGCTGCTGTAAGTCATAGTGTTAATGATGATCCAGATTTGTCTATTCGTCGACGTTCACAACAAGTTGGACTCTGAGCATCCACCACATGGAAAATTTTAAAGATCTTGGTCTACACCCATACAAGATCCAACTGGTTCAAGAACTAAAGCCACTTGACCATAATAAGCGTCGTTTGTTTGCTGATTGGGCCCTAGAACAGCTTGAAGTTGATCCACTTTTTTATCGTAAAATTGTGTTTAGTGATGAAGCTCATTTCTGGTTCAACGGCTATGTAAACAAGCAAAATTGCCGTATATGGAGTGAAAACAATCCTCAAGAAGTTCTGCAGGTTCCATTGCATCCTGAAAATGCACTGTATGGTGTGCTTTACACGCTGGAGGCATCATTGGTCCATATTTCTTTAAAAACGATGCTGGAGCTAATGTTACAGTGAATGGTGCTCGTTACAGATCGATGATCAATGATTATGTGTTTCAAAATTTGAATGGTATCGACCCAGAAGTGTTTTGGTTCCAACAAGATGGTGCTACATCTCATGCTGCTACCGTAACAATTGATTTCTTGAAAGAAAGATTTGCCGATAATATCATTTCGAGAAACGGTCCAATTAATTGGCCTCCAAGATCATGCGACTTAACTCCACTGGATTATTTTCTTTGGAGTTATGTCAAGTCATTGGTTTATGCTGATAAACCAGAAACAAAAGACGCTTTGGAAGCCAACATAACTCGTGTTATTGATGAAATAAGGCCTGAATTGCTTGAAAAAGTAGTCCAAAATTGGTCTGGTCGAATGCGGTTCCTCAGAGCTAGTCGTGGTGGACATATGCCGGAAATTATTTTTAAAACATAAATGTCATAAAATTACCTTTCAAATAAAAAGAAAATTTGGCTTCAATCTTAATTTAAATGTTCTTTATTTTAATTTAAATTTCTATCACTCTAAAAAAAACACCCGATATTTGTCAGTGGTATGCGGATTTTAGAAGCGGTCGATAAACCACCGAAGACACGGAGTGCCAAAGTGGTCTAATTAAGGTGGCTATGCTCAGATACATTCAAAAAGTCTGAAGTTTATTATGTGAATTGAACTTGCAAGCCATCATAATGATATCAAAAGGTAGAGTGTTGAAAATTGTGTATGAAAATTTAGGAATGATGAAAATTTTTCCTAGTAGGCGGCGCGTTTGCTCACAGAGGAACAAAACAACAAGTCGATGACTGGGACCGTTGTTTGAAGTTTTTTGCGTGTGATAAAAAGGATTTTTTGAATCGGTATATAATAATCGATGAAACATGGATTCATCACTATACGCCAGAATCTAAAAGAGCGTCAACTGAAAAGGAGAGGGCGAAAGTCGGCCAAAGCAACACAACAGTTATGGCCTCTGTATTTTGGCGGAATTTTGCCTCCGAAGGGCTGGATGATCAACAGCGACCACTACACTGTCTTATTGGATCCACTGAATGATGCAATCAAACAGAAAAGGTCACACATGACATAGAAAGAATTGCTATTTCGCAAAGATAATGCACCAATCCACAAGTCGATCAAAACAATGGTGGAATTGAATGATTAATTATTCCAATTGCTTTCAAACCCCCCATATTCACCAGATCCGGCTCCTACTGACTTCTTCCTATTCACAGGCCTCAAAAAGATGCTCCCAGAAAAGTGATAAGTTTGATAAGATACAGATGCATATTGCACTGTCCCGTTTCGAAGAAGAAGTTTCTGTTACTCATACGTATTATTGAACATATTTGGTTCAGATTATCAGCTGAATTAATTCATTCCTATGATAAGGTTACAGCTTCAATGAAAGCCTATTTTGAGGCCAAAGACAAATCGTTCTTTAAGGAAGATATCGAAAGTTTAGAAAAATGTTGAAATGATTCATATCCCTACGGAATATGAGGAATAAAGTGGAATTAAAAAAAAAATGTGTTTTTAGTGGTTAGTCCCGGTATTTACGAATGATCTGATAATTCTGTTACCATAGTTCATAATTCTGGTTAAATTTAGAAATACCCAAGATTAAATCTGTTTTGATATTCAAATTTTGTTATATTTCTTCTATCAAGTAAAAAGCCTTTTTCTATTTTATTTTATACATAATATATGATTATATTTAGGCTCGAATAATTCTCATTATGGAATGTCAATGGTGTGAAGAAACCATAGAATCACAGTTTTCTGTGATTTTGTGACGAAATGACTACCTGGATTTTTAAAGTTCGTATGTTTCAAACAAGTCCCGTGTTACATTCTGAGGTATGATATACTGATGGTTAGTTGATTTTGATATTTAAATGTTATCTAGGGCCGATGAAGAGATTATCCGTATTCTAATTGTTTTTTGAAGATATATTGCATGTTTTGAGACATTTTTGAATTAACTTATTTGAATATTTAAATATATTAAATATTTCAAATAAATTATATTTTTTGAGAAATCCTTAAGTTGTGTTTTATGTTTTTGAAAAGACATTGGTGTTCATAATGGTAAGATCACAAACAAAATTTGGTCTCCTTCAAATATTCATTTATTAATTTTAATTGCCTTTTTTATATTGGTTGGTTTATTTATTCCATTTGACATTGTATATTGAGTTTTGAATATATACGTCTATTAAATATAAGCGGTGCTTATTGTAGACATTAATTTAATTCTAAAAGTTTTTTGAAATTACAATTGTAGAAGACTAACAGATTAAATCTGTTTTGATATTCAAATTTTGTTATATTTGTTCCAACAAGTAAAAAGCCTTTTTCTATTTTATTTTATACATAATATATAATTATATTTAGGCTTGAATAATTCTCATTATGGAATATTGGATGGAGTAGTCCGTTACTTTGTGATAGTTCATTTTAATGAAATGAAATAAGAAATTACTTTGTTTTCTATCACTTTTTTATTAACTGAATATACAGGGTGACATGAAAAACTTCGGACAAATTTTACTGTGTTCTGGAACAAAAGTATTTTAGCGCAACCAAATAATTTTTTATTCTTTTAGATTATATACACTTTCGTGTACTAATATTTAAAATTTCAGTTTGATATTACTTTATTTTGCAGAGTGTTAGAATGTCAAACAAACATAGTGCAATTTTGGAGCTGTTTCGTCAATGCAAAATCGTTCATTTGCTCAATGTGCCTCGACAAACCATGTCCGATGTAATTTGCCATTTCAAGGAGCTTGGCCATGATGGTCGTTGTCCAGGAAGTGAGAGAAAAAGCACTGTCAATATGCCTAGCAATCGCAACATCATCAAGAAGCGAGTCAATCGATATCCGAGGGAGTCCATGAGAAAAATAGCCCGTGAATTCGTTCGTCAAATGTCCAAAAAGGATCGTCAACCTTAAGCCATACAAACTCCAAAAAGTTCAACTCCTCACGGATGAAAACAAGCGCGTACGACATCAAAGGTGCCGCGAACTCCTTTGTCTCGCCGCCATTCAGCAATGGAAGCGTATTCTCTGCACAGACGAGAAGCTTTTCACCATCGAACAACCACCAAAACGACAGAGTCTGGTCAGCAGAGGCTCTCGTTACATCGGCCATCGTCGAACATCGTTAAAATCCGCAATCCCTCATGGTCTGGGGCGAAATTTACGCCAGCGGCAAAACACCCTTGGTTTTCGTGGATCAAGGGGTCAAAATCAACCAAGAAGTCTACCGCTGCGACATTCTCGAGGCCGTAGTACTTCCGTGGGTCCAGCAGCACTTCGGTGCATTCAACAGGACTCCGCTCCGGCTCACAAAGCAAAAAAGATGCAAGAATGGTGTAAGACCCATTTTCCGGGTTTCATCGCATCTGCAGAATGGCCGCCCTATTCGCCGGGGATTGGACCGATTAACGGCCGAAGAGCTGCCGAAAATTTCAAGAAGCGTCTGAAGCTATGTATCACCGCCAAAGGAAGCCACTTCGAAACCGCTTAATTATATTATTACCAAATGTTTATGTTATTATTATTCGTTATTGTTTTGTTTAATTTCTTTTGTTCAATAAAGTTAAATGAAAAATGTGTCTCCAAGGTTTTTGTAGACCCCAGAATTATTTATATATATATTTTTTTTTTGATAGATAGAAAACAAGGTAATTTCTTATTTCATTCTCATTATGGAATGTCAATGGTGTGAAGAAAAACCACAGAATGCCTTACAGTTTTCTGTGATTTTGTGACGAACTGACTACCTGGATTTTTAAAGTTCGTATGTTTCAAACAAGTCCCGTGTTACATTCTGAGGTATGATATACTGATGGTTAGTTGATTTTGATATTTAAATGTTATCTAGGGCCGATGAAGAGATTATCCGTATTCTAATTGTTTTTGACGTGACAACGTCTTATAAATTAGTTTGCCGGGTGACACTTCAAGAAACTGCGTTACGCTCCGCTCACGTTATGCGCTTACAATGAGAGCGAGTGAGAGACCCTTCCACTCGGGCATGGTTAGCCCGCCTAAGAGCGAGAGAGACAGACATAAAAAGTGAAAGGCACGCGTCCCTTCCACTCGAGCACAGTTAGCCCGCCTAAGAGCAAGAGAGACAGAGCGAGAGAGAGAGAGAGTGAGAGAGATAGGCATACACACCGGTTCATGTCTTGCGCTTCTATTTCGCTTAGGCGCCTGCATACAAGTTTACACGTTGCCAGTTAATTGTAAAACGATTGTGTAGTGATAATGTGAAGGTAGTTTCGTCCATCGCAACAATTCAAACAGCAAAGGTAAATAATTTCAGACTGATAATATAACATGATGAAATAAATGACTAAGACATAAGTGAATAGGTTATGTTGTAGTAATCACAATGTTGTGGTAGTTTTCAATCAAAAAAGTAGTAGAAATCGTTTCTCAACCAATAATAATTTGTTTAACTTGAAAAAATGAGCGCGACTTGCTATGTAAAAAATTGAAATAACAATGTTTAACCTCCAACCTGTCAAATCGAAACTTTCAAACATTCAAACCGAGACGACTAATCACTGCGCAAGGTCGTAAGCGCGCGATTTACAAATTCAAAGATCAAATGTGAATTAGTTTTCTCCTTTTAGAAAATACACTTTGAATTAAAATCGATTGATATTAACAATTAATGTGATTTAAATAAATGTTCTAACTTTTAAATTTAGTTTTTATATTTATAACAATGTAAAACAAGTTAAATTTATTAATAACTTATAACAACTGATTGATAAATAAAATTTTGTTAATATGAAATTCAGTGCGAGATTCTTTGTATAAATTAATGTTTTAAATATAATTCTTTGTATAAATAAATGTTTTAAATTGTTACTATTATTTCATCATTCTTCCTACTATACGAATGAATATTCACATTAAAATTATTTTACCACTCAAAGTCGTTGTCACGTAAAACTTTCGCCCGTATACCGACTTTACAGGCAACAAATTTTTTGAAGATATATTGCATGTTAGAAATACCCTGTACTGCAAGAAAAAATCCAACTTACATGTTAGATGAAGAGGCATTCTTCAGAGTGGAACGAATTAGCGCCAATTTTTCCCTTAGTTCAGAACACTTCGAACAAACATCATTCCAGTTCCTAAAAATGGTGGCGTTGACAGGTACATTTGTTTGGTGTTGGAGTTGAGCAATCTCACTCGATATATCGTTCAGATAACCTAAAACGGTTTCGACCTCTGGCTTGTCCACCAGAGCATAACAATCTTTACTATTCCTATCTATCATGCATAAAAATTCAGCTTCTAAACTTTGGCTTATATGTACTGACTGATTCTCAACACAAGACCAACAATCTTCACTGTTGATCATATTGTTCAAGAGATTGTCCATGTTGGCGTTCCTCTCAATCTGATGCGCCTCGAACTTACCCGACAGAACGTTTATGCGCGCGTCAATCAGAGCCTTGTGAGCTACGATATCGGCAAATTCGTTCAAGAGCGTGCTCGAATTGAGACTTATTCTTTCGGACTCCAATTTGCGCCGCCAGTTCTGTCTCTGGAGTTTATTCAAACTGTTCTGATACAATTCCGTCAACTCGTTTATATTCCTGCTGATTTCGTCATAGAGGTAGTCTTCAACAGAGTCCGCCCACAGCTCCAACGCTGCCCTTTCGGAAGCAAAGAAACTGAAGAAGTAGTTATTGTCCGAATTGAGGTTGCTTTGGTAAATTTGAGCTGCTCTCAGTAAAACGTGGTTGATCTCAGCTTGAATCAACTCTGTATTCACTTTTTCCCTCGTGGCCTGTGTGAATTGGTGTTTGGTTTCATTTGTTATAGACTTTAATATGCACGCTTTGTCCGAGATTAGATGCATCGTTTCAGACGCTAAGGCTTCAGCTAGTTGCGGTAATTTGATGGATTTGTAGACTGATAACTGGTTTTCTAGCTTTTGTTGTTCTTCTATCAGTAAATGTAGAGATGGGTGAGTGTTTCTAAATTGTTTCTTAAAGTTCTTGAAGCCATGTGTCACTGACATAAGTGCTTTCGCAAGTATTTTTGAGAGGTATTCAGCACTCGTCTTTGATTCAGGAGCTTGCATGAGGTTCTTACCATTGAACTTATTTCTCAAGGAATTTATCAAATGTGCAGTTTCTTTGATTTCTTTATCAATAAGTCTGTCACACGATGCTTCCCCATTAGTTGCAATGTTAAACGCCTCTTGAATCCTCCCTATAACTATATTCTCAAAAGCAATTTTTTCTGCGAGGTAATTTAATTTAGCTTTAGTATCGTAGCTGTTACTCTCAACCATAAACTTTTTCCTTTCATACATTTCGTTCAATTTCTCCATCAATATGCCCTCGAACTGTTTGACTACCGAATCAGCCGATGACTGTATCACTCCTATTTCGGCACTGCTTACAATATTACTTGAATTATTCAATATGTCGCCCAACTCGTTCAAGTGAAGTTCCAACACGCTCAACTTGTCCGCATGAGGATGCATGGATCTCTTATTTTTATTATTCTGCAAAAAGTTCAACTGGCACAAACACTCACACAGCTTAGACTTAGCTTCGAGGATTATATTTTCGAATCTTGTAGTATCTAAGGAATCGTTTTGTTCATCTAATTTACTAAGGTCACTAACACTATTACTGACGTTCAAGGATTCTGTCGAAACATTGATATTTGTAACTTTGGATTCTAAGGTACTCAGTCTCATCAACAATTTCATGGATTCTGAAGCAGTAGCGCTATCTAAACTCTTCCTTCTAAGACGTCGCAGGGATTTGTCGTCAATGGGAGAACTTCTATCACTGCTTCTGTCTCTCTTGTGTTTTCGCCTGGGTTTGCCTCCTTTTTCTAATGCTACTAACTTTGCTTCTAATTCGGTAACTTTATCTTCTACTTCTTTGTTGATAGAGAAACTTTCCCTACCTGTAATGAATAATAGATTTCACATATTTCAGTGGAAATATCTGGGTTAGTTGCATGTTTTTTATGGATATTCCTTCAATTTCCTAACCTAGATTTCTGAATCTAAGAGGTGTATTCCTTCATAAAAGATAACATTTCAAATTTTAAATATCAGAACGGAAAAATTCTGTGAAAGCTCTAAAAAGATCTTAGAAACACTGTTTCCATTTCAGTAGACATATAGAATTCTCAAATCTAAAACAACACTCAAAAAATATGAAGGAATCTATAATTAAAACAAATTGTAAAAATTACCATGTTTTACTACCAAAAAAATATATATTACACATTTTCTTGTGACTCGAGTTTCGGGAAATTAACTATCCCATCAGACAACTGAAGACCTAACAGTGGTTCAGAGGTATTTAAACAAAAGTGATACATATTTTGAATATTTCAATAGATTCTCGGTAATACCTAATAGTCGTACAGAAGTTTTCAAGCGGAACGTGATAAAAAACCAGGTTAAAAAAAGGGGCCTTCTAACAAATATCGGAATGTCGGCAATCGACAAAGAAGGTTGTTAAACAGATGGTACCCATTTAAATATCTCAAATAATTTTTAGGGTTACATAGCTCCGTACAGTCATTCATTATTTTTAAAATTATTTTTATTCTGAACGAATTTGAAAATTTCAATAATCAAGTTTCTTTTCTTTTGAACTTTGAATTTGTTTCAATTATGATCAACTACCAAATAGTAACGGCTGAAACAATTCAGTATAAGGAATCTATAGAAAATATAGAATAATGATAGGAATTGAATAACATACATTGCCCAAACAACTTTTTCATATTGATAAAGTCCCTCTAGAAAGTATCCAGAGTTTATTATTTTTCATAATTTTAATATACTTCTCTTTTGTAATATTCCAAGACCAAGCGTGGTGCAACGCCTCTCTGTATAGTTAATAGTAACATTAATAGTGAAAAGTATTGTGGCATTCTAAACGATTTTCCCCTTGACTTGAAGGTGCTTTTAACAATACGCTGCCGGCTTCTCTCGCTGAGGCTATCGCTGCGAGAGGAATCGACCCACTAATCTGTAGATGGATACAAGCAATGCTATGCGGCAGAACAATAACGACCTCATACCAGGATGAGGTCTTTGAGTTCAAGGCTGCGAAGGGCTGTTCGCAGGGAGGTATTCCCTCACCCTTACTGTGGACCCTTCTCGTTGATGACCTGCTAGCGATCATTTCGCTGTGGGGAGTCGACGTTCAAGCATTTGAACGTCCTGGCAATCATAGTGAAAGGCAAATCGGAGGTGACGATATCGGCCGTCCTTCAAGAGATACTGAACACTATTGACAAATGGTGTATAAGGGAAGACATGTCTCTTAAACCGCAAAAGGTAGTTATAGTACCATTCACTAAAAAACGGAAGTTGCATGATTTAGAACCGCCGACTATCCGTGGTGAAATAATACAATTCTCATTTGAGGCAAAATACCTGGGAATAGTCCTGAACAAGACCCTAACCTGGAATGCATACCTGGATAAAGTGTTTCATAAAGCCAGAATGGGTTTCTGGACTTGCAGGCGGATCTGTGGTAAAACCTGGGGCCTAGAGCCCAGGCAGATGTTACACTATGGTAATTAGATAGTGTATGGCGCTGTAGCGTGGTGGAAGAAAGGCCAACAAACGGTTGGCGAACAAAAGCTCACCCGACTACAGAGACAGGCTTGCCTTGCAATTACAGGTACGTTTCGCACCACACCCACGGCAGCCATGGAGGTCCTACTAAATCTACCACCCCTGCACCTACTCGTGCAGAGGGAGGCGGAACGGACCACATATAAACTATATCAACTGGCGATTGACAGGCCAGAGGCAATAGTGATGACAGGCTCAGGACTGCTGGACGAGCTTTTAACGAACAGTATCCTATCGATGCCCTCGGATCTAATGTCAAAAGTCACGAGCCAAGAACGGAATTTCAATGTAATCGTCCCCAGCCGAGACGAATGGACCCAGCATGCTGAGGTTCTGCTGAAAACCGACCTTGGCTTGTTCACAGACGGCTCGCGAACGACGAACGGAACAGGAGCGGGGCTATGGGAGCAAACCGTGAATTAACATCTCATTGAGTCTCGGTCAAAACGCAACCATATTCCAGACAGAACTATTCGCCATTGAGACCGCGGCGGAACTGCTGATAAAACGGCAAATCCTCCACGGTAAAATCAAAATATTTACTGATAGTCAGTCAGTACTAAAAGCTTTGGAATCCAGCTCTTGTACGTCAAGAACATTCTGGAGTTGCCGCACGGCTTTAAACAGGCTCGGTATGTATAACGGAGTCACTCTGGTTTGGATACCGAGCCACTCAAAGTATTTGAGTAACGAGGAGGCGGATCGGCTGGCATTTGCTGGAGCTGCGCTGCTTCTGGTAGGACCGGAACCATTCCTCAGAATACCACATGACGTGGTTAACGAGGCGATAACAGGCAGAATGAACTCAAGGCTAGAGTATTTCTGGCGGAGCCATTCTGGCCCGAAACATTCGAAGTTGTTCCTTGGAACAGCTTCGAACAAAAAGATGGCGAACCTAGCGCTAGGTCTGGATAGGGCCAAACTAAGAACACTTGTCGGAATTATGACAGGTCACTGCAGACTGAAAGTGCATTTGCACAAAATTGGTCTGGCTGAAGACGATGAATGCAGGCTGTGTCTTGAGGACACTGAAACAGCCATGCACATCGTCTCAGAGTGCCCAGCGGTGAGTCGCATCAGATTCGAGGTCTTTGGCCAGGCTTTTATAGCCCACAGCGAACTGAAAAAATTACCCCTGAACAAGATTATCGGTTTTATCCAAAAACTGGATCTCGTCGGGGAGATATAAATTAGGGGTGAACCATAATAGTCCGTGCGGACGCAGTGGTAGGATGGAAAGACGCCCACTCGCCATAAATAACATAACTTTCCCCTTGAAACGGCATGCTTTATATCCAGAGAGGTGCCGTTTTCAGCAGGCTAATGCAAGATCCCATACTTCGGCCTATACTCAAGCTTGAATGCAACAACCATTTCATGGCCAGCAACTTCACCAGATCTTAGTCCCATTGTAAACTTATGGGCACCAATGAAGATTTAAGTTGAACGAGCTGCGCCACGAAATGAAGATGATTTAATTCAGTCAGTTTTACAGTCCTGGACTAACATCAACGAAAATGATGGGGGTGATTTAGTTTCGGGTGTACCTCGATGTTTAGTCAAATGTTTACAGTTAAATGGAGGTTGTATAAGTAAATAAGATGAATATTTTGTTATAATTTTCTAATTCAAGAATTAAATAATTACAATTGAGCTTTGTTTTTTCCGGATACTTTCTCGACGGACTATAATATGAATAGATGTAGATTCCTTTATATTTTTGAGTATTGTATGATATTTGAAAATTCTATGTCTAATCAAATAAGAAACTGAAAGAAAATATGATATTACAAGTAAGAATTTCGGAAAGGAAGACATATGTATGTAGTGCCATTAACATGTAAATTAAAAGTAATGTCTTTCTCATTTACAGTTAATAAATTAGGATTATATGGTGAATAACTGGTTCATGTACTCACCTTTGAGAGATAAAGAACGCCTCTTTTCCCTCTGCTCAGTCTTTGATTTATTTCGAAGTTGTCTCTCGACTGCCGTCAACTTAGAAGTTAGGTGCTCCAACCTGTTAACCAATAAGTTGATTTCAGCCTCGTTTTCCTCCTTCATCAATTTCATGCTTTCCTCCAAACTGAAGTTAGCTATCTCCATCCTGTCAAAATTTTCGTTCGCCTCCTTCAATCTCCTCTTTATTGCCTGAATCTCCAAGATGGCCCTTTCGAAACGACTCTTCAAGTCCAAAGCGTATTCTTTGAGTTCGCTCAATCCCAACTCCTCGATATCTATCTCTAAATTTATGTCGGTCAAGCTTGTCAAAGAGTCCGTTTGCATAGGATTTCTGACCAGGTATCTACCTTCAACGTCCTGTAATCTTTTGGTTAGCCGTTCGTTCTCTTGGACAATCCGTTGATATCTCTCGTTTGCGTTAGATAAGTCTTCTTGTAAGCCTAATATCACATGTTGCTTGGTCTGTAGTTCCCTGGATAATATACCAACCTTATCATCGTAACTTTTCGTTTTTTCCTTAACTTCGAGCAGCTGGTGTTGTAAGGTTTTTTGTTCTTTCGTGAATTTCATTTCTGTCTGCGAATTTCGTTGGTTCAGTTCCTTTTCCGTTTTCTCGAAATTGGCGATCAGTTCCTTTATTCTCTTTTCGTAAGTCATTGCTTCAGATTGAATTTTCTTCAGCCTGAAAGTGTAATATTCGTTTTATTACTGCAGACAAATTTTCGACTGATGTTCAATTAGATTAGCTCGACTGAACTAATAAATTAAAGTGCTTGTCTAAACAGTATCAGGTGCAGCAACTTTGAAACTCGTAATTAAGTTCTAAATCTATTCCTAGATCGAACATGTCTGCCGTTCTGAGTGATTATACAGGATGTTTTCAAAGCTGAGTCCCTTTTTTTTAACTGGAGGTAGGTATGAAATATTTAAGGGGATAAAGTTATAAGCCCATAAAGTTGAATTCGATACTTTGGAATTTCAAGTCCGATTCTGTACTTCACAATGGAATTCAGTTTGAAGAATTATTAAAAAATGAAATTTCAAATGGGAATAACTCGAGAACATTGCCCGATTCCGTTCACTTTTGGACGTAACTGATATATTTAGACCTCAAACCTACCCTGAGTTTCAAGTTTTAGGTCTTTTCGATCAGAAATATAGCATTTTTACCTCCAGTCGTCCACCTAGACAGCGGAACCTGGTGAAATTTGGTATAAATCTTCGTATCTTTAGCACCTAAATAGTAAATTTGATTCGAACCGGATGTTTGGCTCAAAATTAAAAAATTACCGATATTTGGGCAAAATTAAAGAATAATGTTCCCTAGAACAAGCGCACAAATAAGTCCAACCTTTTAAAACACCCTGTATATTATGAAAATGACTGAAAACGCCAGTTGGAAATATTTATCTAAATGAAGTGTTAACTTAAAGAGTAAATGAAACTAATGAAAGAGTTTTAGGGAAGTTTTCTCGTAAGCTTTTACGTGCTTTGCTTGCTACAAGGTGCTCTAAAGTAAAAATTCTAGCAACCTAATATTTCTTTACACACCTATGTTCTTCAGTCAGACTCTTATCTTGATAATAGTTGATTATTCTACAATAAAAATTATTTTAACAAAAAGAATCTGCGCACCTGACAAATATGAATCGTTCTCCTTTTAGGTTTTGAGTTTTTTGAAATATTCCTAATGAATTTTTGGTTCTATGAGATATGTTTGTATCTATGTTAGTCATAGTAAATGAGGAAATTTTTATATTGTTTTTTGGATATCATACTGTCTCTACTATTAATGACGAATAATATGACGTTATTAGTTGTTTAATGAAATTAAACTCTCGATTAAAATTATTCGAAGATAAAGGAATTGTTAATAATTTATGTGTCATTCTTTGATATGCTGATAATTTCTGTTGAATTGGATAAAACGCGTTTTTGGCAATTGTTATATCTGTATGAGAAGGTTTATAAAAAAGAGAAAAATTATGTTTATTATTGACTCTAGTTATTGTTAAATACAAAAAATTCAATGAGTTTTCAGTTTCTATTAGGAGTACGAATAAGTTTCCGCCGTTTTTTAACACAAATTAAATATTTATTATAGAATATGCTTGCTGAGTGACTTCTAATGTTAGAGCAAGTTCTTTTTGTGTTTGAGATGAATCTTTCTCCAATAATTCCTCCAATTCTGCATCCTCGTAAATTTTTGGCCTGCGATCTTTGTCTTCTACGTCGAAATCACCGTTTTTAAACTTTTGAAACCACTCTCGACACGTTCTCTCACTCAAAGCACCCTCACCATATGCTTCTACGAGCAATTGATGCGCCTCAGCAGCAGATTTCTTTAAATTAAAGAAGTAAACTAATATTTCCCGCAAATGACGCTTTCTTGGCTCAAATTTTGACATTTTCAACTTATAAAAATTATATTTTACCAATATAAAATCAATGATATCAATAGGTTATGTTGTTCTTGAATGTCCAAACTATTTTTTAAGCCGGTTATCATCTGCGAAAGCTAACCGAAACTCCGTGCCGCGCCATCTACAATACAACGGCGGAAACTTAGTTGTACTCCTAATAAAATGAGTTTCCACCAAGTAAAGACCGAATCAATCAAATATTTATAACAATAAAAATTTGTGAAAATCAGAATAACCTTATTTAAATATTATTCTATACAAATTTACAATATCAAATGTGGCTAAAAAATATATTAAAGACCTTCAAGAGAGTTTCATTTCGTTTCGAATATTTCACTGCAATGGTATTAGGAGTACAAATAAGTTTCCGCCGTTTTATTGTAGATGGCGCGGCACGGAGTTTCGGTAAGCTTCTAACGTTACAAACGCAGAAAACTTTTCTCATGCTCAAGTCAGATAGAGTTACACTGTGATGATCATAATTAGCATATTTTTATTCAAATGAAATGATTTGGCTGATAATCTGTACCAAATATGATTAAAAACGAGTATGCGCTAGGATAATAGAAGGATCTTCAAATCGGAACAGTGCATCATACATCTGTATAACAATCCTAAACTCAAACAAGCCCAAATATATTTTGTTGATCGCTGGGACTTGAAAACCTTTCTATAACCATAGCTCATACTCTTTATCAATCATATTTAGTACAGATCATCAGCCAAATTAATTCAATTAAATAAAAATATGCAAATCATAACCATCACACCGTAACAGGATCTGACTTGAGCATTGAGGAAAGTTTTCTGCGTTTGTAACGTTAGAAAAAATCGGGAATACAGTTATTTGTTTGAGTTGGCTCCCTGGGGTAGGTTATGTATGTATATTTGTATGCACTAGATGGTGCTATTGTATGATAAATACATTGGTGTTCGTATGCAGAGCAAATATAGATGCGTGACTGATTTGTGTTCATTGGAGAATACAAAGAACAAACGATTGAAGCCTATTGGCTTCGAAACATGCGGATGTCTGCTACTTAGATCCTAGCGACCAACAAAACCTTTTCGGGCTTGTTTTTGAGATAAAATTTTTTAGAGCAAAAAACTATCAAAGATGAAACTCAGTTATTCTGATTTTGTTGCCGAAAAAGTTGAAGAAGTCTGTTATTAGGAGTACAAATAAGTTTCCGCCGTTTTATTGTAGATGGCGCGGCACGGAGTTTCGGTTAGCTTTCGCAGATGATATGTGGCTTAAAAAATAGTTTGGACATTCAAGAACAACATAACCTATTAATATCATTGATTTTATATTGGTGAAATATAATTTTATAAGTCGAAAATGTCAAAATTTGAGCCAAGTAAGCGTCATTTGCGAGAAATATTAGTTTACTTCTTTAATTTAAAGAAATCTGCTGCTGAGGCGCATCAATTGATCGTAGAAGCATATGGTGAGGGTGCTTTGAGTGAGAGAACGTGTCGAGAGTGGTTTCAAAAGTTTAAAAACGGTGATTTCGACGTAGAAGACAAAGATCGCAGGCCAAAAATTTACGAGGATGCAGAATTGGAGGAATTATTGGAGAA
The DNA here is from genome assembly GCA_034642435.1 of Megalocaria dilatata. NCBI lineage: Eukaryota > Metazoa > Arthropoda > Insecta > Coleoptera > Coccinellidae > Megalocaria > Megalocaria dilatata. The sequence goes on along the minus strand of CM067855.1, from coordinate 6,213,704 downwards.
AGATTCATCTCAAACACAAAAAGAACTTGCTCTAACATTAGAAGTCACTCAGCAAGCAGTCTCACATCGTTCTTCTATAATAAATATTTAATTTGTGTTAAAAAACGGCGGAAACTTATTTGTACTCCTAATAAATGGAAGTAATATAATACAACTCTCACCTAGCAATTTCTTCTTCCAGTTCTCCCTTGTCTTTAAGCGCCTTCGACAACTGGTTCTGTAAATCGTGTATCTCCAAATTTTGCCTGTTTAAAGTGTTGCTTAGTTCGACGTGTTCCGTTTCCCTCACAGAATCCAATTCATCAGTTGACGTACTGTCAACAGTGTTTTGCCTAGACTGACACCTAGGTAGCCTTGCTCTGATCCTAGACCTGTCTTTGAGCCTAGCAGTCGCAAACTTGGTTAATGGAGGAGATGGTGGAAGCTCGCTCCAATCGCCGGAAAACCTTCTGTCGTTCTCCGAGGCCGTTTTGTACTCATCGTCGCTGGATAAAAATACTGAGCGCGGTGTCGTGGGCGAATTCGAACTGTCCGAAGGTGTTGGTGTGGCAGGGCAGGCCCTTTTCAGGGCTTCCAGCCAATTGGACCTTATTCCTGCAGTTACAGCGCTCAAAGTGACAACCTGATCAGACCAGTGAATTTCGAAACCGTATTTACTTTCTGTGGCCACTTCGTTGTAGCTGGAAACTGAGGATAGCTCTACTGTAAAGTCCGGATTCGCCTGCTCATCTTGGTCTTGGAATATGGTTAGTGTTGGAACGCACAGAACGATCCATCGGCGGACCCATTCGCCTTCAGAATTTTTCAACCATAACCATCCCTGAAATAATAAAAATTACTCATATTATCGTATTATTATAATACAAAACAGTTCTATTAGGAAAATTTTTCGAATGTTACAGTGAAACTTAAAAATTAAAATTATTTGAATTAACATATCGTTAACATATCGGGTGTTTTTTTAGAGTGATAGAACTTTCGACAAGGATAACTGTGATTTGACAGAAGGTAGAAGCCACGTAAACATTGACAAATTATCATGGAAAGACTAACGCCGCAACAACGTTTACAAATTGTTGACATTTATTTTCAAAATCAGTGTTCTATTCGCCAAACTTACAGAGCACTTCGTGAAATTTATGGTTTACATAATCGTCCATCTTATTCGTCGAACTATCGATAGATTTCGGACAACATTTTTTCTACTCGATGCAACAACAACAACATGGAAATTTTTGCGTGAAGATCTTGGTGTACACCCATAAAGATCCAACTAGTTCAAAAACTAAAGCCACTTGACCCTAATAAGCGTTGTTTGTTTGCCGATGGAGCCCTAAAACAGCTTGAAGTTGATCCACTTTTTAATCGCCAAAAAAAAACGACTATTTTTTTTACGATACTTTGAAAATATCACTAATGATGATAAAAAATTATCGTGAAAGTTTGAGCCCTTAATAATAGTATTAAGGGGTGTATCGCTACGATTATTGGTTTTTTAACAGTAATTGCATTTTTTCACTCAAAACTTGCAATTATTAATCTGAAAAATTTGAGCGAAGCGTATTCTTAAAGGAAATTAAATTCCCTAGAAAAAACCTATCCTTGTGAATTTAGATACTGAATTGTTTCAGCCATTACTGTTTTGTAGTTGATCATAATTAAAACAAATTGTAGAAATTACTATGTTTTACTACCAAAAAATATATATTACACATTTTCTTGCGACTCGAGTTTCGGGAAATGAACTATCCCATCATCAGACAACTGTTGTGATGATACGATAGTTCATTTCCCAGAACTCGAGTCACAAGAAAATGTGTAATATATTATATATTTTTTGGTAGTAAAACATAGTAATTTCTACAATTTGTTTTACTTGTGAATTTATATAAAACTAGCCGTTTGCTTGTAATCGTGCCTTAAACATGGATTGAAGATTACAATAAGTGTCTCACTAAAAACGAATAACAACTTCAATATTTGTTGCTAGCGTTAGTGAAGATCGAAAAAAGTTTCCAAATTGTAATAAAAGTAATTTGATTGAATAATTATCTTTTCAATTGGTCATTCTTTATGATTTGATAATAATTAAAGCAATATACGCTTTTTTGTGAAATATAAATTATAAGTGAAAATAAAATGATTTTTTATCTGTTCTATTACTTCTATTTGTTTTAACTTATTATTCAATATTTTTCTGGAATGAAACTCTGTCTCTACACAAATAAATAATTTGTGATTAAGAAACCAATTTTATTTTATTATTGTAGCTGCCTAAATACATTAAAAATGAATTTATGTAGATAACTAATCGTTAAAAAGCAATAAATTATGATTTTTTAAAAAAAGTTTAGTAGTCCAACAAAATGAAGTTATTCTCAATATTTAAGTGATAAAATTTTCGATCAAGTGGAAAAAATCATGTGTAACGCGAAAAAAACGATAACTCACTTTTGAGTTTACCTTCAACGTCGAATAACTGGAAGGAATGAACTTAATTAAAAATGTTAGGAAACTTTTTTTGTAGAGTATTAAATTTCCTTTAATAATAAATATTTTGAACCATAAAAATTTTGATATTTCTGGTAGTTACAAAAATGCAAAATCGAAACGCAAAATTGAAAAAATAAATCAATGTTTAAGGCACGATTACAAGCAAACGGCTAGTTTTACTTTTTTTTATAAAATCATAATTTATCAATGTATTATTTTGCTTTTTAACGATTAGTTATCTAAATAAATTCATTTTTAATGTATTTAAGCAACTCCAATAGTAAGAAAAAATTGGATTCTTAATCATAAATTATTTATTTGTATAGAGACAGAGTTTCATTTCCCGAAAAAAATTGAATAATAACTCAAAACAAATAGAAGTAATAAAAGAGATGAAAAATCATTTCATTTTCACTTATTATTTATATTTCACAAAAAAGCGTACATTAATTAATATTAAATCATGAAAAATGATCAATTGAAAAAATAATTATTCAATCAAATTACTTTTATTACAATTTGGAAATTTTTTCGATGTTCACTAACGCTAGCAACAAATATTGAAGTTATTCTTGGTTTTTAGTGAGACACTTATTGTAGTCTTCAATCAATGTTTAAGGGACGATTACAAGCAAACGGCTAGTTTTACATAAATTCACAAAGATAGGGAAAGCTAGGGAATTTAATTTCCTTTAAGAATACGCATCGCTCGAATTTTTCAGATTAATAATTGACGAGTTTTGAGTAAAAAAATGCGATTACATTTAAATATCTCAAATAATTTTTGGGATTACATAGCTCCGTACAACAAAATAACGTAAAAATAATGAATGACTGTACGGAGCTATGTAACAACAAAAATTATTTGAGATATTTAAATGAGTACCATCTGAAATTTTTTATCACGTTCCGCTTGTAAACCTCTGTACCACTATTAGGTGTTACCGAGAATCTGTTGAAATATTCAAAATATTTATCACTTTTGTTTAAATACCACTGTACCACTGTTAGGTCTTCAGTTGTCTGATGATGGGATAGTTCATTTCCCGAAACTCGAGTCACAAGAAAATGTGTAATATATATTTTTATTGGTAGTAAAACATAGTAATTTCTACAATTTGTTTTAATGAAAAATAAAGGGCTAAATTATTGTGTTTGTTCTTGAAGGGGTGTTGTGCCTTTGGGCTGAGGCCAACAGCCCCGTGTAGAGGGTTCAGCTATTGAACATGGTTTTGTGGATCGATGTTCCGAAAAAGGTAGGATTTTTTTTGTAACTTCACTAAAATCTTTTTATTAGTTTTGAATATAAATTGTTCATAAGCGGGAACGAGAGTATGACTTATTAAAATTGACAGTCCAGGGTCCTGAAGTAGTCCAAAAATTTATTTAAATACTAACTATGATTTGATTTTAGAATACCCTTTTACCTTAATTGCTCTTCAAAAGACTGAAAAATATTGAAATTTATATCGATCGACACCAAAATAGTTTATTATATGTGATGATATCTCATTTACATGTGTTATTTCTTGCTCTATCCATCTCCTCAGAAAATAAAATAGAAAGGCTTTTTACTTGATAGAAGAAATATAACAAAATTTGAATATTAAAACAAATTGAAATATGTTTATCTTCTACAATTTTAATTTCAAAAAAATTTTTTATTAAAAAAACTTTCAGAATTAAATTAATGTCTAAAACAAGCACCGCTCACATTTAATAGACGTAATCAAAACTCAATATATAATGTCAAATGGAATAAATAAACCCAACAGATATATCCACACTGTTCTGTGATTTTGTTAGAACATAGATCAATCTTGATTTATAAAGTTGATCTGGATTTCGAAGCATTAGTCCTTTTACACGTGCTGAGTGTTTGTGATATAGGTTAGTTTTTTGATTTTGATATTTGGAATAATATTGAGAGAAGACGGAATTGCTTAGAATTATATTTGTTTTTTGAAGATATAGTGCATTTTTCAGAGATTTCTGAATTAACTTATTCAAATATTTAAATATATTAAATATTTCAAATAAATTATATTCTTTGAGAAGTCCTTTAAGTGTGTTTATGTTTTCAAAAGGCAATTGGTGTTCTTAAAGGTAAGACCAGAAACAAAATTTTGTCTCCTTTAAATATTTATTTCTTAATTTTAATGACTTTCGTATATCTGTTGGGTTTATTTATTCCATTTGACATTATATATTGAGTTTTGATTATATACGTCTATTAAAAGTAAGCGGTGCTCGTTTTAGACATTAATTTAATTCTAAAAGTTTTTTGAATAGAAAATTTTTTTGAAATTGAAATTGTAGAAGATAAACATATTCCAATTTGTTTTAATATTCAAATTTTCCTGAGAAAATACTTTTAAAACAAAAGACTTGTCCTTCGTGCGACGAGCACGAACCCAAGTTCTTTCCAAAAAGAAAGTTTAGTAAAGTAAGTATATGATTTTCGAGTTGGGAACTAGATTCAGGAATTATGAGTAGAATGTAGATAGTAAATGGTGACAGTGGTAGGGGTTAATAGTTAGAAGAAGGTTTATATTGGGTATTATTTAGTTTTTTTTCTTGTTTCATTAGTAGAGAGTGAAATTAACTTGACTATATATTTTTTTGAAAGTAGGAAATAAAAAAGTTACACACAGTTACCCTCTTTTATAATGAGATAAACACACTTATATATTAAGGGAAATGACCCTGAGTGGGTTATAGATAAAGTGGTGTATTACACAACTGTCAATGTCACAAATAAACAATGGCTGCCATGCGTGAGTCACTGTTTCTATAAATTCTCGCTTTTACAGATGCATAAATAACGAACCTCGTATCACCTAAAAATTACGTCGGATATCCTATGATCTTAATGAATCAGTCTCACAACCGATAAGTGGAGAAAATTACGAGGATTCCTCCGATTCCACAATCAATTCACATCGGATTCGAGCGTTGCAGAAATTCCGAAAAATACGCCATCCCATTCAATTTTTACTTTACCTTTTTGAGGTGAAGCAGTCCCTCTGCAGGTAGAGCCAAACTGGATTCTGGGGATCTGTCTGTCAGCGCCGTGGCGATATCCCGAAGCCTCTCGTGTCTCCAATCTCGTCTGACCCTGGCCTTATCGTCGCATCTTAATTTGTCGCGGGTAGGGGGCGAGCCAGAGCTGACCAAATATTCTGAAAAATAAAAAAGTTAATGATGAAGTGGTGCGAGCACACAATGCGATTAGTTCTATTGGATTTCGCCATTAGTTTGGAGAAAAATAATCGATGAAATTCCTTCCTTATATACTAACTGACAAAAATAGTGCAACACCTAGAAGGAGCTGTTTAAATTTAAAATTTGAAGAAAAAAAAACGAAGGGTTAACAATTTTTTCAAATAAATTTGTTAATAATGTGTTTGTCCACCGAGATTATCTATTCACTCCCCAACACGTCTTGGCATTGATGCAATAAGATGGTCTATTTCTTCTTGAGGGATACTATCCCAAGCTATCTGTAGTTAATGTCTCAGAGCCGCCAAAGTCCGTGGGGGCTGGGGTAAATTTCCAAGCCTTCTACCCATGACGTCCCAAACATGCTCTATGGGCGAAAGATCGGCGGATCTGGGCGGCCATGGCAAAAGATTCACATGGGTCGCTTCAAAAAAGTTCAAACTAACTCTGGTAACATGAGGTCGAGCATTATCTTGCTGAAATATTAGATTCTCGAGCCGGTTAAGGTAAGGGAGAACATATGGCTCCACTATTTCTTGAAGTTAACGCAGCGCTGTCCAAGTATTGAACCCTGAGGACCTCTAGACCGGGAGAAGGAGTGCCGTACAAAAACGACAGAAAGATAACTGTGCAAGAGATGAAGCTGGTCTTGAGGGATGGACAACTCTCGAGCACGACGGAGGATACTTGGCCACCAAAGTGAGTCGAACGCATCCTCGATATCTATAAAAATGGCAGCAACGTATTTGTAGCTAGACTCACGAGCATAACTGACTAGTCGGAATACAGCATCTTCAGTAGATAGACCAGGCCTAAAGCTATACTGCAGGGGCGAGCAATTACTCGGATCCAAAAGGTCTTCAGAGAGACGGCTGAACATAAGCCGTTCAAGAACCTTGCCCAAGGTTGACAGAAGGTTAATAGGTCGGTAAGATTTTGGGTCCTGAATGTCACAATCGTCAGATTTTAAAAGCAGACATAGTGTTGCCGACTTCCAGATTTTCGGAAAATAGCCAAAAGAAAGGCAAAGGGTAAAAAGTTTAAGTAGGAACTCAGGAATCACTTCCCAAGTTCTTGGAAGTATTTTGCCAGTGATACGGTCAGGGCCAGGAGCACCCCGAAGAGGAGAAGCCATGATGGCAGCCCCCAGTTCGGATGCTGTAAATGGGGAGAAATCACCGAGGGACACATCCGGAGGGGAAGAGACGCTAAGACGAACTAGCTCTTGTTCGATGGATTCAGAAGCAGGGTCATCAGGTGTAAAAAGCCGGTCCATGATCGCACCAGCTGACTCAGCGAGACTTTCGGTAAATGATCCGTCAGGACGGCGGACGCAGTGCGAGATTAACGGACGAGACACTCTGCCAGACGCAATTTTATATGAGACCCCCCCCCCCAGGGAGACATTTCCATCTCAGATATCACAAATTTGGACCAGTTATGATTTTGAGCCCGACGAATGGCGGCCGTGTATTTGTTACGTTCAGATCGATAGGCGGAAAGAAGGTTAGCAATAACAGAAACAGAAGCGTCGCGGGACTTAGCTCTCTGGAATGCCTTACGTTTCTTACACATTGCCGAACGGATGCAAGAAAGCTCGCTAGTCCAGCAGCCTACCTTTATGAAGTCACGAGAGGAGACCGGGATTGAAGACACGGCAGAGCCGAGTATGGCAGAGGAAACTGAGACAGCCAGTTGCTCCAGATCCTCTCTAGAAGATGGATCAAAGGACACTCCATGGATAGCTGACTCCAAGAGAACATCAAAGAGTTCCCAATCTGCTTTGGGATGCACAAAATGGAGTCCCTGGTGCAAAGGATATACAATGGGAGCCAAAGGATCCAAGGATGGCCTTGTTCTCCTAACCACTCACCAGCCAAAGATCGAATTGTCGCAAATCGGTCTCTAATAGCCATAAGTCTTAGACGTCGATCTTGAACTTCATTTGTGCCCCTTCGACGTCCGACTCTTCTTCGATTTTGGGCATTATCAAACCACGCGTGACAACATCTCATAACAGTAGTTGGATTTCTGTTCTGTATCTGTATGTGGAAAGCGATTTTACGACGATGAAGAACTGAAGTTGGCAATTAATATCTATTTTGAGGAGAAGCCAGAAGAATATTTTTTACAAGGTTTAAAGAAGCTTATTTCTCGATCTAACAAATGTATTGAAGTTCTAGGGGACTAGATTCAAATACAGAATTTTTCAAAAATTTTCTTTCATGCTTAGTTAATAAAAATAAATAACTCTAGCAGTCGGCGGTATTCTCTTTTCTGATCTGAGTGGCTTCTTAAGATCGCATCTCGCGGTCAATGAAAGCAGCACACGACTAGACCACAGAGTTACGAATCTCGTTCATTTGTACAATCTGAGCGGTACAAGGGAGGGGGAGGGGGGAAATCTCGGATTTGTCTATTATTATGCCGATATTCAAGAGCATTGCAATCGAGAGGAGTCATTAGAAAAAGTGCAATTTCCGCTGAAGCCTTATACTTTAGAGTTAATTACATCTGTAATTATACCATTTCGATGCATGGGGAAACCAGATGCGCGCCTAGGGTTCAAGATTATCATTGAATCGAGATGAATTTCAGCGGTTTAATGGAATAATTTTCTACAACTAAGCGTGTACCCGACGGTTTTGCGATGGAAATAACACTTTTCGCTTTTTAGTTCAAGAGACGGCGCAGGGAATTCACACCTTCCCCAATTTTTCCCGTAAGGAATATTTCTTTTTTGAGAGAATGTTAACATTCTAAGGTGATTTTTGTTGAATAAATTACAAGTGACGAACGAGCGAAACGCTTCAATGAAAAATTTCATTTTTATAATTCTATAGTCCGTCCAGAAAGTATCCGGAATTTATTATTTTTCATAATTTTTATATACTTCTTTTTTGTAACATTCTAAGACAAAAGTAATGTATAAAATAGGTTGTGCACATAGTTGGCTATGACCAAAGTTGCATGGCAACACTAATTCTCAAATATTGTTGATTGTCAACAGTTATACAATTTATAAAACAACGTCGCAACTAGAAAAAAGAAAACAGATAGAATATTTATATAGAAAAGGTTTTCGAAACGTTAAAAAATTAGTGTGATTGACTGAACTGGGAAAAAGTGCTGTATATGAGACAAAATGAGGCCGCGTAAGATTGAAGGAAACAATTTAAACGCTTTATTGACCCAATCCTCGCCTGGTCTTCTGCAAGTAGGTTAACAAATTTATAAATCAACGAAATATAAAAGTATGTCCAGAAACCGTCCGTATGTAACTGAAAAGACAAGGCTACATGTCAAGGAAACCAAAAAAACTCCCTATAATGACACCTTTACAAAAGGAACGAAGGATAGAATTTTGTCAATGTTTTAAGTTAATTTTAATAATGTCTTCATATCTGATCAGTGTTCTTTCCAACTTGGTGGAAATCACTTAAAAATCCTATCAAAACAACCTATTACCGTTCAAATTTCCCACCAAAATAATGGTTTGGGAAGCAATATCTCAGCGTGGTAGTAAACCTCTCTGTATAATGATGGTACCATTAACAAAGAAAGGTATTGTGGCATTCTAAACGATTTTCTCCTTGAAACGGCGCATGCTTTATATCCATAGGGGTAGCGTTTTCAGCAGGATAATGCAAGATGCCATATAATCTATCTAATCGGCCTATAATCAAGCTTGGAAGCAAGAACACCAAGTGACAACCATTTCATGGCCAGCAGCTTCACCAGATCTTAGTCCCATTGAAAACATATGGGGACTAATGAAGATTGAAGTTGAACGAGCAGCGCCACGAAATAAAGATGATTTAATTCAGTCACTTTTACAGTCCTGAACTACCATCAACATAAATAAGATGAATATTTCGTTTCAATTTTTCTAAATCAAGAATTTAAAATGTATATTAAACAATTACAATTGAGCTTTGTTTTTTCCGGATACTCTCTAGACGGATTATACTTTGAAAAAAAGATATTCGAACCGCCTTCGCTATTTAGTATATAAATGAGTATAATAAGTTAGGGAAAAAAACTATTATTTTTGCGTGAACTTCAAGACTTTATTTCATATGTTTCAGATTGTCTGATTTGGGTTGTTAACGAGCATGAATCCAAAATTGTTTAATTACAAACATTACATTGAAAAGCCCTCGTAGTTCCGATGCAATTTAGTTTCATTAGAATCTGATATCATTTTTATTATGATGATGCCTATAAAGAAGAATTACGTTTCAAAAACATGAACCTTCTTGTAAGATATACAGGTTTCTCCATTCGATTCTTGAATTCTATTCGTCTATAAGGAATCCCCCAAGGTTCTCATTTGGGTCCAGCCCTGTTCGTTCTTTTCATTGGTGTTGTTTTTCGTAAACCTCCGAACACAGACTGCTACCCAAACAATGGTTGTAAATTAATAAATCTTTATTATTTTATTTAATAATTCTGTTTCTTTTAAATATAGGGTGTTTTTTTACAGTGATAGAAATTTAAATTGAAATAAAACACATTTAAATTAAGATTGAAGCCAAATTTTTTTTTATTTGAAAGATAATTTTATGACATTTATGTTTTAAAAATAATTTTTGGCATACGTCCACCACGACTAGCTCTGAGGAACCGCATTCGACCAGACCACTTTTGGAACACTTCTTCGGGTAATTCAGGCCTTATTTCATCAATAACACGAGTTATGTTGGCTTCCAAAGCGTCAATTGTTCCTGGTTTATCATCATGGAGTTACGTCGCATGATCTTGGAGGCCAATTAATTGGACCATTTCTCAAAATAATGTTATCGCCCAATCTTTCTTTCAATAAATCAGTTGTTACGGTAGCAGCATGAGGTGTAGCACCATCTTGTTAGAACCAAAACACATCGGGGTCGATACTATTCAAATTTTGAGACAAATAATCATTGATCATCGATCTGTAACGAGCACCATTCACTGTAACATTAGCTCCACCATCGGTTTTGAAGAAATATGGACCGACGATGCCTCCAGCACGTAAAGCACACCATACAGTGCATTTTTCAGGACGTAATGGAACCTGCAGAACTTCTTGAGGATTGTTTTCACTCCATTTGCGGAAATTTTACTTGTTTACATAGCCGTTCAATCAGAAATGAGCTCCATCACTAAACACAATTTTACGATAAAAAAGTGGATCATTTTGAAGCTGTTCTAGGGCCCAATCAGCAAACAAACGACGCTTATTATGGTCAAGTGGCTTTAGTTCTTGAATCAGTTGGATCTTGTATGGGTGTAGACCAAGATCTTCACGCAAAATTTTCGATGTGGTGGATGCACAGAGTCCAACTTGATGTGAACGTCGACGAATAGACAAATCTGGATCATCATTAACACGATGACTTACAGCAGGGATATTTTCTTCTGTACGTACAGTTATTTGTCTAGTTGTTGTTGTTGCATCGAATCTGATGGACGATTACGTAAACCATAAATTTCACGAAATGCTCTATAAGTTTGGCGAATAGAACACTGATTTTGAAAATAAATTTCAACAATTTGTAAACGTTGTTGCGGCGTGAGTCTTTCCAGAAATGTCAAAACAACATGGCTTCTACCTTCTGTCAAATCACAGTTATCCCTATAGAAAGATCTATCACTTTAAAAAAAATACCCGATACAAAACAGTTTTTTGCTTATTGAAATATCCTTTACATTTGTATTGAAGTAAAATTCCCCTCAAGCCGGAGCTTAGAAGAGCACAACGAAATTATCGTCTACGACTGAGCGTGTACGGTTTCAGGATGAAAATAACAGTTTTCACTTTTCTATTTTAATGTGATCCTTGGATTCCTGCGCCGTTTTACTATTCCAATATCACACTTTTACCCGTCTCTCAGGTCATGAGTTACCCGAGAAGACCGCTTCGGAATGATGATGATGATGACGGTGATAACGTCGGACAATTTCTCGGGATCCATTATATTGTATGGTTATGGTACGGGATTGCGTATTAGAATCTAGATGCCGATTATCCCATACGCAAAACTGGTTGAGCAGCTGCCGCAAAAAAACGTAAATTGGTGAAAATAAAAGGACGTGATCCTGCTAGGTGTTTGGTCTTCGGGTTATCCTCTTGGAACTGGATACCAAACAGCTGAAGAAAACGGAATGAATGTAGCATTCAACTGTGAGAGATAAAGTGAAGTTTCGATTACAAAATGAGTTTGCCTGTTTAACTTTAATCCGTCTTGAAAGTATCCGGAAAAAACAAAGCTCCATTGTAATTATTTAGTACATGTTTTTAAATCTCTATTTATCTTATTTACTTATACAACCTCTATTTAACTAAAACTAGATCACCCCCATAATTTTCGGTGAGTAGTCCAGAACTGCGAAACTGACTGAATTAATCATCTTTATTTCGTGACGCTACTCGTTGAACTTCAATCTTCATTAGTCCCCAAATTTTTTCAATGGTGCTAAGATCTGGTGAAGCTGCTGGCCATGCAATGGTTGTCTCTTGGTGTTCTTGCATCCAAGCTTGTGTATAAGTCGAAGTGTGGGATCTTTCTTCATCCTGCTGAAAACGTCACCCTTCTGGATATACAGCATGCTCCGTTTCAAGAAGAAAATCGTTTAGAATGCCACAATACTTTTCATAATTAATGGTACCATCAACTATACAGAGAGGTGTAACACCACGCTGAGACATTGTTCTCCAAACCATTATTTTGGTGGGAAATTTGAACAGTACCAGGTTGTTTTGATAGGATTTTTAAATGACTTCCACCAAGTTAGAAAAAACTTTCATCACATATGAAGACATTATTGAAATTATCTTCTTGAAAACGTTGACAAAATTCTATCCTTCGTTCCTTTTGTAAAGGTGTCATTTTTTGGTTTCTTTGATATATAGCTTTGTCTTTTTAGTAATATACGGACGCTTTCTGAACATACTTTTATATTTCGTTGATTTCCAAATCTTTTTCAGAAAAAACTTACATTTCTCTTTCACGACATTGTATACAATATGTATAAGCAGTATAAATAAGTTTGTGCGGATTTTTGTCGATAGTTAAAGCTTTATTGTGAAAAAGTGACGATAACACGAGTTATAGCTCCCGAAATAAATAGAAATATTGATCTTTCATTATCTTTGTCCATTAATTTTTTTTTCAGATAGATTATTTGTAAATACTTATGAGTTACTTCATTTTTTCAGTTTTATTTTATATCAATTATATGATCTAATCCAAAGTTTTAAGTAGCTTCTTTCTGCTCACAGTATAAGGGGATACAACACTTCTTAAAATGAGCAATCCTCCAGAATTTCTTCAAGAGCTCTATGAGACCAGTTATATTCTGTTTAGACCAAAAACTTTTTCCCTGTTCTGGACGAAAAGATCTTCAGATTAGAAGCAGGGTCTTATAACTGCATTACCAATGTTCATAAATACAGGGTGACAAGAAAAACCTCGGACAAACATTTTGTTTTTCATTTAACTTCATTAAACAAAAGAAATTGAACAAAATAACAACGTTCAACTTCAATCTTCATTAGTCCCCATATTTTTTCAATGGTGCTAAGATCTGGTGAAGCTGCTGGCCATGCAATGGTTGTCACTTGGTGTTTTCGCATCCAAGCTTGTGTATAGGTCGAAGTGTGGCATCTTGCATTATCCTGTTGAAAACGCCACAGTTCTGGATATAACATCGCCGTTCAAGAAGAAAATCGTTTAAAATGCCACAATACTTTTCATTATTAATGGTACCATCAACTATACAGAGAGGTGTAACACCATGCTGAGACATTGTTCCCCAAACCATTATTTTGGAGGGAAATTTGAATAGTACCAGGTTGTTTTGATAGGATTTTTAAACGATTTTCAACAAGTTGGAAAAATCTTTCATCAGATATAAAGACATTATTAAAATTATCTTCTTGAAAACGTTGACAAACTTCTATCCTTCGTTCCTTTTGTAAAAGTGTCATTATAGGGATTTATTTATGGCTTCCTTGATATGTAGCCTTGCAACAACGTTTACAAATTGTTGAAATTTATTTTCAAAATCAGTGTTCTATTCGCCAAACTTATAGAGCACTTCGTGAAATTTATGATTTACATAATCGTCCATCAGAGCAGCTTATTCGTCGAACTATCGATAGATTTCGGACAACATTTTCTCTACTCGATGCAACAACAACAAGACAAAGAACTGTACGTACAGAAGAAAATATCGCTCTTGTAAGTTATAGTGTTAATGACGATCCAGATTTATCTATTCGTCGACGTTCACAACAAGTTGGACCCTGTGCACCCACGGCATGGAAAATTTTGCGTAAAGATCTTGGTCTACATCCATACAAGATCCAACTGGTTCAAGAACTACAGCCACTTGACCATAATAAGCGTCGTTTGTTTGCTGATTGGGCGCTAGAACAGCTTGAAGTTGATCCACTTTTTTATCGTAAAATTGTGTTTAGTGATGAAGCTCATTTCTGGTTGAACGGCTATGTAAACTAGCAAAATTGCCGTATATGGAGTGAAAAAAATTCTCAAGAAGTTCTGCAGGTTCCATTACATCCTGAAAAATGCACTGTATGGTGTGCTTTACACGCTGGAGGCATCATCGGCCCATAGTTCTTTAACAACTATACTAGAGCTAATGTTACACTAAATGATGCTCGTTACAGATCGATGATCAATGATTATTTGTTTCAGAATTTGAATGGTATCGAAGCAGAAGTGTTTTGATTCCAAAAGATGGTGCTACACCTCATGCTGCTACCGTAACAAATGATTTATTGAAAGAAAGATTTGGCGATAACATTATTTCGAGAAATGGTCCATTTAATTGGCATCCAATATCATGCGACATAACTCCACTGGATTGTTTTCTCTGGGGTTATGTCAAGTCATTGGTTTATGCTGATAAACCAGAAACAATAGACGCTTTGGAAGCCAACATAACTCGTGTTATTGATTAAATAAGGCCTGAATTACTCGAAAAAGTGGTCCAAAATTGGTCTGGTCGAATGCGGATTGTCAGAGCTAGTCGTGGTGGACATATGCCGAAAATGATTTTTAAAACATAAATTCCATAAAATTATCTTTCAAATAAAAAAAAATTTGCTTCAATCTTAATTTAAATGTGTTTTATTTCAATTTAAAATTCTATCGCTCTAAAAAAAACACCCGATAGTTGCGGTATTATTTCATAAAAGGTATACCTGTTGACAATCAACAATATTTGACAAATAGTGTTGCCATACAATTTTGGCCATAGCCGACTATCTGCACAACCTATTTTATACATTACTCTTGTCTTAGAATGTTACAAAAAAGAACTTTTGACGATATATATGTGTGTATATTGTAGAAGTTTCAAGATTTAATTCTGAATTTAAAGTTGTTTTACTTTCGTCTAACAAGTACCAACTCACCGACTCGTATTTTGATTGATTTTATTACAGGTATATTATTCGAAGAGGGTGTATACAATTAGGGTTTACTAAGAATTGAAACCAATAAAAAATATTCAAAAGCGGCGAACTGCTCAAATCTGTTTGTGCGCCCAGTTCCCGATTATAATTTTTCGAATAGTTAAACGAAACGAGAATAACAATAAATCCCAGAGATAAAAACTAAAAATAAGGATACAGTTATAACGTTCTTCATGAATCTCCGGAATGGTAAAACTTTATATACCTTTTTTATAATTAATGGAACAATGGCTGGTCCCATCTGTAGCAAATTATCATAAAATAATAGTGAATATTCATTTCGGTTGATGCCCGGAACAGCTTCATTTAAATAATCAGAAAACGATGGCATCTTCATTTTATAAGCACCAAATTAATTTTATTGGGGTATGAATTTGAATCAGGCATGAAATTAGCGATAGTTTGATCGTTCAGGTATAAATTTTCAAGGGGCATCTTATGATTTCTCAGAAGTCGATATGGACCAGTTATAGAATTAAAAGAAAGATCATTTGCATCATCACCCAGGAAATTCTCATTTTTGCGCGCTTGTTCCAGGGAACAGCGAGCTATCGCCTAAATGTCTGTTATTTTCGATTTTTGAACGGAATAGGGTCTTAACCGACTAGGTTGGAATCACTGATGAATAATCTAAGGCCGTAAACATGATAACTTCCGAACGGAAAGAGTGAGAGCCTTGAGATTTTCAAGGAAGGTTGGGGTCTAAATGCCGCAGCCAGGTTCGTTGATGGGTACAATCGGTTCAATGGTTTTGCGATAAAGCTCCTGACTTCTCGTGAGTACTTTTCTAGAATTTTTTATGAATTTGCCAAATACATACTCAATAAATATTTCAATATTTTGCTACAGAAAGCCATGTTTTATTATTCTTGAACTGAAGATTGTTATTGATATCTTCCATTGTCATACTACGCCACAACTCTATATCGCTTGCACCGTTGTGTCATTGAACCGATCACACTGAAGGAATCATTCATCATTCAATAAACAGGAGATTCAATTAACATGAAGACAATAATAACTTTCACCTGGATACGAGGATCGTCGGTGTGCATTCGTTGATTATTTGCATTGTATTGAACATTAGCTGATGCAGGAAAGCGAAGAGGTAATTAATGATATTCTCAGTCAATTATCTTATTTAAATAGTTCATTGTCCCCTTAGAGATAGTTAAAAGTCATTAATTTAGGACTGCGATAGTACTCCATAGCATATATGTTATTCGTAATCTTATTACGCTATAATCTTTCCAAGGTCCCATATACAGAGTGTCCCAAGAAGTACGGATAAGTCCAAAGAATAACCCTATGGCATACGAATCACCTCTATGTATCTTATTCAACTTTGTGTAGTTTTCAAGTTATAATTTTTTAATTGTTTTGTGAGAGTTTTTAAGTCGGTTTTTTACTTGATAGAAGGATTATTACAAAATTTTAATATCAAAACAGATTTAATCTGCAAGTCTCCTATAATTTTAATTTCCAAAAAATTTTATTTAAAAAATTTAAGAATTAAATTAATGTCTTATAAGCACAACTTATATTTAATAGACATATAAAATCAAAACTCATTATATAATATCAAATGAAATAAATATCCCAACAAATATAAATTGTCAATTAAAATTAATAAATAAATATTTGAAGGAGACAAAATTTTGTTTCTGATCTTATAATTATGAAAACTAAATCCTTTTCGAAAATACAAAACACAATTTTAAGAACTTCTCAAGAAAATAATTTATTTGAAATATTTAATATATTTAAATAAGTTACTTCAAAAATCTTTCAAAACATGTATCACATACTCAAAAAACAATTAGAATTAAGATAAATGTAAGCTGTGCTTAAAATATTAATTTAATTCGAAAAGTTTTTGATTAAAATTTTTTGGAAATTGAAATTATAGGAGACTACAGATTAAATCTGTTCTGATATCAAAATTTTGTAATAATTCTTCTATGAAGTAAAAAACCTTTTCGTAATATTTTATTTTATATATAATATATAATTATATATGGTTTTAAAAAAATTCCATTGTATAAATATCATGTGGTTTAAGTAAGACCATAACAAGCTTTGTCTGATTTTTGTGATGAACATTGAATACCTTGGATTTTAAAGTTAGTTGAACCGAAGAAGACCTTATCTGAATTCTAATTGTTTTTTGAGGACGTGATACCTGTTTTGAGAGATTATTGGAGTAACTTATTCAAATATTTGAATATATTAAATATTTCAAATAAATTATTTTTTTGACAAGTTCTTAAAATTGTGTTTTGTATTTTTGAAAAGGATTTAGTTTTCATAATTATAAGATCAGAAACAAAATTTTGTCTCCTTCAAATATTCATTTATTAATTTTAATTGACAATTTATATTTGATATTATATAATGAGTTTTGATTTTATATGTCTATTAAATATAAGCTGTGCTTATAAGACATTTTTTTGGAAATTAAAATTATAGGAGACTAACAGTTGATATTAACATTTTATAACCATTGTTGTATTAATTAACAATAAAAATTTCTGACAATCAGAATAACCTTATTTAATATGGATTTTTATTAAGATTAATTTAACCATTTGAACAAATAATAATTTTCGAAATAAATGGAAGTCACAAAATTTTGAGCTCAAAGAAATTTTCGTTATTATACTATAACTTGATTATGCACGAGAATAAAAAAATAAAATTATAATGGAAAAAATATACTTACTGTTAGGGAACCATAAAGATCTTTTTCTGGGTACTTAACCCCACAATAATCAAACGAAAATCCAATTAAGTATCAAACTGAAATTCCGATATTTTTCATCTAATTTATATAATATAAGCATGGAATTTCTAGATTATCCCGTACAAATTATGTAATATATTTATGGTACCAATTGGATATCAACATTTGAGATTTCTAGAATGAAACTTAAAATATTCAGGTCTTGCATAATTCAAATTACATTACACAATTATTCAATATTTCCATAACTATTTCAAATTCAAATATTTCACCAATGGATTGTACTTGGATTAAGATATTCCCTGTTACCATAACTTCTGCTCCTTTCATAATAAAACATAATAATATATTAAATCTATGCTCTAGCAGTTTTGAGTTCTTTACATTCAATGCATTCACGTTTCTTTGTGGGAAACAGCGGCAATCATATCTACGGATTTCTTTTGCCGAATTTGGGTTTTTTAATTTTATGCAAAATGTGTTCATTGCTAGAAACGTAGGAAAATGTAACATTCCTCAATTTTGCATGGTTTTCGGAGATCACAGAAAACAATTACACAAGCCCTCTAGCCGTGAATGTAAACGGTTCATTAGACCTACAAGCAAATTGAACTACACGAAAAAAATCTTTAACTTTTGATGAGCGGTTCATTCTCAACATATTCAATTTGAAAAACATCTATCTTATGGACAATTTATAGGAGTATTATCGATTCGAGAGTTGTTGATCGGCAATTCAGAGAATTCTGAAATGATCCCAAATTATCGACTGATAAACCTAAACGACTCTACGTTTTGAAAACCTCGATGCACGTCGCTCTCTTAAGAAAAGATGGCAGTATACGTGCATAATCCATTCAATATATATACATTGAAGTTAATACAACCACGCAGATTCTATCTTCTTCATTCATAATTCTGAAACCTGAACCAGATTTAAAAATCCAAACGTGTTGAACAACTCCTTAAGTGCAAAATAATGGGATTGTAACATCTAACCAGAACCATCAGATAAGTCGTTGGTCGCCAGCTTTCCATCGAATATTTTTAATTGAACATCGAACACTATATGCCATAGAGATTACAAACTGAATACGAAATGGGCTTTGTATTTAGATAAAAATGATGTTGTCAAAGTGAAATTAAATAATTGCCGGAGATAGGAAGAAAGACTCGATGTTATGAGGATATATTATATGATTGATGACAATTAAATGAAAAATTCCTCGAAAAAATTCTTTTAATTCAGGAGCTATGGTTATCATTAGCCAACATTTCTCGAAATTTTTATCGTGGTCAAGAAAAAGAAAAAAATTATCATTTAGAATCTAAATATCTAAATATGGAACTAAGAAAACTTTTATTCTTGCTCCTAGCCGTTAGGACGACACAATCCGCGTCTGGGGTTTCGCAAATTGGCTAAGAGATTTGGAAATCAACGAAATATAAAAGTTTGTCCAGAAACCGTCCGTATGTCACTGAAAAGACAAGGTTACATATGAAGGAAACTAAAAAAATCCCTATAATGACACCTTTACGGAGTCACTCTGGTTTGGATACCGAACCACTCAAACTATTTGGGTAACGAGGAGGCAGATCGGCTGGCATTTGGTGGAGCTGCCTCTGGTAGGACCGGAACCATTCCTGGGAATACCACATGACGTGGCTAACGAGGCGATAACAGGCAGAATGAACTCAAGGCTAGAGTATTTCTGGCGGAGCCATTCTGGCCCGAAACATTCGAAGTTGTTCCTTGGAACAGCTTTGAACAAAAAGATGGCGAACCTAGCGCTAGGTCTGGATAGGGCCAAACTAAGAACACTTGTCGGAATTATGACAAGTCACTGCAGACTGAAAGCGCATTTGCACAAAATCGGTCTGGCTGAAGACAATGAATGCAGGCTGTGTCTTGAGGACACTGAAACAGCCATGCACATCATCTCAGAGTGACCAGCGGTGAGTCGCATCAGATTCGAGGTCTTTGGCCAGGCTTTTATAGCCCACAGCGAACTGACACAATTACCGCTGAACAAGATTATCGGTTTTATCCAAACCCTGGATCTCGTCTGGGAGATATAAATTAGGGGTGAACCACAATAGTCCGTGCGGACGCAGTGATAGGGTGGACAGACGCCCGCTCGCCATAAATAACAATAAGAATAAGAACCATTAATAGTGAAAATTATTGTGGCATTCTAAACGATTTTCTCCTTGAAACGGCACATACTTTATACCCAGAGGGGAAGCTTTTTCAACAGGATAATGCAGGCTGCCATATTTCAGTCTATACTCAAGTTTGGATGCAAGAACACCAAGTGACAACCATTTAATGACCAGCCGCTTCACCAGATCTTAATCCCATTGAAAACATATGGGGACTAATGAAGATTGACGTAGAATGGGCAGGACCACGAAATAAAGATGATTTAATTCATTCAGTTTTACAGTCCTGGACTACCGTCATAGAAAATTATGGAGGTGATTTATTTCCAGGTGTACCTCGACGTTTAGTCAAGTGTTTACAGTTGAATGATGTATAAGTAAATAAGATGAATATTTTGTTATAATTTTCTAATTCAAGAATTGAAAATAAATTCAAATAAATTATAGACGGACTACCATATGATGCATCCGTAATATGTGCAAATATGCTCACAAAAATGAACAATCTTATCAATTTTAATGCACACCTATTTCAAATCAACATACAATTATGAAGGAAATCCAAATACAAACGGAATGTTTATTTTTAAACAATTACAGTTGAAAGTGCTCGGCCCGCTCGAAGTTTGCATCTGGATATTAAGTTATGAAGTGCCGGTCATTTTACGCTCTTAACCGATTCGTCAGTATTGTTCAGGATGTTTGAATGTACCAATTGTACCTTTAAGTTGCGCAAATCTTAATTATGCAATTTCTTGCTTGTGAAGGAGCCCAATGACGGAAAATTTTCGCAGATTGACCGCAACGATTGTGAACTTAACACTGTCAAGCACTCCTGGTGTTTGACCTGCAAAAGGAATACGAGACATTGTTGATTTGAAATTGCAGAACAGGTTGGGACAAGTTATGACACCTTGTGATAACAATAAAAACTCTCCAAAATGCGTGAGAATTGGGTTCCTTGCCTTCTGAATAAGGACCAAATGTTTGTAGATTAGTCAGATGCTTTCAACAACAAGAAAGGTGGATGCATTTTTGAGTCGGATCATTACTTACAAAACATAAGCAGATTAAATATTTGATTGATTCGGTCTTTACTTGGTGGAAACTCATTTCAATTAAAAAAATGTAATGAGACAGTAATTTATTTCCTCAAAAATGTTTGTACTACTACAACAATTATTTCACCACGATGTGGCTTCTTCAGGTATTACATTGTACTGTCTGATGGTATTCAGTGTAACCGAGTTTAAATACATTGTTAGGTACGTGACCAAATAATGGAAGCACGTGTCATAAAAACTCTAGGTGTTTATTGGAGTTTGCCACTAAAAATGCCATTATGTAAAGATATTCAGTAAAGGAGACTTATCAACATCTGTTTGTTCGTTCAAAAGGATTTTACGGGCATTATACCTGTTGATTTCAAGAAATTCTAAAAGTGTTAATCTAGAACTTTTGCTTTCAACGTGGATAATTCTATAATTATTGTTGAAATTATGCCTCAATTCCTTAAGATGATTAGCATATGTCGAATGTACAGAATTGGATATATAACCCCTTTGGTGTTCTTGGACACGTTTCTTGAATGATCTACCAGTCTGGCCAATGTATACTATGGGCAATCTTTGCAAATCAACTTGTAGACTCCGGATTTATTTTTTTTTCCTTAAGAAGAAAGAAAATAAATCCGGAGTCCTTAAGAAGAAAGAATAAATCCGGAGTCTACAAGTTGACTTGCGAAGATTACCCCAGATAACCCCAAAGGGTTATATATCCAATTCTGTACATTCGACATATGCTCATCATCTTAAGGAATTCAGGCATAATTTCAACAATAATTATAAAATTATCCACGTTGAAAGCAAAAGTTCTAGATTAACACTTTTAGAATTTCTTGAAATCAACAGGTATAATGCCCGTAAAATCCTTTTGAACGAACAAACAGATGTTGATAAGTCTCCTTTACTGAATATCTTTACATAATGGCATTTTTAGTGGCAAACTCCAATAAACACCTAGAGTTTTTATGACACGTGCTTCCATTATTTGGTCACGTACCTAACAATGTATTTAAACTCGGTTACACTGAATACAGTACAATGTAATACCAGATGAAGCCAGATCGTGGTGAAACAATTGTTGTAGTAGTACAAACATTTTTGTGGAAATAAATTACTGTCTTATATACATTTTTTTAAAAAAGCAGATTATTACGCTTCCGGGTCGAAACAAGCCAACAAGGAATGAAAAGGAAAGTAGAAAAAAAAACAGCTTCAGTAAAGATATCATTTTTTGAAAACCATTTTGTTTTAAACAGCGAAGCATTTTGCTTATTGATATTTAGCATCAGTGATACAAGGTGCTTGTCATTGCGAGATTGAATTCCTCTTTCTCAGCGATGTATCGGGTGTTTTTTTAGAGTGATAAAACTTTCGATAGGGATAACTGTGATTTGACAGAAGCTAGAAGCCATGTTATTTTGACATTACTGCTCAGTAAGCATTGACAAATTATCATGGGAAGACTCACGCCGCAACAACGTTTAGAATTTGTTGAAATTTATTTTCAAAATCAGTGTTCTATTCGTCCAACTTATAGAGTACTTCGTGAAATTTATGGTTTACATAATCGTCCATCAGAGCAGCTTACTCGTCGAACTATAGATAGATTTCGGACAACATTTTCTGTCTTCTCGCTGCAACAACAATAAGACAAAGAACTGTACGTACAGAAGAAAATATCGCTGCTGCAAGTCATAGTGTTAATGATGAACCAGATTTGTCTATACGTCGACGTTCACAACAAGTTGTACTCTGTGCATCCACCACATGGAAAATTTTGCGTAAAGATCTTTGTCTACACCCATACAAGATCCAACTGGTTCAAGAACTAAAGCCACTTGACCATAATAAGCGTCGTTTGTTTGGCTGATTGGGCCCTAGAACAGCTTGAAGTTGATCCACTTTTTTATTGTAAAATTATGTTGTTTAGTGATGAAGCTCATTTCTGGTTGAGTGGCTATGTAAACAAGCAAAATTGCCATATATGGAGTGAAACCAATCCTCAAGAAGTTCTACAGGTTCCATTGCATCCTGAAAAATGCACTGTATGGTGTGCTTTACACGCTGGAGGCATCATCGGTCCATATTTCTTTGAAAACGATACTGGAGCTAATGTTACAGTGAATGGTGCTCATTACAGATCGAAGATCAAGGATTATTTGTTTCAAAATTTGAATAGTATCGACCCAGAAGTGTTTTGGTTCCAACAAGATGATGCTAAACACCTCATGCTGCTCAACAATTGATTTATTGAAAAAAAGATTAGGCGATAACATTATTTCAAGAAATATTCCAATTAATTGGCCTCCAAGATCATGCGAAATAACTCCACTGGATTATTTTTTATGGGGTTATGTCAAGTCATTAGTTTATGCTGATAAACCAGAAACAATAGACGCTTTGGAAGCCAACATAACTCGTGTTATTGATAAAATAAGGCCTGAAATACTCGAAAAAGTGGTCCAAAATTGGTCTGGTCGAATGCGGATCCTCAGAGCTAGTCGTGGTGGACATATGCCGGAAATTATTTTCAAAACATAAATATCATAAACTAATCTTTCAAATAAAAAAAAATTGGCCTCAATCTCAATTTGAATTTGTTTTATTTCAATTTAAAGTGCTATCACTCTAAAATG
Organism: Megalocaria dilatata; assembly: GCA_034642435.1. NCBI lineage: Eukaryota > Metazoa > Arthropoda > Insecta > Coleoptera > Coccinellidae > Megalocaria > Megalocaria dilatata. The sequence goes on along the minus strand of CM067855.1, from coordinate 6,189,899 downwards.
ATATTGCATTGTAATTAATTGTGAAGTTACAAAGTAAAATAGGCAGTAATATGTAGCATTTTATCTACCACGTTGATAATTTCGGATTAATTATTTTTCTTGCTTTTTTAAAACAATTTTAGCTTTCATTAAAACTTTTTCCGAACTAGTAAGTTTGGCTGAATATAAAAAACATTCTATACGAATTCGAAAACAACTAAAATAATATCACCACAAGCGGGATCCGACATATCTTGCAACAAATATCTGAAATATACATATACCCATCTCAATATTGATAACGGTACCATTATCAGGCACGAGTCTTTTATTATTGAATTGATTGGTTTGTGCCACTCTTCCTCCATCATTCCAACTAAATGAATATCTGTTGACCTTTTTGAAGATCGTTTTGTGGACATTAATTTTGAACAACCCGTTCGAATAAATCGGCAATTATGTAGGCAATAATTTTTGGAATGACGATGATTCTAGAATGGATTATAATATATCTGCTCGTTGGAATGAAGTAACGATGTAGCAGTTACATATATTAGCTGTAAGCTTGACGAATTTATGCAGCCATCTGAATAGTTTCGTAGAACTATTTCCATTCGACTTCGATTTATGTCTTCAGACACTTATAGATATATAATGAATTTTTTTGATTCTAAAATGTTAATATTTCATAAAGTGTTTTTTTAAGAGTGATAGAACTTTCAATAGAGATAACTATGCTGAAGCTTATGTTACAGTGAATGGTGCTTGTTAGAGATCGATGATCAATGATTATTTATTTCAAAATTTGAATGGTATCGGTCCAGTAGTGTTTTGGTTTCAACAAGATGGTGCTATACCTCATGCTGCTACCGTAACAATGGATTTATTGAAAGAAAGATTCGGCGATAACATTATTTCGAGAAATGATCCAATTAATTGGCCTCCAAGATCATGCGACATAACTCCACTGGATTATTTTCTTTGGGGTTATGTCAAGTCATTGGTTTATGCTGATAAACCAGAAACAATAGACGACTTGGAAGCTAACATAACTCGTGTTATTGATGAATAAGACTTGAATTACTCCAAAAAGTGGTCCAAAATTGGTCTGGTCGAATGCGGTTCCTCAGAGCTGGTCGTGGTGAAAATATGCCGGAAATTATTTCTAAAGCATAAATGTCATAAAATTATCTTTCAAATAAAAAAAAATTTGGCATCAATCTGAACTCAAACCTGTTTTATTTCAATTTAAGGTTCTATCACTCTAAAAAAAACACCCTATACATGTTTTTCAATGTATAATTAATTACTGAAAGTAACATTTTCCACATCTATTTTTAACAATTCTTTTATCTTTTAAGATTTCAATTGAATTTGATCAAACAAATGGCAAAAAATAATGGTTATTAGCCTTCAACAATAGACAGTATGACTGCCAGAAAAAAGGTATGAAAATGCTATTTATGAAATAAATATGAAATGAAACATTTAATTCTCTCAGCTACTATGGTACAGATGAAGAAGTTCTCAATAACATGGACATCAACATATCTGTCAAAACCAATAAATATTCGAAAAAAATTTCAAAAAACTCTACACCAGTAAGTAAATCAAAGTTATCAGGTATTTCCTAATCATCATGTGGTATCTGCTCAAGAAGTTATATAAATCGTTACATTTAATTTGATAAATCCCTGATTCGGACAAGTTCTTTACTGTTCACCAACATCTTAGCTAATTTACTTATTTTATTTATTGCTGAAGAATTAATTCCCATTTTATGAAGACTAGGAATGACGTATTTTTTCCATGTATATAATTATTTTTTTAATGTAAATAAAGACTATTATTATTATTATTAACATTAAAAGGTTTCAGCAGTAGGATCTCTAATGGTCTTCATAAAATGGGAATTAATTCTTCAGCAGTAAATAGAAATAATTTAGCTAAGATGTTGGTGAATGATACAGGAAGGAACCCCAACTTTTCCGAATCCGGGATTTATCAAATTAAATGTGATGGTTATAATGCTACATATATAGGACAGACAGGCCGATGTTTACAACATACAATCAAAGAACATAGAATGTCCATTTTGAAAAACCAGAAATCAACCGGTTTTGCAAAACATTGTATAGAAAGTAATCATTTTTTTATGAGGAAGATGTCACTTTCCTATATAATGTTAAAAAGGGTAAATTGATGGTTTAGATGGAGATTCTTCCAATCGAAAGTGTGATTGGGAAAAGGAGATTTAAAACAAATTCCCAAATACTCTTTGAGAACACCCCTATATTGGATGCCATAAAGATACACAGATGTCCTAAATATAATAAAAGAGCCCTTCTTTCAATTTTAAGTTTAGTTACTTTTTGTGCTCTTTTGAAGATGGTAGAAAGACCGAAACACGTGTCAGGATTCTGAATAAATTGTCACATAAAAACTGTGTTTTAAATAAAATTGCTAAATGCTCAGACTATTCAAAAAATTACCCCCGTTAAACCTTTTATGTCTGGAGTTCAACATTATCGGCGATGAATTAACTAGGCTCGATTAAAACATAGGATAACATGATCATATCATGGTCAAATTAAGTTTTTCTGACCATACAGCCGTTTGTGAGAAATAAAATATTCATAGCATTCCAAAAGTTTCCACAATCAAGTTCGCTAATGAAGAAAATCCATTGGAAATATACCCAGAAAAAAATTTTGCTCTTTCAGAGATATTTGATAGACATAAAGATTTGAATTTATGGATTCTTTGGCGTTAATGAAGGACTATTTGGAAAATTAATTATTCAAAAATCAGCAACAGTCACAAAAGAAATCCTCAAGATTCAAGGGTAATACATCAGAACATATAATATGGAGTTTGACATTCATCAGAATTGTCAAAAACAAAATCCCAATTAAATTATAATCAGTGAATTTTATTTTTAGTTTTAATGAACGAGACCTCCAAAGTTCCAGACGAAAAATAAGTATATGAATAGTTGCGAAAAAATTTAGGGGGTGATTCCTTCTCAAAAAATAGGGTGGGTCGTTCATATAAACTTTAATTTTTGAGCCCCCCCTGCTTAGTTACAGCCCCCTGAAGATGGCGCCCGAAAAACAGTTCTTAATTTTTTTTTAAAGACCAAAAAACTGTATCAAAGTTTATCAAAACTAGTCAGTTGTCATAACAAAATGACATTCGCTTACTAGATAAATTTATCATGTTGATAAATTTTTTATTTCAAAAACCTTGAATTTCAGCAAGAAATTACAGGAGACTTTATTTGTTAAGAATAGATCAAGCTATCCAAAATTAATTTTTTTATTGTGAAATGGGAATATGGAAAAAAGTTTCCTGCGAAAGAATGTTTAGGGGTGGCTTTTTATGCCCCCAGCAATCATAGAGGACCACCATCAAAAATTTTTTGGGTGCCTTCTCGCCCGCATAGAATTTTATTTTTGATAGATTTTTGGTTTTTAAGAAAGAAATTAAGAACTGTTTTTCGGGCGCCATCTTTAGGGGGCTGTAACTAAGCAGGGGGGCCCAAAAAAAGAAACTTTATATGAAAGACCCACCATACTTTTTGACAAGGAATCACCTCCTTAATTTTTCGCAACTACTCATGTACTATATATGCTATTAATTTATTGAAAAAAAGTTGTAAAATAGAGCTTTAAACATTACACTTTGACCGCTTCTGAAATTCGAAGAGTTTCCACTCATTTTTTCTGAGAAATGTTCACTTTTATATTTACCTGTAGTATTTTTCACCACTGAATTTCAATACACTTCTCTACTTTTATATGGCGGTACAAGATCCAGTCATTTTCATTTTTCACCATTATACTACCAAAGAGAAAAATAATACGGTACTGACCGAAGAATAAACTTCTGCACGGTCACTCAACACACAACTAACTTCTTGAAATTTATTACACGAAATGTAGGTAATGGAAACCACTTCCGTTCAACTTCCTCCATTCATTTTTCACGCGAAGACACGGTTAACAGTTTGAATATGTAACCGTGAACTATTAGAAGAAATCCGTCAAATTCAGGTTACATAAAATTTGCACAAGATGAAATATGTATTCAAAAGGAGAAAGATATTATACTTATTTCGCATATGTATTACATATTTCGCGAAAAATTCGCAAGAAATAGCACTACTAATGAGGCTAGTGATCTCAATTTAGTTGAATACCAATTAAATGCCAAGATAGGAAAAGCCAAACATTCAGGTTAGGCGCTATTGAGCTAATAAATTGTTAAAATAATCTCAATTGTTTTTATTTAATTAAATTATGAAGGTTGGGGCTTCTTCCTGATACACTATTTGTAGATGTAATAACATTTATTGAAAAAATTCTATTCGAAAATAAAATGGATTGGGTAATAAATTATGGTTTTCTTTGAACATTTTAAAGGATGAAGAAATTTATGTTGAATAATTATGTACCTTATATGTATTGTACATATTGTCAGAAATGTTCAGAGGTCAAATAAACATTATTATTATTAAATTTGAATATTAAAACAGATTTAATCTGTTTATTCAAAAAATTTTAGAATTAAACTAATGTCTTATAAGCACAGCTTACATTCAATAGACGTATAAAATCAAAACTCAATATAAAATCTCAAATGGAGTAAATAACCCAACAAATATAAATGGTCAATTAAAATTGAAAAATAAATATTTGAAGGAGACAAAATTTTTGATCTTACAATTATGAAAACTAATTCTTTTCCAAAAATACAAAACATAGTTTTAAGAACTTCTCAGAAAATATAATTTATTTGAAATATTTAATATATTTGGATTTTAAAGTTATTGTTCAAACCAGTATAACACGAAGTCTGTAGGTAAGTTAAATTTGTTGCTAATTCATTTTATTTTTCAAATGTGAAGTAGCACCGATGAAGACCTTATCAGAATTCTAGTTGTTTTTTGAAGATATAATACATGTTCCGAGAGATTTTTGAAGTAACTTATTCAAATATTTAAATATATTCAATATTTCAAATAAATGATATTTTCTGAGAAGTCCTTAATTTGTATTTGTATTTTTGAAAAGGAATTAGTTCTAAGAATTGTTAGATCAGAAACAATATTTTTTCTCCTTAAAATATTAATTTTTTAATTTTAAAAGATAATTTATATTTGTTGGGTTATTTATTCCGTCTGATATTTTATACTGAGCTTTGATTTTATACGTCTATTAAATATAAGCTGTGCTTATAAGACATTAATTTAATTCTAACAATTTTTGAATGAAATTTTTTGATAATACTATATACTACTCTGTCAAGAAAGTACCGGGAATTTTCAATTAAAATAACATTTTTACATTTAATCGTCAAAATTTATTGGGTCGCCTTCAAAATAGGCTCCATTTGCTCCAATACATCTATGCCAACGGCACTTTCAATTATCGAAACATTTTTTATAGGCGCTTTCCGGGATGGACTTTAGCTCTCGCGCCGAATTTTGTTTTATGGCTTCAATCGACTCAAAACGGGTGCCACGAAGGGGCAATTTTAGTTTTGGGAAGAGGAAAAAGTCGCAGGGAGCCAAATCCGGCGAATACGGTGGTTGCTGAAGCACGTTTGTTGAGTTTTTGGCGAGAAAGTCAGTCACAATCGTAGCTCGGTGAGAAGGTGCGTTATCGTCATGCAAAATCCATGAGTTGTTCGCCCACAAATTTGGCCGCTTCTTACGGATACGCTCACGCAAACGTTTCATAACGCCTAGGTAATACTCCTTGTTTACCGTCTGACCCTCTGGAATGAATTCGTAGTGCACCCCGCCACGGATATCGAAGAAAACAATGAGCATCACCTTCATTTTCGAGCGGCTTTGGCGTGGTTTTTTCGGTTTCGGCTCATTTTTTGCCACCCATTCCGATGATTGCTGGCTTGTTTGCATATCGTACTCGTAGACCCAGGTCTCATCACCAGTTATAATGCGTTCCATGAATGTAGAATCGGAATTACAGCGATCCAGCATGTCTGAAGCAACCTGTTTGCGATGACGTTTTTGAAGAAAATTCAGGTCTTTCGGTACGAGTCGTGCGGCCACCTTTCTCATGCCCAAAATATCAATCAAAATCGTACGTGCGGACTCGTGGGATATCTTAAGATCATGTGCTATCTCTCTCAAGCTGGTACGACGGTTTTCCAGCACCCTTTCCTAAATTTTATCGACGTTATCTTCGATCGAAGCCGTCAATGGGCGACCACTTCACGACCGTCCTTGAAGGCTCTGTACCACTGATATGTACGAGTTTTCGATAGAGCATTATCACCAAATGCCTTTTGCAACATTTTCAATGCATCGGCACACGAAAATTCATTTGCAACACAAAACTTTAAACAAATTCTTTGCTCAACGTAATCACCCATAGTAAAAATCGGCACGCACTCTGACATCGACTGACTTAATCAGCTGTTGCAAACACACTAGTTGACAGATCCCGCTCAAGCTTGGCATAGTAATTAAGGACAGTGGTAATTTTTACTTGCCTCATTGCCCCGCCAGATTTAAATCGATAATTCCCGGTACTTTCTTGACAGAATGTATATCTATATATTTTTCATAAACCTCCTCAAACAACAGATATGACAATTCCCCAAAACTCGTTTCATCCAATCCAACATGAATTATCAGCATATCATAACATGACACAAATCATTAACATTTCCTTTATATTCGAATAATTTTAATCAAGAATTGAATTGAATTAAACAAACAGCAACTAGTAACGGTTATTCGTCATCAATAATAGACATAATAAAAATGCAATTTACAAAATATACCCTAAAATAACAACCAAAAACATATACACAACTTGTCTGTTTAAAAAATGAATTCACATGAAAATATGAACTCACAATCCCTAACGTTGAAAGAATGATTTTTCTTTGGTCATTCTGATTTTTATTAGTTATCTCAAAATCATATTTTCTATGAAGTTTAGAGAAAAAGTACTTGTTTCAGTTCAACCTCGGTTTTTTAATATTTGTTGCATTTAATTAAATTTTCTTTCGAAAGGAACGCATTTATTATATTTACTTTATTATTTCCAATATTCATGTTGACCATTCCAATGAATTTAATTGTAATTACTCTAGTGCGCCTTAATACCTACCCGCATAATGGCCTAACATTTAATCTTCAGTAAATTATGAAATTAATTGTTATTATGGAGTTCATACACCTAAGTATTTATCACCAATTGCACAAAGAAAGGTAGGGAAGAAAGCAGAAAGATCGAAATATTCCCACAGTTTCATTTGGATACGAAAGTGGTCAGATTAAATTAAATTAGGAGTTGTTATGGAAAATTATCTGATTAGAAAACTGAACGGTTATTTATTGAGCATGAGAAATCTCACTATACTTGCCTTATTTGTTCTCGAATGAGTTCCAAATGAGTATGTCCGTACCTCATTGTACAATAACTCTAATTAACAGTAATAGGGATCAATTTGATCGTTATTTAATATCACTTCAGTTTGATAAATTCTTCATAGAATAAATCTAGTAAAACTGGTGGGTCATCGAGCACGTTTCATTCATTCGATAATTATTGCGATTTTGTCCTTTTGATATATAATGAAAGATTTTTATAGAAAATATTATTCACTCTTTCAACAAGAGAATATTCTTAAGCCAAATTTGAGTACGGTAAATAGGAAGTTTTTCGAATCCGGGCAGTGCAACTTACATCTGGACAGTTAGAAACTTGAATAAAGCCGGATAGGTTTTGTTTATCGCTGGACCTAAGCAGCAATCATGCATCTTTCATAACTAATCATCAGTGCATTGCTCTAATGCCAACGAATGCAACACGCTCCTATATTCGACCTGCACAGCGACCCTACTGTTTTTTTTAAAACAACAGCTCCATCTAATGTACACGAATACATGTACGTAGCATTAACCCAGATTAAATCAAAAAGCGATCTGTACTCCCAATTATATCTAACGTCACATGCTGAAAGATGGGAAAAGTAGTAGTTAGCGGCAGATAATACTCAGAACTTTGAATGTACAACCAATGTTTCACAATAAAGCTGCCATTTTTAAAAAACACCGGCGGATTTTATTCATACTCCTAATACAGAGGCAACGAAAGTAATTTTCGAAATATAATGTTAATAATAATTCATTTATGAAAATCAAAACAGATTTAATCTGTTGTCTTCTACAATTTTAATTTCAAAAAATTCTTTGAAGAGACTTTAAGAATTAAATTAATGTCTTTATAAGCACTGCTCATATTTAATAGACGTCAAAATTCATCATACAATATCAAACGGAATTAAGAAAAACCAACGAATACAAACTGTCAATTAAAATTAAAATATAAATAAGCAAATATTTTTTGTTTCGTTCCAGGCATGCGTAATGAACTCTTCAGACAAACTTACGAAGCCCTGTTTGTTACAAAATGTCGTTTTCCGATCCCATATGAATGAAAAATAACCCTTTCTCAAAAATATAAAACATAATTTCAAGAACTTCTCAAAAACTAATTTATTTGAAATATTCAATATATTTAAATAAATTACTTCAAAAAATCTCAAAACATGTAGCACATTCTCAAGAAATAATTAAAGTTACGATAAGATCAGTTCAACATTACATATAAAAAATATAATAAAATCAAATAAACAATGTATAGACTTACTCGGTGAATCTTAGGAATACACGGCCCTCAATAGAAAATAAAAGTAAACACTTTCATAGATCCAAGGTGCTTATGTTCACCGAGTAAGTCTATACATTGTTTATTTGATTTTATTATATTTTTTATATGTAATGTTGAACTGATCTTATCGTAACTTTAATTATTTCTTGAGAATGTGCTACATGTTTTGAGATTTTTTGAAGTAATTTATTTAAATATATTGAATATTTCAAATAAATTAGTTTTTGAGAAGTTCTTGAAATTATGTTTTATATTTTTGAGAAAGGGTTATTTTTCATTCATATGGGATCGGAAAACTACATTTTGTAACAAACAGGGCTTCGTAAGTTTGTCTGAAGAGTTCATTACGCATGCCTGGAACGAAACAAAAAATATTTGCTTATTTATATTTTAATTTTAATTGACAGTTTGTATTCGTTGGTTTTTCTTAATTCCGTTTGATATTGTATGATGAATTTTGACGTCTATTAAATATGAGCAGTGCTTATAAAGACATTAATTTAATTCTTAAAGTCTCTTCAAAGAATTTTTTGAAATTAAAATTGTAGAAGACAACAGATTAAATCTGTTTTGATTTTCATATTTGTAATAATCCTTCTACCAAGTAAAAAACCATTCCCTCTTATTTTAATAATTCATTTATTCATTCCAATAAAGTACATATCACAGAATATGAATAAATTTTTAACCCATTAAATAAATAAGTATAAAACAAAATAAAACAAAACATTAGTCAAACAAATAATAAATAAATTTAGCCAGACAACTTATTTCATACAAATATATATATTTTTTAAAGTATCATTCAGGTATTCATATATTGAGTAGTATACTTTATTCATTAGGAGACATTTAAGTTCATTTTTAAGTTTTATTCGATTTAATTCCTTCATTCTGGACGGCAGTTTGTTGAAAATTTGTATAGCTAGATGACTTACATTTAACTGTGATACTTTTATACGATGGTATGGTATGAAGAAGTTGTTTTTGTTTTTAGTATCATAGTTGTTATTAAAAATGTTTTTGAATAGTATGTCCTTATTATCATATATGTACATTACACAGGAAAGTATAAGAATGGACGTCGCGGTAGGAATTTTTTCTCTGGCGATTAGTTCTCTATTGCTATATCTACTACTTACGCCATATAGTATTCTCAGTACCTGCTTCTGTTTTATGAATACTTTCTTACTTTCAGACAAATCCCCCAGAAAAGAAAGTAGCTGAAGTAAGTAATCTTGGCTGCTTCAACTCCCACTATTTGCTTTATTCTCCTAACTGCATAGGTATCTCTGGACAATTCAGGAATCATTTCAATGTCGACAGAAAACTTTAGATTTGATTGCAAAAAGACACCAAGTAGCCTCATGTGATTGTCCGAAGTCATGTTTGGTTCAAATAGTGGCCTCTGTGTTTTATCACTGTTCATCATCATTTTGTTTATGCTGAACCATACCTGGGCTTCCTTTAGTATCTTCTTTTCTTTCTCTTCCAATACCTGGTTGTCCATCCCTTTATTCAGAAAAGAAGTGTCATCAGCTAAGTGGACGGTTCGATCTGATTTCACATTAGCTGGCAAGTCATTAATATATATCGCAAACAAAAAGGGACCCAATACAGAACCCTGCGGTACACCATGACACACCGTCTCCGAAGAAGAATACCTGCCTCCCAAACTTGTTTTTTGCATCCTGTTTGTCAGATAACTTTTCATCAGGTTAAGAGCCTCACCCTTGATTCCATAGTATTCAAGCTTATTTAAAAGCACTGAGTGTGAAATACTATCGAAAGCCTTGGATAAGTCACATGCCTGTAAACTATATTTTTGTCCCCCATCAATCCTATATTTTCCAGTACCTCCTCCGGTGCCGTCTCCACTGATTTGCTCATCAAGAACCCGTGCTGTTCTTTGTAGAAAGTTTTATGATGTTTGAAGCAACTCAGTAATCTATTTTTAATTATTATCTCAAACATTTTGAGATTTTGAGGACACAGGAAGTATTCATACTGGACGATAGTTTTCTGGTAATTTCATATCTCCTCTTTTATGGACAGGTACTATTTTAGCCTTCTTCAACTGATCAGGAAAGTGACCCTCCTTAGACGTTTGATGAGTAGTGGTAGCTCAATGCACGGAAAAATCTCCCTCAATATGATTGATGTCATTCCATAGATATCTCTGATTTGCTCAGATTTTATCTGTCTTAGAGTATTCACCATGCATTTACAAGAGGAGTTATTATGCCAGTCGCCCAGCCCAAGAATAACTTCATTCTACGTTAAAAATGGTGACTGGTATTCAACTGGATGACTATTTGAATCGTCCCCCACCCTTTTGCACTGCGTAGCATTCTGCTGCAAGCATAACTAGGACTCAACTCGTCAATACGAAAATGTTAGAGTTAGGGTGTGAATCTGTCTTACTGGTTGAGAGGCTGTTTACGACATTACTTAGCATGTGAGAAATTTATTTGTTTCAATACATCCATCGATAAAAAAGGGAACAATGATGAAATCCTCTACATGTCCAGACATTGAGTTTTTTAGAATAGTGACTTTTGATGGAAATACTCCGGTGCTGATTCTCTTGGTACCAATATCGTACAACGGATGGATTATGTTTCTTTTTCAAATATGACTTATCAGTGGAAAGTACATTTTTCAAGAGAGAACTATTATCATTTTGTCTTTCCATCATCGTCATGGACCTACGTAATCAACACTAGACGTGGATCTGTGATGATGTCGCGCCGGTGCGAATCGATGAATTCTCCCCCACTCTGGGCAGTCGGAAAGAGCAGGGAAAGATTCAAAGAGTAGTCCAGTTGAATATTCGTCATCATTTATAACACATAATGAAGTTATTTTTGTGCTGGACGACTGACACAATAACTCTTCGTCAGATTGTTTTGTGTTTCAGAGAATTGTTCAGGTCAATATTTGAAATTACCCCAGTTTAGTTATGCTCTGGTTACGTTTTGATAATGCGCCTCGCTACCTTAAGCACATCACTGTTGAGTTTTTCACCCAAGAGTGAAATGTTGAACGGTGATCCTACGAGTAGTTAATAAAATGTTTTTTCCCGCTATACGATCTAGTAGTTGGTTAAAATTCAAATCGCACACATTTCTCAGCTAAGTTTGAAGAAATCCTCGGTCAAAACCAGCCACTCAACTGAGTGTACTCAGTTGAGTACACCTATAAATAACTCTCGCAGATTTCCTATGAAGGAGGATGATGACTGTGTAGGAATTGTGTTTTAAATGTTCAATTTTTGCTTATATGGAAGATGTGCGTGGAACTACGCCTCTTCCTCTCATACAAAACGAAACGTTGAAGTGGTGATTAACAATGCATGTACCGTTTCTAATTTTTGATTACACTTCGGAGGCATAGCATTTCTGAATTGCTGTTTCATTCAGAAGTTTCAAGGTTAATTCATTTTTTCGATCTCTGCCATCGTACGAATAAATAACACGATCATTTGATCGTCATAAATAATACCATAATTAAAATAATGAATATGGATATGCAAAATGTGGGGCTTCAAAGAAACACGACTAGTATTTCGTATCACTTTTCAATGAATGAATTATTACAGAAAATTATTCATGATATTCTAATCTATTATGTTTTATAACCGATAATGATTACACTTGTTTTTGTGTGAATTTCGATTAGTAATAGTCATTTAGCTTCAACAGAGCCTCCCTACACTGCGACTAGTTAGATCTTTCGTCATAAATTTGTATGTGCCATATTAATGATCATCTAAGATGATAAACATAAATAAATGCTATTGATTTCTCGCATATCACTTGGTGAAACATTTTTAAATTAATAAAGTAAATAAAACCAACTTGGTTTAAGTTTCACTGTTTATTTGATGTCTGTTGACATATATGTTTCGGGTTTTTAGCCCATTTTCAAAAATGAAGAGAACAAAACTTAAAATCCTATTTATAATGGTAACAGGTACAATTTTGAACACTGTAAAAATATGATGTTCGTTCGGTCCTAATTTTTACAGATGAGAGCAATGCCGATAAACTGAATCGAAGTTGTACATTTGTGATTGGTAGCTTCTTACCATGCGCTAAACAAATTTCCAAACTTTCTAAAAGGTAGCCCAAAATATTCTATCAAAAATACTATACAGCTCACAGAAGAACTATAAACTCTAGAAATTCCCCCTAACGTTAAACTTGTTTCATTCGATGTTGTGAATTTGTTGAGTACCTAATTCAGAAATTAAAAATAAAGTTATACTACTCTGTCAAGAAAGTACCGGGAATTTTCAATTAAAACAACATTTTTACATTTAATCGTCAAAATTTATTGGGTCGCCTTCAAAATAGGCTCCATTTGCTCCAATACATCTATGCCAACGGCACTTCCAATTATCGAAACATTTTTTATAGGCGCTTTCCGGGATGTACTTTAGCTCTCGCGCCGAATTTTGTTTTATGGCTTCAATGGACTCAAAACGGGTGCCACGAGGGGGCAATTTTAGTTTTGGGAAGAGGACAAAGTCACAGGGAGCCAAATCCGGCGAATACGGTGGTTGCTGAAGCACGTTTGTTGAGTTTTTGGCGAGAAAGTCAGTCACAATCGTAGCTCGGTGAGAAGGCGCGTTATCGTCATGCAAAATCCATGAGTTGTTCGCCCACAAATTTGGCCGCTTCTTACGGATACGCTCACGCAAACGTTTCATAACGCCTAGGTAATACTCCTTGTTTACCGTCTAACCCTCTGGAACGAATTCGTAGTGCACCACGCCACGGATATCGAAGAAAACAATGAGCATCACCTTCATTTTCGAGCGGCTTTGGCGTGGTTTTTTCGGTTTCGGCTCATTTTTTGCCACCCATTCCGATGATTGCTGGCTTGTTTGCATATCGTACTCGTAGACCCAGGTCTCATCACCAGTTATAATGCGTTCCATGAATGTAGAATCGGAATTACAGCGATCCAGCATGTCTGAAGCAACCTGTCTTTCGTTACGAGTCGTGCGGCCACCTTTATCATGCCCAAAATATCAATCAAAATCGTACGTGCGGACTCGTGGGATATCTTAAGATAACGTGCTATCTCTCTCAAGCTGGTACGACGGTTTTCCAGCACCCTTTCCTCAATTTTATCGACGTTATCTTCGATCGAAGCCGTCGATGGGCGACCACTTCACGACCGTCCTTGAAGGCTCTGTACCACTGATATGCACGAGTTTTCGATAGAGCATTATCACCAAAGGCCTTTTGCAACATTTTCAATGCATCGGCACACGAAAATTCATTTGCAACACAAAACTTTAAACGAATTCTTTGCTCAACGTAATCACCCATAGTAAAAATCGGCACGCACTCTGACATCGACTGACTTAATCAGCTGTTGCAAACACACTAGTTGACAGATCCCGCTCAAGCTTGGCATAGTAATTAAGGACAGTGGTACCAACCTAGGAAAAAAAAATTTTACCTGCCTCATTGCCCCGCCAGATTTAAATCGATAATTCCCGGTACTTTCTTGACAGAATGTATTTTATAACGGGTGTTTTTTTAGAGTGATAGAACTTTCCATAAGGATAACTGTGATTTGACATGTTGTTTTCACATTTCTGTTCAGTAAGCATTGACAAATTATCATGGAAAGACTCACACCGATACAACGTTTACAAATTGTTGAAATTTATTTTCAAAATCGGTGTTTTATTCGCCAAACTTATAGAGCAGTTCGTGAAATTTATGATTTACATAATGTCCATCAGAGCAGCTTATTCGTCGAACTATCGATAGATTTCGGACAATATTTTCTCTACTCGATGCAACAACAAGACAAAGAACTGTACGTACAGAAGAAAATATCGCTGCTGTAAGTAATAGTGCTAACGATGATTTAGATTTGTCGACGTTCACAACAAGTTGGACTCTGTGCATTCACCACATGAAAAATTTTGCGTAAAGACCTTGGTCTACACCCATACAAGATCCAACTGTTTCAAGAACTAAAGCCACTTGACCATAATAAGCGTCGTTTGTTTGCTGATTGGGCCCTAGAACAGCTTGAAGTTGATCCACTGTTTTATCGTAAAATTGTGATAAGTGATGAAGCTCATTTCTGGTTGAACAGCTATGTAAACAAGCAAAATTGCCGTATATGGAGTGAAAAAAATCCTCAAGAAGTTCTGCAGGTTCCATTGCATCCTGAAAAATGCACTGTATGGTGTGCTTTACACGCTGGAGGCATCATCGGTCCATATTTCTTTAAAAACGATTCTGGAGCTAATGTTACAGTGAATGGTGCTCGATGATCGATGATCAATGCATATTTGTTTCAAAATTTGAATGGTATCGACCCAGAAGTGTTTTGGTTCCAACAAGATGGTGCTACACCTCATGCTGCTACGGTAGCAATTGATTTATTGAAAGAAATATTTGGCGATAACATTATTTCGAGAAATGGTCTAATTAATTGGCCTCCAAGATCATGCGACATAACTCCAGTGGATTATTTTCTTTGGGGTTATGTCAAGTAATCGGTTTATGCTGATAAACCAGAAACAATAGACGC
The DNA here is from genome assembly GCA_034642435.1 of Megalocaria dilatata. NCBI lineage: Eukaryota > Metazoa > Arthropoda > Insecta > Coleoptera > Coccinellidae > Megalocaria > Megalocaria dilatata. The sequence continues at coordinate 6,174,639 of CM067855.1, read as the reverse complement.
TTTGGAAGCCAACATAACTCATGTTTTTGATGAAATAAGGCCTGAATTACTCGAAAAAAAGGTTCAAAATGGGTCTGGTCGAATGCGATTCCTCAGAGCTAGTCATGGTGGACATATGCCGGAAATTATATTCGAAACATAAATGTCATAAAATTATCCTTCAAATAAAACTTTGGCTTCAATCTTAATTTGAATGTGTGCCATTTCAATTTAAAGTTCCCTCACTCTAAAAAAACACTATATAAATGTGGAAGCCACATCGTCGTGAAACAATTGTTTTAGTACTACAAACATTTTTGTGGAAATTAATTACTGTCTCATATACATTTCTTTAAATAAGGACAATTATTGTTGCTAGCGCTATATTGCACAATATAAATATGAACGAAATATTTCCAAATGGATTGATTGTTAATGCAGTTCGTCAAGTGAGACAGTCGATTATTAATGAACATTTTGCTACTTTATAATTTATATTTGTATGATAATTAAAAATGAATTTTTTTGTCGTTTTTGAAACTGTTCTTCATATTCAACTTGTGTCTTCAATATGACAAGATTTCATATAATTTTCATAAGATTTTACAAGGTATGTATTTAGATAGGTTTCTATGTTTGTATTTCTGATTCATTGTTTTACCTTAGGTAACATCTGAAAAAGTTTTTGTGCTGGCGGTGCGATTGGACCATACTTATTCGAAAATGAGGGTGTTGCAACTTTTACTGGGAATGGATTGCTCTACAGAGTTAAGAATAATGATTTTATATGGCCGAAATTGGAAGATATTGATGTGAACGACGTTTATTTTCAACAAGACGGAGCTACGTGCCACACAAGGAGGAAAAAATCGCAATTTTGCAAGAATAGTTACTTGGCTCCCGAAGAGGTTATCACAATTGGTCACCGTAATCTTGATTTTTAGGACCTTCAGTATAGAAATCATTCAAACTGAGAAAATATATAAGTTAGCAACTCAACATATTAATTTATTCTGATCCGACTTTTACCGATAACATTTTCAATTCAATTATATAAAATAAACTAAAATTCAATCAAATATTTCTCAATCTGAAATGAACAACACATAAAGAATAATGAAATTCAAACTTAGTTTCTTTTCTGATAAGGATAAGCTGCTCATAAAGAAATTTTCTTCTCGAACGGTTGCTCAATTCGATATCCAGTGTTTTTAAAAGTGAATACTCTCATGAATACTAATAAACTCGTCAGTTGAGTACTTGCCTTATAAAGAAATCTGTCGATTTGCCTAAAGCACTCATCGCGTTCATCTGGTGAATTTTACCGAAGAAACAATCGATCCAACTCTGTTTCGTAATAGTTATCTATCATCTTGCATATGTTGTGAAAATATTGCCGAATACAAAGGCCAGTTTCAACATTTTCGACAACTAAACCATGGTCATTACTCTCTACGATCCTTGGGAAAAATCATATTAAGAATTTTGAGAAATTGTTTGAATTCAGAACGAAGAGAAACCATTAATCACATATATCGGTTGTTTTCTTAGAGAGATAAAACATTAAATTGAAATAAAACACATTTAAATTCAGATTGAAGCCGATTTTTTCTTATTTGAAAGATAATTTTATGACATTGTGTTTTAAAAATAATTTCCGGCATATTTATTTATTTATTTACTTCTACACAAACACCCAAATGGGTAATTACAGATGGAGAACAACAAAATACTATCAACAATCACTTAACCTAGGAGAACAGTCTTCTCACATTTTGTAAACTAGTATTGAATAAATCTATATCAGATTTATTAATCAACTCATTGCATATGGACATCATTTTATTAATAGGAGATGAACTACCTGGTGTTACATAAAAAATTTCCCTATCTCTAAGTCTCAGATATAAATTAGGAATCTTAAATTTCAAAAGATTAGTAGTAAACTGGCAGTCTTGAAATGTTAAATTATTCACAACTTTAAAAATGAAAAGAACTGCGTTACACTTACGTCTATTAACTAAAGTGCACATATCGAAATCTGTCAACATGGAAATATATGACTTCATGAAAGGATACTCATTGTATTTTTTCAGGTGTAAAAAGCGAAGGAATTTTTTCTGCACTTTTTCAATTCTGTCAATATGAGATATGGTTGACGGCATCCAAACCACTGAAGCATATTCCAGCTGAGGTCTTACGAGGGCTTTATAGAGTGAAATGGTAGTGGAACAATCAAAATCTCTGCTATTTCTAAAAACTAAACCTAGTATGTCCATCACGATTAACTCTGAGGAACCACATTCGACCAGACCAATTTTTGACCACTTTTTCGAGTAATTCAGGCCTTATTTCATCAATAAGACGAGTTATGTTAGCTTCCAGAGCGTCTATTGTTTCTGGTTTATCAGCATAAACCAATTACTTGACATTACCCCAAAGAAAATAATCCTATATCGCATGATCTTGGAGGCCAATTAATTTGACCATTTCTCGAAATAATGTTATCGCCGAATATTTCTATCAATAAATCATCTTGTTGAAACCAAAACACTACTGGGTCGATACCATTCAAATTTTGAAAAAATAATCATTGATCATCGATCTGTCACGAGCACCATTCACTGTAACATTAGCTCCACCATCGTTTTCAGAGAAATATGGACCGATGATGCCTCCAGCGTATATAGCATACCATACAGTGCATTTTTCAGGATGCAGTGTTACCTGCAGAACTTCTTGAGGATTGTTTTCACTTCATATATGGCAATTTTGCTTGTTTACATAGCCGTTCAACCAGAAATGAGCTTCATCACTAAACACAATAACGTTAAAAAAGTGGATCAACTTCAAGCTGTTCTAGGGCCAAATCAGCAAACGAACGACGCTTATTATGGTCAAGTGGCTTTAGTTCTTGAACCAATTGGAACTTTTATGGGTGTAGACCAAGATCTTTACGCCAAATTTTCCATGTGGTGGATGCACAGAGTACAACTTGTGTCTGTCGACGAATAGACAAATCTGGATCATCATTAACACTATGATTTACAGCAGCGATATTTTCTTCTGTACGTACAATTCTTTGTCTTTTTGTTGTTGCATCAAGTAGAGAAAATGTTGTCTATCTATCGATAGTTCGACGAATAAGCTGCTCTGATGGACGATTATATAAACAATAAATTTCACGAAGTGAACGCAGGGCGTGTGCTAAACACCACTATGCAGCAGAACAATAACGACCTCGTACCAGGATGAGGTCTTCGAGTTCAAGGCTGCGAAGGGCGGTCCGCAGGGAGGTATTCTCTCACCCTTACTGTGGACCCTTCTCGTTGATGACCTGCTAGCGATCATTCCGCTAGCTAGTGGGGAGTCGACGTTCAAGCATTTGCTGATGACCTGGCAATCATAGTGAAAGGTAAATCGGAGGTGACGATATCGGCCGTCCTTCAAGAGATACTGAACACTATTGACAAATGGTGTATAAGGGAAGAAATGTCTCTTAACCCGCAAAAGGTAGTTATAGTATCATTCACTAAAAAAGGGAAGTTGAATGGTTTAGAACCGCCGACTATCCGTGGTGAAATAATACAATTTTCATTTGAGGCAAAATACCTTTGAATAGTCCTGGACAAGACCCTCAGCTGCAGTGCACACCTAGATAAAGTGTGTCATAAAGCCAGAATGGGTTTCTGGACTTGCAGGCGGATCTGTGGTAAAACCTGGGGTCTAAAGCCCAGGCAGATGTACTGGCTATACACCATGGTAATTAGACCACGGATAGTGTATGGCGTTGTAGTGTGGTGGAAGAAAGGCCAACAAACGGTTGGCGAACAAAAGCTCACCCGACTACAGAGACAGGCTTGCCTTGTAATTACAGGTGCGTTTCGCACCACACCCACTGCAGCCATGGAGGTCCTACTAAATCTACCACCCCTGCACCTACTCGTGCAGAGGGAGGCGGAACGGACCACAAACAAACTATATCAACTCGCGATTGACACAATAGTGATGGGAAGCTCAGGACTGCTGGGCGAGCTTTTAACGAACAGTATCCTATCGGTGCCCTCGGATCTTATGTCAAAAGTCACGAGCCAAGAACGGACTTTCAATGTAATCGTCCTCAGCCGGGACGAATGAACCCAGCATGCTGAGGTTCTATTGAGAACCGACCTTGGCTTAGAACTGCTGATAAAACGGCAAATCCACTAGGGTAAAATCAAAATATTTACTGATAGTCAGTCAGTACTAAAAGCTTTGGAATCCAGCTCTTGTACCTCAAGAACAGTCTGGAGTTGCCGCACGGCTTTAAACAGACTCGGTATGTATAACGGAGTCACTCTGGTTTGGATACCGAGCGACTCAAACTATTTGGGTAACGAGGAGGCAGATCGGCTGGAGTTTGCTGGAGCTGCGCTGCCTCTGGTAGGACCGAAACCATTCCTGGAAATACCATATGACGTGGCTAACGAGTTGATAACAGGCAGAATGAACTTAAGGCTAGAGTGTTTCTGGCCTGAAACATTCGAAGTTGTTCCTTGGAACAGCTTCGAACAAAAAGATGGCGAACCTAGCGCTGGGTCTGGATAGGGCCAAACTAAGAACACTTGTTGAACAACTCCTTAAGTGCACAATAATGGGATTGTAACATCTAACCAGAACCATCAGATAAGTCGTTGGTCGCCAGCTTTCCATCGAATATTTTTAATTGAACATCGAACACTATCCCATAGAGATTACAAACTAAATACGGAATGGGCTTTGTATTTAGATAAAAATTATGTTGTCAAAGTGAAATTAAAGAATTGCCGGAGATAGGAAGAAAGACTCGATGTTATGAGGATATATTATATGATTGATGACAATTAAATGAAAAATTCCTCGAAAAAATTCTTTTGATTCAGGAGCTATGGTTATCATTAGCCAACATTTCTCGAAATTTTTATCGTGGTCAAGAAAAAGAAAAAAATTATCATTTAGAATCTAAATATCTAAATATTGAACTAAGAAAACTTTTATTCTTGCTCCTAGCCGTTAGGACGACACAATCCGCGTCTGGGGTTTCGCAAATTGGCTAAGAGATTTGGAAATCAAGGAAATATAAAAATTTGTCCAGAAACCGTCCGTATGTCACTGAAAAGACAAGGTTACATATGAAGGAAACTAAAAAAATCCCTATAATGACACCTTTACGGAGTCACTCTGGTTTGGATACCGAACCACTCAAACTATTTGGGTAACGAGGAGGCAGATCGGCTGGCATTTGTTGGAGCTGCGCTGCCTCTGGTAGGACCGGAACCATTCCTGGGAATACCACATGACGTGGCTAACGAGGCGATAACAGGCAGAATGAACTCAAGGCAGAGTCTTTCTGGCGGAGCCATTCTGGCCTGAAACATTCGAAGTTGTTCCTTGGAATAGTTTCGAACAAAAAGATGGCGAACCTAGCGCTAGGTCTGGATAGGGCCAAACTAAGAACACTTGTCGGAATTATGATACGTCATTGCAGACTGAAAGCGCATTTGCACAAAATCGGTCTGGTTGAAGACGATAAATGCAGGCTGTGTCTTGAGGACATTGAAACAGCCATGCACATCGTCTCAGAGTGCCCAGCAATGAGTCGCATCAGATTCGAGGTCTTTAGTCAGGCTTTTATAGCCCACAGCGAACTGAAAAAATTACCCCTGAACAAGATTATCGGTTTTATACAAAAACTGGATCTCGTCGGGGAGATATAAATTAGGGGTGAACCACAATAGTCCGTGCGAACGCAGTGGTAAGGTGGACAGACGCCCGCTCGCCATAAATAACAATAATAATAATAATAACAAATACCACAAAAGTTTGGAGTCGCTAAAGCTATCCCTGCGGAGCGAATGGGACCGATTAACATCCGAAGAGCTGCGGTCCATTGGCGAAAATTTCAAGAAGAATCTGAAGCTATGTATCGCTGCCATAGAAAGCCACTTCGAAACCGCTTAAATGCACATATGCATATATTATTACCAAATGTTCTCGTTATTATTATCCATTGTTGCTTTGTTTAATTTCTTTTGTCTAATATAGTTAAACGAAAAAAAGTTTGTCCGAGATTTTTCTTGTCAAGCTGTATTTAAAAGTGAACAAGTCACAATAACCTTAAAATGTCTTTGACGACGAAGTACAAATGACAATCCAAAATCGACATGCGCAGAAACGACAGTACTTTCCGGTCGTCCTATTACATTACGTGCAGAGACGTTCAAGGAAGATACCAATGGAATCAAAGGAAAAATAATCCCAAAACTGCCACATTACCAAAATACCACAAAAGCGTCATCGGATGATCGTAGAAAGTTCAGAGAGAGTCAGACAACAAAGAAGCAAACGGGCTTAGAAAGGTTGAAGTACTCGCACGCATAAATCCAAATTTCCTTGCACGTCCCCCATAGGGTCGAAGCTTTAATGCATGATCACACTCGTGGCCGTGAACACGATATGACAAGGAGCTAGAAAGATAGCGTGGCGAAGGAGGAAGAATGGGCTCTTTGAATCCAGCGGCTGTGGCGCTGGACCGAAGCCTGGCACGGTAATTACAAAGGAGATATATATTTTTTTGCCTGCGGTCCCTCTCGCTGGGTCCATAATTAGGCCCGGCCTCTATGTTGTGCCCCTTTCCTGGTGAAATATACGGCCGCACGGACAGTGATATGCAACTTTGTTGCGATACTTATCACACCATCAAACAATGGTGAATCCGTAAAGGTGCGGCCGCAATAACAGATTTGTTTAATAATATTAAATAAGGTTATTCTGATTTTCACAAATTTTTGTTGTATAGTCCGTCTTGAAAGTATCCGGAAAAAACGAAGCTCAATTGTAATTATTCAGTAAATATTTTTAATTCTTCAATTAGAAAATTATAACTAAATATTTATCTTATTTACTTATCTCCACAATATGCCCCAAGAAGCAGAAAGTGTGATAAGGGTTACGCCTCATCATCGCTCATGGCGGAAACCAGTCCGAAGAGCTGAACCCACCAGCTTCCAATTTCGGCTTCAGTTCGAAAACCTACACCGTGACTGATAGCAGTGAAGCACTATCCAACCTCTACTGGCTCTGCATGGTCAGTAGCCGAGTTTTTGGGACGAAACTCACACGCCGAAGTGGCTTTTTATCCAACCACCCTAACGCAGTCCCATGAACCAAGATAGTCTCAAGATTAATGCCTCAATTGATCCTGGTACGAGCACCGTCAATCCGACCTGTACGTCAAGACCCACGAAACCATTGTGAAGTCTTTCAATAGATCCTGGCTTCAGGCACCAACGGCCTTGCTGTATCGTCGAGATCCACAAACTGCAGAAACGTCTCGCAATCGAGGCTGGTCGTACCGTCGAGTCCAGCTAAACCCTGAAGCATTTCTTGACGTATTCTGAACATGAGTTGCTGCGAGCAGATAGAAGAAATACCCTCCTAGTCCAGCATGCGGACTGTCAACCACTGCCCCCTCGAATCCAACACCAACTGAGTGGCCAGGTCTTACGAATATTTCCTGAGGGCCTCCACCCTCCCGACGTAACGCAGTATACTACATAACGCACTCGGTCATTAGACAGAAGAGAGAGGCCCTGTGCTGCGACGGACTCCCTTGTCACTGAGTTGATCAACCAGACACAGTCCTCCATTCCACCTTTACGGTGGAACTAGGACCCTATTCGGTAGATCTTCCATCACATGGATCCAGTAACATGCGCGAATGGCATCACTTTAGACATCAAGACTTAACCCTCCATTTCACCGGGATGAAACTAGGTTCTTAGTCAAGACCCCAGTGCGTCAAGCTATAATGCCATGCGCGTCGAGGTACATACTCAGAGTCGTACAAGTCAGCATATGAGCAGAACTCTTCACCGACGTTAAAGAACCATTGTCATCATTGCTGTCCCGGGTTTCTGCTCAAGTTTGGACACTCCAACAGACCCCGATAAGCTGAAAGAGAAAAAAAGGATGTTTGAAGGAAGATAATGGAGAACCTGCGCCAGTATAACCAGCACGGGCACCCCCCTCTCCCAAAGGGATCACCGTTTCGACCCCAGCATTGAAACACAAATAACAGCTTTCCAGCTAAAAGCGAGGCCCCGAAGCAACGTAGATGATTGGCTTAAAGATCTAAAAATGGGGCTGAAGTTGGGGGTATGGGCAGAGGGCGAGTCTTCCATGCTCCTCAACAAGGTCGAAACATCGTAGCCTTCCCTTTTGCCTCCAGCGGTCCATTTCCGACCCCGCAGCGGATAAGTAGCGTAAGGATCCACGAATGGGGCCGAAGTTGGGGGTATGGGCAGGGGGCGAGTCTTTCATGCTCCTCAGCAAGATCCAAACGTCGTAACCTCCCCTTTTTCCTCCAGCGGACCAAGCAGGACCCAGCAGCGGGAGCTTAAGGATCTAAAGATGGGGCCAAAGTTGGGGTTTCGTCTTCGCCTGTGTATGAATTACGAAACTCTAATCTATCGCAGGGTCGCGTGACTCCGTTGCAGTCAGAGCCACAACTACCCCGTACGATTGCAAGCCTTGCTGAAGGATCTGGACAACATGATAGAATGGTATGCAAGAAAGGAACAAAGTAAGGATCGAGAGTCTCTGCTTTAGGCATCAAAACCCCATCCTCCATTTCATAATTAAACTAGGATTTCAGTCATGGCGCGTCGAGGTACACCCGAAAGTAGATAACTAGATCTCCTCCATAATTTTCGGTGATGGTAGTCCAGGACTGTAAAACGGACTGCATTAAATCATATTTCGTGGCGCTGCTCGTTCTACTCTTCAATAGTCCCCATATGTTTTCAATGGGACTAAGATCTCGTGAAGCTGCTGTCCATGTTGTCACTTGGTGTTCTTGCATCCAAGCTTGAGTATAGACCGAAATATGGCATCTTGCATTATCCTGCTGAAAACGCCACAGCTCTGGATATAAAGCATGCGTCGTTTCAAGGAAAAAATCGTTTAGAATGCCACTATACTTTTCACTATTAATCACTAAAATTATCTTCTTGAAAACGTTGACATTATTCTATCCTTCGTTCCTTTTGTAAAGGTGTCCTTGATATAAAGCCTTGTATTTTCAGTGACGTACTGGCAGTTTCTGGACATACTTTGGTTAGTTATATATCGTTGATTTCCAAATCTGTCAGCCAATATTCGAAACCTCAGGCATGGATTCTGTGGTCCAGAGGCCAATAAAGCGTTTAAATTGTTTCCTTTTATCTTACGCGGTCTTCCTGAAACTGGTCTATGTCTCATATCCATGACATTAAATATTTGATAGATTCGGTCTTCACTTGGTGGAAACTCATTTTAATTAAAAAAATGTATATGGGACAGACAGTACAATGTAATACCTGAAGAAGCCACATCGTGGTGAAACAATTGTTGTAGTAGTACAAACATTTTTGTGGAAATAAATTACTGTTCCATATACATTTTTTTAACATTTTTTATTCTCTTTATTGTCTCATATACAGCACTTTTTCCCAGTTCAGTCAATTGCACTAATTTTTCAACGTTTCGAAAACCTTTTCTATACAAATATTTTACCTGATTTCTCTTTTCCAGTTGCGACATTATTTCATGAATTCTATACCTGTTGACAATCAACAATATTTGACAAATAGTGTTGCCACGCAACTTTGGCCATAGCCGACTATCTGCACAACCTATTTTATACATTACTTTTGTCTCACAATGTTTCAAAAAAGAAGTATATTAAAATTATGAAAGATAATAAATTCCGGATACTTTCTAGACGGACTATACTGAAATAGTGATAGAAAACGACGTAATTTCTCATTTAATTCTTTAGCTAGATTATGGAACGACTATAAGAGACCAATTCATCATGATGTACAGTTGCTGGATGAATGCACACGTCCGGTGTTATCCTTTTGCACCTTCGGGTAGCGTACTCAGGAGGCAGATTTGTTTATGTTTCAGCGAGATTTGCTGTTTACCAACGGGAAGCCGTTTTGTATACAATACTTATTGAAATAACTTCCCCATTCCCGACTACCGTTTTAACTCTCTTTGCTGGAAACATGTGCATGTTAATCGTCTAGGTGCTCGAGTAAACTTAGCGTACGCGAACGTGCGGTAATATTCTTTCGAAACGTCGGAGAAAAATCAACATTCTTCAATCCAATCTCTAAAAGGAATTCGATTGGATGTTTCGTTGCAGATGAAAGGAAGTGACGATCATTTGAGATTGACAATCTTTATGTTCCGTTACTAAGTAGGCTGATGAAATCGTATTTCATGTTCTTTGGAGCAGAATTTCAGTAAACATGACTGAATTACGGGGGGCGTTGAATTTATTCACGGTATAGGCATGAAAATAACTCTATTTTTCGATGTAGTCCCCTAGAACTTCAATAGATTTATTAGATCGAGAAATAAGCTTCTCTAAACCTTGTAAAAAAATTTTCCGGCTTCTCCTCAAAATAGGTATTAATTGCTACCGTCAGTTCATCGTCGGAAAGTCGCTTTCCACTTAGATGGTTTTTCACATTTGGAAGTAGTCACTGGGAGCCAAGTATGGACTGTACGGAGGATGAGTAATTTCTTCGAAGCCTTATTCCCGCACAGCAACCTTCGACACGCGGACCTTGTGAACCAGCACGTTGTCGTTAAGCAATAACACCCCCGCTGTCAGTTTTCCTCGTCTTTTTTCTTCGATTGCTTCTCTTAAATTACGCAAAGTGGTTACGTATGACGCTTTTATCATAAGCAGTGGGTTTCCCATGTGTGCTGTGTTAGTTCTGCGTATCATTGGTGAATGAATGGGAAGAGAAAAAGCATGCCTTTTGTAGTACCTATGGAATAACCGAAGGTTATTCAAAAAATGGAAAGCACAAACAAGATCGACTATCCAAATTTGCACTCTGCAGCACGATCTGTTCCGCATAATGCAGATTTACCAGTGCCGATCGCACCTTCAGATCCGCAAAATGTTGTTTTGGAAGATATTGGAGACAACGCATCATCAGGCAGCTCTGAAAAAAAGTGCACCGACCCTACTTAAACTCGAGGTCCAAGCTCCGGCGAGCCACATTCAATTGTTCAAAGTGAGTTAAATGAGTTAGTACGTGATTTGAGGTTATCAAAGCAACAATCAGAACTTTTTGGTTCCCGTCTTAATGAATGGAACCTATTAGGCAACGAAATGAAAATTACGAATTTCCGTTTCATCCATTCTACAGTATGGAAAATTCGTTGTGTGCGTGTTATGATATTGATCGTTTAATGCAGGAATTTGATATTGAGCATGCCCCCTCTGAGTGGCGTTTATTTATAAATTCGTCTAAATACACTTTAAAAGCTGTATTTTTCATAATGAATATTTAAAACCCTCTCGACCAGTTGCCCATTCAGTGACGAGGAAAGAAAGTTATGAAAATATGCGCACTCCTTTGGATAAAATAAACTACAACACGTATAAATGGCAGATATGTGGGGACTTAAAAGTTATAGGAATTTCAGTGGGACTGGAAGAAGGATTTACGAAATATTGCTGTTTTCTTTGTCCATGGGACAGTCGTACAGTAAATCAGCATTATATCCGGTGTTTTTTTTAGAACGATAAAACTTTAAATTAAAATAAAACACATTTAAATTAGGATTGAAGTCAAATTTTCTTTTATTTGAAAGATAATTTTATGACATTTATGTTTCAAAAATAACTTCTGGCATATGTTTACCAGACCAAATTTGCACCACTTTTACGAGTAATTCAGGCCTTATTTCATCAATAACACGAGTTATGTTGGCTTCCAAAGCGGCCAAAGATTCGGGAAATGAACTATACCATCATCAGACAACTGAAGACCTAACAGTGGTACAGAGGTATTTAAACAAAAGTGATAAATATTTTGAATATTTCAATAGATTCTAGGTAACACCTAATAGTGATACAGATGTTTACAAGCGGAACGTGATAAAAAACCGGGTTAAAAAAGAGGGGCCTTCTAACAGATATCGGAATGTCGGCAATCGACAAAGAAGGTTATTAAACAGATGGTACCCATTTAAATATGTGTAATAATTTTTGGGGTTACATAGTTCCGTACAGTCATTCATTATTTTTACGTTATTTTGTTGTACATCTCAAATATTTGGATTTACATAGCTACATAATGAATGACTGTATGGAGCTATGTAAATCCAAATATTTGAGATGTACAACAAAATAACGTAAAAATAATGAATGACTGTACGGAGCTATGTAACCCCAAAAATTATTTGAGATATTTAAATGGGTACCATCTGTTTAACAACCTTCTTTGTCGATTACCGACATTCCGATATCTGTTAGAAGGCCCCTCTTTTTTAACCCGGTTTTTTATCACGTTCCGCTTGTAAACATCTGTATCACTATTAGGTGTTATCTAGAATCTATTGAAATATTAAAAATATTTATCACTTTTGTTTAAATACCTCTGTACCACTGTTAGGTCTTCAGTTGTCTGATAATGGGATAGTTCATTTCCCGAAACTTGAGTCACAAGAAAATGTGTAATATATATTTTTATTGGTAGTAAAACATAGTAATTTCTACAATTTGTTTTACATATACTGCATTTGAAATAGACGAAAATATTCATCTCATTTCCAGAACGTATAATAGTTTGTTTATTTCTTGAGAAACCTAGGCGGCCAGGTCTTTTGACGATGTGTGTATATGTGTCATTTTACTGAAGTGTACAGTAGATTTCTATCAAGTAAAGGGCAATCTCTTATTTGTTTCATTTTCCATCTTCGGAAAGTCTCGAAACCTGATATTTTGACTAATAAACAACAAGAAACGGCCCCTGCTTCACGTCGAAATTTGTCCGTAACATTATTTACGTTGGGGCATTTTTTTTCTCGCCTCTCGCCTAGTAATTAGACGGGCACCTAGCCAGTCTCTGTTCGCTTTATAGCTTCTTCAACCTGTACCTTTTGAATATATCGTGTAGTATTAATTTAACTGTTTATCTCACCAAATATTTAACGGTACTCCAGCGAGTCCGGTGCATACAACAATTCCCCGATTCTTCTCCACTAACGTCGTCTTCGGCTTCGGAATTGTTGACCTTGAGGGTCATCGTTTAATGTTAGGTAATATTTTTTTCGACAATGACCGCCTTTTAGATGGGATTTACTGGCGATTCCGAATGTTAATAAGAGACGAAACTGTTAAATTCTCAAACGTTTTCACGTAACTAACCGAATAAGTTGATGGATGCTGATGATGGGTACTTCTAGCGGCTCCGAAGCGGTGCGAGTCATGCGAGACCATTTCAAATTCGTAATTACGGTGATTTCGGATAGGGGGCGTGAGTATGCGTTCCATTTTTCGTGGTTCGGATGATTTGGATCATAAAACTAGATTTGCTAATTGAGTTTTGATTGTGGATGGTGCTAATTAGTAATTGAAACGTTGAGCTCGTTATTATCACAACTCGTTTGAGCAAGGTGTATAATTGTTCCGAGCATTCTATAAGAATCACAGATGAAAGAGTCCGGTAAGCAAGTTTGGTGTTAACTGCCGAATTTCCGTTAGTGAGAAACGGTTCCATTACCTACGCACTTTGTTCGTTCACCTAACCAAGCCAACTTGTTATCTTGACAACAGTCTCTCTTCGAAGTCCTTTCATCCACTTTAATAATGTTATTACAGATAATATCTGGATTGATTCTCCGAAACCCCTACAGATTTAATCTGAAAAATCTGATGAAAACTTTTTAGGATTAAACTAAAATAAAATGGCTCAGGAAACACTGTTTCACTTTATATACACGGTGACAAGAAAACCTTGTGTTAGAATGTCAAACAAACGTAGTGCAATTTTTGAGCTGTTTCGTCAATGCGAAATTGTTCGTTTGCTCAATGTGCCTCGATAAACCGTGTCCGATGCAAGGAGCTTGACCATCATGGTCGTCGTCCAGGAAGTGTCAATACGCCTAGCAATTGCAACATCGTCAAAAATCGAGTCAATCGAAATCCATGCGTCTCCATGAGGAAAATAGCCCGTGAGACCGGTATCAACCGTGAATCCGTTCGTCAAATGTCCAAAAAGGAGCTCGACCTCAAGCCGTGCAAACTCCAAAAGGTTCAACCCCTTACGGACGAAAACAAGCGCGTACGACTCCAAAGGTAGCGCCAACTGGTCTCGACGCAGGTCAGAAATGGGAGCGCATTCTCTTCACAACTTTTCACCGTAGAACAATCCCTCAACCATCAAAACGACATAGTCTGGTCCGCAGAGGCTCCCGGTACGTCGAGCATCGTCAAACATCGTCAAAATCCGCAATCCGTATGATCTGGGGCGAAATTTGCGCCAGCGACAAAACACCCTTGGTTTTCGTGTATCAAGGAGTCAAAATTAATCAAGAAGTCTACCGCTGCGACGTTCTCAAGGCCATAATACTTCCGTGGGCCAAGCAGCACTTCGGCAACATGCATTGGACCTTTCAACTGGACTCCGCTCCGGCTCACAAAGCGAAAATGACGTAAGACCCATTTTCCGGGTTTCGGTTTCATCACATCTAAAAAATGACCGCCCTACTCGCCGGATCTCAAACCAATGGATTACAGCGTGTGCTCGATTTTGGAGCTCAAGGCGTGTGCTAAACACCACAAAGATTTGGAGTCGCTGAAGCAATCTCTTCGCCGGGAATGGGACCGATTAACGCCCGAAGAGCTGCGGTCCATCGCCGAAATTTAAAGAAGCGCCGCCAAAGGAAGCCACTTCGAAACCGATTAAATATATTATCACCAAATGTTAATGTTATTATTATTCGTTGTAGTTTTGTTTAATTTCTTTAATTTAATAAACTTAAATGAAGAGAAGTTTGTCCGAGGTTTTTCTTGTCCCATGTGAGCGTAGCGAACTAATAAAGAATCAAAAGAAAACAAAGTATCGAATAAAATGATCTATTCAGTTTTTCGGAAAGTAATTTCATTTTTTTTTGGAAGAATGAAAGACAATTTTCGTATAATGAATAAATATTTTATCAGATTATATACTAACTGACAGAGAAACTGCAACACCCAGAAGGAACTGTTTAAATTTTAAATTCTTTCTGGTGAAACATAGATAGTATAGCAAGGAGTAAATGATTGAAATTTGAAGAAAAAAACGAAGGGTTTACAATTATTTTTATAAATTTGTTAATAATGTGTTTGTCTACCGCGATTATCTATACACTCCCAACTCGTTTTGGCATTGATGCAATAAGATGGTCTATTTCTTCTTGAGGCATACTATCCCAAGCTAACTGTTGTTCAAGTCTCAGAGCCGCTAAAGTCCGTGAGGGCTGGGGTAAATTTCCAAGCCTTCTACCCATGATGTCCCAAACATGCTCTATGGGCGAAAGATCGGGCGATCTGGGCGGCCATGGTAAAAGATTCACATCGGTCGCTTCAAAAAACTCTGGCAACATGAGGTCGAGCATTATCTTGCTGGAATATTGGATTCTCGAGTCGGTTAAGGTAAGGGAGACATATGGCTCCACTATTTCTTGAAGGTAACGCAGCGCTGTCATGCTACATCGAATAAAGACTAAATGTGACCTACTTGCATGTGCAATAGCACCCCATACCATAACACCTACTGTCTGGTATACATGACGCTCAATATCAAATTGAGGTTCACGTCTTTCTCCCCGACGTCGTCTAACCCTTCTTCGGCCATCATGTGCATCCAAGGAGAATCGAGATTCATCAGCCATTCATGCCATTCCACATTCCAATGTTGACATTCTCTGCACCACTGTAATCGCTGCCGGCGATGTTCAACCTTCAGAGGTAACACAAGATGGGGTAGATAATGCTGCAGTCCAAAAGACCTTATCCAGAGGTAGACCGTTCAGACAGTTACAGGATGGCCTTGTTCTCCTAACCACTCATCAGCCAAAAAGATCGAGTTGTCCCAAATCGGTCTCTAATAGCCATGAGTCTTAGACGTCGATCTTGAACTTCATTTGTGCCCCTTCGACGTCCGGTGCCTACTCTTCTTCGATTTTAGGCATTATCAAACCACACTTGACAACATCTCATAACAGTAGTTGGATTTCTGTTCGTACGGTTAGCGATTTCTCGTAGACCAATAGTTCGATCTCTTTCAAATTCACTTAGCCGGCGATAAATTCCGCGTACACGTGCTCTAGGCGTTTTAACAACTAAACATCGACTTTGGATATCCTCGAACAGCTGGTTTGTTAATAAATTTAAAAAATTTGCAAAAAACAACTACATATTTAACTAACAAAAAGTGTTTACATGAAAAGACCTTCACGATTTTTTTCTCCGAATTTTAATCATTTACTCCTTGCTATACTATCTATGTTTTACAAAAATCGTATTTTTATCAGCTTCAACCGGCCTTCCGGAACGTGGAGCGTCTTCGACATCAAAATTTCCGGATCGAAATTTTGCAAACCGGTTCTGGCACTGGCGTACTCTAAACACATCTACTCCATACACATGGGTTAATTTCTCTTTGGCTTGAACAAACAGTAAGAAAAGGATTCATCGCCAAACACTCCACAGGAAACTAATCGTGGGACGAAACAGCTCGATATTATTTTTTATTGGCTAAATGTTTATTTATATTGCAATATTAGGTTTCAAGATTGGAAAAAAGGAGAATTTATTCAGAAATTCCTCCTCAATATGCTGCTATATATATTTGGAAATAAATTTTTGAACTCTTCTCTTCTTATTTTCAATACACCAGGAAGAAATCAGCTATTCATAGCGACCATCAGCTGTATTGAACTCTGGTCATAATCAATAAAACACTCACCACTTCTTTTTGGTGGAGGTATTACATCGATGGCTAGATTCTTCGTAGGTTCGGGAACCCACTTCGGTCTTTGATCGTCTTTTGGAGGAGATTCCCTCTCCTCCTTCAAAGGTGGAGTTTCGAAGTTCGTTCGAGGGCTAGGCCCAGGGGTCGTGCAAGAAAGGAATCTAGGTCTTGGAGGCTGTGGAGACGCACTCCTGCCAAGTTGAGGTAAGCTGGGAGAAGCTCTTCCACCTGAAAATCAAAATCAGTTGTTTGAAAACTTGACGAAATATGCGCACAGAAGATGAAATTTGCTCAAGTTGAACACTTTACAATTTATTATTTTATTTGGTTACGAAATCTGTATTTTAATTATCTAATAATTCGAAAGTTTTTTATTCATAAAGAAGGCCTCGGATTTTTGAAATTAAAATTATAAGAGACTAACAGATTACATCTGTTTTGATATTCAAATTCCCTATAGGAAATTTTTTCTTGCACATTGTCTGTATAATAACGCTTTGAAATTTGGCCAGATATAACTTGGGCACCCTGTATACATTCATAAGACTACTTACTATGGAATCACAATTTTTTCTAGGAGTTTTCATAATTTTAGAATATTGAGTGGTGGTTAGAAGACATATATTGTAAAATGACAAGCTTCAAACTAAACATGTTTGACGTAAGAGATTCGAAGTGCATGCTCAATCCCTCGGATGACCCTGTAGAAAAATTTGACGATCTTAACATTTATTTCGATAGATCCTATGAAACTTATTCAGCTCCCTGGCCACTCGCCTTGTAAAATCCTTCATAAGAATTATTGAAGGCATAAATCTTCTGATCAAACGCAAGATAAAGCAGTTGAAGCATTATACGTGCAATCAATCTGCAATATCTGCTGTCAGTTTTAATAGAGCTGAAATATTTATAACGCAACACCCAGAAAATAACATAAAGAAATGATTTTTGGAGTCGTTCCCACCCACGGAAAACCAATCGTTTCACTTTCAGAACCAATTTGTCTCGTGCGTCCAGCCCGAATGAACCTACAAGCAATTACGAACTGAGTACGGCAGTTCAGATACGCCCACGCTTTTTCGACGCTCGGGTTGACAGGTCGATTGATCGAACGCGTCGAGTTCAGTAACGAAAATCGATATTCACGCCGCGAACGTGTATTGTTTAATTACAATGAATGTGTACAATATTCGAGCAAACGAAGGTTTCAATTATAAATTTCGACATTTCGTTCACCGGTGGTGTCCCATAAATTGCTTGATTTTTCAGGTTGGGCGGTACGAAAGTACTTTAACTGACGGACGCGTGAGGTTACAGGTATTATTATGGAAATTTGGGAGCATTTAAAGAAACAAACTGCAAATTGGTAGGAATATTGGAGGAGGCCCACGATTCCACATGGGTCAGTGTAAAGACCGTCATTATTCTGGGACCCTTAATACTGCTACATACGCCTAGTTTGGTTAAAAAAGAAACGCTGAAATCACGCAGGTAACTGATAGAGGAATTTTGCACAAACCTGGAAAAGTAGCATTCCTCTTATGTCTGCGTGGAAACATCGCCAAAAGTTCGACCCACCATCTAGCATCCTCCCGACTGGCGGCCTTTATGAAGGTAACTCTGTCAGGAGATGTCAGGGCGACAGAATGGGGATGGCCTGTAATCTGTTCCGCCGCTGTGACTTCCAGAACCTTGGACATGTCGACAGATCCTTGGGGAATCGTGTCCGGCTGGAAATAAAAACTGATATGAAAGACCCTCTTGGAAGTGAAGAAAATGCACAGTGTAATAGGAAATCAGAACCGGCGCATTCGCCATTTAGCAAACCACATCGATAAGTTTAAATAAGTTTGTGTGGTTTGGATAACAGATGTCGCCACTAGTTTATCATTGTTTCATCAAGCAACACCTTCACTTTGAAGTGTCATCACTAGGCTTTCTTTTTAGTATCTGTCATTTCGCTAAGGTGTAACCAACATAGTTTCTGGGTGCTCTGAAAATGTAAAGTTTTGTAACGAATAATTTGTTTTTGTAGGGAGAGTTACTTCATTGCTTCGATATAGAGAAAAGAGCTGCCAAAAATCTTTATATTTTAGTGGATGTGTATAGTGACCATGCTCTAGCTGAACGAACGTGTCAGAAGTGGTATGTCCGGTTTAAAAGCGGCAATTTTCATTTGGAAGGGCCAGCAAAATTTAAGGATGAAGAATTAGAGGCAAGGCTCGATGTAGATCCATCACAAACGCAAGAGAAACTCGCAAAAACACTTGGAGTCGCCCTACCAGCCATTTGCCATCGCTTAAAAGCAATGAAAATGATCCGAAAAGGAATTGTACGGCCACATGCAGCGTCGCCCGTTAAAACCTACTTAAAAACGCTTAATTGGGAAGTACTACTCAGAAAAAATTAAAAAGTAGTGTCTAGCGACGAAAAGTACTGTCAAATCTGAATGAATAATAAATTTTTCATAACAAAGCTTCAATTTTCGAAGGAAGTTCACGAACTTATTTATACTCCTAAAAATTAGAAGTATTGGGTGTTTTTTTAGAGTGATAGAACTTTAAATTGAGATAAAACACATTTAAATTAAGATTGAAGCCAATTTTTTTTTATTTGAAAGATAATTTTATGAAATTTATTTTTCGAAAATAATTTCCGCCACGACTAGCTCTAAGGCACCCCATTCGATCAGACCAATTTTGGACCACTTTTTCGAGAAATTCAGGCCTTATTTCATCAATAACACGAGTTATGTTGGCTTCCAAAGCGTCTATTGTTTCTGGTTTATCAGCATAAACCAATGACATGACATAACCCACAAAGAAAATAATCCAAAAGAGTTATGTCGCATGATCTTGGAGGTCGATTAATTGAACCATTTCTCGAAATAATGTTATTGCCAAATCTTTCTTTCAATAAATCAATTGTTATAGTAGCAGCATGAGATGTAGCACCCAAAACACTTCTGGGTCGATACCATTCAAATTTTGAAACAAATAATCATTGATCATCGAGCACCATTTACTGTTATATTAACTCCAGCATCGTTTTTAAAGAAATATGGACCGATGATGCCTCCAGCATGTAAAGCACATCATACAGTGGATTTTTCAGGATGCAATGGAACCTGCAGATCTTCTTGAGGATACTGAATTGTTTCAGCCGTTACTATTTGGTAGTTGATAATAATTAAAACAAATTGTAAAAATTAATATGTTTTACTACCAATAAAAATATATATTACACATTTTCTTGTGACTCGAGTTTCGGGAAATGAACTATCCCATCATCAGACAACTGAAGACCTAACAGTGGTACAGAGGTATTTAAAGAAAAGTGATACATATTTTGAATATTTCAATAGATTCTAGATAACACCTAATAGTGGTACAGAGGTTTACCAGCGGAACGTGATGAAAAACCGAGTTAAAAAGAGGGGCCTTCTAACAGATATCGGAATGTCGGCAATCGACAAAGAACGCTGTTAAACAAATGGTACCCATTTAAATATCTCAAATAATTTTTGGGATTACATAGCTCCGTACAGTCATTCATTATTTTTACATTATTTTATTGTATATCTCAAATATTTGGATTTACATAGCTCGGTGCATTCATTCGTTATTTTTATTGTGAACTAATTTGAAAATTTCAATAATCAAGTTTCTTTTCTTTTGAATCTACATGTAAAATTTTCTTAAGATTTTCTTTAGTCGAAAAGAATTACCGTTTTCTAAAGAATGAGTGGCAAAAGTTGAATTTTTGTTTACTTTTCATAAAATTCATTTTATCATCGTTGAAAAGGGTTTTAAACAAATGTTACTTTTTAAATATCTCAAATATTTTCGATTTACATAGCTCCGTACAGTCATTCATTATTTTTACATTATTGTTATCGTGAACTAATTTGAAAATTTCAACAGATTCAAAAGGGAAGAAACTCGATTATCTAGAATCTGTTGAAATTTTCAAATTGGGTCACAATAACAATAATGTAAAAATAATGAATGACTGTACGGAGCTATGTAATTCGAAAATATTTGAGATATTTAAAAAGTAGCATCTGTTTAAAAACTTTTTGAATGAATTTAATGAAAAGTAAACAAAAATTCAACTTTTGCATTTGTCAATGCTTACTGAACAGAAATGTCAAAACAACATGGCTTCTACCTTCTGTCAAATTACAGTTATCCCTATCTAAAGTTCTATCACTAAAAAAAAACACCCGATATTTGTGGTTGTTTATTTATGGTATATTCAAACATTTTCAAGTAACGATATTTATAGCTCCTGAGCAGAAATGCAATTCGATATCATATTCCAAGTCGCAATGTAACAATTAAAACCCAAAAATAGCGTCTGGCCAGATTTCCAGACAAGTCCAGATTAACAGATACTCGGACCTAAATTTAGCCACGTTGGAATTCGCACAATACGAACAAATCTTCTATCCTGAATTCTTGAAGACAGGAGGTCCATACATTTTATATTCTGTAATAATAACTGCAAGGAGCTACCAGAATGAGACAATAATCTCAGGCTGTCAAGCTTGTAACATTTGTTATAAGTCTATTTCGTTTCATCATCTTCTGTTTATTGCCAATTTGTGGATTAAAGTGAAGGTATTACGTTTATCTGTCGTTTTTAAGTACCTTGAAGCCAACGAACTCATGAAATTTAAAATATTCACTGGAAAATGCATATCCAAACGAAAAAATATACGAATCAAATTGTCATTTTGTTCTCTTTTATTTTCACTCTACCTATTTAAATTTAAATTAATGCCTCTTCAATTTTGTCTTTTTCCGAATAAACAAAACAGCAAAATCAATATGTCCTGAAATTTGATATTTGAAATATTTGTTTTCAATAATGGATTGAGAAATAATATGAATCTTGCACTAATGTTCATTATTTTCTATGTACGTATTTGACACGACAATAGCATTGTTGGCACATAGAAATAATAATTTTTATTTCATTTCCGGCCTCTTTTTCGTGGTATATTGTATATTGACATAAAAAAATCTTCGAGCTTAGTAGAGTTCATACAGTGGGATTTTCATTAACAGCGCTCCATTTTGGTTTGTAAATGAAACACATTATTTATTTGAGAATTTTTGAAATTTCTATTTCGTTATAAAGTACAATGGATACCATTAGTTATGGAACAAAACATCAAATGACCAAATAATGGGGGTGCTGGTAGTTTTGCCTTTTCTATTTCTCTATTGTAATGATGTATTAGCGGTTCCATGATGGTCCTGTTATCATGGAAAGCCTCACGCTGCAACAACGTTTACAAATTGTTGAAATTTATTTTCAAAATCAGTGTTCTATTTGCCAAACTTACAGAGCACTTCGTGAAATTTATGGTTTACATAATCGTCCATCAGAGCAGCTTATTCGTAGAACTATCGATAGATTTTGGACAACATTGTCTCTACACGTTCACAACAAGTTGGACTCTGCGCATCCACCACATGGAAAATTTGGCATAAAGATCTTGGTCTACACCTGTACAAGATTCAACTGGTTCAAGAACTAAAGCCACTTGACCATAATAAGCGTCGTTTGTTTGCTGATTGGGCCCTAGAACAGCTTGAAGTTGATCCACTTTTTTATTGTAAAATTGTGTTTAGTGATTAAGCTCATTTCTGGTTGAACGGCTATGTAAACAAGCAAAATTGCTGCATATAGAGTGAAAACAATCCTCAAGAAGTTCTGCAGGTTCCATTGCACAAAAATGCACTGTATAGTGTGCTTTGCACGCTGGAGTCTTCATCGGTCCATATTTCTTCAAATCGATTCTGAAGCTAATGTTACAGTGAATGGTGCTTCTTACAGATCGATGATCAATGATTATTTGTTTCAAAATTTGAATGGTGTCGGCCCAAAAGTGTTTTGGTTCCAACAAGATGGTGCTACACCTCATGCTGCTACCGTAACAATTGATTTATTGAAAGAAATATTTGGAGATAACATCATTTCGAGAAATGGTCCAATTAATTGGCCTCCAAGATCATGCGACATAACTCCACTGGATCATTTTCTTTGGGGTTATGTCAAGTCATTGGTTTATGCTGATGAACCAGAAACGATAGATGCTTTGGAAGCTAGCATAACTCGTGTTATCGATGAAATGAGGCCTGAATTACTCTAAAAAGTGGCCAAAATTGTTCTGATCGAATGCGGTTCCTCAGAGCTAGACATTTGCCGGTAATCATTAGCTTTCGGAGACGAATTTGTTGCATTTATCTTTCGACATGAGCGGTAAAAGCTATGGCTTAACTGCATCGTATAGACCACCATCTACAAACATGAGCCTTTATGTTGAGGAATTGAATGAATATTTAACGAACTTGAGCTATAGGGATGCTGAGGTTTTTTTGGGTGATATAAACATTAATATTGGTGATATAGACAGTATGAATGTTTTGGAATATCAGTCTTGTATGGGACAGAATTGATTCGTTTCTGAGATAAATGATTTCACTAGGGTAACAAATGATTCGTCCACTATCATTGACCACATTTATGTGAAGCTGAAGGCTAATTCTCGACAAGGCATTTTCTTATGTCCTGGTATTATAAAAACTTCAATAACAGGTCGATTTTTCTGTCGGTCAAATCAAGATCTAGCGAGGAACATATTTTGCATGCCTCTCCATCAAAACAAACTTTTCTAAATAAGGATAGACTTGTCTCCTTCTTGAGGAGTGAAGATTGGCGCCAAGTCTTAGATGAGTCAAATCCCCAGATGGTGTATACCGCCTTTTTGAAATGTTTGAAGAAACATATAAGGAAATCATCGTATACAAAAAGTATTAAGGTGAAAATATGTAAAAAGAAACAACCTTGGATTACGTTTGGGCTGATAACATCTATAAAACGGCGAGATAAAATGAAGGTTTGGTTAAGAAGGAATTTCAATCCGGAGAACAATCGGAAATACAAAGAATATAGGAATTTACTAAATAGTCTGATAAGAAAAACTAAAGAATCTTATTTCAAAAAACAGTTTGAACTTGCTGGTAATAATGCTAGGAAATTTTGGAAGACGCTGAATCAGATTAATAATAATTGTAACATTAAATCCAATATCCCTGGCGAAATAGTTGATGAGGATGGTTGTTCTGTCACGGAAATAAAAGAGAAAGCAGATAAATTCAATTGTTTTTTTGTTAATATCGGTAAACGTTTAGCACAGGGTATAAATAGATCGACCATTGTTGATGCTTTGAATGTCCCTGCGAGTATGTCCTCTATATTCCTCGAGCCTGTTGATGAGAATGAGATTGTGAGCACCATTGTTTCATTGAAGGATGGTGCTAGCCCTGGACCTGATGGTATTGCTTCATCCCTTATTAAGCACATTCATTCATTCATGTTGAAACCTCTAGTTCATATCTTTAATTTAAGTTTTTCAAATGGTATAGTTCCAACAGAATGGAAAGAGTCGCATGTAAGTTGCGTTTTTAAGGGTGGAAATAGATCTGAAATGACAAATTATCGCCCAATCTCTGTGATCAATAATTTTGCGAAGATCTTCGAAAAGTGTCTCAAGAGGAGACTGATCTTATTCCTCGAAAAAAATAATTCCTTAAGTGGCAGACAATTTGGGTTTAGGGATAATACTTCTACCACGGATGCGATTCAGGAACTTGTTGATGGCGTCGTCCAATCTATGGACGAAAATAAAAAGGTAATAGCAGTATTTTTGGATTTGGCTAAGGCCTTTGATACCGTTGACCATACTCTACTTCTTGATAGACTGGAAAAGGTTGGTGTCAGAGGAGTTAGTTTGAAGTTGTTTCAGAGTTATTTGGATGGTCGGATTCAGTGGGTCAAGATAGAAAGCGTCTTGAGTCGGCATCCCACAGGGGACTGTACTTGGTCCGATCCTCTTTTTGGTTTTTATTGACTGGTTGCTTCGTGCTACGAGTCTTGAGATGGTCGCGTATGCTGATGATTCTGTTTTAAATTTCAGGGGGGATACATGGGAGGAAGCTTATCAGATTGCGGTTAAGGGTGTTAATACTATTTTTCAACTGTTATCACATTGTTTGTTAAGTTTGAATATATTTAAATCAAAGTTCATTACATTTTCACTTAGAGCATCTGATCAGCCGGAATTTAAGTGGATACATCTTCATATGGATCAATGTAATTTGTTGACATGTCAGTGCCCGGCTGTTGAAAAGGCCGAGTCGGTCAGGTATTTGGGAGTTATTATCGATCAACATCTGAGATGGGGCGAGCATGCAGCTTACCTTATGAAACGTATTAAGAAACTGTTTCATATTTTCTATAATGTCCGGAATATTCTTTCTGTGAAGGAATGTTTCCAAGTGTACGACGCTTTAGTTTTGTCTGTACTGAGATATGGAATTGTTATATGGGGTGGTATAAATGAAAATAACATGCGAGGTCTCGAAATAGTACATAAGACGATATTGAAGATAATCTTGAAGTTGAGTAGAAGGTTCGGATCTGAAAGGCTGTATATGGAATCTGACTGGCTGAATATCAAACAGCTTTATATTTATGAAGTATTGTTGAATCAAATAAAAGGAAGAGGCGAATTGGTGCAGCATGCATTCCTAACAAGACAGGTTGTGAATAGAAATATTCTCATTCCGCGGTTCCATAGAAAACATCTGCAAGAAAGTTGGTTGTACTATGGTCCCAAATTTTATAATCTTCTTCCTTATGAGCTGAAGGTATCTTTCAATGTAAAGAGTAAAGTATGTAAAGATCGTCTCCGGAAATACATTATGTTGAATTCTAGTAGATTCGAGACCATTCTTTCTGCTTGATTTTGTTTTCCATTCGGTGGTAATTTTTTTTTTCTTTTTGCTGTTCACCTTTTCAAGTATGCAAACTTATTTATTTGTTATTTGATCACATTAGAAAGGAGTTTTCATCGTTAGTATGTACAGAATATGACAGTATACAAGCTTGGCTTAGACTGTAATATTTCTGTGAACGAAATTGTTTATCTTTTATTTTTGTGTATTTTTTTTTGACGAATAAATTGAATTGAATAAATTGAATTGAATTATTCCCAAAACATAAATGACATAAAATTATCTTCCAAATAAGAAAAAAATTGGCTTCGATCTCAATTTAAATGTGTTTTATTTCAATTTAAATTTCTATCACTCTAAAAAAAAACACCCGATATTAGTTCGTTTTAATGTTTATTCGATTCCCTCACTGAATGCTTTTATGATGGGACCATATTTTTTAAAAGAGCCTAAATTTATATGCAGTTTGCTACAGTTTGCCAGGTAATTTCCTTCATGTTTTTAATGTGTTGTGTGATGTTTGATAATTCCATATATCTAATTAAAAATTTGACAAGGTTTCTAAGACATTTTGATTTGATCATTAAACATTTTTAAAGAAATATTTTCAGTTGACTTTTGTACAAATCTGACGAAATTATTTTGCATTATATTTCAATTTTGAAAAAATAATCTTTCAATGAATATACCCTTTCAAATATTTCGTATTTTACTTGATTTTAAAAAAAAGTTTTGTTTGCTCTTTCAGTTGTTATCGAAACGCTTGGTCCTCATATAACTTTGACTGAAGGCCATTTAAATGTCCATAATCTCGAGTCACAAGTATTTTGGGCTCAGACAGTACACTCGCTTAGGTAAGCACACTATACTAGCACAACAATTGACGGAGATGATAAATTGATGTAAATCGAATGCAAACGAAGAGAGAGAAGAAGGTGTGTCAAGACGAAGGATGATACTTTCGCGTATGTAATTATCGATTATTTATTACGACGTCGAGCAAGAAGTGAAGAATTGGGTTAGGCACATGGGATTTTTTGTCTTGTGGGTGAAGCACTCGAAGAAATTCCACATGTGTGGGATTCTAATGGTCTGAAGTAAGAGCTTGTCTTTGCCAAGTGGTAATGTTGCTATTTCTGGTATATTATTTTTTAGGATGTTCAGAATTGTTCAGAGAAAAAAACTCCCTGAAATTTTCAAATTTTGATTTTCAGAACAAAATTATTTCTGGTTCTATTTATTGCGCTAATCTGGAACTTCTTATATATCGGGTAATTTTTTTAGAGTGATAGAACTTTAAATTGAAATAAAACACACTTAGATTAAGATTGAAGCTAAATTTTCTTTTATCTGAAAGATAATTTTATGACTTTTATGTTTTGAAAATAATTTCCGGTATATGTCCACCACGACTAGCTCTGAGGAACCGCATTTGACCAGACCAGACACTTTTTTTGAGTAATTCAGGACTTATTTCATCAATAACACGAGTTGGCTTCCAAAGCGTCTATTGTTTCCGGTTTATCAGCATAAACCAATGACTTGATATAACCCCTAAGAAAATAATCCAGTGGAGTTATGTCGCATGATCTTGGAGGCCAATTTATGGGACCATTTCTCGAAATAATGTTATCCACAAATCTTTTTTTCAATAAATCAATTGTTACGGTAGCTGCATGAGGTGTAGCACCATCAACCAAAACACTTCTGGTTCGATACCATTCAAATTTTGGAACAAATAATCATTGATCTGTAACGAGCACCATTCACTGTAACATTAGCTCCAGCATTGTTTTCAAAGAAATATGGACCGATGATGCCTTCAGCGTGAAAAGCACACCATACAGTGCATTTTCAGGATGCAATGGAACCTGCAGAACTTCTTGAGGATTGTTTTGCACTCCATATACGACAATTTTGCTTGTTTACATAGCCGTTCAACCAGAAATGAGCTTCATCACTAAACACAATTTTACCATTAAAAAGTGGATCAACTTCAAGCTGTTTTAGTGCCTAATCAGCAAAAAAACGACGTTTATTGTGGTCGAGTGGCTTCAGTTATTGTATGGGTGTAGACCAAGATCTTTACGCAACATTTTCCATGTGGTGAATGCGCAGAGTCCAACTTGTTGTGAACGTCGACGAATAGACAAATTTGGATCATCATTAACACTATGACTTACAGCCTCGATATTTTCTTCTGTACATACAAGTTCTTCATCTTGTGTTTGTTGTTGCATCGAGTAGAGAAAATGTTGTCCGGAATCTATCGATAGTTCGACGGATAAGCTGCTCTGATGAACGATTATGTAAACCATAAATTTCACGAAGTGCTCTATAAGTTTGGCGAATAGAACACTGATGTTGAAAATAAATTTCAACAATTTTTAAACGTTGTTGCGGCATGAGTTGTCCCATGATAATTTGTCAATGCTTAATGAACAGAAATGTCAAAAGAACATGGCGTCTACATTCTGTTAAATCACAGTTAACCCTATCGAAAGTTTTATAACTCTAAAAAAACACCCGATATAATTAATTTTATGGAAAAACTTGAAACACTTGGTGAAATCAAGAAACGTTAAATTGAAGAATAACCATCAAAATTTCGACCATGTGTTATATGACATTTTTTGTTGCAAATAACTTATATAATCTTCCCTTGAAGTTTGGCCCTTTTAAAAGTAGATACCCTTTATATATATATATATATATATATATATATATATATATATATATATATATATATATATATATATATATATATATATATTGTTATGGTATTATATTAATAAAATTTTGTGAATGAATTACTAATTAGATCACCCTTGTATGTAAGTGATGTATTATTCTATGTTTCCGGCTAACTCTTAAGATTATAATTTTGAATTATTGAAATTAAAATATTATTAAATCTGATTAATATTTGAGGGAGGGTTCAATTTGAATTCTCTAAAAGGTTGAATTTTTTTTTTAAAATTATATTATATGAAAGTAATTTGAAATATTATAATCAGTGAACAATAACCTAAATTTTATTCTATGTTAACCTAACCTTATCTAAATATCCTAACGTAATTCTAATGTAAACAATGATTATTATTTCTAAACTTCTTTGAGGAAATATTAACAGGATTGAATTTTAATACCTTTGGTAAGTTTGTTCTTCAATTTATGAATTGTTCTTTTTTTATTGTCCCTTCGTTTCAGAAGTAATATTGGTTTCGTTGGAAACAACACTTCTAGAATGTTCTGAAATTCACAGGCTACTTTGTTGATTTTCTTCGATCTATCCAACTCGTTTGAAACTGGATATCTATGTGGGATTTTTCCATTCACATTCAGGTAATGTATTTTCTGGATTCACTTTCCATTCACAATAATCAAATAATCTTCTTTTTTCAGATGATGTTACTTTTTTGGCACTTTTTTAATTATGGACCGACAAGGATTCTGCTCTGCATATAATTGGAGACTGCCGACTTTTTCTGTGTCTGCCCTATTTATAGTTTTCAAGAAAAGTTGAATATCAAAGCTTACTAGCTTCTGTCAAAATTATATGAAAATGATGCTTTTGATGATTTTACAAAATTTACAATATCTCCTGGTTAGAAATTACTTTTGAAAATTAGCTTATTTTTTGAACTACATTTTGATGTATCTTTCATGTTAAACAGAACACTGAAAGTCTTGCTTTTTGTTCGTAAAGTATTTCAAGTGTCAAAATTTAACAAATTTTAACTTCTAATACTTATAACTTATAAAATACTTGATATTACTCATGAAATTGATTAAATTTCTTTAGCTTAGATGCTATTACAATTCTATTGATGCCTAAACCTTTTCAAGGATCTCTCTTACATTAATCATTTGAAAATATCTGACGAGATGCTATCTTTCATTGAATTAAGTGAATTTTGATCAAATTTGTCCTATTTACATCATTCTGGTGAGTTATATTTAATTTAGCTTGTTCTTTGTCAACAATTTCACTAAAGTTTATATGTGATTCATTTTAATAACAAATCTTTTCAACAAATTCTTCATCAATTTCAAATTGGATATCTAAATTCAAATTACTTCTTTCTATTGCAACTTTGGCTGGTTTTATATTGAATAATTGTGAATTGAAATCTCCCTGTGAACTTTATTTATAAACTGTCAACAAGAGTACTGTTTTTTGATTACCGTTCAAAGAATTTTAATTTGACTAGTCGTTATGTATCCTGAATATGCTTTTCCTTCATAATTTTAGCTTGTGAGTGTTTTTACGAATTGAAATATTAATATTTCTGTCAGAATGGATATTATTTAATTAAATGTACCCTGGTTATACTCTAACGAGTCAACTTATATATAACGGTGAGTGTTTTCCTTTATATTTATGTAATTATTTAATTTAACTGTAAATACCATCACAATATATATATTTCTTGTATTGACAGTAAGTGCATAGAGCTATAGATGTCGCATCACCAGTTGTTTCGAGCGACACAGAAAGTAAGAGAACGTCCTTCGTATCATTTCCGTCCATCCATCCGTCTCCCCGCACCCATTTTTTATCGACAGGTGCTTAGTCATACGAGCAAGAAAAAAAAAGAAAGAAGATAACCGCGTCTCGATCCCTGTTGACTCGTTTACATCTTCCATAGGAATTGATATTCCCCTTGATTGCACATTCGCGAAGACTCCTCGGTGTAACAGATATCCTGTTTCCTTTCTCACACGTATCATCCACCGTCGACCAATCGAAAACTACCTGATAGAATTAATAGAGATTGCATCGCCGGGGATGCGTGGGATTGCATGTGTATGCACAATAGGAAACAGCGTACGTATAAGGTCAGTAGCGACTCGTGAGACTCCACCGTTTGATAGTCATTAATATCGATGACTTGGGAGTCGGTCGCTGGACGTTCCCGAGAGATCGAGCGAATCCGATCGGAACTAATGTAGATGGATGATCTAGTGTACTTTCAAGAATATTCCAGTGTGCTGCGTATGTTCATACTGAACATATAATGAAGGAAATTTTATATTAAGTGACCTAAAAGCAAAGCCATGGAATGAAATAAGAAATAACTCAGCTTTTCTACTACTGAATAAACAGTGACTCGAGTTTCGTAGTGTTTACTACATTTTCAAGCTGAGTTAAACAATTTGTATCTCAACTATTATATCGGGTGTTTTTTTCAGAGTGATAAAACTTTCAATTGAAATAAAACACAATTAAATTAAGATTGAAGCCAAATTTTTTTTATTTGAAAGATAATTTTATGACATTCATGTTTTAAAAATAATTTCCTGCATATGTCCACGACGACTAGCTCCGAGGAACCGCATTCAACTAGACCAATTTTAGACCACTTTTTCGATTAATTCAGGCCTTATTTTATCAATTACACGAGTTATGTTGGCTTCCAAAGCGTCTATTGTTTCTGGGTTATCAGCATAAACCAATGATTTGACACAAACCCAAAGAAAATAATTCAGTCATGTCGCCTGATCTTGGAGGCCAATTAATTGGACCATTTCTCGAAATAATGTTATCGCCTAATCTTTCTTTCAATAAATCAATTGTTACGGTAGCAGCATGAGGTGTAGCACCATCTTGTTGGAACCAAAATACTTCTGGGTCGATACCATTCTAATTTTGAAACAAATAATCATTGATCATTGATCTGTAACGAGCATCATTCACTGTAACATTAGCTCCAGCTTCGTTTTTAAAGAAACATGGACCGATGATGCCTTCAGCGTGAAAAGCACACCATACAGTGCATTTTTCAGGATGCAATGGAACCTGCAGAACTTCTTGAGGATTGTTTTCACTCCATATATGGCAATTTTACTTGTTTACATAGCTGTTCAACCAGAAATGAGCTTCATCACTAAACACAGTTTTACGATTAAAAAGTGGATCAACTTCAAGCTGTTTTAGTGCCTAATCAGCAAACAAACGACGCTCATTATGGTCAAGTGGCTTCAGTTCTTGTATGGGTGTAGACCAAGATCTTTACGCAAAATTTTCCATGTGGTGGATGCACAGAGTCCAACTTGTTTTAAACGTCGACGAATAAACAAATCTGAATCATCATTAACACTATGACTCAGAGCAGCGATATTTTCTTCTGTACGTACAGTTCTCTGTCTTGTTGTTGTTGTTGCATAAAGTAGAGAAAATGTTGTCCGAAATCTATCGATAGTTCGACGAATAGGCTGCGCTGGTGGACGATTATGTAAACCATAAATTTCACGAAGTGCTCTATAAATTTGGCGAATATAACACTGATTTTGAAAATAAATTTCAACAATTTGTAAACGTTGTTGCGGCGTGAGTCTTTCCTTGGTAATTTGTCAATGCTTACAGAAATATCAAACCAACATGTCTTCTACGTTCTGTCAAATCACAGTTATTCCTATCGAAAGTTCTATCCCTCTAAAAAAAACACTCGATATATATTTGCTGAAGCCTTCGGCTAATGCAAACTTCGAGAAGTGGGGTGTACCAAAAGTCCGTCTGCTCATTTATTAGTTTTATTTCTAAGACGAGCTTGTGCTTAGATATTTCTATGGATTCCAGGATGTCTAGATTTTTCCTTCTGTTTCCAGGTGTAATATTTCAAGATTGTCTAATTCTGGAAAGGTATGATTGATTTCGAAAAAATGTTTCGCAAAATTAGAGTAATCTTCCCGGTTTCTAAATGGACATTGTTGATCTTTGAACCTTTTTAGGAAACATCTCCCGGTTTGTCCTATTAATACGCTACTGCACTGCTACTGCTCGCTGGTTCAGGAAAATAAAGTGGCCTGTACCTCTGAAGTCCACAGCAGGACGAGGCCATGGCTGCAATCGCTTCGCTTAAGCGGTGCATTTGGGAGAGAGCAAACATATCACTCCAGACAAAGATCCGTCTCTTCAGAACGCTCATCATATCGGTTCTCCTATATGGCGCCGAGACTTGGGCACTGCTAAAGAGCGACCTGAACAAGCTCGACGTTTTCCAAATGCGACGTCTTCGGCAGATCCCCGGAGTTTCCATCTGAGACCATCTTCTCACTCTTTCATAAGGGACCACCACCAACCATAAAGGCTCTGATCCAGCAGCTCTTCGGCGGGGTTCTTGGCACGCTCGATGATAAGGGGTAACCCATATCACACTTACTGCCTCTTGGGGCAGACCGTGGAGACTGCTAACTAGTCACTTGGTAAAAGATCTACGCTCACATGCCAATACACTAAGTGGTAGAATTCAAGTGTTCAAAAACCAGTGACACCCAGAGCAACGTACGGGCTCAGGCGGAAAACCTACCCCAACGCCAGCTCGAACTGTAAACATGTTTCTATGATTTGAAACAACACTGGTATCTGTCTATGGTCTCCA
The DNA here is from genome assembly GCA_034642435.1 of Megalocaria dilatata. Classification (NCBI taxonomy): domain Eukaryota; kingdom Metazoa; phylum Arthropoda; class Insecta; order Coleoptera; family Coccinellidae; genus Megalocaria; species Megalocaria dilatata. The sequence goes on along the minus strand of CM067855.1, from coordinate 6,141,639 downwards.
ATGAAGTACAATTTGTGGACGATAAAAGAAATTCTTACAATTTACAGTATCCTACGGTCACAATGCGAATTAGAGGAAATAACTGGAAAAGACCAACACCAGAACATCCCCTGTTCCGAACAATGCCCATACAACCCGATTGAAATTCCTCATTATATTTCATTCAAGCACCGAATCGTCGGTCTGGCAAACGATTTCGAGATGTGTAAGGCTGTTTCGCGGTAATCGACGGTGAATACAAATCTGAGAAACTCGATCCGGCTTGATTTGCGATGCCACTTAGATCGAACGACTACCGGCATCCGAACGGGCTTCCAGAGTACTACGAACTCCGCATAAGGCCTGTTTGAAGACTTTATGGCGCGGATGCTCTTTATGGGACGCACCGGGCACTGCCATAAAACCCAGGAACAGTTAACTCCGTCTCGGAACGTTTCGAATCGAAATCCGCGATTTATTTCGAAAAGTCCGACGCGCGATTTCGGTCGGATATTTTTTGTCGTTGGACCTCCAAAAAGAGGACGAGTGTTGGGTTTTTGTAGATAATGTTTTACACAGTCATTTAATTTCAGACCACATTCTGTTAGGAAGAGAAATTCCCTTGGAGGCTTTCATTCAATGGAAGGGAGAACTATTGAAATATACAAAAAGGAATAAGGAGGGAATTGCTTGGGACAAAACCCTCATATAAATTCAACCGAAGACACGTGCTTCGGGCTTTCGATCCTCATCAGTACGGTTGAAAAAGTATATATCGGTTGTTTTTTCTAGAGTGACAACACTTTAAATTGAAGTAAAACACATTTAAATTAAGATTGAAGCCAATTTTTTTTTATTTGAAAGATAATTTTATGACATTTTTGTTTTGAAAATAATTTATGTCATATGTACACCACGACTAGCTCTGAGGAACAGCATTCGACCAGTCCACTTTCGGACCACTTTTTCGAGTAATTCAGGCCTTATTGCATCAATAACACGAGTTATGTTGGCTTCCAAAGCGTCTATTGTTTCTGGTCCATCAGCATAAACAAATGACTTGACATAACCCCAAAGAAAATAATCCGGTGGAGTTATGTCGCATGATCCTGGAGGCCAATTGATTGGATCATTTCTCGAAATAATGTTATCGCCAAATCTTTCTTTCAATAAATCAATTGTTACGGTAGCAGCATGAGGTGTAGCACCATCTTGTTGGAACCAAAACACTTCTACCATTCAAATTTTTAAACAAATAATCATTGATCATCGATCTGTAACGAGCACCATTCACTGTAACATTAGCTCCAGCATCGTTTTTAAAGAAATATGGACCGATGATGCCTCCAGCCTGCAAAGCACATCATACAGTGCATTTTTCAGGATGCAATGGAACCTGCAGAACTTCTTGAGAATTGTTTTCACTCCATATAAGGCAATTTTGGTTGTTTACATAGCCGTTCAACCAGACATGAGCTTCATCACTAAACACAATTTTACGATGAAAAAGTGGATCAACTCAAAGCTGTTCTAGAGCGCAATCAGTAAACGCTTATTATGGTCAAGTGGCTTTAGTTCTTGAACCGGTTGGATCTTCTATGGGTGTAGACCAAGATCTTTACCCAAAATTTCCCATGTGGTAGATGCACAGAGTCCAACTTGTTGTGAACGTCGACGAATAGACACATCTGGATCATTATTAACACTATGACTTACAGCAGCGATATTTTCTTCTGTGCGTACAGTTCTTTGTCTTGTTGTTGTTGCATCGAGTGGAGAACATTTTGTCCGAAATCTACCGATAGTTCGACGAATAAGCTGCTCTGATGGACGATTATGTAAACCATAAATTTCAAGTGCTCTATAAGTTTGGCGAATAGGACGCTGATTTTGAAAATAAATTTCAACAATTTATAAACGTTGTTGCGGCTTGAGTCTTTCCATGATAATTTGTCAATGCTTATTGAACAGAAATGTCAAAACAACATGGCTTCCACCTTCTGTCAAATCATAGTTATCCCTATCGAAAGTTCTATCACTAAACACACGATACCATTGTAACAGGAATAGACCATAAAAACAGTATTTCCATAAGGACACATAAAGTTCTGTAGGAAAGTGAGTGTCAATAGCTCAGTGGTTAGAGCATTGGGCTGGGAATCATAAGGTCTCGAGTTCAAATCCTGCTCAAATATGATTAATAAGGAGTATAAGCTATGGTAATAGAAAGTTCTTCAAATCGGACATCCATATAACAATTCTAAACTCAGACTAGCACGAAGGTTTAGTTGATCGATTACAAATCAGCCACGCATCTATATTCGCTTTACATAGGAACACCAATGCATTTGTCATACACAAGCAGTCCGTCTAAAATTTATCCGGAATTTCTTATTTTTCATAATTTTAATATACTTCTTTTTTGTAACACTCTAAGTCAAAAGTAATGTATAGAATAGGTTGTGCAGATAGTCGGCTATGGCCAAAGTTGCATGGCAATACTATTTGTCACATATTATTGATTGTCAACAGGTACACAATTTATTAAATAATGTCGCAACAAGAAATAAAGAAAATAGGTACAGAGAAGATTTTCGAAACGTCAAAAAATTAGTGCAATTGATTTAACTGGGAAAAAGTGCTGTATATGAGACAATAAAGAGGATAAACAATGGCATGAATATGAGGCATAGACCTGTTTCAGGAAGACCGCGTAAGATTAAAGGAACCCTATAATGACACTTTTACAAAATGAAAGAAGGATAGTTTTCAAGAAGATATTTCCAATAATGTCTTTATATCTGATGGAAATTATTTCCAACTTGGTGGAAATCGCTTCAAATTTCCAAATTTCCCACCAAAATAATGATTTGGGGAGCAATATCTCAGCGTAGTGCTACGCCTTTCTGCAAAGTTGATGGTACCATTAATTGTGAAAAATATTGTGGCATTGTAAACGATTTTCTTCTTGAAACGGAGCATGCTTCATATCGAGAGTGGTGGGATTTTCAGCAGGATAATGCAAGATGTCATACTTCGGCCTATACTCAAACTTGGATGCAAGAACACCAAGTGACAACCATTTCATGGCCAGCAGCTTCACCATATCTTAGTACCATTGAAAACACATGTGGACTAATGAAGATTTAAGTTGAACGAGCAGCGCTACGAAATAAAGACGATTTAATTCAGTCAGTTTTACAGTCCTGAACTACCATCACCGAAAATTATGGAGGTGATCTAGTTTTGGGTGTACCTCGACGTTTAGTCAAGTTTTTACAGTTAAATGGAGGTTCTATAAGTAAATGAGATGAATATTTTTCATGATAATTTTCTGATTCAATAATTGAAAATAATTACAATTGAGTTTTGTTTTTTCCGGATAATTTCTAGACGGATTATATCATTTCTTCTTGCCCATTAAAAGTGTGGAATCATTTTTCGATCTTAAAAAATTTAAAAACATAAATGGTATAATTAAGTTGACAAAGAGAATTCTTAAATTTTATCAGTCATAAAAATTATGTTGTTCATGTTATTATATCATTTTCATGAGGTTATCTCAGACAGTGTATAAATATTAATTCTTCTTATCTCCGTTTTTCACCCATTCTGAAAGAGAATTACGTAAATGATAATTCTGTTATGTTATACAAGTTCAATGGCCTGTTCTCAGATTGTGCCCATCATTCCTTCTAATGGATATTTCCAATCTATTTAACCTCGCCATCCTTCCTATGACAATGATCCCCAGGCAATTGAAAAAAATATATAAAAACGTTAATCTGATGATGAATACGAAATTTCCTCATGAAGTATTTTGTATAGATAGTGTCGTTGAACCAGTAGCAGGAAGAGCTAATTATGAATTTTGTCCCTGATAAAAACTTAGAATGAAATAATGAATCTTAGTCAAAGAGAAAACACTGCGAATTTCACAGAAACACTTATTAATTTCTCATTAGAATAGCAATTTTTCATACCACTATTTACAAATTTATGGGAATTGATGTAACTTTTAAACTAAACAATTGATGTCCGAAATGAACTCTTTTTGTAGATTTGTTCTAGGGAACAACGTGCTACCGTTCTGCCCAAATGTGTATTGATTTTAAATCTTGAGGCTAAAATGGTATCAAACGATTGAATTGGACTAACTGATGAAGAATCCGACGTCAAAGGTAATTCTGTCTGGCTGATCCATCTGTAAACACGATAACTTTCGAACGGAAAGAGCTAGAGATGAGAAAGTTTCAGGAAAGGTTTGGAGTCTAATAATACCGGTTCGTTGATAACTTAGCGTCAGTGCTTTTCAGCATTTTTGTAAATACATTTTGAAATATACACACAATGTCTTGGCCCCCCTAGGATTCTCAAGAAATGAACAATCTATGTTCTGGAAATGAGATGAATATTTTCCTCCATTTCAACCGCAATATATTCAATAGAAAATTTTTGTTTGTTACTCTTTGCTTTATGCAAATATTATCCAATTGAGAAATTGGATGCCCCAGCCTTTTCTATTTAATATTCTCAATATTACAACTCTCGTTACTCGCTGAAAACTGATTAACTTCGAATACACCTGTATTCTCCTGAACAAGAAACATTTTTTGCTGGTTTATTGTTTTCATTTAAGTGATAAGATAGTGAAGACTCCACATTCCACAATTGTCATGTTACATTCATTAAGTTGAGAGTTGATAGAGGTGACCAAGACTTTTGACGATATCCAAAATGATTTGGCCATCAATCCATTATTTATTAGTAATAAAAAACATTTTTCATTCAATCTTTTACTGCTATGATGAATAATTTTGTCATATTGAAGGTTGCTAAACCGATCATGTTTCGATATTTGTATTTAATACCGTTCGACAATTTTAGCAGTTATATTGTTCATGTGCAATTGCATATAACAGGTTTTCCAACAGGAATTATACAATTTAAAATAATGGCAACATTATTATTTTTGACATTTCCCATGTCATTTGTGTTCAGTAAGTTACGCCAGTTAATCGTGGGAAGAAACACGCTTCAACAACGTTTAGAAATTGTTAAATTATTCGATCAAAATCAGTGCCCATTTGTGAAAACAGTGAGACTTTATCTGTATGTAATATAATTCGAACAATTTCCTACGGATTTTCATCACTCCAGATTCTACAATTCTGTTCGTTTACGTAGCCATTTAACCCAAAATCAGGTTCATCACTGAATAAAATTTTTCGATAAAATTGCTCATCATTTTCAGGTTGTTCAAGGGCAAAATCAGAAAATAAGCGACGTGGTCAAAAGGCTTCAGTTTTTGAACCAGTTAAATTTTGTAAGGATATGCACCCAAATCTTCCCTTAAAATTCTCAAAGTTGTTGTTTGAGAAAGATTTAATTGTTGAGAACGACGTGGACCTATAAATTTGGATTTTCTCTTATATTTGCTGCAACCAAGTCAATATTCCCTTGTGTGCGTGCATTTCTTTGTCGTACTGGCACTCTTGTATCGTGTGAAGAAAATTCACTTTCGAATTTGTCTACAATACGACGAAAAGTGAGTCGATTAACTGAATAATGTCGTCCATGATTTTTTCTCAAATTTCTTGCAGTTTTCACAAATGAGCACCGATTTTGATAAAATAATTTAACAATTTCTAAACATTGTTGAAGCGTATATCTTTCCATAATTATGTGGCATAACCTACTGAACACAAATGACATGGAAAATGTCAAAAATAATATACAGTCTTGCCATTATAAACATTTTAAATTGAATCATTTCTATCGGAAAACTTGTTACAAGAGGAGATCAACAGAAGAATACATGGAAACATTCTTAGATATCAAAATTTGCATTTTTCTAGTATTTCACATTTAGATTGCAAACGATAGAGTTCATCATATAATTACAATGTGATTATTCTAAGATCCTACGATAAAAAAATTGATGTAAGCCTTACTACTTTCAAAATTCCCAATAGATACATAAAAAATAAGATAGTTCGTTTTGGTTTATATTTTAAAGTGATAAAGTTGCAAAATGGCGAATGCGCAATTTAAATCCCCATAGTGAGAAATAAATAACAAAAAAGGATGAACAGCAAAAGAACAGAACAATAACATCAGGAGATATAAAGATAATGAAAAGAAACGTTGCCGAGAGAGGAAAAAACAAAAGTGGGGATATAAAGAAATATTTAATATATTTAAATATTTAACTAAGTTACTTCAAAAATCTCTCAAAACATGTATCACATCCCCAAAAAACAATAAGAATTCAGAGAAGTCATCGGTGCTACTTCACATTTAAAAAATAAAATCAATTAACAATAAATAACTTATCTCTAAGACCTCCTGGTATTCTCGTTTGAACACACTAACTTTAAAATTCAAATACTGAATTGTTTCAGCCGTTACTATTTGGTTTTACTACCAAAAAATATATATTACACATTATGTTGTGACTCGAGTTTCGGAAAATGAACTATCCCATCATCAGACAACTGAAGACCTAATAGTGGTACAGTGGTATTTAAACAAAAGTGATAAATATTTTGAATATTTCAACAGATTCTCGGTAATACCTAATAGTGGTACAGAGGTTTACACTCGGAACGTGATAAAAAACCGGGTTAAAAAAGAGGGGCCTTCTAACAGATATCGGAATGTCGGCAATCGACAAAGAAGGTTGTTAAACAGATGGTACCCATTTAAATATCTCAAATAATTTTTGGGGTTACATAGCTCCGTAGTCATTCATTATTTTTACATTATTTTGTTGTATATCTCAAATATTTGGATTTAGAAAGCTCCATACAGTCATTCATTATTTTTTACATTATTTTTATTGTGAACGAATTTGAAAATTTCAATAATCAAGTTTATTTTCTTTTGAATCTACATGTAAAATTTTCTTTTGTCGGAAGGAATTACTGTTTTCTAAAGAATGAGTGGCAAAAGTTGAATTTTTGTTTACTTTTCATTAAATTCATTTTATGTTCGTTGAAAAAGGTTTTAAACAGATGTTACTTTTTAAATATCTCAAATATTTTCGATTTACATAGCTCCGTACAGTCATTAATTATTTTTACATTATTGTTATTGTGAACTAATTTGAAAATTTCAACAGATTCTAGATAATCGAGTTTCTTCCCTTTTGATTCTACATGTAAAATTGTAAGATTATCTATTGTTCTACAATTTGTTTTAATTTAAAATTCAAGGTATTCTATGTTCTTCACAAAAATCACACAAAGCCTGTAAGGTATTTTATGGTCTTAGTTAAACCACATGATATTTATATATTGCGATTTTTTTGTGAAGAACATGGAATACCTTGGGTTTTAATGTTAGTCTGTTCAAACGAGGATATCAGGAGGTCTTAGAGGTAAATTATTTATTGTTAATTAATTTTATTTTTAACGTGAAGTAGAACCGATAAAGACCTTATCTAAATTCTAATTGTTTTTTGTGATGCATGTTTGGAGAGATTTTTGAAGTAACTTATCGAAATATATTACATATTTCAAATGAATAATTTTTTTGTGATGTTCTTGAAATTATGATTTGTATTTTCGAAAAGGATTTAATTTTCACAATTGTATGATCAGAAACAAAATTTTGTCCCCTTCAAATATTTATTCATTAATTTTAATTGACAATTTATATTTGTTGGGTTATTTATTCCATTTGATATTGTATAAAGAGTTTTTATTTTATATGTCTATTAAATATTATCTGTGCTTATAAGACATTAATTGAATTCTAAAAGTTTTTAAATAACATTTTTTGAAATTAAAATCATAGGAGACTAACAGATTAAATCTGTTTTGATATTCAAATTTTGTAATAATTCTTCTATCAAGTGAAAAACTCTTCTTATTATTTTAATAATGGCATTTATTGAAGATAATATAAATGGTAAATTTTTATTACTTATTTGTAAAAGAATTAAGTGGTCACGTTTTTTTGGGATAGATAAATATCAATAATAATCAACCTGAGGTGATTTCCTGAAATCATGTAAATTTTTTATTCACTAACAACAAATTCTGCTTCTTCACCTTAACTATTAAGATTTCTAACGTAACTCCCACATGTAAGCACATAATTCCGGGTTCGAAACGAAATATTAGACCTCCTTGATATTTCCATGGATATCATCAAGAAAATCATCTTATAATTGAGCTGTTATTCACGAAATCTCAACTCGGCCGCCGACGAGCAGCGATAAAAAATGAAAGTGTACACAGATATTATGCATTCAGCTGATTACTATTCTTAACGCTCGAATGACGAGGTTTATTGAACGAAAACGGGGTCAACAAATATGTATCGCTCGATTTTATGGCAATCTTGAATTTATGGTGGCCGTTTGTTGGACACCGATCAGTTTTTTTACACCGCCGTTTGTAACGCAGAAGGTTTTTTGTATCAATGAATTTCATTATAACAATTTCGAAGTGAATGCTAAGACTAAGATTAATTATTATGGAGTCTATTTTCTCTTCGCCAAGTTTCTATTTCAAAATAAATATATAGTATGAAAGTCCCACTAAGAAATGGAATATTTAACGACTAATCTAGAAAAGTGAGAAAGTTAAAGATTCACAATCATTGATTTTACAGTGAAAAACACATAGTCGAGGATCCAGGGTTTATTTTTACTATTGATTACTATCAAGCCAAGTTTTCGCGAGACGCCCAACTTTTTCCTAAGCCTCAGCAATAAAATATTCATTTCCAATTCCACAATAGACAAATGCAGATGAGAAATGATTTTTAAAAATATCAATTTCAAAATTGGGAATTTAAAAACACAAATTAAAAATCATTTATATTGTTTGGAATGAAAAAAATTTAGTCGCCGAGTGGTAAAGTTGTTTGTGCGGCTTTCAATAAAAAGAAAAGAAAATTTTTAATAAAAAAATCAAAAATTTATCATAATTTCATGAATATTTTCAATTAAATGAACGGAAAATGCGGTTAGCTTTAGGTGGAACATTATAATAATTTTATTTAAAAAAATTCACACAGTTTTTATGTTTCACAATTTATTCAGAATCCTGACACGCATTTCGGTCTTTCGACCATCTTCAAAGGAGAACGAAAAGGGACTAAACTTGAAATTGAAAAGGTTCTTTCATTACACTTAGGACATCTGTGTTTTTTTATAGCGCATGAAAACAACTCTTTGTTGCCAAAGAGTATTAGGGAATTTGTTAAATTCTCCTTTTCCTAAATGGCTTCTTTGATTGAAAGGATTTCCAAATAGTCGATCAATTTCCCCTTATTAACATTATATAGTAAAGTGACATCTTTCTCATTAAAAGAATGATTATTCTCTATACAATGAATGTTCTGCAAAATAGGCTGATTTCTGGTTTTTCAAAGTAGACATCCTATGTTCTTTGATTCTATGTTGTAAACATCGGCCTGTCTAACCTATATATCTATCGGGATTTTTTTTGAAGTGATGGAGCTTGAAATTGAAATAAAACTGATATAAATTAAGATGGACGCCAAATTTTTTTTATTTGAAAGATAATTTTATGGCATTTATGTTTAAAGAATAATTTCCGGCATATGTCCACCACGACTAGATCTGAAGAACCGCATTCGACCAGACCAATTCTGGACCACTTTTTAGAGCCTTATTCATCAATAAAACGAGTTATGTTGCCATCCATAGCGCCTATTGTTTCTGGTTTATCGGTATAAACCAATGACTTGACATAACCCCAAAGAAAATAATCCAGTGGAATTATGTCGCATGATCTTGGAGGCCAATTAATTGGACCATTTCTCGAAATAATGTTATGGCCAAATATTTCTTTAAATAAATCAATTGTAACGGTAGAAGCATGAGGTGTAGCACCATCTTGATGGAACCTAAACACTTCTGGGTTCAAATTTTGAAACAAATAATCATTGATGATCATCGATCTGTAACGTGCACCATTCACTGTAACATAAGCTCCAGCATCGGTTTTAAAGAAATATGGACCGATGATGCCTCCAGCGTGTAAAGCACACCAAATAGTGCATTTTTCAGGATGCAATGGAACCTGCAGAACTTCTTGAGGATTGTTTTCACTCCATATGCGACAATTTTGCTTGTTTACATAGCCGTTCATCCAGAGTGGATGAACATTAAAGAGTGGATCAATTTCAAGCTGTTCTAGGGCCAATCAACAAACAAACGACGATTCTTATGGTCAAGTGGCTTTAGTTCTTGAACCAGTTGGATCTTGTATGGGTGTAAATAAACAAATTTTATAATACTGTTGAGTTAAATATTCTAGAATATTTATTGAGTTTAAAACACGAAAGCTTCATTCTAAAAGAAACATAAAATACACTTATATCCTCTAATTTTACCAATATTGCTATTGATAGTAATGAATGCTCAAAATAGACCCTGGATCCTATACTTATTATTTCCAAAATATACGAAGTTTTAGAATAATTCGAATTCAATGTAACGAATAGTTAATTATATCCTCATCTGATGCCAAATTTGAGCAAAAACTGCTATCAAATTGAGTGTGGACAGCTCAGTGGGAGAGCATTGGGCTCGTGACCGGAAGATCCGGATTCAAATCCTGTTCAGGTGGAAAAGAAATTTTCTAGTTGGACGGGGTCACTGTAAAAGTGGCGCAAGACCGCAGTTAAAAAGCCTACCCAGAACACAACTGAACTCCTAACTCGCACAAGCTGAAAAAGCTTCTGAGGGATCATCACACAAGATCTAGGAGTATCAGGATAATAATAATAGCGGTACACACTTACTGTTTATCGCTCTAAATTCGTTCAATTTCATACAAGTGATGGCAATGAAGGTGAGAAAAAAATATTTTATTCAAATACTTACATGCTCGTCAACGGAATAATTCAGTTCCCCATCATCATACAGGACGAAAAATCTTCTTTGCCATCTCTGAAACAAATATGATCGATTAATATGGTGACAATACTAATAATAATAATATCTTTTGATCCTTTCAGACAATCGGGTAGAGGACAAGTCGATTTGAATATAATATGAAATTTACAAAATAAATTGAAATACGAGTCGATACTTGATAGATATAGGTTAAATCTGGTGATCTGGGGGGCCACGAAATAGTGCTATTCGTAGATATTACTTGACCAGGAAACGTGTTTTGGAGTTATGACTTGGGAAATCATCCTGTTGAAACTAAATGTCCTCAAAATTGATAGGAAGTTGATGAACAATTCGAAATTGTAAAAACTCTAAATTTTTGGCGGCATTTAAGGTTCCATTGATGAAAAAGAGACCAAGGATGGAATCTCCTAAAATGCCTGACCAAACAATGAGTTGTTTAGGATACTGAGTTTTGATTCTCTCGGGACCAATATCGTACAATGGATGGATTATGTTCCTTTTTCAATTGAAAATTACTGGAAAATTTTCTGGACATAACTTTAATTAACAGTAATAATGAAATTTCCTTTGATATATATAGAAAACCCACATCAACTGATACAACAATACCAAATTTTTCAAACCATCCGATCAATCATAAACTAGCTGCTTATAGATCAATGGTACATAGAGCATTTTCAATTCCTTTAGATAATATTATGTTAAAGAGGGAATTGAATACAATCAGACAAATAGCCACAAAAAATCAGTTCGAAACCAAAACTACCCCATCTCTAAATCAGATCATAATAACAATAAATTCATAAAACTAACATATTTTGGACCTATTTCACAAAAAATAGCTCAAATTTTGTCAAAAATTAACATAGTAACAGCTTTCACACCCTCCCATAAAATTTCTAAACTCTTTTTTAATCCGAAAGACAAAGAGAACCGACTGAATAATTCTGGAGTCTATAAATTAAGTTGTCAAGAGTGTAATAGTGTGTATATAGGACAAACGGGCCGACCTTTCCATAAAAGGTACAAAGAGCATCAATCTGCTTTTAGGAACCGGAAGAATAATTCCAATTTTGCGAACCATTTCTTCAATACAAATCACACGTTCCCAGAATTGAACAACCTTGTTATCTTGCACGTGGAAGCGAAAGGGGAAAAAAAAACTTGACATCCTGGAATCCATAGAAATTGAAAAATATAAGAGGCACGTACCAATAATAAACCTACTTAACGAACAGACGGAACTTTGGAAAACCCCTCTCTTCGAAGCTCTGCCGAAGCCTACAATCAGCATATATAATAGTTGAGATCTAATTTGTTCATTCAGTTTGAAAATGTAGTAAACACTACGAAACTCGAGTCACTGTATATCAGTTATAATTAAAAGTGATAGAAAACAAAGTAATTTCTTATTTCATTCCATTAAAATGAACTATCACAAAGTAACGGACTACTTCATCCAATATTTGCCAATATTTGTTGTAATATATTTATTGGATGAATAAATAGTAACTATCGCTATATACAATAAACCAAGAAGAGTATTGGTCCTAGAACTCTGCCTTGGGACACTCCAACTGAAATATTTTTCTGCCCAATATCCCAATATATGAATACGTGTTAAGACAATCCTCTCCTCGGTGAAATTCCTTAATCAACCTCGCTGAAGAATGCCATCAAGTAATAAACAAGTTGAGGAAATGAACCCCAATATCTTCAAGATCTTAAATAACATACCTTGAAAATCGATCAATAAAGAAAATCACGCGATAATATCGACGCCGTTCCAATCCAACCGATCGCAGGCATTCGATTTTAAATAGAACCACTTTGAATAATTTAAATTCGACGACATATAAGAACAATTTGTAGCCAGGCGATAGCTTATTTGTAATTGGCCGAGTAATGAAATGTTATAAGGAGAAAATAGTTCTTTTAATTAAGTAATAATCACGCTACTGTGAGTATCCGGTATCTACGAGTTACAAATCAGGTGAAAAAACTTCGCGCTCCCAGCTAGTTTCATACTTTGTATGGAGGAATAAAACTATCAATTTATTTGCATTAGCGGAGGAGTATGGTTTCATTGGGGATTTAATGGCCTCAAAACATGCGCAAGAATCGACGCTGAATGGGTTTTATGCAGCTGATAAATTGCATCTCGACGGTTGTGGAAATCCCTGATGATGATTATAAGCCTACTTGATGTCCCGTCATGATTATTTCGCCGAGTCCAGGGATTGATGTTCGAGTCTTTCTGCTTTTGAGTTTTGCACTTCAATTGCGGTATAAATTATACGTTATGAGGAACATCAAAACGACGATTTGATGATGCTTTTAGGAATTATGAACGTAATGAATATGAATATAGAAATTCAGCTGGAATATGCGTGATGTTTGATGGAACATGTATGCTTCAGGTGGTTTCTTGAAACGTGACTGATCAGAAAATACGATAAATCATTCTCATATCGTCGAACATGGTGAATTTGGTGATGATATTCTTTCGAATTCCGTCAGGGATACTGCAAATATATTTTCAATTCTTTTGTTGGGAGCTTGTTCTGGGGAACAGCGCATGAAGTTGCATTTTGTCAAATCAACATCTAGCCTGTTGAGATCAGACAAGTGTAAGAAAATATATCCAAAACCTCTTTTTCACGTACAAATCATTAAAATCATATATCGACTTGAATATCATCAGAGTTTAGGCAAAGAGGAGGAAGATGCTATGAAAAAAAAACAACACTGATGAAAAGAACGAACAGGACTGGACCCAAATGAGAACCTTGGAGAATTCCGTGTAGGCGAAGAATAGAATTCAAGAATCGAATGGAGAAACCTGTATATCTTACAATACGCTTCAGCGTCCTGTTTTAGAAATTTAATGCTCCTTTATACAGGGCATCACAATAAAAGGATATCAGATTATAATGAAACTAATTGCGTCCAATATCATATTAAGTATCGGGTGTTTTTTATTAGAAGAACTTTAAATTGAAATAAAACATATTTAAATTAAGATTGGAGCCAATTTTTCTTTTATTTGAAAGATAATTTTATGACATTTATGTTTTAAAAATAATTTGCGGCATATGTCCACCACTACTAGCTCTGAGGAACCGCATTCGACCAGACCAATTTTGGACCACTTTTTCGAGTAATTCAAGCCTTATTTCATCAATAACATGAGTTATGTTGGCTTCCAAAGCGTCTATTGTTTCTGGTTTATCAGCATAAACCAATGACTTGACATAATCCCAAAGAAAATAATCCAGTGGAATTATGTCGCATGATCTTGTAGGCCAATTAATTGGACTATTTCTCGAAATAATGGTATCGCCAAATCTTTCTTTCAATAACTCAATTTTTACGGTGGTAGAATGAAGTGTAGCACCAGCCTGTTGGAACCAAAACTCTCCTGGGTCGATATCATTCAAATTTTGAAACGAATAATCATTGATCATCGATCTGAAACGGGCACCAGTCACTGTAAAATTAGCTCCAGCATCGTTTTTGAATAAATATGGACCGATTATCCCTCCAGCGTGTAAAGCACACCATACAGTGCATTTTTCAGGATGGAATGGAACCTACAAAACTTCTTGAGGATTGTTTTCATTTTATATACGGCAATTTTGCTTGTTTACATAGCCAGAAATGAGCTTCATCACTCAACACAATTCACGATAAAAAAGTGGATCAATTTCAAGCTGTTCTAGAGCCCAATCAACGAACAAACGACGCTTATTATGATGAAGTGGCTTTAGTTCTTGAACCAGTTGGATCTTGCGTGGGTGTAGACCAAGATCTTTACGCAAAATTTTCCATGTGGTGGATACACAGAGTCCAACTTCTTGTGAACGTCGACGAATAAACAAATCATTAACACTAACTTACAGCATCGATATTTTTTTCTGTACGTAGAGTTCTTTGTCTTGCTGTTGTTGTTGCATCGAGTAGAGAAAATTTTGTCCGAAATCTATCGATAATTCGACGAATAAGCTGCTCTGATGGACGATTATGTAAACCATAAATTTCACGAAGTGCTCTATAAGTTTGGCGAATAGAACACTGATTTTGAAAATAAATTTCAACAATTTGTAAAGGTTTTTGCGCCATGAGTCTTTCCATGATAATTTGTCAATGCTTACTGAACAGAAATGTCAAAACAACATGGCTTCTACCTTCTGTCAAATCACAGTTATCCCTATCGAAAGTTCTATCACTCTAAAAAAAATACCCGATAGGATTCAACTAAGTCAAACTCGTTGCATCCATTTATTATCCTTGTAGAAGGTATGGTCGGCCATTCAAAAAGCTACAATAGTAGGGAATACATCTATAAGCTCAAGGCATCGTTGAAGTATTACTAGGTTTTAGGTTTCTTATAGGGTTGTTCTTACATGGTCCATCATCGAGTAAATGGTGTATTCTTGCAAGCAAGGTAGTTGACTTGTAAAAGTTGCAAGCTGCTTGTAGAAGCAAACTAGTTAGCTTGCAAGAACAGGTTAAAATGCTCGTTATTTTGAATAAGGTGAACTTTCAACATCGGAGAATAATCCTATCGATTAGCTGACATTCATTCATAATATGTGAATTAGTAAACCATTTTCAATCTGATTGCTTTGAGTTGCTAGTGATAAAGATCTAGGTTTACAAGACATTTATATGAAAAGTTGTTAACGTCAGACCGAAAGCAGCATCTTTCTTTTCAAAATGTCACTTTGCCACCATAGTGTCGCTTTTGATTTCATGTTGAAAACTTTTCGAGTTAACAGCTTGTCCAGACGATGTACTGCAACATATGTAGTTTGACCACTAACACCGCCCAGATTGAGATTATCAGACAAACTGACCTGCTTGTTCTTCTGACCTTAATCCTGTTGAATATTTGTCGGTTGCGGTGAAAAAAGTTATAAGCCCATCAAAACACAGATGCAAGCAGTTGTTGAAGACCACCCTACGAGAGTAATCGACAGTATCATAGGAAGCATGCCCTAAGCAATTCGTGCTTGCACTGAGGCAAGAGGTGGAGATAAACTTCATTGGAAAACTTCCTAGAACATTCTGTTTAGAATTTATAATTCTTCACAAAGTCGCTCTTATAAAATTAAACATTTTATTTCAGATATTCTACCAGGAACTGCATTTAGTTTTATCAATTTCTGCAATGATCATAAATTGATACCAAAAAATATTTTGATTTTCAAAACATTATGGCTGCGTCTTCAAAATGTAAGCAGGCCTGAAGAACAACCACAGAAGACTAGCACTTTTTTGCCTTAAAAAAGCTTTTTTCGGCGGAAACTGAAAAAAAAACGCGGGAAACGAGTAGAATAGATGATCTAACTTTTAAAAGCATTTTTATTCCCGTGCGTTTTTACTTCTATTTGCTGCGATCGAGAGAAAAAGTGACATTTCTCGATTATGTTCGATTTTCTGAGATCACAGACAACAATAAGACACGCCCTTTCGCCGCGAATATCGTACCTTTTCATTAGACCTACCGGGTCATTGAACTACTCAAAAATATTGTTCAATCAACTAAGTTAATCATTGATTGAATCAATAATCATCCTTTCGTCAAAAAGTTATTTGGATTTATTTTCATGGGAATATCTAGAACATCTACCTAGATCGAGAAATCTTGAAAACATGTAAACATATTGAAATGATGCATGAATGACAATGCTAAATTTAAATGAAGTCAGCGCATTTCGTCCTCAAGACGAAGTCAAGGTGGACATAGTGCTAGTATAACGTCTTTCACTTCAAAATGAACGAAAATTTGGCCTTCATCTGAAACGTTCTTCGTTTTGATCAATTTTAAAAAGAAATTTCTATTGGGCAAACCGAATGCTCTTTAAATCATTCCCCATCGAACAAGGTGTGAAGATGGCAAAAAATTAATCCGCCGACAACAGTAACCTCCGAATCGCACAGTTTTAAATCGGATCGCGCTTAAAATTTACGATCTCTGCAGCGTAACGCTGCAGGTACCCAGTCATGAATCTTGACCGTAACGGCGGCCGTCTCTCGAACCAATCGAATTTAATATAATTCAATTACCGCTCGATTGTCTTGATTAACTAGCCGGATAATTTATAGTTAGAGCGAAAGTTATATTTTTGTAATATTTAATGTATAAATAATGGTAGCGACCGCCTGACCTTCATATCGAAATTCGCCGTTGTCCGTCTAATTGATGGCGGCTCGTTAAGACGTTGCACGACTTCGAAAAAAGGCATGAGCGCATTTTGAAACTGTTCCACGCCTTCTGGACACGAAGCACGTAAAGGCCAGAAGGGAATTTCTGCCGAAAGTGAAGTTTGGGAGGTGTTTTTGGTGAAAGCCATGACGCGAGATCGATCTAGACACCCGTATGTGGGGTCTTCAACCGTATGAGGAATTTCACTTTATTGACGGTATCAACCAGAAATACGCAGCATTCTTACACAACTTTAGACGAGATGAAAACGAATTTTGTGAGTTTGGATACTAGAACCAATGTTTCAAATTAATACTTGAATTGGTTTGAAGGCCAATGAGAAAATACCATTTTTAGATCACTCAATCTCACATTTATGTATTCGGAGTAAAAATTAGTTCGCGCGGTTTTGATAACATATGTCGTTTCTAGTTTATTACTGCATTGCTTCATCTGGCAACACCTTCATTAGGCTATATTTTCAGTATCTGTCATTTCGTTGAAGTATAAACAACATAAAGACGTCGAACGTCGTTTTTCACGTGTGAACAACTGCTCCAACGGAAGAGAACAAGAGGTTTTCGCATCGACTTGTGACTGTGGATGAAAAGTGGATCCATTTTGATAATCCAAAATGTTAGGCAACGAATGGATGCCTCATACAGCGGGTGATTTTTTTAAGAAGGCAGCTTTCGATAGGGATAAGACAGAAGGTACTGCCATGTTGTTTTGACATTTATATTCAGTAATCATAGAAAGACTCACGCCGCAACAGTGTTCCATTCGCCAAACTCATAGAGCACTTGGTGAAATTAGTGCATCCACCACATGAAAAATTTTGCGTAAAGATCTTGGTCTACAACCATACAAGATCCAACTGGTTCAAGAACTTAAGCCACTTGACCACAATAAGCGTCTTTTGTTTGCTGTTTCGGCCATAGAACAGCTTAAAGTTGATCCACTCTTTTATCGTAAAATTATGTTTAAACGGCTATGTAAACAAGCAAAATTGCCGTATATGGAGTGAAAACAATCCTCAAGAAGTTCTGCAGGTCCCATTCCATCCTGAAAAATGCACTGTTTGGTCTGCTTTACACGCTGGAGGCATCATCGGTCCATATTTCTTCAAAAACGATGCTAGACTGATGTTACAGTGAATGGTGATCGTTACAGATCGATGTTCAATGATTATTTGTTTCAAACTTTGAACGGTGTCGACCCAGGAGTGTTTAGGTTCCAACAAGATGGTGCTCCACCTCATGCTCCCACCGTAACAATTGATTTATTTAAAGAAAGAATTGGCCATAAAAATATTTCGAGAAATGGTCCAATTAATTGGCCTCCAAGATCATGCGACATAACTCTACTGGATTATTTTCTTTGATGTTATGTCAAGTCATTTGTTTATGCTGATAGAAAACAATAGACGCTTTGGAAGCTAACATAACTCGTGTCATTGAAGAAATGAGGCCTGAATTACTCGAAAATGTGGTCCAAAATTGGTCTGGTCGAATGCGGTGCCTCAGAGCTAGTCGTGGTGACATATATCGGAGATTATTTTAAAAACATAAAGGTCATAAAACTATCTTCCAAATAAAAAAGAAATTTGGCTTCAATCTTAATTAAAATGTGTTTTATTTCAATTTGAAGTTCTATCACTCTAAAAAAAACACCCGATATATTCAAGACACGATTTGATTTCTGATAAATTGCCACTCCTGCTGATCTGATATTTTTACGCTTAAAATTTGCGTCACAATCAAAATTCGGGATGTCAACATTTTAATTTTATCAGGTTTCATATAGAAACATAACATTGCTTGAGTCAATTACGAGATCGCTCAAGTCCGACACGTGTTTTCTGAGACTTCGGCAATTGAAACTAACCATGGACATTTTTTTCTGTCATTCATGAAATCAAGAATCGTTTCTTATTGTTGACAACGTGTTCAACGATAATCGGCAAAGTTCATCTTGTAAAAAAGATATGATCTTCACTAACTTATATCCATCTTCCAACTACAGCCTCGCCCGATCAGCGTTACCACCTTTTTTTTTTAAGAATCTACTAACTATCCGCCAAAAATCTATTGAACAACTTTCAGAATCTACCTGAAAATCTACCGAGTCGTTCAAAGAACTGAGATTGACTGAAAAAAAAAATGTGATTTATTAATGAAAATTAGGCACTATAGAATTAATTCTAGTAATTCTACCTTTGCAAAAAGTATATCGGTAACCTATACTACTCTGTCAAGAAAGTACCGGGAATTTTCAATTAAAACAACATTTTTACATTTAATCGTCAAAATTTATTGGATCGCCTTCAAAATAGGCTCCATTTGCTCCAATACATCTATGCCAACGGCACTTCCAATTATCGTAACATTTTTTATAGGCGCTTTCCGGGATGGACTTTAGCTCTCGCGCCGAATTTTGTTTTATGGCTTCAATCGACTCAAAACAGGTGCCACGAAGGGGCAATTTTAGTTTTGGGAAGAGGAAAAAGTCGCAGGGAGCCAAATCCGGCGAATACGGTGGTTGCTGAAGCACGTTTGTTGAGTTTTTGGCGAGAAAGTCAGTCACAATCGTAGCTCGGTGAGAAGGCGCGTTATCGTCATGCAAAATCCATGAGTTGTTCGCCCACAAATTTGGCCGCTTCTTACGGATACGCTCACGCAAACGTTTCATAACGCCTAGGTAATACTCCTTGTTTACCGTCTGACCCTCTGGAACGAATTCGTAGTGCACCACGCCACGGATATCGAAGAAAACAATGAGCATCACCTTCATTTTCGAGCGGCTTTGGCGTGGTTTTTTCGGTTTCGGCTCATTTTTTGCCACCCATTCCGATGATTGCTGGCTTGTTTGCATATCGTACTCGTAGACCCAGGTCTCATCACCGGTTATAATGCGTTCCATGAATGTAGAATCGGAATTACAGCGATCCAGCATGTCTGAAGCAACCTGCTCGCGATGACGTTTTTGAAGAAAATTCAGGTCTTTCGGTACGAGTCGTGCGGCCACCTTTCTCATGCCCAAAATATCAATCAAAATCGTACGTGCGGACTCGTGGGATATCTTAAGATCATGTGCTATATCTCTCAAGCTGGTACGACGGTTTTCCAGCACCCTTTCCTTAATTTTATCGACGTTATCTTCGATCGAAGCCGTCGATGGGCGACCACTTCACGACCGTCCTTGAAGGCTCTGTACCACTGATATGCACGAGTTTTCGATAGAGCATTATCACCAAAGGCCTTTTGCAACGTTTTCAATGCATCGGCACACGGAAATTCATTTGCAACACAAAACTTTAAACAAATTCTTTGCTCAACGTAATCACCCATAGTAAAAATCGGCACGCACTCTGACATCGACTGACTTAATCAGCTGTTGCAAACACACTAGTTGACAGATCCCGCTCAAGCTTGGCACAGTAATTAAGGACAATGGTACCAACCTAGGAAAAAAAAATTTTACCTGCCTCATTGCTCCGCCAGATTTAAATCGATAATTCCCGGTACTTTCTTGACAGAATGTATCTGCAATAATTTCATACCGTTACAGAGTTCTACATCAAATTAACCTATCAGTATCAGGAGCATCAGGATAATTATAATAATAAAAAATTATAATACAACAGAATAGAAGAGAGACAAAGACAAAAGACAGGTGACTTGACTATTACTTCTGTCGTTGCTCTGTGGTAGAGACACAATCTGTCAGATCACAGTTGCTCGACCACAGACTCTATGGTCCATAAACCACAGACTCTGTGATCGGGCCATTATTCGGCATTTTCATCAGGGGCTAAAATCTACTATGGAAAGTTGGCTACTAAATTTTGGACGGATTTCCCGAAAATCTACCAAAAAAGTAGAAATCTACTAAATGTGGTAACGCTGCGCCCGATCACACTTTTCGTAACGCTCTCGTCACGCATATACCAGCTTACTGCCCAACTGAAGCGTGCGTAAAGAAGTTTAACATCAAAAAGGTGATATGAACTAGCGCGCAAAAGCTTCTTCACCGTTTTTCTTCCATATTTCTCCACCCTAAGACCTGAAATAACAATTTTTGTAACGGTAATAAATAGAAGTTGGGTTAATTCGAAGTGATAAAAATTGTGTCGTCTATGATGAATTACACCTCACCAGAAACCTCAACCGTGAAATTCCTCATGTGCCACGGAACATTTGACGAGGAAATGGGTTCCTTGGAACCCAACACCGCAGCGTGTGCCCGTACAACTTCAGGTGCGGCTTAAACGGCGCGAGCAGGCCCGTCAAGTATTACGGTATTTCCTTCTAACCCACTTCCTAGTGTAACATTACCAGTTTCGTCTTTCGTAGTCCGAAATATCGGCCGACTTCCTTTGCGGCCGTTTGTGGAGCGTGCAAGAGACACCGATAGCGGCAAGCATGCATGTAGGGTTTGCCGTTGGAACGTCGGAAGTGAAGAATGAAGTGAAACTTTGCAAATATTGGGTTCTTCGGAAAGTTGTTTCGATGTTTTTTGGGGAAATGAAAGACCATTTTCGCATAATGAATAAATATGTTATTCAATTATATATTGTGGAAAGTGTATCATGAGTGTGGACAGCTCAGTGGTAGAGCAATGGGCTCGCGACAAATACTGTTTAGATGGAAACGAACTATTCTAGTTGGACGGGTATCTGCCACCATTTTACTGTTGGTTCAAAAATTAATAGTGCTTAAAGTGGCGCAAGATCGCAGTAACAAAGCCTACCCAGAACACAACTGAACTCCTAACTCGCACATGCTGAAAAAGCTTCTGAGGGATCTTCATGGAAGATCTAGGAGTATCAGGATGATAATAATAATAAAAAAATAATAATGAGTAAGGTTTTTAGGCCTATACATCGATGAATGAGTATCTTGACTGGAGGAGACATTGCTAGTCTCGGTGATTTCGAAACTGAATTCTCTCAGCTACATATTCCGAAATATGAGATCAATAACGCAGAAACAACTGATGCTGTTATATCAGGCACAGGTCGAATCCAGTCTAAGGTACGGAATAGGTTTTTGAGGGGTTGTCCACTTCTTTTACCGATGTGTTAATCTCACAGAAGAAATTGGTTAGTTGTATCGATAGTGTCTACCGTACCTCTAGTTGTCGACCAATTTTCAGACGTTTTAAGAACGTTACATATGTGTCAAAGCGATTGGAAATTCCATCCTTATAAGATACGATTGGTTCAGGAACTGAATGAGGATGATTCCGATCGCCGGCTCCAGTTTTGTGAAGTGGTCAGTGAAATGATTAACGGTAATCAAAACTACATGTTCGATATTTGTTTTGCGGTGTTCACTTTACCTTAACGGCATTGTAAACCGGCATAACTGTCGGTATTGGTCAGATGAAAATCCAAGTTTATTTCGTGAGGTGCATATTCAGCGTCCCCAAAAATTAAATATTTGGGTGGGTATTTATGGAAATCACATAATCGGCCCTTTTTTTACCCGGTAATCTCTCTGGTCACATTTATTTAGATATATTGGAGAACGCTATTTATCCAGCCCTCGTGCAAGTATTAAAGAATGCAGACGACCATCTTACGATCATTTTCCAACAAGATGGCGCACGACCTCATTTCGTTCAACTGGTGCGTCAGTTCTTAGATGAAAATTTTCCTCACACCTGGATTGGAAGAAGGGGCATTGAGTGGCCACCCAGATCACCTGATCTGGCTTCACCGGACTTTTTTCTATGGGATCATCTGAAATCCAAGATTTACGCTAACCGGCCTGAGTCACTGGATGATTTGCGGACTCTGGTCATGAATGAATGCCGTCAAATCACACCAGAAATCTTGAGTAACGTACGTGAACATTTTCAGCAAAACTTACATGGAAGTGAATAGTGCCCATTTCCAACATTTAATAAACTAATCACAACTTTTCCACTATTTTACCTGTCATTTCGTTATCGATGAAAATATTAAAGCGAAATTTCAGAAACAGATAGTACTCGTTAAGACCTTCAAAATGACGTATCGCAACGCCCTATTCAAAATCAAGGGGTTGTACTCACCCCCGTTGGGGGGTTGCAGTTACGGGGATGCAAAGAGCGGAAAAGTTGTTCCCCCTCGAATCAGAAATTGACAGGTGCGAGCGATTTTCCACATTTTCATTGTAAAGCTATAAATCGAGGTGTTAAGTTTTCGTTGGACCAAACTGTATGTTTGAAGCCTGTGATTTTATATTTTGTAACTTAAACTTTTTCAAGACTAATAAGTAAATTCACACCGTTAATACAAGACAGCAAAATGACTTATATGTGCCATTTTCCAGGACTAACCTTTTATATAGATCACCCATTGTGACTAGGCAAAGGTTATTAAATGAGCTTCCGGCTGAAATTGAATCTTGTATTACATTGAAAGCGTTCAAGCAATGTCTTAAGAAACACCTGTTAAAGTTGGATTTTACTCCTTCGAAAAGTTTCAACGTTTTCAATTCATATTTTAAGTAGTGTTCTTTGACAGATTCTATACATTTTTTTGGATGTCACTAAGAAAATAAAGTTTTATTATTATATTGGCCATTCTGGTTCAACACCTTTTGCTGTCTTTCTGATAGTAAGTAGCATGATTCTACGCTCATAAAAATTTTGGTCTTTTCTGGGAAAAAAGTAATCCTGGTGATTTTTGACCTCTCCAATCGAGGTAAAGGTTTTACCCTCCAAAAAATTTTGCAATGACCGGATCAAATAATAATCCGAAGGCGCCAGATCTGGAGAATTTGGTGGGTGTGGCAGTGTATCCCATTCAAGATGTAAAAGCTTTTGGCGAGTGACCAAACTTGTAAATTGCTGCACATTTCTCTTCGTTCTTTTGGAATATGAATTTGTATAATAACCACTTGAAAATTCATATTTACTTTTCCTTTCGTATCAGGAAGCTAATAAATTTGCTTCGGAAATATCGTAATTGGTTTAATTAATGGATGTTTTATATTATTCCAGACAACTCTCTAATTAGATCGCGAACCGATGATTTCACTATATCATTAGAAAGAAAGGAAAACGGTACGAGTTCTGCCATAAAATTTCATAATTCATACAAAATACCAATTTTAATGTGAGTCAATACTTGATAGAATTAAAATTTAAATGACTTTAAATTCAGAATTATATTAAGATTATTGGCGGCAGTTAAAAGTAAGGTTTTTTGAATTTTCATATTTAGAGAGTAAGGTTTCTTTTCTCATAATGTGCACTCAATACAGGGTGTCCGGATTTAACGTTCATATATTTCAGGGGATGATTCTAGAAGTCAAAATATGAAGAAAATGTTAATCAACTTATGTCCTTAAATGCATGTCAAGCCGAATATTCATGGCGAGAAGAACATGTTGTGTATTTGGTGTATTATGAGCTGCTACAATCACGTAAGGAGCACAGGGGAGGGTCTACCCACGATAATTGATACGTCTGAGGTGAGAATTGCAAGAAAAACCGCTGCAATACGCCGACATATACGATAAAGATATTTTGCAGCCCTTCAAAACGTACTTAAAACGCTCAAGTGGTAAGTCTACCCAACCCGTCATACACTCCAGCCATTGCTACTTCCGATTACCATCTCTTCCGACCGATGCAACATGGCCTGTTTGACCAGCACTTCCCCAATTACGATGAAGTCAAGAAATAGATCGATGCATGGATAGCGGTCAAAGAGCCAGCCTTATTTCGTGATGGGATCAGTCAATTGAGAAGAAATACGAAAGTAGTAGCTTCCGACGGCAATCACTTTGAACTTTAAATTGATTAAAAAATGCTGGAACTAAACGTAAATTGAACTTATATCCCTAACTTTCTTGCTGCAGTTTATTAGATCGAGTTAGTCTCTCTGAAACAATAACAGATCTGCACACCTGCAGTTCACAAGATTACCACATGCTTTCGAGTTTAGTAAACTCTTTCTAATATCCTCCTGAGAATCAGCAACGAATTAACGATTAGTAATGCCTGTTGGCAGTTTCATGAATGATTTGCGCAGTATTCCATTCTCCGTACTTAGCATGAAGAAGTTGTAACAAATTGAGCCTCGTAACCCAATTTACATCGATAATAACAATAGTTCAACCTACTTCCCATTGTATTGCAATTCAGTTTCGTTCTCTGAGCGTTGTCATATACATTATCGGGTTCGTAGAAGCATAATTTTCGACGAAACTTGTTCCTCGTCTTGAAAATTGGTTTAATGTGTGGGGTGTTTCTGTTTATATTCATACATTCAAATCACTTACCAACCTCTTCGCAGCTGGTTTGAAGAGAGAAGAGGCGGATGGTTAGGCTTCGATGAGAGACGCAAAAATTTATGATTCATCAGTTTTGCTATTTGCAGAGGAATTTTGATATACTACTCTGTCAAGGAAGTACCGGGAATTTTCAATTAAAACAACATTTTTACATTTAATCGTCAAAATTTATTGGGTCGCCTTCAAAATAGGCTCCATTTGCTCCAATACATCTATGCCAACGGCACTTCCAATTATCGAAACATTTTTTATAGGCGCTTTCCGGAATGTACTTCAGCTCTCGCGCCGAATTTTGTTTTATGGCTTCAATCGACTCAAAACGGGTGCCACGAAGGGGCAATTTTAGTTTTGGGAAGAGAAAAAAGTCGCAGGCAGCTAAATCCGGCGAATACGGTGGTTGCTGAAGCACGTTTGTTGAGTTTTTGGCGAGAAAGTCAGTCACAATCGTAGCTCGGTGAGAAGGCGCGTTATCGTCCTGCAAAATCCATGAGTTGTTCGCCCACAAATTTGGCCGCTTCTTACGGATACGCTCACGCAAACGTCTAGGTAACGCCTAGGTAATACTCCTTGTTTACCGTCTGACCCTCTGGAACGAATTCGTACTGCACCACGCCACGGATATCGAAGAAAACAATAAGCATCACCTTCATTTTCGAGCGGCTTTGGCGTGGTTTTTTCGGTTTCGGCTCATTTTTTGCCACCCATTCCGATGATTGCTGGCTTGTTTGCATATCGTACTCGTAGACCCAGGTCTCATCACCAGTTATAATGCGTTCCATGAATGTAGAATCGGAATTACAGCGATCCAGCATGTCTGAAGCAACCTCTTCGCGATGACGTTTTTGAAGAAAATTCAGGTCTTTCGGTACGAGTCGTGCGGCCACCTTTCTCATGCCCAAAATATCAATCAAAATCGTACGTGCGGACTCGTGGGATATCTTAAGATCATGTGCTATCTCTCTCAAGCTGGTTCGACGGTTTTCCAGCACCCTTTCCTTAATTTTATCGACGTTATCTTCGATCGAAGCCGTCGATGGGCGACCACTTCACGACCGTCCTTGAAGGCTCTGTACCACTGATATGCACGAGTTTTCGATAGAGCATTATCACCAAAGGCCTTTTGCAACATTTTCAATGCATCGGCACACGAAAATTCATTGGCAACACAAAACTTTAAACAAACTCTTTGCTCAACGTAATCACCCATAGTAAAAATCGGCACGCACTCTGACATCGACTGACTTAATCAGCTGTTGCAAACACACTAGTTGACAGATCCCGCTCAAGCTTGGCATAGTAATTAAGGACAGTGGTACCAACCTAGGAAAAAAAATTTTTACCTGCCTCATTGCCCCGCCAGATTTAAATCGATAATTCCCGGTACTTTCTTGACAGAATGTAATTAAAACTATAGCGGTGAACAATGGCTATAGAACTGAAATAATTGACAACATGATTAGTAAGAAAACTTACCACGATATTTAAAAAAAAAAAAATTATATCAATATAAATGATCCTTGTGAAAAAGAAAATATGGTTTTCAATTCCTTATATAAAAGGTTTCAGCAGTATCTCTGATAGTCTGCATAAAATAGGAATTCATTCTTTAGCAGTATATAGAAATAATTTAGCTAAAATTTTGGTGAACAATAAAGAAAGGAACCACAACTTTTCTGAATCGGGGATTTATCCAATTAATTGTGATGATTGTAACGCTAC
This sequence comes from Megalocaria dilatata, assembly GCA_034642435.1. Lineage (NCBI taxonomy): Eukaryota > Metazoa > Arthropoda > Insecta > Coleoptera > Coccinellidae > Megalocaria > Megalocaria dilatata. The sequence goes on along the minus strand of CM067855.1, from coordinate 6,114,536 downwards.
ATATAAAGGACATAGAGGCCGATGTTTACAACATAGAATCAAAGAACACAGGATGTCTATTTTGAAAAACCAAAAATCAACCGGTTTTGCAGAACAATGTATAGAAAATAAACATTTTTTAATGAGAAAGATGTCACTATACTATATAATGTTAATAAGGGTAAATTGATAGACGTTGGAGTTTCTTTCAATCAAAAAAGCCATTGAGAAAAAGGAGAATTTAACAAATTCCCAAATTTTATTCGGCAACACCCCTATATTGGATGCTGTTATTCAAATTCAAATTTATTAGTTACCCCCTAAATTTTACAGGTAATGTCAAAGAAATAAATATATGATGATATACATCATAAAATAAAAAATTGTACATATGTCATACAAAAATATTTCAATTTTAAAATTTACATCAATAAAAAACAAACTCTTACACTAAGGTACGAACTAAAACACAGAAAGTTAATGACTAGAACTGGTACTTCACAAACTTATTCATTGAATAAAATGCACATTCAGTTAGAATCGCTTTAACTTTTCGCTTGAATGTTGTAGAATGCAGTGTTGTTAAAGAATGTGGAAGTCTGTTATAAATTTTCATTCCATTAAATATATGAGTGTTCTGTTTTCTCTGCAGTCTATGTCTTGGGGCAATAAAATTGTTCATATACCTGGTGTCATGACTGTGAATCGTTGAGTGTGTTTGTAAAGTATTCCAATTTTTGTGTACATATGACACATTCTAGGATATAACAGCATGTTTAGGTTAGTATTCCATATTTCTTAAAAAAGGGTCTAAAGCTAGTGACCTGGTTTACTCCCGTTACTAATCATAAACTCTTTTTCTGTTTCAGGAACACTCTTTCTACCTCTGAAGATGCACCCCATAAAATGATGCTGTAGCTCATCCTGCTATGAAAATTTGCGAGATATATAAGTGTTGTTTCTTTTTCTATGAGCAAGGTTTTTATTCTTCTTATTGAAAATAATGCTGTTGAGAGTCTTTGGCACAATTCATGTATGTGCTTCAGCCAAGTTAGATTTCCGCTGATTGAAACCCCAAGCGTGAAATACTTTTCGGTTCTTGACGTTTTGTGCTCACAATCAACTACTGAATTTTCTCTTCGTTCACTTTCATGACATTTGAACTAAACCATTCTATTGCATCTCTGTTTCATGTGATTTATACAGGAGTAGATTTCTGCCCTTGGCTCTGTTCAAAAGTGTTGTATCATCAGCGAAGAGGGTCTCATTATATGCACCAACGTTATATAACAGGTCATCGATTTATAGGAGGAAAAGAATAGGCCCGAGCACAGATCCCTGGGGAACTCCAGCAGTTATTTTCATCTTAAACACCTTTTACCTTCCAAATCAACAATTTGGTGCCTATCCTTGAGAAACGATTCCAACAAATTCAAAACTGGCCATCTTATGCCAATGTACACTTATGCAGAAGCTTTTCATGGTTGACACAATCAAACGCTCGACTTAGATCCATGCATGTAAGCATCACATCATCTGCATCATTCAATGCCTTCATGATGTATTCAACAATGCCAAATCTGTGGTAGTAGATTTTCCCTCTCTGCGCCATAAAAATACACAGATGTCCTGAGTGTATTAAAAGAACCTTTTAAATTTTAAGTTTAGTTCGTTATGGTATTCCTTTGAAGATGGACGAAACACGTGTCAAGATTCTGAATAAATTGTGAAACATAAAAACTGTGTGAATTCAAAAAAAAAATAATAAACCCCATTCGTTTCACACAACCTAATTCGTAACTGTTAAATCTACTATTTCATAGTCATTATCACAAACCTCAATCGGCCAAAAGCAGGTTGCTTCAATCCACCTTACTTGATATCCAGATAATGATCTTTTTATTAATTTCCGAACAAGATTGATTTCAGATAAAATACAGAAATCGGATAAACCGTAACTGTCAAATACTTATATATACATTCGTCTGGTTGTTTGTTGATGAAATCATTTGCATCACGAGGCGCAGATTTAATCGGCCATTTTAATGAATATTAAAACGAGCTGCTGCTACCGCGCGATAAAAATCGCGGGTGGCGAAATTCGAGAACTTCGAATTTTATGAATTTCATGACTCCATCGAGGATTCCGTTATTTTGTCAATTAAAAACTTGAACTTCGAAATGTTAATTCGGCCGTTTGCGAATTGCAGTACATCAGATAACGATTTACGGTCAATGAAAATAACTTTGTTCGTTACTGTTTTCAATTTAGGACACCATAATACAATAATAAAGATTCTCAAATATCTTTTGCCTGCTCGGCTAATTGCGAATATGCTCTTGCAATGGAGCAACAGAGCAACTGCCAGAAAGATGGCAAACGGAGTTGGACCAGAATGGCCAATATATAATTTAATTAAATATAATGAATAAATATTTCATTAAATTATATATTGGCCATTCTGGTCCAACACCTTTTGCCATCTCTATGGTAGTAGCATGATTCCACACTCATGAAATTTTCGAATAAAAAATTGCAAAAAACTGTTCCAGTTGATTTTAGACCTCTTCATCTGAAGTGAAGGTTTTACCATCAAAAAATGTTTACAATGGCCAGAACAAACAATAATCCGAAGGCACCAGATCTGGAGAATATGGTGCGTATGACAATGTATCGCATTCAAGCTGTAAAAGCTTTTGGCGAGTGACCAAACTTTTATGAGGTCTCGCATTATCTTAGTGGAACACTACACTTTTCTGCTGATTAAGCCTGGCCTTTTCTGTTGAAGTGCATCATCATTCAGTTTGTGTAGCTGATGACAGTAGACTTTCGAATTAATTGTTGGGTTATCCGGTTAAAGCTGAAAAAAACGATTCCTTTGAAATCCCACCAAACAGACAGCAACACCATTTTTTGATGGATATTGGCATTTGAAATGCTTTGAGCCGTTTCATCTTTTTTGCTCCACGATCTCTTGCGTTCGATATTGTTATTGTAAAGAATTGCTTGGTATGTAGAGACATCATTTCGAAATCATCCTTGTAATTGATTAAACGTTAACCAATAAGTATGCAAATTCTTGGTTAAACATACTTCAAATGGGGTTGAGATAGGAATGCATAATTGTCTTCAATGGTTTATTTTACTATATCTTGTTCCTGATATAGTTCTTCTTTGACCATTTTCACCGAATTCACTTTTATTGGTTTCACTGTTGGGTTCACTTTTCACAAATTACAAATGAATAATGAAGATAATACATTCACCTCCAGGCCTTCAGTGCGTTACTGTTTTATTGAGAAAGGGTGTTCCTTGGAAGGTAAAAGTGAAAGGCGAATATAAAATAATTCAAGAATAGAGAAAGATGTGTGATTATAACTTGAGAGACAAAGAGAAATGTGATAAGAACTTATTTCTAGAGAATGTGTGAGGTGACAGAACTTAATGTTCAAGGAGTAGAGAATATTGCGTGACCGTTTGAAGAGAAGGTCAATGAGCGATTTCGAGGGATGTCTTCAACTGATTTTTTTTAACTGGTAGAATGAGAGTTTTAGGGAATGTTCCTTCAAGACTGCTGCGTGGCTAACTGATCAAAAAATGAGGGACTGGGTTGGGGCTCGAAATGTGGCCAAGGTAGCGAGAAATCTCCCTTCGTCTAGAGACGGCATCGGTTTTTAATGAGTCCCTACGAAAAATGTGAAGGACAAAAATTTTCGTTCCTTAACTGGTGTTTAGGTTTCTAGGAAAAAATTAGACATATTTGAGAGACCTAAATTATTGAACTATGGGCGTAACTGTTATATCTACCAGCTTAAAAAATAAAAATTCCTAGTTCGATATAAATTCGAACAGTTGAATACAACCTATTTTACGTCCCCAGTAATGATGCGTTTCAAAAATGCATCATTTTCGTGACGTTTAAGAAGCGTATCAAAGACGTCTCCGTGAGAACAGGGGGAACCCAAATATCGAGCTTCGAGGTTAAACCCTGGCGTTTCAAGTGGTGATAAACAGTTGAATTTGATAAATTTAATATCTCACCGATCTCACGTATTATTATTCGCCGATTTGCATCAACTGAAGCCTTTATCGTATCTTTATCAGCTTCAACCGGTCTCCCGGAACGTGGCGCATCTTCGAAATCAAAATTGCCGGATCGAAATTTTGCAAACCAGTTCTGGCACTGGCGTACTGTCAACATATCTTCTCGATACACATCAGTTAACTTCTTGAACAGCATTTTTATCTTTTCTGTAGTACGAAGAATGGGTTATACTTTTTGTGATGGGGATTTAATTGCAGATTGCGCATGCCTCGTATTAACCTGAAGTGTCGTTTCTGTTCAGCAGTGTTCGACATGTCATAATGGAAAGACTAAGCCCGGCACAGCGTCTACAAATTGTTCAACTTTATTACGAAAATGGGCGTTCAACGAGGAATGTGTATCGGGCAAGCTTGTCAAGAACCGAACCACTAAAACGGAAACGATTCGGAAGGTCGGCCGACTTCAGTTCTTGCACTAGTTGGATTTTGTAAGCTTTTAAAGAAAGATCCTTATGTAAAATACGCCAAGTTGTTGAGAACGGCGACGAATCGACACTTCAAGGTCTTCGCGTACACTCTCCGCTACAGCCTCTATATTTTCTTCACTACGTGCTGGGTGTGGTTTATTTGGTCCAGTATTATAAAAAAATGAAAATTGGATCTCAAACTTACCGATGGTAAAGCTAATTATCCGTTCAGTAGGACAATTATATGGCCCATAATTTGCTTTAAGCGCCTGATACACATTCCTCGTAGAACGCCCATTTTCGTAATAAAGTTGAACAATTTGTAGACGCTGTGCCAGGCTAAGTCTTTCTATTATGAATCGACAAACACTACTGAAAAGAAATGGCACTTCACTTAACACGAGGCATGCGTAATCTGCAATTAAGTCCCCATCACAAAAAGTACCTCTAAATGAATCACCCTTTATATATACGAATGTCGAACGCAAGAGATCACGGAGTAAAAAGGATGAGCCGGCTCAAAGTATTTCGAAAGGCAATATCCATAAAAAAGTGATGCTGTCTGTTTGGTGGGATTTTAAAGAAATCGTTCCTTCTGAGTTTTTACTGGAAAACACAACAATTAATTCAGAAGCCTACTGTCCAACTGGCTGGACCAACCGAATGATGACTTCAACAGGAAAGTCCAGAATTAATCAACAGACAAGGTGTAGTGTTCCACCAAGAAATGCCAGACCTCATACAAGTTTGGTCACTCGCCAAAAGCTTTTATAGCTTGAAGGGGATACGCTGCCACACCCACCATATTCCCCAGATCTGGCTCCTTCGGATGATCATTTGTTCCGGTCATTGCAACATTTTTTGAAGGGTAAAACCTTCACTTTAAATGAACAGGTCAAAAAGAACCTGGAAGAGCTTTTCCCAGCAAGACCAAAATATTATGAGCGTATGATGCTACTACCAGAAAGATGGCAAAAGGTGTTGAACCAGAATGGCCAATATATAATTCAATAAAATATTCATTATACGAAAACTATCTTTCATTTTCCCTAAAAAACTCGCCGAACAACCCAATAAAGTGCAACGTTAATTTTTCCATCTGATTAATAAATTTTTCATCCCATATTCAACAAAGGCCGTAAATTACGAGGCGCCTTATACTTTCAGTCAAGGCTGTATGTACACTTAATATATTCCCATAAACGTTCCCCATATGAAACGACTATTCTACATGTCCAATTAAGTGATATTTGGAAGCGTGATTTGAAAAAGCATTAAATTGCGGTACTTATAAAGATATTCAGACTCAATAACCTCAGCATGTTAATTAAGCCAGTATGAGTCCAGCCATTAGCGACTGCGGCAAGTATGTCATTTGCCATAATTTCGTCTGAGTGCCACACAATGTAGCTACAAATTGTTGCCTTTTATAGAGCAAAACATTCAGAACAGAACCATACTCACCGTTTTGTTTAGAACGTAACGCATGTTCATAACGATGATGTATGGTTTAGATGTACGTTTGAATATGTGGCATTTCGTTCGGATTAGAAATGACAGAATTGTTCTGGTTTTCAAACGGACTGAATAGTTCTGCTCTGGGAGTGAACATTCGTTCAACGGTGCCAAGAAAGTAATAGATTTTCGTGTTTTTGTCATAGGTTCTGTTTTTAATAAGAACCAGAATTCATTCATGTCGCCTCTGGCCTGACTTGACACATTTTTTCACTATTTTTTATTGTCCACTCTCATGATTAGTGATTTCTTCTCATTGGGGGTGTCTTGTTGGTGTTTATAGCTTCTCTAATTAGTGTTTCTAGCTGGAACTTCTTATATCGGGTGTTTCAATAAGAGCGCAAGCCTTGAACTGCGCGCCATGTTTGACAGTCATAATGTCACATGATAATGACGTAACAGATCGAAAGTTGACAGATGGAAGTTAGTAATCATGGAGCATTACACGGTAGAACAACGCGTCCTGACTGTCAAAAATTATTATCAAAATGGTGACAGTTTAATTGCCACTACTCGTAAAGTGCGTCTAATGTTCGGTCGAAATAATGTGCCTAATTCATCTACTGTGAAAAGAATAAACAAAAAATTCGAAAGTATTGGTTCGGTTAGTGATGTGAAACATACGATACGAGCTCGTAGAGGTCGTTCAGAACAAAACATCACGGCAGTTCGCAAAAGTGTGACAGAAAGGCCAGAAACCTCAATTCGCCGTCGGGCACAAGAATTGGACATTTCAACAGGCACTCTTCAGCGAATTCTCACTAAAGATTTACAGCTATATGCCTACAAAATCCAACTGACTCAACAATTTCTGCCAGTAGACCAAGACAGCGAAGATAATTCACCAATTGGATCCTTGAGCAACCTGCTGATTTTGCAAACAAAATCATTTTCGGTGATGAGGCCCATTTTCACCTCCATGGCTTCGTTAATAGGCTAAACTGTCGCATTTGAGGCTTAGAAAATCCACGAATGATTCATCAAAAAGCAATGCATCCACAATGGGTCATTGTATGGTGCATTATGGTTTGAAGGAATAATTGGACCGTTTTTCTTCGAAAACGAAGAAGGTTATGTAGCGTTCCTTTTGTAGAGGTGTCATTATAGTGATTTTTTTTTTGGTTTCTTTGATATGTAGCTTTGTCTTTTCAGGGTTTCAGGACATACTTTTATATTTCGTCGATTTCCAAATCTGTTAGCCAATTTGCGAAATCCCAGGCAAGGATTGTGTCGTTCTAAGGCCAATTAAGCGTTTAAATTGTTTCCTTTAATCTTACGCGGTCTTCCTGAAACATGTTATGCCATTTTTAGCCTCTTTACTACTCTGTCAAGAAAGTACCGGGAATTTTCAATTAAAACAACATTTTTACATTTAATCGTCAAAATTTATTGGGTCGCCTTCAAAATAGGCTCCATTTGCTCCAATACATATATGCCAACGGCACTCGCGCCGAATTTTGCTTTATGGCTTCAATCGACTCAAAACGGGTGCCACGAAGGGGCAATTTTAGTTTTGTGAAGAGGAAAAAGTCGCAGGGAGCTAAATCCGGCGAATACGGTGGTTGCTGAAGCACGTTTGTTGAGTTTTTGGCGAGAAAGTCAGTCACAATCGTAGCTCGGTGAGAAGGCGCGTTATCGTCATGCAAAATCCATGAGTTGTTCGCCCACAAATTTGGCCGCTTCTTACGGATACGCTCACGCAAACGTTTCATAACGCCTAGGTAATACTCCTTGTTTACCGTCTGACCCTCTGGAACGAATTCGTAGTGCACCACGCCACGGATATCGAAGAAAACAATGAGCATCACCTTCATTTTCGAGCGGCTTTGGCGTGGTTTTTTCCGTTTCGGCTCATTTTTTGCCACCCATTCCGATGATTGCTGGCTTGTTTGCATATCGTACTCGTAGACCCAGGTCTCATCACCAGTTATAATGCGTTCCATGAATGTAGAATCGGAATTACAGCGATGCAGCATGTCTGAAGCAACCTGTTCGCGATGACGTTTTTGAAGAAAATTCAGGTCTTTCGGTACGAGTCGTGCGGCCACCTTTCTCATGCCCAAAATATCAATCAAAATCGTGCGTGCGGACTCGTGGGATATCTTAAGATCATGTGCTATCTCTCTCAAGCTGGTACGACGGTTTTCCAGCACCCTTTCCTTAATTTTATCGACGTTATCTTCGATCGAAGCTGTCGATGGGCGACCACTTCACGACCGTCCTTGAAGGCTCTGTACCACTGATATGCACGAGTTTTCGATAGAGCATTATCACCAAAGGCCTTTTGCAACATTTTCAATGCATCGGCACACGAAAATTCATTTGGAACACAAAACTTTAAACAAACTCTTTGCTCAACGTAATCACCCATAGTAAAAATCGGCACGCACTCTGACATCGACTGACTTAATCAGCTGTTGCAAACACACTAGTTGACAGATCCCGCTCAAGCTTGGCATAGTAATTAAGGACAGTGGTACCAACCTAGGAAAAAAAATTTTTACCTGCCTCATTGCCCCGCCAGATTTAAATCGATAATTCCCGGTACTTTCTTGACAGAATGTATTGTCTCATATTTTTTTGCCCCAGTTCAGTCAATTGCACTAATTTCTTAACGTTTCTAAAACATTTCTATACAAATATTCTACCTGTTTTCTTAATTCCTGTTGCGACATTATTCATTAATTGTATGCCTACCGACAATCAACAATATTAGACAAATAGTGTTGCCATGCAACTTAGGCCATAGCCGACTATCTGCACAACCTATTCTGTAAATCACTTTTGTCTTAGAATGTTACAAAAAAGAAGTATATTGAAATTATGAAAAAAATAATATATTCCGGATACTTTGTAGACGAAATATAGATAATAGTAGTAACTAGATGCTACACATTCATTAGTTCGACTTGAAGATACTCTGAACGATGAATTCCTGTTGATCCCATTACGGCGACGAAGAAAATTGGACACGACGCAAGAAACAAAACCGTTCTCTGCTGCATCTCGAAATAGCACCGGATGCGGTCGATTGAGACGTTTCCAAGTGCAAGAACAAATGCGCAATTTTTCCCCATGCAAATTATGTATAAATAGCCCGGCGCGTTTAACGAAAATATCCAGAAATCGCAGACTTCACCTGCGGGAGAGGTCGTTGGACCCCGACAGGAACGCGCGTGAAAGCCTCTCTTCAGTCTGGAACGGCTCACAGAAATAGTCGTAAATATGTTTTATGCGATGGGGAAAATTATTTTCGTAGTTCTACGTGCGTTCACATTACATGAATATGTATGTATATGCAAACGTGTCGTGAAATTAAATATCAGAGGACTGATCTCTGCGATGTGTACCTGTGTACACGGGTTCTGCTATATTTACTCTTCGTTAGTTCTCCTGTTTGAAGAATACCAACGCGGGGCTGTTGAGACGGACGTACACGCTTGCACTATTGTCTTTGCGATGTTGACCGGAATAACTAGAGGACGTGTGTGACTTGAATTATTTAGAGTTGAGTGTCCCGATTCGACTGATTTCACCCTTGAATGCCTTAATGTTAACAATTGAAAACAATTCTCTTAACCATCCCTATCTTCCTATCTACCCCTCATTGAATTAGTTTGCAGGAGTGATAGAACTTACGATAGGGTTAAATGTGATTTGACAGAAGGAAGAAGCCATGTTGTTTTGAAATTTCTGTTCAGTGAGCATCGACAAATTATTATGGAAAGACTCACGCCGCAAAAGCGTTAACAAATTGTTGAACTTCATTTTCAAAATCAGTTGTTCTATTCGCCAATTTCGGACAACATTTTCTCTACTCGATGCAACAACAACAACGAGACAAAGAACTGTACGTACAGAAGAAAATATCGCTGCTGTAAGTAAGTGTTAATGATGATCCAGATTTGTCTATTCGTCGACCTTCACAACAAGTTGGACTCTGTGTATCTACCACATGGAAAATTTTGCGTAAAGATCTTGGTCTACACCCATATAAGATCAATCTGGTTCAAGAACTAAAGCCACTTGACCATAATAAGTGTCGTTTGTTTGGGCCCTAGAACAGCTTGAAGTTGATCCACTTTTTTATGGTAAAATTGTGTTCAGTGATGAAGCTCATTTCTGATTGAACAGCTATGTAAACAAGCTAAATTGCCGTATATGGAGTGGAAACAATCCTCAAGTTGTTGAACTTCTTGAGGATTGTTTTCACTCCATACACGGCAATTTTGCTTGTTTACATAGCCGTTCAACCAGAAATGAGCTTCATCACTAAACACAATTTTACGATAAAAAGTGGATCAACTTCAAGCTCTTCTAGGGCCCAATCAGCAAACAAGCGGCGCTTAGTATGGTCAAGTGGCTTTAGTTCTTGAACCAGTTGGATCTTGTATGGGTGTAGACCAAGATCTTCACGCAAAATTATCCATGTGGTGGATGCACAGAGTACAACTTGTTGTGAACGTCGACGAATAGATAAATCTGGATCATCATTAACACTATGACTTACAGCAGCGATATTTTCTTCTGTACGTACAGTTCTTTATCTAGTTATTGTTGTCACATCGAGTAGAGAAAATGTTGTCCGAAATCTATCAATAGTTCGACAAATAAGCTGCTCTGATGGAAGATTATGTAAACCACAAATTTCAACAATTTGTAAACGTTGTTGTAGCGTGAGTCTTTCCAGAAATGTCAAAACAACATGGCTTCTACCTTCTGTCAAATCACAGTTATCCCTATCGAAAGTTCATTATCATTCTAAAAAAAACCGATATAAAAAAGATTGGCAAATAAGACAATATGTATAAGACAAAAATGGTTACTTTGAAGATAAATGTATACCATCGCGGACTTTTTTATCGATTTTTTGAAGATATATAATTCTGTAGTACATAAATTTGATCTATCTCGTAAGGTTTAGCCAGTATAAAAGGTGTGTTGTTAGCATTTTGGAAATCGACGCATGTTTCCTTAAATACGCATACTACATAATCCAAACACTGCCATATCCATACATGTCCACGTATTTCATCACTGAGCCCATAAGAGAACGAAAAAAAATTAAATCTTTGTACACACCGCCATTTTCGATGATATCACTCGCTAACGTGCCAAATTACCAATAATTTCCATCGGTTATATGATTACGCACTACTTTCTGAAAGCCGGCGACTTTTACTTCAAAGAGTTTATCCAAACCAGTTCGTTAATTGTATCGAAAAATTATATCGACAGGTTGACCAATTTCTCCTTAATATGGTCTTACACAGAAAGTTATTAGGAGTCTGCTTTGCCAAGCACTGTGGAGTATTTCTCAATGTTAATCAATGGGCAGTGCAGGAAACCAACCGGCGTTTAGCGTTCATTTGATTTATATTAATTAGATTTCGTGATAAACAATCCCAAATGATAGGATTTTAGTGAATTTGAAAGGGGGCTCATTATTGAAGGATGCTCAGCGTTACGAAGAATTTATTGGACATGCAGGGCTCACGGTCGTATCAACCCTTATATCTCTAGTCCTTGCCATATTCAATTATGGTTGACAGAGGGTAAAAGCAATCCTGAAGCACCTAAGAAGACGGGAAAGAAAGGAACTGTAAAAAAGAAATCTCCCTGATAAATTGGAATGTACAAATTTAAAAATATTTTTTATAACATTTTTAAGTTTATATACATATACAGGTGTCCCAAAAGTCGATGTCAAGCCGGAATCGGGTAACAGGCTGAGTCATAGTAGTCATCAGAACAATATTTAAAAAAATCTAAGTCGTGTACTAATTATATTGCATTTTCATTATTCGAGAAAATGCGCACACTCTGATGATTTTTGAACTCCTGTTGCTTTTTTTACTTTCTTCAAGCTCCTTGGTAAATTCAATTTGAGCCTGACAATGGCGAAAAATGACTGGTTTAATTTTTTGCACAAAGCATCGACATGGGATGTCCACCTTAAATATCTGTCCACATAAATTCCCAAAAATTTAATCGCCTCAGAAGGTGTGATCTCATCTAAACCACATCTCACAGTAAACGAACTGAACCCCTTATTTTTAAGAGCAAAATAAACATATACAGTCTTCTCAACATTCACCACCAAATTGTTAGCTCAACACCAACTCACAAATTCACGTACAATATACTCACAAGTCTCCTGGAGTTCCCCAAGACTGCCGCCAGAAACGACTACCAAAGTGTCGTCAGCAAAAACTGTTATCAAAAAACGGCTGAAATGGGCAGGAACATCATTAATAAATAAAATAAACAACAACGGTCCCAGCACGGACCCATGAGGAACTCCAAGGCCAATACCTTGACTCTTAGAATAATCCTCACCAATTTTAACTGACATAGTTCTTTCACTAAGGTAACTACGTAACCAATCCAGGAAAACGCCTCTGAATCCTAAGTTATAACACTTGTCTGGTATAAATTCAAAGGATAGCGTATCAAACGCCGAGGACAAATCAAAAAACAAACCCGCAACAAGTAAGTTTTTATCCAGACACTCATACACAGATTCGAAAAATTGAACTGACGCTGTCTGGGTTAAGTGTCCGTTTCTAAAGCCATGCTGTGCGCGATTAATTATCCGAAATCTGTTGAGATAACCCATCATTCTAGAAAGAACTATCTTTTCAAATACCTTTGAAAACACACTCAAGATAGATATTGGTCGACACTTAGTGATTTCATGCATATTTCCATTTTTAAACACCGGAATAACCACCGGTTTCTTTAAAATATTAGGAAACTTCGCAGTTGCAATAGGTATATTGATGAGATGTGCGAAATGTCCACTTATAATTTCATTAGATATTTTCAGCAGTTTAGCAGATATGGAGTCAAACTCCTAATGGCATCCTCAACTCCAAATCCAGAGACAGAATAGAAGAAAAAATTACTGTTTAACATAGGTGATAATGTACAGGGCAGAGACAGTAGGTCTTCATAACGATTTTTCAATTTGAGACCAGCGGCAGTGGAAAAATGCTCGGCAAAAACATTTGCTACATGACTTGGATCGGAACACTCGCCATCATCAATATACATTCTGTCAAGAAAGTACTGGGAATTATCGATTTGAATCTGGCGGGGCAATGAGGCCGGTAATAATTTTTTTTCCTAGGTTGGTACCACTGCCCTTAATTACTATGCCAAGCTTGAGCAGGATCTGTCAACTAGTGTGTTTGCAACAGCTGATTAAGTCAGTCGATGTCAGAGTGCGTGCCGATTTTTACTATGGGTGATTACGTACCGACGATAACGCGCCTTCTCACCGAGCTACGATTGTGACTGACTTTCTCGCCAAAAACTCAACAAACGTGCTTCAGCAACCACCGTATTCGCCGGATTTGGCTCCCTGCGACTTTTTCCTCTTCCCAAAACTAAAATTGCCCCTTCGTGGCACCCGTTTTGAGTCGATTGAAGCTATAAAACAAAATTCGGCGCGAGAGCTGAAGTCCATCCCGGAAAGCGCCTATAAAAAATGTTTCGATAATTGGAAGTGCCCCGTTGGCATAGATGTATTGGAGAAAATGGAGCCTATTTTGAAGGCGACCAGATGAATTTTGACGATTAAATGTAAAAATGTTGTTTTAATTGAAAATTTCCGGTACTTTCTTGACAGAGTAGTATATGGTGAAATCATTTTCGTAATTTCTCACTCAACCTGTGAGATCTCCCACAAAACTCCAAACCGTTTTATTTATATTTAGGGATCTATCTATAACATAAATAGAGGTCAATTCTTGATAGAAGGTATATAAAATAATATAAATATTTAAAAAAATTTTTTTAAAAAATTTTAAAAAATTAGCCTTCTACATATTTAATTCCAAAAGATTATATTCAATGATTATAACTTCTGAAAATAAATTAAAATAATGTCGTATAAGTACCACTTATATCATGACATAAAATAAACATTCATTATAAGACATCCGAATTTGTCTTTCAATCTTCTAGATCAGGTTAAACCACAGAGATATTTCTGTGTGTAGTGAATACCTATTTAAAGGTCTCATTTAAGTAGAACTTTTTCTGGAGAGTGAAGGGTGAGTTGAATATATTTTATTAATTGATGTTATATTTATTGAATATGAATATTTGAATACTGATGAGCAAAGTCGATTTTAAAACTTTTTTTTCAGTAATGTTTTGCATATCTTGAGTTTTTATATAAAGTACCTTGGTTAGATATCCAATAATATTGAATAGTCTAAGTAAGATAGTTTTGTGATGAAATTCTTAAGATTATGTTGGATATTCTTGAAAGATATTGGTTTTCATAAGATTGATAAGCAGAAACAAAATTTTGTCTATTCAAAATGTTTAATTTATAGGATTTTGGTTAATAATTTTTATTTATCGGATTTTGTTATACCATTCGGATGTCTTATAATGAATGTTTATTTTATGTCATGATATAAGTGGTACTTATACGACATTATTTTACTTTATTTTCAGAAGTTATAATCATTGAATAGGATCTATCTATTACTGAACTGTAGAACTGAGACTTTGTACTTTTTATTAGCATATTGTGCTGATGTTTAGCTTTTCTGTAGTTTTCATATGATTGAGGAATAGAAACATTTTTATATGACCACTGTAGGTTGGAAAGTTTCCGTTTACTTTGGACTATTTAATCTGTTAACCATCCTTTTGTTGTATTGGCAGAGATTTTACCTACCGAACAGCATTGCTCAAAATGATACTGAAAGGATTTAATGAACATTTCAAAACAATGATCACTATCCAAGTGTTTTTACTTATTGTAAGTAAGAAGAACATCCCATAAAATTCCTCATTATTGAAAATCAGTATAGCAAATGGAACATGCAATTAGGTTTTTGCTATAGAGTTAAGGTTCTAAATTGGAATGAAGAATTCACATGTACAGTCCATCCCCGCAATTCGAAGAATTCTACACATACAGGTTCACAAAGAGGTTAGAGAAAGGAATTTATGAAAACGTACAACTTTTCTGAGATACCACTCCGAGATACAACGTACGAAGACTAAAAATAGTCTCGCAGTCCCAATATCATTAGATACCTCGTAAAAAAAATGAAACATGCTATTCCGTTCTCCCCAGGTTATCTGAGTCATCAGATTGTCATACGTAAGTCTAAAACGCTACTCGTTCGTCGTTTCCTCTGGAAATAAATAAAACGCGAAAAGAGGCCATCCCGTGCATCGAGAGTGGAAGTTATGAAGTAGGCAATGTGGCAAAATCACCAGGACAGTCAGTCTCGCGAAGTTACTTTCTTCTGGTAACTCTATAAACTAACAATTTTTTGCCCAACTCTCGGATTTTATCGCGCACTTGATTCTGTTCTGATCAGTCACACATTTGAGTGAAAGTCCGCGTTGTTCTATCGGCTTTTTCATCTCCGGTGACTGATGGTTGGTATAACTGTTTGGTGTTTACGAACCTATAACTTTTCAGATCGAAAAACAGATAGGACAGTTAACTGAAAAAGGTTTATAGTACAAACCACAGCAGGAAACGCTCGACGATAATGATAGATCGACGTGTAAAGTATTTTTGCATTTGATCGGTTCTGTTTGCGTTGAATCTCTTACGCTGGATTTCATGAAGGTTCGGTGGTCACTGGATCAACAGATACTCTTGTCAAATTTAACAAATGGATCAACGAATTTGGGTTTCACAAAACAGGTACAAGTAATTGATCACGTGAATCAGTTGATCCGAGGAAAAAATCTGGCAACGTTGTACTTTCTTAAATTTGATCACTACACCATAGAAATAGAAAGAAGGAAAATAAGAATGTATATATTTCCGTGGTGGCGATTTTAATACAGAGTTAAAATTTGGAAACCACCAGTTGCATAAAATCGTAGACAAACTAAAAATTGTAATCTCACATCGATCTTTTACTGTGTGGTTCAATTTGTGGTCTAATTTTATGTGACAATTCCATCACGATCATCATATCGGGTGTTTTTTTAGAGTGATAGAACTATCGATAAAGATTACTGTGATTTGACAGAAGGTAAAAGCCATGTTGTTTTGACATTTTGGTTCAGTAAGCATTGACAAATTATCATGGAAAGACTCACGCCGAAACAACGTTCACAAATTGTTGAAATTTATTTTCAAAATCGCCAAACTTATAGAGCACTTCGTGAAATTTATGGTTTACATAATCATCCATAAGAGCAGCTTATTCATCGAACTATCCATAGATTTTGGACAACATTTTCTCTACTCGATGTAACAACAACAATACAGAGAACGTAGAGAAGAAAATATCGTTGCTGTAAGTCATAATGTTAATGATGATATAGATTTGTCTATTCGTCGACGTTCACAAGTTGGACTCTGTGCATCCCCCACATGGAAAATTTTGCGTAAAGATCTTGGTCAACACCCATACAAGATCCAACTGGTTCGAGAATTAAAGTCACTTTACCATAATAAGCGTCGTTTATTTGCTGATTGGGCCCTAGAACAGCTTGCAGTTGATCCACTTTTTTATCGTAAATTTGTGAGCAAATTTGCCATATATGGAGTGAAAATAATCCTCAAGAAGTTCTGCAGGTTCCTTTACATCCTAGAAATGGTGTGCTTTACACGCTGGAGGCATCATCGGTCTATATTTCTTTAAAAAAGATGTTGGAGCTAATGTTACAGTGAATGGTGCTCGTCACAGATCGATGATCAATGATTATTTGTTTCAAAATTTGAATGGTATCGACCTAGAGGTGTTTTGGTTCCTACAAGATGGTGCTATACCTCATGCTGCTACCGAAATAATTTATTTATTGAAAGAAAGATTTTACGATAACATTATTTCGAGAAATGGTCCAATTAATTGGCCTCCAAGATAATGCAACATAACTCCACTGGATTTTCTTTGGGGCTATTTAAAGTCATTGGTTTATGCTGATAAACCAAAAACAATAGACGCTTTGGAAGCCAACATAACTCGTGTTATTGATGAAATAAGGCCTGAATACTCGGAAAAGTGGTCCAAAATTGGTCCGGTCGAATGCGGTTCCTCAGAGCTAGTCGTGGTGGACATATGCCGGAAATTATTTTTGAAACATGAATGTCATAAAATTATCCTTCAAACAAAAAAATTTAGCTTCAATCTCAATTTAAATGTGTTTTATTTCTATTTAAAGTCGATCACCCGATATTTTGCAAAAGAATCACTCCTGTCTAATAATTCGTGGTCTTCCAATTTCACTTAAATATTCTTCTGATGACGATTTCGAAAAGCATTTTATAATTGAATCACTTCAAAAAAGTAAACATTAAACAATACACATCACTTCAACTATTTAACGAAGAAAACGAAGATCTTGATTCACCAAAATCGACAAATCAACTTGATCTCTGATTTAATAGCGATTCTAGGTTACGTCAGAACGCGAAATGTTTTGTAGAACCCAATTTGTACTTGATCGATGATCAACAGAGGTTAATCTGTCATAGTTTAACACTGTGATCAGAACTTCGGGAACATAGAACAAATATAGAATAAATTGTAAAAGGACTCCATGATCAATAGGCTTGATCTGATACCTAAAGTTTTTTTAAATTCTACTAGTAATATTTTACTCATTTTGATTCAGTTTGAAGACATCGCAGAATTTTGCAATAATAATAATAAATACATTTCAAAGAGAAGTAATTAATAGAATCGGTACCTACTTGATGGAAATTCATATAACATAATAATACAAAACATTACAGACAACAATATCAAATCAAAAATCCTTCTAGAGAGTATCCGGAAAAGACTAAGCTCAATTATAATTATTCAGTATATATTTTTAATTCTTGAATTGAAAAATTAGAAAAAAATATTCATTTTATTTACTTATAAAACCTCCATTTAACTGTAAACACTTGACTAAACGTCGAGGTACACCCGAAACTAGATCACTTCCATAATTTTCGGTGATAGTAGTCCGAGACTAAAACTGACTGAATTAAATCATCTTTATTTCGTGGCGCTGCTCTTTCAACTTCAATTTTCATTAATCCCCATATGTTTTCAATGGGACTAAGATCTGGTGAACCTGATGGCCATGAAATGGTTGTAACTTGGTGTACTTGCGTCCAAACTTGAGTAGAGGACGAAGTATGGCTACTCTGGATATGAAGCATGTGACGTTTCAAGGAGAAAACGTTTAGTATGCCACAATAATTTTCACTATTAATGGTACCATCAACTATAGAGAGAGGCGTAACACCACGCTGAAATCTTGCTCCCAAAACCAATATTTTGGTGGGAAATTTGGGAATTAGAACGGTAACAGGTTGGTTTGATAGGATTTTTAAGTGAGTTCCACCAAGTTGAAAACAAGATATAAAGACATTATTGAAATTATCTCCTTTGAAAACGTTGATAAAATTCTTTCGTTCCTTTTGTAAAGATTTCATTATAGGGCTTTTTTTGGTCTCCTTGATATGTAGGCTTGTCTTTTCAGTGACATACGGACGGTTTGTGGACATTTTTTTATATCTTCACCAGGCTCGGATTGTTTCCTCCAAGGCCAATAAAGCGTTCAAATTGTTTCCTTTAATCTTACGCTGTCTTCCTGAAACTGGTCTGTGCCTCATATTCTTGCCATTTTTTATCCTCTTTATTGTCTCATACACAGCACTTCTTCCCAGTTCAGTCAATTGCACTAATTTTTTTATAGTATTCGCCCGTTGGACAGATTACTTAAAGTTCTTACCTAGGATTTTAAGGCCACTGCCCTTATAGGCGCAGAATTTGAAGAATTTCAGTGTCAGTGCCTGAGTTGGGTGGAACGGGACTCAAACGCCGAAGAGCTTATCCACCACCTAGTTTTGGTGGCCCTGAAATCGCCGCAGACACTTCCGGTCGATCCAGTTTCATGCCCATCGTCTAGCGTACAGTTAAGACCCTCACACCTCCAAGAGATGCTCCGAACCATCCACGTCCAAGAACCACAAGCCCAGATGAATAAAATACCCTTTTAGCCTAGTATGCAGGCTACCAACCACTTCCCTCACCAGTCCAACCACAATTGGGCGGCTTCTATACTCCCGTGGTAGTCTTGTTTACAAATGGAGTTTGAAGGCTAACGGTCGCCAAGAAGAGTTCTACCCGATGCCGCGAAATCACGAATTCGAGGAATCTAACACGTCATTGTATCCCTTACCTTAAAGCTAGCACAGATCTATTACTGACGTATTCGCCCTTATGAACAGAATACCTGCAATCCTGTGTTTCAACGCTCACCGCCAGGAATTGGTGCGCTGCTTTCAATAAGTTCTGTTTCTGCCTTCATAATGGGTCAGTCAAGAATGCAACTGGAAACATTGTGTAGAAATTCCAAGAAAGCGGGCCTTTGGCTAATGTTACGTAGTACATATTTGTGCAGGAGGTTCATCCCAAACCATTGCTGCCGTGGTAGGAGAATCTGGTCGATGATCCAAAAACCCCTGGAGCACAGAAATGACACTTGTCCACGGCCATAAGCGTAAAAAATTAAATCAACGCAAGGCAGACGATGATATAAAGCCGTCCTATCGTGATACGTTGTATCATACGTAGAATGAATCTGTTCTGCTCTTTAAGCTGACGTACGCCGCAACTGTTGTCCTATCCAGATGAGTTACTTACAATCCCTCTCATACCATAATTACCCAGAGATCAACACACCATCTTAATATTCGTTGTACGTTGGGACAGCTAAAAATAAGCGAATTTGAATATTTGTTCCGAGGTAAACATATTATTCATCATGATCATAATTCCAAATTGTTAGGTAGTATAGTCCCGGCATATTAATTGCGGCCATTCTAACGTATAATACGTTCCACCACGTAGGCCGGTAGGTATTCTTGTACGTAGTAATTAACTCATTAATATTCAATTAGCCGTTCGATCCGAAAGAATGGCATATCGAAAAAATTTCGAATAATGAGTGTGTCACTCATCGAAAGTGATATCGAACTCGCGATTACATGCCATTGTGATTGATGTTGAAAATTTAAATTATCAAGTATGCGGCACGGTATGCGTCGAGATGTTCACCTTGTGCCAGGCAATCCTACTAGACATTGTTTATGGATTGTTTCGTAAAATGGAATTTCTTGGGATTCAGCTGTGCGCGGATTAATTGGGATGATGGATACGTGTGGGGATTTTCCTCCAGCGATAGATATACAGGGGCCCCGAAAATTACCAACTCAAAACCATTTAAAATGAGTTTTTAAACATGACCATGTTTTACAACCAGATCGTGGTTTTCCCAAAACATCAGTCAACGAATCAAGTCTGTTGATCACGGAGTTCTTCTACAATTTATCAAGTTCTATGCTCCAAAGTGCTGATCACAGATTTGGTCACTATGTCAAACTATGACAGATTAACGTCTGTTGATCGATGATCAACATCGTGTCATCATGTCTGGTGAGTTTGCTGGCCAGTTCATTCTCTGGATATTGTTCTCTTGAAGAATGTATTGACCCGAATCATGACTCGTCCGAGAAAAGTACGTTGCGCCATTGTGGTAAAAGCCAGTCTTGGTGGTGTTCTTCCTAATGCCGATGGGTAGCTCTATGTCCAGGTGATAGCTTTTAAAGGTCTTCTTGCCCTTAAATTTGAGGAATGTAACCGTCTCCTAATGGTACTGGTTGAGACTACCCGTCTATAGGTCCACAAAAAATTACTTCGAAGGGCTGTTTACAGATACCGTTCGATTCCTTCGAGTAAAATTTGCGATATAATGGTCTTGTCTTGCAGATGTTACTCTGGGTCGACCAGCCACCGGTTCGACAAAGCTTCTTGATGTAGGGCTACTATTCTTGCCCGGTCAAACTGAGAAATTGAATGCCCCGGCATTTTCCACGGAATATTCTCAACATTACAACTCTCGTTACTCGCTGAAAACTGATTAACTTCGAATACTCCCGAACAAGAAACATATTTTTTTGCTGGTTTATTGTTTTCATTTAAGTGATAAGATAGTGAAGATTCCACACACAAAAAAGTGTCACGTTACATTCGACAAATTGAGAGTTAAGGCGGGTGGCACATTTCAACGGAAATGTGATATTACATGAAATTGGACCAGAAATTGATCCACGCAGTAAAGGAAGTGAATCGATCGGTGCACCATTACAATTATTAGTTTGTCTATGATTTTATACAACTAGTGTTTCCTAAATGACGATGCGAGATCATATCAACATTGGCAAATTCATCGGTATGCAGAATTGTTGAAATTGCCCGTTTGAAACCGCCTTCCATTTTGCACACACACAAGTAATACTAATAACGTAGTTCGTAGTAGTATGGCATGACAGGCATATAAAACAATAACAAACCCTTTCTAAATTCTTAACCCTACATCAACAGCGTCACCATGAAACATATACATTCTTATTTTCCTTCTATCTATTTCCATGATGATTTTATTGTTACGGTAGTCTTAGTTTATTTTTGTAGCTGCTTTTCGTATTTCCTAAACATTTGTCAATCAATGATAGTGAAAATTCATACATAATTCGCAAAGGAAATTAGAAAAAATCTACAATATTCTCACGATCAATAGACGTAGGAGCTAATGCACGAAATCCAGAATTTACGCATAGCGAATTTCAAACATGTACGGAATAATTTATCGAGCGTTTCTTGTGCCGTGAAATTTCACCATTTGCGGCTAGAAAACGACCGGTAGAAAATGGAATGGTCCGAAGGACCATAAATTCGCCGGACATACCTGTCCGTGCACTATGAGATGATGGCACAGTTGAACTGCCGCCATATGCAATATGATCATTTTTATTACGCCTCTTCTAGGACAGCTAGTTCGAATTTATTCCTCGGCTTTACTGAATTGCGACAGAAAAAATCCATAAGCGCTCGGGGACCGCCATTTATGGTCTTATTTTTCTGGTCGTTCTTGCGGTTATGCATTATGTGGGCATTTGTTACGCTCTCGATGCAGAAGTTGACCCCGAAACGAAAAAATGCGCTGTCCTCAAGTTCTGACGTTTGAATTCGCTATTAGTTCGTTTAATGCGCTGAAAAAATCTTTTAGTCCCATATCGAAATGATCAGCGTGAAAAGAATGTCATCATTTTGCCATGGGGGTAAATTGATGTCGACACTGGCTCAAAGGTATCGACGGAAATGGTTAATTTGTAGATACACATTCATTAGCAAACTCAACCTTGTAAGAAATGAGGAAACATTTATTGCTTATGATTTCATCAGGACTTCTTGGACGAATTAATAATGTCGAGGATTCTCCAGATGGTTCGGTTTCTATTATGGGCGTATTCGCATAATTAGAATTTCATAGTGGACGAATTCATTAATATTCTGAACTATAACTAATAATTGAGATGCCATGGGCTATATATCATAAAATTTCTTCTCCAATCTTGTGCCATCCTTGTCTTCGGCTGTAATTGTCCTTTTCCGCCGTATACTCCTCATTTTCAAATGGACTATATCGACATATTCAACTGTTAAGTGAACCGGCTCATAAACCACACCAAATAGATGTTTTTTCTGGATTCAATTTCAGCTCTTGAACCTCTTCGGGTTATTCACTACCCCAAATACGCCCATTTCGTTTATTCACGAACCCATGAAGTCAAAGGGCCTCATCGGTGAGCAAAATTTTTGTGGAAAACAGTGGATCTTCTGCAAGCTTGTCAAGAGCCCAACGACTAAAACGGGAACGATTCGGAAGGTCGGTGGGCTTCAGTTCTTGCACTAGTTGAGTTTTGTAAGCTTGTAAAGAAAGATACTTGCGTAAAATACGTCAAGCTGTTGAGAACGGCGACGAATCGACACTTCACGGTCTTCGCGTACACTCTCCTCTACCGGCCCTATATTTTCTTCACTACGTACTGGGTGTGGTCTATTTGGTCGAGTATTATCGCCCCCCCGGGCATTAGATCTTGCCGTTATGGAGGTGCTTGTCATGACTAGGACCCTAGTTTCGTCCCGGCGAAATGGAGGGTTAAGTCTTGGTGCCTAACGTAATGTCATTCGCGCCAGTCACTGTATGGTGGAAGATCTCCGAATGGGCCCTAGTTTTGCCGTTCTGGTGAAATGGAGGGCTGAGCCGAGTGACAGGGAGTCTGTCTCTCTTAAAACTGGCGCACTCTACCCTGTCGCAGTAGAAATCTCCGGATTCTGTGTAATGGCCGAGTGCGTTATGTAGCATACTGCGTTACCTCGGGGGGTGGATTGCCCTCAGGTGTTACTTGTACCACCTGGTCACCCCATTGGTGTTGGACTCGAGGGGGCAGTGGTTGAAAGTCCGCATGCTGGACTAGGAAGGTATTTCATTTATCTGTTCGCAGACCCCCAAGTTCGGAATATTCTCATGAAATGACTCGAGGTTTAACTGGACTTGACGGTTCCACCGGTCTTGTCCTGGCCCAGGATCAATGCGTAACTATTTAGGGTTTGTGGATCTCGACGAAATGGCTATGCCGTTAGTGCTTGCCGCCAGGATCAATCAAATGACTTCACAAGGGTTCGGTGAGTCAGGACGTACAGGCCGTTAGATGGTGCTCGTACAAGGATAATAGTAGTCTTGAGATTATCTCAGTTCATGGGACTGCGTTCAGATGCTTGGATGAGAATTCCTTCCGGCGGGTGAGTTGTGTCACAAACCAACTCGCGTACTGACCTGCAGAGCCAGTAGAGGTTGAATAGTGCTTCGCTGCTACCAGCCAGACGGTTCTGACTTTCGAGTCGGAGCCTGGTGGGTTCATCTCTTCGGAGGGATTCTCGCTTCGCGCGATGATATGGCGTAATCCTTATCACACTTTCTACCTCTTGGGGTGGACTGTGGAGACTGATGAGTAGTCACTTGGTGAAAGAGCTATGCTCGTCATGCCAATACGAAAACCTGGTGGTCGAGTATTATCCAATAATGAAAATTGGGTCTCAAACTTACGGATGGTAGAGCTAATTGTGCATTCGGTAGTACGATTATGTGGACCATAAGTTGCTCGAAGCCTTTCCATTATAAATTGTTAAATGCTACTGAACAGAAATGGCAATTCAGTTAACACGAGGCAGGTGCAATCTGCACTACAAAAAGTACCTCCAAATGAATTAGCCTTTATAATACAGTTTTACAATCAGCTTGAGATCCGAGATTTACATAAGGACTTATCTTTGAGGTTCTCCCGGAACATTATTTACCAAGGTGTCGGAGTGATGGTGCTTTCTCCAAGGATAGTTCCTATTCTGCATATAATCAGTGTTTCAATTTGTTCCAAATGACCAGTAGAGTCCCCGGAACTAAAATGGTTCGGCAATAAGATACTTTAAATCCGCACAAGGAATACTGCCTGGTATTAAGATAATCCAACCGAAAAGGCACTCCAGCGAATGGAAGATCCAGAATCAAGATTGTCCATTTCTAAGATCATCCGGTACTAAGACGCTTTCTGATTAGACGTCTTATGAGGTGCGTTAATTCGATAAAAATACCAATATGTGCGTCTTCGTGTAACCTCACGATACGAAAGAAAGAAATCTGGACAATTCCACACTTCCACATAATGCAACTCTACAGCGCATGCGATAACAACGTCGACACTCCAAACTTCTTAATGGTCTTAGTTAAATCACATTATTGGAGCGTTTTTTAGCGATTGAAACTCGAATCAACAGTGGAGCGTTTTTAAACGTTACAATCTTTGGAGCTCGTTCAGTAAGAAAAAAAATTTGGGCGCTGTATGCGTTTTACTTTCACCAGGTAACTTTTTATCGCCGATAATTTCAATTCTGGTCCCCGAATCATTCCACACATGTTCGAAATTCATTACGCGTGAACTGCCGATTTCGTACACTCCTCCGCTTGCGATATCGTGAGCGCAATATCGAGATTTTTTCCAGCCTTGAACTCATCGACAATGATACTGCAATATAACCCGCCAGTACTGATAGCGACCGCGTTACGAAATTCGATTCCCGCCGAGTGTAATCCATCATTCTGTTCTTGGGCCCGTGTGCGATCTTCAACCGTCAGGTATAATTCCGAATGTAATTGAGATTGGTCGTGATAAGGGACCGAATTGAAGAACAACCTCCGAAAACGACTCGACGTCTGGTTGCGTTCGTTAGTTCGATTCTTCTTTATGCGCGATAAGGATAATGAAGAAACGCTGCAAGTTTCCCTGCATAATTTTTTGCGCCTATTCCTCGTAATGATGTCCAGGATGAAACGAAAGAAAAAACAAGCCTTATCTTTAGGCTCCAAAAAAAGATGAAAAGCACAGACGTGAAGTCAGGAATTGAATATCAAAACAGATTTAATCTGTTAGTCTTCTACAATTTGAATTTCAAAGAAATTTTTATTCAAAAAACTTTTAGGATTAAATTAATGTCTACAATAAGCATCGCTTATATTCAATAGACGTATATAATCAAAATATATAATGTCTGTTTCATACCACGGTTAGTTTACCGCAGTATTTGACTATTATTTCAGTATTTTGAAATAATAGACAATTGCAAATTAATTAATCTCGATGATTAATTCCAATGGCTTCTAATGGACTGTATTTTTGATTATTAGCGGTGATTTTGACTTCAAAGAACACTCTATGTGCGGTGGTCTAAAGTTTCCTTTATCTAATAATGATAAACCACAACGATGATGAGGAACTGAAGTAAAACACTGATAAAAAAACAAACTAATATATTTTGGTATCACTGTGTATGATACCAAGCTAATGTGATGACAATTACACTACAAACGAGTGTAAGGTGGATTGCTACGTTTACAGCAATCGCGTTAAGCTTGTACAATTACAAACGAACAACTTGACTATTCGGAGAATAATGCATAATGTAGCTACGGCTACATGCGACAAGTTTGACTATTACGAGAATAATAATGATCATTCTTTTCAAAGATTGAACGTTAGAGGTGCTCTATGCACCCCTTCTAACAAAAAGAGGGACATTAACGTAATTGATTGAAAGGTCCATTTGGAAATGGACTGAATGAACAAACCAAATCTTCTTATTGGCTACAGAAAAATCATGAGAATAATGCAAGTAAAGAAGGATAGAGTCAGTTTGTAATTCCGAATGCTGCGTCATGTGAAATTACCAGGCATAAATATATCCAAATCTCTAATTGACTTTCCATGTTTTCTAAGGCCATATATAATAATTAGAAAACCAATAATCTGAAGTGGCGAGTAAAAATAAACGGTTTGAAACAATCTCAAAACTGCTAGATCGCATATCAACGTAAAAGACATAAGTATCGAATGACAAACTAATTTCGAATGACAGGACCGTCTCTAATGAGACGGAACAATGTCAAATGGAATAAATAAACCAACAGATATAAAAAAAGTCATTAAAATCAATAAATAAATATTTAAAGGAGACAAAATTTTGTTTCTGATCTTACCATTATGAACACCAATTCCTTTTCAAAAACATGAAACACAACTTAAGGACTTCTCAAAAAATATAATTTATTTGAACTATTTAATATATTTAAATATTCAAATAAGTTAATTCAAAAATTTCTCATCTCTCTGATTATATACGTCTATTAAATATAAGCGGTGCTTATTGTAGACATTAATTTAATTCTAAAAGTTTTTTGAATGAAAATTTTTTTTAAATTAAAATTGTAGAAGACTAACAGATTAAATCTGTTTTGATATTAAATTTTTGTTATATTTCTTCTATCAAGTAAAAAGCCTTTTTCTATTGAAATTTGAATACCAAAACAGATTTAATCTGTTAGTCTTCTACAATTTTAATTTCAAAAAAAATTTCATTCAAAAAACTCTTCTATTTTATTTTTTTAGTGAAGACAGGAGATTTTGCGCGCTGTTCAGATCACCCACGACCCTCAAAATGATTTTTCTCGTCTTCTAATTACACGATCAGTTCATCTGAGAATATTTAAGAGTGAAGAGTTATTTAGGTTTAATTGTTCGTTGAGAACTACTCCAATTTTGTTGGATCGGGTGTTTCTTTTAGAGTGATTGAACTTCAAATTGAAATAAAACAAATTTAAATTAAGATTGAAGCAAAATTTTCTTTTATTTGAAAGATAATTTTATGACACAGTTATCGCTATAGAAAGTTCTATCACTCTAAAAAAAAACACCCGATACTTCCAACATGTGTCTCTCATTAAACGAAATTTGTCATACTTGTGGTATCATAGGTAATCGAAAGGCATCCATCTGATCGATTTCCAGATGAATGATTTCGATAGCAATCTCATACGGTTAAACGAACAAAAACACCACGCTCATAAATATGCTGGAAAGAAAAGGGGTATTAATGATACCGTCGCTGCTATTTCAGTATATTAGCGCTATTTCCGAGTAGCACAGCGTTCCTAGACGCATTTTTGACAAATGGAAATGACCATAAATCGGCGTAACTTTGATAATTGACCGTAATATGTAAACATACCATATATGTAGGTGCTACTGTGGCAAGAACGAATACTGAATCAATTATGTAATGTATCTGAAATTACGCATACCAAATTCCACATAAATAATGATCCCTTTCATCGCGGGAAAGAAGGAATGGAATCGGTTCACGTTCGACTCCCATATACAGGCTGCTCCTGTGACAATGTAATTTTGTCTTATCTCTTCTTCAACTGCCAAATCTAGCTATCGGGTGTTTTTTTTAGAGTGATAGATCTTTCGAAAGGGATACCTGTGATTTGACAGAAGGTAGAAGCCATGTTGTTTTGACATTTCTGTTCAGTAGGCATTGCCAAATTATCATGGAAAGACTTGCACGTTTACAAATTGTTGGAATTTATTTTCAAAATCGGTGTTCTATTCGCCAAACTTATAGAGCACTTCGTGAAATTTATGGTTTACATAATCGTTAGTCAGAGCAGATTATTCGTGGAACTATCGATACATTTCGGACATTTTCTCTATTCGATACAACAACAACAAGACAAAGAACTGTACGCACAGAAGAAAATATCGCTGCTGTAAGTCATGGTGTTAATGATGATCCAGATTGGTCTATTCGTCGACGTTCACAACAAGTTGGACTCTGTGCATCAACCACATGGAATCTTGGAATCTTGCACTGTATGGTGTGCTTTACACGCTGGAGGCATCATCGGTCCATATTTCTTCAAAAACGATGTTGGAGCTAATGTAACAGTGAATGGTGCTCGTTACAGATCGATGATCAATGATTATTTGTTTCAAAATTTGAATGGTATCGACCCAAAAGTGTTTTGGTTCCAACAAAATGGTGCTAC
Organism: Megalocaria dilatata; assembly: GCA_034642435.1. NCBI lineage: Eukaryota > Metazoa > Arthropoda > Insecta > Coleoptera > Coccinellidae > Megalocaria > Megalocaria dilatata. The sequence goes on along the minus strand of CM067855.1, from coordinate 6,086,252 downwards.
ACCTCATGCTGCTACTGTAACAATTGATTCATTGAAAGAAAGATTTGGCGATAACATAATTTCGAGAAATGGTCCAATTAATTGGCCTCCAAGATCATGCGACATAACTCCACCGGATTATTTTCTTTGGGGTTATGTGAAGTCATTGGTTTATGCTGATGAACCAGAAACAATAGACGCTTTGGTAGCCAAAATAACTCGTAATATTGATGAAATAAGGCCTGAATTACTAGAAAGAGTGGTCCAAAATTGGTCTGGTCGAATGCGGTCCCTCAGAGCTAGTCGTGGTGGACATATGCTGGAAATTACTTTTGAAACATGAATGTCATAAAATTATCATTCAAATAAAAAATTTTAATTTTTTTTTTTAATTTGGCTTTAATCTTAATTTAAATGCGTTTTATTTCCATTTAAAGTTTTATCACTCTAAAAAAATTACCCCATATATTAAAATATCAAGAGGTTTTTTACTTGATAGAAGTAGTTGTTTTGAGAGATTTTCGAAGTTACTTGTTTAAATATATTAAATATTTCAAATAAATTAGTTTTGGTGAAGTTCTTAAAATTATGTTTTGCATTTTTGAAAAAGATTTGGTTTTCATCCTCACTGTTTGGTACGGTTGTTGGTCTGGTCGTGCGATTGGACCTAACTTACTCGAAAATGAGGCTGGTGCAACTGTTACGGTGAATGGTTGCGCTATGGAGCTGAGATTAATGATTTTTTTAGGGCCGGAATAAAAGAAACTGGCAGCATTTTCTCAATCAGTGATATTTATTTCGATAAATCATTGGAACGACTTACAAAAGTGATATATAGCTTTAAGAATGTGTGCATTAAAACTTAAATGAATTTTATTGATTCAAGAGATCCAAATCTGTCTAATGTATTTATTATAGTCCTTAAAACCGTATGGCTGCATGAACATGATTTGACGACAAATTCTTCGTCAGTCTGATGCAATGAACTTATACCATTTACTGGTCAAAATCCGGAAAATCAAGACATTAGCGCCATAGCGCAAAATGATTGGTTATGTTTAAAGTTAATGTAGAGGGCGTCGACTTCTGACATTAGCAGAAATGCCGACACCTTGAAGATATTTTCTTCCGAGCGGGAATAATCATTTCTAATAGTAAATTAAGAAGTTAACGCTTTGACCACTTTTGGCTCGAAATTCGCAAACTGCAGAGATTTGCACAGATTTGGTTGATTGGTGCGATCACCCAAAAACATGTCTGAAATTTAAAAAATTACAATGAATTCTTTGACTTATCCGTAAAATCAGTTCGGATGTATGTATGTCAAACTGTACACGATTTCTGAAGTTTTCAATTCGCCATGCTGATTAGATAAACGCAATTTCCTGTTTTGTGGATTACCTTGTTCCAAAAACATCCGGAACCGACTGTACAGATATCATAGCTTAGACGCATACTTTTGCTTTCATAATTAACCTACAGCTACCGTAAATAATTAGCGATTATTATGGAAAGTCGTGTTTTAATGACATAATGGGACATTGTGCCTGAGCGTGAAAATTTGATTAATGAAGTTGGGAACGAATAGAAGTATGTCCTCAGGTACTTTACATGCAGAGTCAGTAGAGATATTTTCTATTTTCTTCCTGATACACATATCTGCAATTTCATTCATCAACGCATTTGGCAAATATTCACAAATGGCTAAGTGTCACAAACAACTTCCACTCGCTTTAGTCACTGTTCTAAATGTAATAACTCCCTTCATTTAGACTGCCTTAACTTGCCCATCCCTTCGTATAAAGTCTACTTGCTCGTCTTAGCCAACGTCGTTGGCTTCCTTGAACGATGATCAGTTCACCTGACTCGTGGCAAAACTGGGTGAGATATTTCCGTTCAATTGGCTGTATAAGAATTCCCTTCTGCGTGTGAGTTGCGTCCCAAAACAACTCGGGTACTGACACTGCACAGCCAGAAGAGGTTGGAGAGTGCTTCGCTACTACCATACGGTTGTAGGTTTTCGAACTGAAGCCCAAACTGGAAGCTGGCGAGTTCAGCTCTTCGGAGTGGTTCTCGCCATACACGATGATAAGGGGTGACCCCTATCACACTTTCTGCTTCTTGGGGAGACTGCTAACTAGTCACTTGGTGAAAGAGCTACGCTCACATGCCAATATACTAAATGGTAGAGTTCACGTGTAGCAGCTCATAATACACCCCAACCAGCTGGTCCAACCAAATACACAGCATGATCTTCTCACCATGAATATTCGACTTGATAATTGATGATACGTTGCTCGACGTTTTGTATTATCGTAATGAACCCACTTTTCATCAATTGTCAGTCACAATTCTATGCATAAACCCCTTTTTTGCCATTGGAGCAGTTTCTCACACGTAAAAGAACTGCGTTCGACGTCTCTGGTTGAGTGATTTTGCGAGTTCTTTTTGCGTTTGTGATGGATCTTCATCGAGCTTTGCCTCCAATTCTCCATGTCAAAATTTCCACCTTTAAATCGGGCAAACCACTTCTGACACATTCGTTCAGCTAGAGCATGACATCCACTAAAATGATGACTTTCGGCAACCTTTTTCTTCATATTGAACTAATGAGATAAAACTGTCTGCAAAAACACATTATTCGATACAAAAGTTGACATTTTCAGAGCACACAGTTGTTTACACTTTAGCGAAATGACAGAGACTGAAAGTTTTTGATTGTATCGGTCTCTACTTGTCGGAAATACATCTTGATGATTAAAATAAAACGTAATTTCCGCTAATTTTTTATAATTTCACAACAATTGTTTCGTCATGACAACATGACTTCGTCAGGTGAATATGGTACTAACTACATATTTGATATTGATTTCTTTAAATATTCAAAATGTAGAGAAAAGAAAGTAGTGGGAATTTACAGTAATTCGTTTTTTTATTATTACACAAAGTTTAAGAAAAGGTTAAGTATGGGGGATTTATTGAGGTCCGTCTGGTCGTTTAGGAGAATCTGTTTTTTATTGTATCTGTTGATTTCGAGGGCTTCTAGGTAGTTCAACCTGAGGTTCTTTTTTTGTAGGTGTAAGATTTTCAACTTATTGTCAAAATCATGTCCTGTCTCCAAAAGATGGTCAGCATATGTTGAATTTCCATTTTTTCCCAGATAAGCTTCCTCGTGTTCACGTATCCTAGTGCCGAAAGATCTACCTGTCTGACCCACATATACAGATGGGCAAGTACCGGTATTAGACCAGTAGTTTCATTCATCACAGTACCTTCATTTAAATTATCGAAAGAATTAATCAAAATTATTCAGAAATAAACAAACTTTCAACCAAAATTTGCCATTAAAAATTCATATAACCTGATAACAAATAAAAAATATATATATTCCGAATAATGCTAAACTCATTTCTTTCGACGTGCAAAATTTGTTTCCTTGCATTCCAGTTGAAGAATTAAAAAATCTGATAGAAATGGTATTTGTGAAAAATAGAACTAATCCGGTTATAAAACAAGAAATTATCGAAATCTTAAAGGTTTGTTTGGACCAAAACTATTTTTTATTAAATGGAATATTTTATGAAGCTTATGATGGTCTCACTATGGGAAACCCACTCAGTCCGATATTATCCGAAATATTTATGGACTTCCTGCAAACCAAAATCCAAGAGAGCCCCTTCTTTAAATATTTCATTTATTGGTATCGTTACGTGGATGATATTTTATCCCTATTTACCGGTAGCAGTAGAAAACTTGCGATGTTTTTAGAATTTATAAATACATTATCTCCTACAATAAAATTCACTAATGAAATAGAACAAAATAACAGCATCAATTTTCTTGATTTAAAAATTTCAAAAATTAGCAATAAACATGACTTTTCAATTTTCCGGAAACCCTTTCATACAGATAATACAATCCAGTCAAATTCTAATCACCCACATTCTCAAAAACTAGCAGCTTATAATAGCATGATATTTAGATTAATCAACATACCTATGACACAAGAGAATTTTGATAGAGAACTGAATATAATAAAACAGATTGCATTTAACAATGGTTTCAATCCGTTCATTATAAATAAAATATTGAAACGAATTCAATATAAACAGTAAATATAACTTGTATATCCAACAGTAGCTATTGATACAAAATATATTTCTTTAACGTACATAAACAAAAAGTCCGAAAAAATAGCAAGATATTTAAAGAAAAAGAGTAACTGCAACATTTCATTCAAAACAAGAAACACGTTAGGAAATTTAATAAAAAATAATAAAGATTTGATCCATAAAAACAAAAAGTCTGGAGTCTATAGGTTAAACTGCGGTACTTGTCCATCTGTATATGTGGGTCAGACAGGTAGATCTTTCGGCACTAGGATACGTGAGCACGAGAAAGCTTATCTTGGAAAAAACGGAAATTCAACATGTGCTGACCATCTTTTGGAGACAGGACATGATTTTGACAATAACTTCAAAATCTTACACCTTGAAAAAAGAACCTCAGGTTGAACTACCTAGAAGCCCTCGAAATCAACAGATACAATAAAAAACAGATTCTTCTAAACGACCAGACGGACCTCATTAAATCCCCCTTACTTAACCTTTTCTGAAACTTTGTGTAATAATAAAACAAAACAAATTACTGTAAATTCCCACTACTCTATTTTCTGTACATTTTGAATATTCAAAGAAATCAATATCAAATATGTAGTTAGTACCATACTCACCTGACGAAGTCATGTTGTCATGACGAAACAATTGTTGTGGAATTTAAAAAAATTAGCGGAAATTAAGTTGTTTAACTTTAATCATCAAGAAACTGAAAATAAAACCTAATGATGGCACTTTATAATGAAAGTTTTGCTAGATTAAACAATGGAATAATAAACTAATAGCGACATATTTATCAAAACTGCAATAACTTATTTTTATTCCTAATTCTATTTTCTACAGGGTTTCGATTTGAATTTAAAACTTTTCATATGCTCCTTGAGTTATATAATTCTCCGCATTATAATATCCTTACGTATATCTCAGTTTCCAGAATGACCTTATATTTTAAGATCGACCTCGATCTCAAAAATCTCACATTAAAACTTGAGCTATCTGTGTTGTGGCAATAGTTAATATCCAGTCGAGTCATTACTTATTTATTCTATTGAACATTAAAGGAATCAAAACTAACAACATTTGAAATTCAAATTCTCTTCCATCGTGGAAGTTTAATCTATTCGATTGCTGGAAGCCTTAAAGAACTCAATGTCAGAATTTCAAAAATGTGGTATAAATTTTATTTTCTGATATATGGCTACGCTAACTCTACAGGTTGTCTTACATAAACATAATAAATATATTGCTCGAAGATATGTTTATTGAATTCAAGAGTCCGGATTGGTTCTATGTCAACGCTTTTGTTTGATGATTAATCTTCTCGATTTTGCAGTAGATAACGGGATGAAAATTTTTATATTTGAGTGGATTCCACTACGTATTATAATCAACTCGTTACATTGGATATTAGTTCATGCATAGAGTAAATATAAAAGCACCTTTCCAAGGTGCCATTTCCTCACAAATAATACTAATTCTTATTATTAGTATGAATAAGTTCGTGCGGTTTTGATAACAGATGTCGCTACTAGTTTATTATTCAATTGTTTCATCTGACAACATCATTTTGAATTGTCATCATTTCCTTTCAGTACCTGTCATTTCGTGGAAGTGTAAACAACATGAATGAGTTATTATTGTAGGATTGATTTAAGGTTCTCGTTTTTATTTTTTTGGGGAGCAATTCGTATTAGCTTTCCGGGAATCTCGTCGATTGGATGAAGAGTTTCCTAAACAAAAAAATGTTTGAGATAGGTGTGCATGGAGACTTACTGCGTTGATTATCTATAGATCTCAAATTGTTGCTGTTAACGGATATTTTTCATCATCTTTCTGTGTGACCTCGGGGGTGCCCCATGGGCCTCTCCTTGGGTCTATTTTATTTATAGTTTATATTAAAGATGTAAGTGGATGTTTTGAATTTTGCACAATTTTCCAACAAGACTTATATGAATTCTATAGCTTCTGCATCGAAAATAAACTATTTCTCAACTTGGAATAAGTGTAACTGCATAACATTCAGTCGTAAACTAAAGATCAATCATTTTGACTACTATTTGGGTGATAGTCGTTTACAGCGTCGGCATGAGGGTGTTATATTTGATACAAAAATGTTGTTTGATTCACACATCGATCATGTGGTGACCAAAAGTTGGCAGATGCTGGGATTTATGATGAGATCTTGCAGAGATCTTCCACTAAAGCCTTGAAGGCGCTATATTTTGCCTTCATTTACAGTAGGTTATCTTATGTATCGGTTGTTTGGTCGCCATAATATGAGGTCTACAAGCGCAGATTGGAGATGGTGCAGAATAAATTTATGAGATATTAAGATTATAAGGTTACAGGTAGTTACAATGTCATGGCGAGTATGACTAGCCTTAGGAATAATTATGGGTTCGTCTAATTGGAAAACTGTCGGGAACATACCCATCTTATGTTTCTGTATAAATTGTTGAATGGTTACGTTGACTCTCCAAATTTACTGTCCTACGTGAGTATTCATGTTCCATCTAGACTGTTAAGAGGTTATGATGTTTTTGAGGTACGTTTCATAAGACAAATTTGAAAAAGCACTCTCCGATCAACAGAACCCTGAAAGTATATAATTCTAATAAGGACAATGATCTATTTTGGTCTGTCAATCGGTTAATTCAAGAGAAAACTGTTGTTAAATTAAGATTTTATATTTGGTTAAGTTTCTTACGTATTATAAGTTTCATTTCCTTAATTGGTGGGATGTGCAGATTTGGGGTTGATCTGATGTTGCACATATTGTGAAAGTTTTTGTATTTTGCCGTGGATGTCATTTTGGGCTTATGCCTGTTGATATCCTAAATAAAACAGGAACACTGATGTGTTCGTGGATGGTGTTGATTCTTGTGGTTTCAATGTGAACGCTGGAGTTCCACCAGTCACAAACCTTTGAGCATTGTTGAGTTTCACCTCCATAAGTGCAAACAAATTGATTCCCTGAACGAAGATCACAAGAAGATAAACTAATAGGGTTAAGGGAACCTGGTGCAATTCAAAGCGTCGAAGACCCCAACAATAACTTTTCTCGAAAAACTCAGTTTGTGACTTCTGACTTAATGATTGAAAACCAGGTGCTTCAGCCAAGCGTTTCCATGCATCATCTTCTTGGCGTGACTGTCAACTCTTCGGTCTTCGGGAATATGCGACCAACATTGCTAAGTCTGCGGCAAATAAGCTGGGATGTTGGTTCGAGGCTATGAAATATTTCTCTGCAGATTAGGTTCTTCTACTGTATGAAGTCCAGTACTCGAATACTGCTCTCATGTTAAGAGTTCAGCACCCAAGTAGTTTCCCTTTTCTGGGGCGGTGAAAAATAACAACAAAATAAGATTTTCGAGAGGGTTTCCAACCCGCTTAAAATGATGATCCTACACCTATGAATTTGCAATCGAAACATGTATCCCTCCAAATAAAAATTGACCATCTGTACGTTTCCTGAAAACCCAATACTTACTTGACTGTTTTATACGAGATTTTTCATAGCCCTCTTTCAGTTCACTCCATTTCTATGATTCAACGGCTATCCCGGCAGCTTTTCAGCCGTTTTTTCCGATCGCTGAAACTCGTGGAAATATCGCCGTCAGTTCCGGATGAATACGTCGCCTAACACCTGTAAATACAGTCCAGTTCGTAGTTGATTACTTTCTTTGAATACGCCAGCGAGGAAGAAGGCAAAAAGCAGTACGTGCCAGTCGGTTGACCGCAGGCCTCACTTCTCAGCCAGTCGAATACTTGTGGGCAATGGAGGAAGTGATATTACCCGACATTTTTTTCCGAGAAACTTATTTTCCTCGTGGACTTAATGAGCGTTGCCGCGCTTGCTCAGGTGTGTGCAGATGGAAATATGAGAGAAGTTGGATTAAGAGACTCGTTCAGGTTAACGTTAATCGAACAACGAATCTCTAATTTCAACGAGCGAGAAATACGAGAAATTTTTCCCTGAAAACTTCACTATTTAATGCCGACAAAACTCAGTGATCAAAATTCTAATCTCAGTTTTAAAAACCAAACATAAACCCTCTAGTTGTCTGATCTCTATCAAGTTTACTTTGATAACAACCAATGAGTGCGGAGTGTTAAAGCATAGGGCTCGTGACCGGAAGGTGCAGATTCGAATCCTGTTCAGGTTGAAAAGAACTAAGTGAATTTGAAAGAGGTCGAATTATTGGTCTACGGGAGTAATCGCTAACCGTACGAACAGAAATCCAACTAATGTTATGAGATATTATCAAGCGTGGTTTGATAATGCCCAAAATCTAAGAAGAGTCGAAGGGGCACAAATGAAGTTCAAGATCGACGTCTAAGACTTATGGCTATTAGAGATCGATTTGCGACAACTCGATCTTTGGCTGATGAGTGGTTAGAAGAACAAGGCCACCTGTAACTATCCGAACGGTTTACCGCCGGATAAGGTATTTTGGACTGCAGCATTATCGACCCCATCTTCGTTACCTCAGTCGGTTGAGCATCGCCGGCAACGATTACAGTGGTGCAGAGAACGTCAACATTGGAATGTGGAATGACACGAAGAAGCAGGGGTTAGACGACGTCGGGGAGAAAGACGTGAACCTCAGTTTGATATTGAGCGTCATGTGCACCGGACAGTAGGCGTAATGGTATGGAGTGCTATTGCACATGCAAGTAGGTCACCTTTAGTCTTTATTCGAGGTAACATGGCAGCGCTGCGTTACCTTCGAGAAATAGTGGAGCCATATGTTCTCCCTCACCATAACCGGCTCGAGAATCCAATATTTCAGCAAGATAATGCTCCACCTCATGTTGCCAGAGTTAGTTTAAACTTTTTTGAAGCGACCCATGTGAATATTTTGCCATAGCCGCCCAGATCCCCCGATCTTTTGCCAATAGAGCATGTTTGGGACATCATGGGTAGAAAGGCTTGGAAATTTAGCCCAGCCCCCACGGACTTTGGCGGCTCTGAGACATGAACTAACTACAGGTAGCTTGGGATAGTATCCCTCAAGAAGAAATAGACCATCTTGTTGCATCAATGCCAAGACGTGTTGATGAATGTATGGATAATCGCGGTGGACAAATACATCATTAACAAATGTATTAAAAAAAATTGTGAACCCTTCGTTTTTTTTTCTTCAAATTTCAATCATTTACTTCTTGCTATACTTTCTATGTTTTACCAAAAAAAATTGAAATTTAAGCAGCTCCTTCTGGGTGTTGCAGTCTCCTTGTCGGTTAGTATAATAATGTCTACTAGAAACGTATTGTAGCAATACGTGTTGATGATTCTCACCAAAAAAAATTAAAAGTTATTAAGTAATTAGTGACAAGAAAAAGATTCGCTGACTTCAGCAGAAATTTTTTACAATTTGACCTTGCTTCAGTGATATTTTCGCACTTATAATGCCTGGGCATTACTGAACTATTACTAAACCGATATTTTTTGTACGAGAGAACGCTTTTTAATTGTTTTGTCCAGTCAACTGTTTGGAATTTAGGGTTACACGTCTCGCAAGTAGAGGTTAATCAACATATTCTATCTATAGAAACTTCATTGAGCTCAATCAGATATCGAAAGAATATTTGTCGGTCAATCAATGCCAAAATTATTCGCAAATTGATCCATCAAACTGTCAATTGCAGTCAGTTACTTCATCATTGCGAATTCAATAAGCCCCTGGTTAAGTGTCAACGACACTAAACGACCAGTTGCTCAATTAGCCCACAATTCCGACATTTAACCTAAATTTCAAACGTTCATTGGAATATAGAAAGGCACCTTCAGGCTGAAACGCTTCGAAAATTTTCAAATTTGAATCGTTTTGCTCTATTGAAAATGTTTAGATCTTAATCTCACTAGAAAATTTCATATTCAATATGTCAATTCATTTTTATTCTGGATTATCGATCAAGTTATTGGTAAATACTGAACTAATTTCTTCACTTCTCCCACTATACTTCATTTTTCATCAATAACAAGAGTTATGTTGGCTTCCAAACCGTCTATTGTTTCTGGTTTATCAGCATAAACCAATGACTTGGTTGACATGACATGACATAAACCGAAAGAAAATAATCCAGTAGAGTTGTGTCGCATGATCTTGGAGGCCAATTAATTGGACCATTTCACGAAATAATGTTATCGCCAAATCTTTCTTTCAATAAATCAATTGTTACGGTAGCAGCATGAGGTGTAGCACCATCTTGTTGGAACCAAAACACTTCTGGGTCGGTACCATTCAAATTTTGAAACAAATAATCATTGATCATCGATCTGTAATGAGCACCAATCACTGTAACATAAGCTCCAGCATCGTTTTTAAAGAAATCTGGACCGATAATGCCTCCAGCGTGTAAAGGACACCATACAGTGCATTTTTCAGGATGCAATGGAACCTGCAGAACTTCTTGAGGATTGTTTTCACTCCATATACGGCAATTTTGCTTGTTTAAATAGCCGTTCAACCATAAATGAGCTCTATCACTAAACACAATAAAAAAGTGGATCAACTTCAAGCTGTTCTAGGGCCCAATCAGCAAACAAACGACACTTATTATGGTCAAGTGGCTTTAGTTCTTGAACCAGTTGGATCTTGTATGGGTGTAGACCAAGATCTTTACGCAAAATTTCCCATGTGGTGGATGCACAGAGTCCAACTTGTTGTGAACGTCGACGAATAGACAAATCTGGATCATCATTAACACTATGACTTACAGCAGCGATATTTTCTTCTGTACGTACAGTTATTTGTCTTGTTGTTGTTGCATCGAGTAGTGAAAATGTTCTAATCTATCGATAGTAAGTTTCGGTTCTGAAGTCAGTGGATTTCTTATGATTTTTAGAATTTATTTTATTTTATCAGAATTTATTTTATTTTCAGTCGTTATGGCGAAACAAATCGGAACAATTATTTTCAGCAGAGAAATCATTCGTTGCATTTATTGCGTATGGAAATAAATTTTCCATATGCTAAGGAATGACCTTAACAGCCTCGAACACCCTCGCTCCAACATTTCCGTACTGACGATGTAGAGAAGGATATGAAGCCATCCAGTTAAATATTATTCACCATTTATAACGTAGAATGAAGTTATTCTTGACTTAATAGATCCTCTTGGGAATGCATGGTGAAGTCTATATTCCGAAATTTATTTTCGTTACCTGTTTATAACATGTACAGAATTGAAATCATTATTTTTCAATGATGAAAGAGATATAATGTACAGAACACAAAACTTATCTATTCAATAAAAATTGATATACAAATGTTTGAACAAATTGATAAACGATTCAGTAACTCGTGAACAATGATTCTACGATACCATTATCTTAGATATTGTGAGTTTCTGATTAAAATTTTAGGTCAAATAAACGATTATTATCCTCCAAGTTATTGGGATACTACTGTTTTAATGTATTGTCTATATTCATTTTTACTCGCTTTGTTTAAAAGGAGTAGACCATTTACAATTTGCATTTTTTATCGGCTATAAATGAAAAACTGATGATTGTTATGAGTTTATCAGAAAGATTGAACTGTTCCTTCGAATCTCAGATCAGTCATTAATTACATGTACCTTGTTCTAGGTTTTTGGAAAACGCATCAGAAGCTCACACAATTTGAAGCTCTTTGATAATCCATACTTTTTTCAAATTCACAATAAAACAGAATGGGAATATATTCAGTTTTCATCGTGAATACCTCAATGCTCATCTAAATGGTTATTATAAATAAAAATCATGGAATGAAATGAACAAGGACTTTGTTTCCATCCAATAATAAAAATGTTTTTATGGACATTTTTACCTACCGATGATGTCATTTCCTCAATCAAGCGTTGTTTTCGGGCAACTCACCTGGAAAAAAACGGAAATTACTTAGTTTCACGTGATAAAAAACAATAATAACACATAATTTTTCAACAAGGTCAAATATAATAATGTACGTACATAACAATAAACAATTTTCTTCGCGTCAATTTGAATACAATAAGGTAAAAAATGGCTAGGAACACTTTATGAATATCGAACTGTGATTAATTGAAGATGGAGATATTTGGCAATACAACTTGAAACAATCAAATATTTTGTTGAAAAAATGGTCAATTTGATCAGACTTTGAATGGAGAGTAATTTTATATTTAAAGTCAATGTATGGTTCAATACCAAAAGATTATTTCGGCTAAGGATTTTAAAATATCCATACATCTCGCTCTTTCAATTTTATTTTTGAGTTAGGATAAATATTATGAACTGGAATTATTATTTATAAGTTATAAGATATATGAAATTATTCCTATTATATCATCAACTACTCAACAGTCGGAGATTTCAAATGACACATTTCCTAGATGAATAAAAAGGGAACAGATAGTAGGGATTATTGAAAGAATCTATCGGGTGTTTTTTTCAGAGTGATAGAACTTTAAAGTGAAATAAAACACATTTAATTTAAGATTGAAGCCAAATTTATTTTTATTTTAAAGATAATTTCATGACATTTACGTTTTGAAAATAATTTCCGGCATATGTCCACCACGACTAGCTCTGAGGAACCGCATTCGACCAGACCAATCTTGGACCACTTTTTCGAGTAATTCAGGCCTTATTTCGTCAATAACACGAGTTATGTTGGTTTCCAAAGCATCTATTGTTCTGGTTCATCAGCATAAACCAATGACTTGACATAACACCAATGAAAATAATCCAGTGGAGTTATGTTGCATGATTTTGGAGGACAATTAATTGGACTATTTCTCGAAATGATGTTATCGCCAAATCTTTCTTTCAATAAATCAATTGTTACGGTAGAAGCATGAGGTGTAGCACCATCTTGTTGGAACCTTAACACTTATGGGTCGATAACGTTCAAATTTTGAAACAAATAATCATTGAACATCGATCTGTAACGAGCACCATTCACTGTAACATTAGCTCTAGCATCGTTTTTTAAGAAATGTGGACCGATGATGCCTCCAGCGTGTAAAGCACACCAAACAGTGCATTTTTCAGGATGCAATGGAACCTGCAGATTTTCTTGAGGATTGTTTTCACTCCATATACGGCAATTTTGCTTGTTTACATAGCCATTCAACCAGAAATGAGCTTCATCACTAAACACAATTTTACGATAAAAAAAGTGGATCAACTTCAACCTGTTCTAGGGCCCAATCAGCAAACAAACGATGCTTATTATGGTCAAGTGGCTTTAGTTCTTGAACCAGTTACTTACAAGTAAATGTTCTACACTTCCACTTAATGAAACGAAGCGAAATAAACATATTAAACTCGCAAATTCCAATAGCAATATCCTTAGTTTCTATAAGAATCAATTTGACGCAGGTTTTCACCTCATTATATTGTATATTAAAATGATTTTTGTATATTGAACTTGTTTCAGAAAATTAATTCAATTATTTTTGAACATCCACCATTGGTTATTTCAACCGTGCTTCACATTTCAAATCCCAAGTGATACAGGCAAGGAAGTGAAGGGTTTTCCAATCAGAGGTTTCATCTTTATATTGAAAAAAAACGAATATATTTTAAGGGAAAATCAATGAAGGTTATTTCACGGTAAAAAGGAAGGTATGCCATACACAATGGAAAACGATATCTGCCAAATGCTCGCCACGGCAGCACCTTTTCATGAAATTCACACATTTGTGGCTAGATATCTTCGATAATTTCACGAATTCCATATTTGAGGTCTTGAATTCACCGTGCAGTATTGGCATATACCTTATCTTCCATCTGGTCCCAAAGAAAAAAGTCTAAAGATATCAAATCACAAGATCTCGGTGGCCAATTGTGATATCCTCTTCGAGAAATAACACGGCCAACTTCTCTTGCAATATTGCGATTGTTTCGTTGCTTGTGTGCACGTAGCGCCGTCTTGTTGAATATAAACGTCGTCTACATCAATATCTTCCAACTACGGCCATAAAAAATCATTGATCATAGCTAGATAGCACAATGCATTCACTGTAACAATTGCACCAGGCTCATTTTCGAATAAGTAAGGTCCAATCAGACCGCCAGCCCAAAAACCGCACCTTACTGTGATCCGTTGGTGATGGAGAGGTTTTTCAAGAATCATTCTTGGATTTTTCGAGCCCAAAATACGATAATTCTGCTTCTTTACGTAGCCTCCGAGGTCAAAATGGGCCTCAACACTGAAAATGAAAATTTTTTTGTTTATCGATGCGGAATACTGGTCCAATTAGCAGCATAATATCCCCAAACCTGTCCCACAATCTTCGAGAATCAAACACCCTGATTGAAAGATCCTCTTGATCGGGAGGAGTTCACACTGGCAGCCTCTTAAATAAACTTAGTTTTATCGACGTTTTCACTTATGTAAGCTATCATCAGACGATTTACTGGGTGTGGTGAAATTCGCTCGTAAATCTTTCATCGAAAAGCAATTTACTCAAATTGATTATAATATTTTATTGTGCGGTTATAATGGTTTTCTGCGAGATGTAAAATTTATGACACGGCGATTAAAAATATAATTTTTTACTGGTATTACAAGCAACAGAGCGAATAGAAACTTATGACGCGGCCTCAGTAAATACGAAGATTTTCAAGATATCGTTTATTACTACTGAAGACAATTGCAGTTTCGGGAAACGTCTAATACATGATAAAATAGAAATTTTGCGTTTTACGACAGCAATATCCTTCGATATAATTGTGGACATTTCAATTAAATTTCTTAATTTTTTTATTTACTTTCAAGCTAAGTCAATTAGTGTTTTGCGTCAATTTATTCAATTTGAAATGCTCTTCTTTTTTTAAAGGATCACCTCAGATCATGGCATACGAACTATTGAGTCGACGAATGTAAATATCATCAAAGTATATAAATTGAAAATTACTACGAAGAAGTATTTGCATATTACAGAATACTAGCTAGAATTAATTCACCAGAACCTCTACAGATTTTAATCTGAAGGAATCTCATGAAAACATTTTGAATTGAATTTTAAAACATGTCCTAAATACACTGTATCACTTTATAGACATATATATTATCACATGTATTGGAAATTAACTTATAAAGAAATATAAAATAATGATAAAATTATTTAGACATCACCTTATATATGTTTCGATTGGATATTAAAGAATCACAAGATTCATCACCAAAAAATGTTCAACATATAATTCAAAAACGGGTCTTTTTTATTTTCCTTCTTTAAAGAATATATAGCACATTCTCCAGTGAATGAACCTGATACATTCGGACCCAAAATCTCATCAGTAAGGAGTTATTTGAATAAACAAAATAATCATTCAAAAATATATAACAATACCTTCTTTAACACAACACATTTCTGCAACAACTAACCAATTTTGGGGTAGGCTTCTAAATGTTTTCATGAGACTTATTTAGATTAAAATCTGTAGAGGTTCTGGTGAATTAAATCCAGCTATTATTCAGTAATAAATATCATCATTTATAATTATCATGAAATTTAGAACAAACAAATTTTTCAAGAATATCGGTATGTTTTTTGAACAACTCCTGGGCTTTTTGAAGCATAACTTTGTATTTGCAATCGAAAAACGCTTTGATTGCTGAAACGTTTTGACAAATATGTTCAAAATTTTTGTTAATAATACTTTAGAAAGACCAGATTGTCTGAATTGCGGAAAAATGAAATTTTCGGGTTTTTAGACAGTTTCCTAACAAGAAATTGAAAGGCTTTAGAGATGAGTCCCTTCTTTTTCTATAGTTTCTTTTATATTTTGGAGTGTTTCATGATATCTGAGAGTTTTACTACTCTGTCAAGAAAGTACCGCCGAATTTTGTTTTATGGCTTCAATCGACTCAAAACGGGTGCCACGAAGGGGCAATTTTAGTTTTGGCAAGAGGAAAAAGTCGCAGGGAGCCAAATCCGGCGAATACGGTGGTTGCTGAAGCACGTTTGTTGAGTTTTTGGCGAGGAAGTCAGTCACAATCGTAGCTCGGTGAGAAGGCGCATTATCGTCATGCAAAATCCATGAGTTGTTCGCCCACAAATTTGGCCGCTTCTTACGGCTACGCTCACGCAAACGTTTCATAACGCCTAGGTAATACTCCTTGTTTACCGTCTGACCCTCTGGAACGAATTCGTAGTGCACCACGCCACGGATATCGAAGAAAACAATGAGCATCACCTTCATTTTCGAGCGGCTTTGGCGTGGTTTTTTCGGTTTCGGCTCATTTTTTACCACCCATTCCGATGATTGCTGGCTTGTTTGCATATCGTACTCGTAGACCCAGGTCTCATCACCAGTTATAATGCGTTCCATGAATGTAGAATCGGAATTACAGCGATCCAGCATGTCTGAAGCAACCTGTTCGCGATGACGTTTTTGAAGAAAATTCAGGTCTTTCGGTACGAGTCGTGCCACCTTTCTCATGCCCAAAATATCAATCAAAATCGTACGTGCGGACTCGTGGGATATCTTAAGATCATGTGCTATCTCTCTCAAGCTGGTACGACGGTTTTCCAGCACCCTTTCCTTAATTTTATCGACGTTATCTTCGATCGAAGCCGTCGATGGGCGACCACTTCACGACCGTCCTTGAAGGCTCTGTACCACTGATATGCACGAGTTTTCGATAGAGCATTATCACCAAAGGCCTTTTGCAACATTTTCAATGCATCGGCACACGAAAATTCATTTGCAACACAGAACTTTAAACAAATTCTTTTCTCAAAGTAATCACCCATAGTAAAAATCGGCACGCACTCTGACATCGACTGACTTAATCAGCTGTTGCAAACACACTAGTTGACAGATCCCGCTCAAGTTTGGCATAGTAATTAAGGACAGAAATTTTTTACCTGCCTCATTGCCCCGCCAGATTTAAATCGATAATTTACTTTCTTGACAGAATGTATATGTCTACTTGAATAGAAACAGTTTTTTTTTACATTTTGATTTACTTTCACGGGAAATGTAATTATGTAGAATTTTCGAAGAATTCTGCCATCTAGAGAGAAAATTGTGAAAACTTACTACAAGAGCAATTATTCTGTAGTAAGTACGTTTGGTGCATTACGGGCAGATTATGCTCGACGTAATAGTCTATCTGAGCATACAATTGGTAACACAGGGAAAAAATTCGAAGAGACTGGATCTGTTACTGGTGTCTTAAGACCCAAACATCATCGAAATTCACGCTCGACCGAAAATATTTTTACCGTAAGTGAAAGTGTTGAAGAAGATCCAAATTTATCAATTCGTCGGCGCGCACAATATTCGGGCCTCTTTTATTTTGCATCTGGACTTGCATCTCCATCCATATAAGGTTTAACTGACACAAGAGCTGAAGCCAACTGACTATAGAATGCGTAGAACATATGCCGATTGGGTGCTTGAACAACAATGTTTGGATGACGATTTTTCGGCTGGAATTTTCTTCAGCACATTTTTGACTCGATGGCTATGTAAACAAGCAAAATTGTCGCATCTGGGGCAGTGAAAATCCTCATGTAGCTGCTGAGAGAACATAACATCCACAAAAAGTCACTGTATGGTGTGCAATTAGGCCTGGTATAGTAATTGGCACGTACTTCTTTGAAAATGATGAAGATGTCACTCAAACCGTCGATTATCATCGCTATAACCAAATGATTACCGAATATTTTTAGCCTGAAATTAATGACATGGAATGTGGTTCCAGCAAGATGGTGCAACAAGCCACACAACACGACCCGTTTTGGCTTAATTGCAAGAAAAATTCCCAGGACGCGTAATTTCTCGTTCGGCGATGTGAATTGGCCACCAAGATCTTGTGATTTATCGCCTTTGGATTATTTTTGTGGGGTTATGCGAAGGATCGTGTTTATGCCGATAATCCTCAGATTATTGACGATCTGAACACCAACATCCGCCAAGCTATTGGTGAGATATTGCCCGAAATGTGCCGGCGAGTCATCGAATATTACCTCACAAGGATCAAGTCCTGTAAGAGATCATGCGGAGGACATTTAAATGATGTTGTATTCCACACATAATGGCAAGGTCCAAGCATTATATTGGAATAAAAATTTGTTCGATATTCTGAATGAAAGAGTGTTTTATTTGCGTTCACTTTCGAAAGCACAAAATGGATAAGACTGTACTATAACTAAGAGAAATGTGTTTGAAATTGAAATTGTGAAGTTACAAATGAATGCGAATAGAGTTTTGTGTTATTGAGATAGTATATATCTTCAACTCATCGGACCAGAGTGAAAAACTCTAGAGTGATTAGAAAGGTGGAGTGGGTCACGGGAAGCTGATTATTCCTTTTATTGAGTGAATGTTAGCGGGTTTCTACGGTGACTATAGGTTGAGCGGATGGAAGCCAGTT
The DNA here is from genome assembly GCA_034642435.1 of Megalocaria dilatata. Lineage (NCBI taxonomy): Eukaryota > Metazoa > Arthropoda > Insecta > Coleoptera > Coccinellidae > Megalocaria > Megalocaria dilatata. The sequence continues at coordinate 6,067,792 of CM067855.1, read as the reverse complement.
TCTGCGGTGAACGTGACTTGAGTGGGTGGAAGCGAGTTTCTGCGACAAGTCAAAATTCTATTGCGTCTAATGTTGAAGCGATATTTGTCTAATTGCTTTTTGGGTGAATACTATCCCATTAAGATTTCTACGCAGAAAGAGGGATTTTTGAGAGGTTTAATTTAGAGAATTTTATATGGTGCTCGAGAAAGTGCAGGTCCAACATCTTGCCAAGTAAAATAGTTTGTACAATTTCGAAGAAATCAAACACTAAGATTGAAGCTCTTTACTTATAATAATTACAAAAACGGAACATTGAACAGTTCCTACGCTTAATCTACCCCAATGCCAACCTTCATCCTGTTTTCGCGACTTTGGTCCAAATAGTTCACTTCGAATTCCGCCGCGAAGGACCAACCCCGCAATCTATCAATTACCACGTCCGTCAGTGTTGAGGTCCCGTGAGGGGTACGCATAACTTCATACGATCGTACTCCTAGGGCTATAATCATACGAACGCAACCACGACGCAAGAATCCGACTTTTGACGCCGAAGAAAACGACCACATTGCGTGCAAGAACTCAGCGGCGATACGTCTATCGGTAACCGCTCGGGCGAAAGGAATATCATCTCCGATTGTCTCAATTACGGCGATTAGCGTACGTCCCTGGAGGGGTAATACGCATTTCCATACCTAGTGAAACCCGACTCTGGACCATTGGCGGAACAACAGCTTTTTGAACTGAACAAACAATAAATACTCTCCATACTTCCCGAATTGTCGAACTAGAAATCAATTATTGACTCCGAAAATTTCTCAATACGTTTATTCATAAACTTTCCAACAAGTTCAGCTTCAGGCCTTCATTTTCCTCATATAAAATCTCAGAACATCCATCGAAATCATGTTTCTCTGTTATAATAAAGAGTTTTCCAATAAGGAGTTTCATTTCGGATCGCCTGCTATCTGAGCAGCTGTAATATTTTGACTATTGACTAGTGAAAACTATGCCTTTGTTAAAAATGGAACGACACACGCATTGAAATCGTTAAAATTCCTTACAAAATGGTAAAAATTGTTCAGTCACAGTTCGCAAACCTGAAGTACATTGAAGCATCTTCTCGGCCGACAATAGTTAAACTGGTGGGAAATTTTGAGCTGTTTGGACAAGTTAGTGTAGTGGAGAATCAAAACCGTGTTCCTCGGTCAAGAACAACTAAGAATATTTCTGCTGTAGCCCGTTGTGTTGAAGAAAATCCGTTAGTCGATTCCTGGTCGATCTTTGGAAATGGGCATTCCACAAAAGTCATTACACCGTATTTTGCATGAGGATTTAGGTCTTAAGGCTTTTAATGTTCAGTTAACCAAAGAACTCAAGCCGGTCGATCATCAGCAATGTCGTACATTCACTGATTGAGTCCTTGAAATGCATCAAAATGATCCCGATTTTTATCATCTTCGGTGATGAGGCCCATTTTGATCTCGGAGGCTACGTTAATAAGCAGAATTCTCGCATTTTAGGCTCGGAAAATCCAAGAATGATTGTTGAAGAACCCCTTCATTCTCAACGCGTCACTGTTTGGTGGGGATGAGACCTTACTTATTCGAAAATGGGGCTGGTGCAACTATTACGGTGAATTGATTACGCTGCCGAGTTATGATTAATGATTTTTTATGGCCGGAATTGGAATATTTTGATGTGGACAACGTTTATTTTCAACAAGACGGCGCTATGTGTCACACAAGCAACGAGAGAATCGTTATTTTTCAACAAAACAACGATCAGAAGATATCGTAATCGGAAGGACCAAAGTCTGGGTTTTATGGGGGGGTGATGGAATAATAAACTAGTAGCGACATCTGTTACCGAAACCGCACGAACTTATTTTCACCCCTAATGAAACAAATTAATTACTATCCAATCTCATAGCTAGCAAAATTCACATTCTCAACCTCTTCTATTGTAAATTCTCAAGGCGTCCCTTCCCTTTCGTCGCCACTGACTTAACGGACAGATCATGGCGTGATCTAATCAAGACCCCGATGGGCTCATCTCTGGCACGACTTTAAAATATCAAGGATGATCTGTTGATGTTGAAATGTCACTCACCCTAGTCCTCATGTATGTGTAAGAACTGTGGAGCATCAAATCTTTATCTCTAATGTTATGATATGGGCTGTCTGGTATTATCTTTTGTTATATCATTTTCTCAACACGGCTACAAGGATGGTCGTTTAGTGCCAAGTGTCTTTTTTTTTGAGTTAATGTGCCCACAACTCTCGGCAAAGCGTTTCTAATGGATGAGATATCATTCAGGGGAAGGCGTGTATACTGACAGATGGTTGTTAGGAAAATGCTTTCTATCTAGGATTTCCAGGTACCAATTTACAGTTTCATTCTATTCATGAGTTATAATATAAATAAATATAATTCATAAAGTACAGTCCATGTTCATTTTATTAGACTTAGAAAAATTTTCGAATGTTGCTTGAAACGTTATAAATTTGAATTTACGTTAACATACACAACGCAACCAGTGATTTGTACAAATTTGTATCATGGGTTGCTGTTTGACTTAACATTTGTAATAGATGGATCATATAATATGTATCGCATATGTTTTTTTTAGAGTGATAGAAATTTAAATTGAAATAAAATAAATTTAAATTAAGTTTGAAGCCAAATTTATTTTTATTCGAAAGATAATTTTAGGACATTTATGTTTTAAAAATAAATAATTTCCGGCATATGTCCACCACGACTAGCTCTGAGGAACCGCATTCGACCAGTCCAATTTTGGACCACTTTTTCGAGTAATTCATGCCTTATTTCATCAATAACAAAAGTTATGTTAGCTTCCAAAGCGTCTATTATTTCTGGTTTATCAGCATAAACCAATGACATGACATAAGACCAATGAAAATAATCCAGTGAAGTTATGTTGCATGATCCTGGAGGACAATTAATTAGACTATTTCTCGAAACGATGTTATCGCCGAATCTTTCTTTCAATAAATCAATGGTTACGGTAGAAACATGAGGTGTAGCACCATCTTGTTGTAACTTAAACACTTCTGGGTCGATACCGTTCAAATTTTGAAACAAATAGTCATTGAACATCGATCTGTAACGAGCACCATTCACTGTAACATTAGCTATAGCATCGTTTTTGAAGAAGTATGGACCGATGATGCCTCCAGCGTGTAAAGCAAGCCAAACAGCGCATTTTTCAGAATGCAATGGAACCTGCAGAACTTCTTGAGGATTATTTTCACTCCATATACGGCCATTTTGCTTGTTTACATAGCCGTTCAATCAGAAATGAGCTTCATCACTAAACACAATTTTGCGATAAAAAAGTGGATCAACTTCAAGCTGTTCTAGGATCCAATCAGCAAACAAACGACGCTTATTATGGTCAAGTGACTTAAGTTCTTGAACCAGTTAGATCTTGTATGGGTGTAGACCAAGATCTTTACGCAAAATTTTCCATTTGGTGGATGCACAGTAGGGTGGGTCAAAAAAATCGATTATTTTTTTTTACATCTTATTCTATATTTTCTCCGTAAACCTCACCATTTGAAAGATATAAAGGATTTAATTTTAATAATTCAATTATTTTTATTGTGTATTTTGTAAAAGTCATTTATTGTCGAGTTATAAAATTCATAAACGAAAATGAAATTTGTCTTAAAATAATCATAATTAAATCCTCAATATCTTTCAAATGGTGAGGTTTAAGGAAAAAATATAAGGTACCTTTTTTGTAGAGCATCAAATTTCCTGAAAAGTTTTCTTGGAACATTTTTCTGTTCAATCGATAAATGATGAGGTATGAATTTTTTTCTATTGGACTCAAAAAAAAATACAAAACTGCGATGCGGAGGATCTTCCTATTAAAATTAAGAGCTCATGATTGGTGAGAATTTTTTTAAGGTGTCTAGCAACCCATTTTTCCGCGTCACTTGTAAAAAAAAAAGTCCAACTTGTTGTGAACGTCAACGAATAGACAAATCTGGATAATCATTAACACTATGGCTTACAGCACCGATATTTTCTTCTGTACGTACAGTTCTTTGTCTTGTTGTTGTTGTTGCATCGAGTAGAGAAAATCTTGTCCGAAATCTATCAATAGTTTGACGAATAAGCTGCTCTGATGGACGATTATGTAAACCATAAATTTCACGAAGTGCTCTATAAGTTTGGCGAATAGAACACTGATTTTGAAAATGAATTTCAACAATGTGTAAACGTTGTTGCGGCGTGAGTCTCTGCATGATAATTTGTCAATGCTTACTGAACAGAAATGTCGAAACAACATGACTTCTACCTTCTGTCAAATCACAGTTATCCCCATGTAAAGTTCTATCACTCTAAAAAAAAACACCTGATAGTAAACAACGGTTGAAAGTGTTCGATGCTGTATTTAGAGAACCGACGAAGTGATTTTCATCGTTTTGAACTTAATTATTTCTGTTTATTATTGAGGAGGTTAGCACTCAATAACTATTAGCAATGAAGTTTTTATAACTTTTTCCTGAAAATTGTAATTAATTCAAAAATTAATATTACTCAACAAATGAAGAAATTACATTTCTCCACTTTTTTGTAGAATGGGACCAATAAAAGATCTCAGTGAGCAGAAAATTGTGGAAACTGAAACAATGCTCGAACATTTGGAATAAAGCCAAAGAAAAATCTCTAATATTTGCATGCGTACACTTTTGACGAAATTTTGAATAACATGTGGTGGTATTCCATTGATACAGAGTCTGATTTCACCTTTCGACGCATCGATGGTTGCAGGCTTATTGGCATAAACCTGTGACTTCAGATAAGCCCACAGCCAGAAGTCTAAAGGCGTTAAATCGCAAGAGTGCGGAGGCCAATGTCGTCAAGATCAAAAGCTTCCAAATGAGGCACAAGATAACTATCATAGCAGATAACGTTCGCCATTCACCGGTACTGCATTACATTCTTCGTTTTCGAAGAAAAACTGTCCAATTATTCCTCCAGACCATAATGCACACCATACCCGTTGTGGATGCTTTGCTTTCTGATGAATCATTCGTGGATTTTCTAAACCCCAAATGCGACAGTTTTGCCTATTAACGAAGCCATCGAGATGAAACTGGACCTCATCATTGAAATGATTTTGTTTGTAAAATCAGCAGATTGCTCAAGGATTCAATTGGTGAATTCTCTTCGCTGTTCATGGTCTACTGGCAGAAGTTGTTGAGTCAGTTGGATTTTGTAGGCATACAGCTGTAATTCTTTAGTGAGAATTCGCTGAAGAGTGCCTGTTGAAATGTCCAATTCTTGTGCCTGATGGCGAATTGACGTATCTGGCCTTTCTGTCACACCCTGGCGAACTGCAGTGATGTTTTGTTCTGAAAGACCTCTACGAGCTCGTATCGTATGTTTCACATCACTAACCGAACCAATACTTTCGAATTTTTTTATTATTATTTTCACAGTAGAAGAATTAGGAATATTATTTCGACCGAACATTGGACCCACTTTACGAATAGTCGCAATTAAAGTTTCACCATTTTCATAATAATTTTTGACAATCAGGACGCGTTGTTCTACCGCGTAATGCTCCATGTTTACCAACTCCCATCTATCAACTTTCGATCTGTCACGTCATGATCATGTGACATTATGACTGTCAAACATGGCGCGCAATTCAAATCTTGCGCTCTTATTGAAACACCCATTACTAACCTTCCTTCAATTCAATCGACTCTCCTTGTCATCCCTGAATTTAAAAAGGTGAAAACACCGTTAAAGTGACTTGTTCTCAATTTTTCATCATCCTTGGTTAACAGTTATGGTATACTTGGGTAGAAAGAAATTCAACACCCACTCGAAGCTCTTTTACGAGTGATAAAAGTCTAATATAAAACTTTTGTTCTTCACAAACGTGCTTTGTACGAGAGAACATAAAAAACTTATAAAGATTAATTCAGCATATTTGGGCAGCCTTATACCCTGTGATCAAAATATTTTATGGATGTCAAACTAACAATAAATCACAAATTGAAATTATGCGTTGACCGTTTGAAAGCCATGAATGGCTTTATCGTTAATTAACGACTGAAAATGGACATGCAGAAATAGAATAATGTTCATATATGAAAAAAAAAGCGGAATATGATGATAGACTCAGGAAACTTGTTTGAAGTAGTTCTACTCCTCTTCGTTTTTCGCTCAGGTATCTGGTTTGTTTGCGGAGACGCGGATACAGACCTAGTTTAACAGCAATTAACCGTTTTGTAATAATTTATTCATAACGAATGATTAAAAGGAGACGTGTATCGCCGAGAATTTTGATTTGATGGCTAAATCTTTACTAGAGGAGTAGCAGCTATGAACAGAAAGTCTTCGAAGCCAAAAAGTGATAACTTCAAACCCCACTGAAATTTTCAGATTGAATTTCAAATTATGTAGGATTTATAAATTAGGGGTTTTTTCATAATAGAATTATAAAACTTTAAATTGAAATAAAACTCATAAGAAGATATACGATCCCATCTGACCTCCTGAGGACTAGTCAGGGTTTTCAATAGACAGAACTGTAACTTCAATTGGTATCTTTGTGATTTAGATTACGATGTTCTATTTTAGTTTCATTTATATTTGAAATCAATCTGGTACAGTGCTCTGTAATGAATCTACTATTCCGCAGAATACATTAAGACTGTCTTTTTTGCGTTATTGTTTTAGAAAAAATTATCTAAAACGACTGGGTTGCACTAAGTGATTAAGAATCCGAGATAAAAAAATTCTGTCCGAAATTTTTTCATATTTTCGAAACTTCAGATTCGATTGATTTGATTTATTTGACTACTTAGAAGTTGATTAATGACATGCGTCTTCTTCTTCATAGTGCCGTATCAAGTCTCTCTGACGGTTGTGATCACTTCTGAGAGTGCTTGCCGGTCTTTTGCTAATCTGAATAATTCCTCAACGCTACTGATGCCGGTCCAATCTCGGTCACATGATATTTGACGTCTGCCCGGTCCGCGACGCCCCTCCACTTTGCCCTTCATTACAAGGTGTAGCATCGAATATTGCCGTCTCCTTAGAACGTGACTCAGATAGGAAATTTTCCTGAGTTTGATATTCTTCAGCAGTTCTCTATCACTATTAGATCTTTTTAAAACCTCAGTATTAGTTGTTCTGGTGGTCAATGAGATTCGTTGAATCCATATCTCGAAGGCCTACAGCCTAATAAGAGTGTTGATTTTGAGAGTTCATGTCTCCACTCCATATAACAAGACTGACCATATGTACCATTTTACCATTCATTGGCGGATTTTCAGGTTCAGGTTGTCCTTGCAAAGGAGAGATCTCATATTGTTCGAGCTGGAGCAGGCTGTTTCAATGCGACATCTAATTTCTTTGTCGCATGATGCGTCTTCCGTTATATTGCAAACAAAGTAGGAGTAATGATCAATTCGTTCAATTAGTTGGTTGCTCAGTGTCAGTCTGATGTCGTGATTGTTTCTACTGAACAGCATCATCTTGGTTTTTGTTAGGTTGATGCTGAGGCCAAACTCCTGACAAATCGCGTTCAGTGGAGAGAGAAGGCCCTGTAGATCTTCCCCTGACTGCGCAAGCAGGACATTATCATCTGCATATAAGATCGTATTAATAGGTACTCCATTGATCCTTATTCCCATCAGTATGTCCTCGAAAGCTATTAAGAAGACATGATCAGAGTAGAGGTTAAACAATATGCAGTCCTGACGTACCCCCCTACTAATCTTGAAGTCGCTCGTTCCGTCCTAGGATATTTGCTCTCTGTCTCTATTACAGATTTTTTATAATCTTTATATTTCTGCAGTCTACTCTCCTGTTTTGTAATATTTAAATGACATGCGTGTTCGTGCAAAATTTTGTGGGGATCGTTGATTAGAAGATTCCAAAAATATATTTTGTGAAAAGCTTCTTGTCCTAAAGTTGTATTATTGGTAAAAATAAAAAATATAATCTCTCATTCTGACAGTTTGTTCAGCTCTATGAATCTATTTCAAATTCCAAGTAAAAAGGTTAGTTAATTTTGTCAGTCACATTAATTACTAATTCGTATAAGCAATATCAGATCAAACCGTCCTATTCGCTGATGATACTTCTTTTCTGAATAAAGGGATGGACAACCAGGAATTGGCAGAGAAAGACAAGAAGACATTAAAGGAAGCCCAGGTATGGTTCAGCGCAGACAAAATGATGATGAACAGTGATAAAACTCATATAAGTTTGGCGAATAGAATACTGATTTTGAAAATAAATTTGTAAACGTTGTTGCGGCGTGAGTCTTTTCATGATAATTTGTCAATGCTTACTGAACAGAAATGTCAAAACAACATGGCTTCTACCTTCTGTCAAATCATAGTTATCCCTATCGAAAGTTCTATCGCTCGGGAGTGTTTATCGAAATGGTACTACAGCTGGAGAAGGTGCTTGATACTTGGTAGAGTTTTATTTGAAAACATTCACACAGTTTATTGAAGAGACTTAGTAGTCTTTTTAAATTGTTTTCTGGCTATCAGACTATTATTGATGACGAATAACCGTTATTAGTTACCATTTGTTTGATTAATTTCAATTCTTGATTAAACTTATTCGGAGATAAAGAAATTGTTAATGATCTATGTATCACATTTCATCCAATCTGACATACTTTATCAGCATATCATAGCATAACACATAGATTATTAACAATTTCTTTATCCGTTTTGTAGGTTCTTTTATTACATTTAGAAGATCTGTGTATGTTTATGGCGCATGGAAATAACTGCATCCAATTTAGGGGTGTATCCAAAGAGTATTTGGGAATTTGTTAAATTCTCCTTTGTCTCAATGGCTTTTTGGATTGATAGAATCTCCAAATGGTCCATCAATTTACCCTTATTAACATTATATAGTAAAGTGACATCTTTCTCATTAAAAACATGATGATTTTTTATACCATGTTTTGCAAAACCGGTTGATTTCTGGTTTTTCATAATGGACATCCTATGTTCTTTGATTCTATGTCGTGATCATCAGCCTTTCTGTCCTATATATGTAGCATTACAATCATCACAACTGATTTGATAAATCTCCGATTCGGAAAAGTTGTGGTTCCTTTTTTTGTGAACAATAAAGAAGAGAACTCCTTCTGAAATCCATAGAAATATTCAAACACAAGCACGTTTTGGAAATAAAACTACTAAATGAGCAGACGGACCTTTGGCACACTCCACTTCTCGAAGCCTTCCGCATGAAGCAAGAATGAAGTTGACAGGTCAAACCTCCGTTTGTTTCATTCGAAATTAAAATCCTGTCATTCTTAATGAATGCCCCTTTATTTTGTCATGTGATTTCGACGCGACCAAAACGGATACACAGCATCATCTCTTTGTTTCCACAGAACGATCCCATTTCCTCTCCCTCTTTCGTCTATTGTCCAAACACGGGACATTTTATTATCATTGCCACAAAAGGCGCGCCCTCACAAATCCGACCTGGATTCCTCACCACCGAAATGGAATCGCCGCTTTCGATGAAAAAATTCATGAATACCCGTCGAACAATGGTCGAATTTTACGTCCCATTCTTATGGAAGGAAGGCAAGTCATATTTAATAACGGTGACGATCGGCTCAGTTTCTATCGATACGTGACCGAAAAAAATTTCGATGCAAAAATCGAGTCCCGTAACGGGGATTCGAAGATGCGAAAACGACAGTTCGAGCGTGAGTACCTAAATGTCGTCCACTCCGTCCATGAACACCCTTTCAGAAAAACTGTTCGTCAGAGGTTAATGTTATTATGTAATTATTGGACTGTTCAATGGAAAGATAATTCGCCCTTTGGAGCTAATGCGCAACTTAACTGGTGAAAACTATTTAGAATTCCTTCAACATGAAATGCCAGCTTCGTTGGAAGAGATGTCCAAAAAAAGAGAGAATCTCATTGGTTTCAAAACGATAGGTGTCGAGCGCAGTGAACGTCCGTACTTACTTGGACGCCACCTGTCCAGATAAATTCAGGTTTGCACGAGGGTATTTCATCTCTATTGGAAGTACAAAACTGAAAACACACCTCAAAGAATTTTTCACCAGCACAAAAACGGGGAAAAATACCAAGTAGCTGGAAAGAAGCCTGGATAACACCAATCCATCAAAAAGGTCCTAGGAATAAATATGAAAATTACAGATGCATATCCGTCACAAGCACCATCAGTCGTTTATATGGAAAAATATATAAATTATATATAAATTAATTTCTAAAGAACTGGCATAAATTATGTAATAGAATGCAAGTACCACTGAATGAAGACACAAACCTATATGAAGGGTAATTCATTTAGAGGTCCTTTTTGTGGTGGGGATTCAATTGCAGATTGCCCATGTCTGAAGTGCTATTTCTGTTCAACTGTATTTGACAATCCATAATGGAAAGACTTAGCTCGGCATAGCGTTTACAAATTATTCAACTTTATTACGAAAATGGGCGTTCTACGAGGAATTTGTATCAGGCAAGCTTGTCAAGAGCCCAACGACTAAAACGGAATCTATTCGGAAGGTCGATCGATTTCAGTTCTTGCACTAGTTAAATTTTGTAAGCTTCTAAAGAAAGATTCTTAGATAAAATACGCCAAGTTGTTGAATATGACAGGCCAAGCTGTTGAGAACGGCGACGAATCGACACTTCAAAGTCTTCGCGTACACTCGCCGCTACCGCCCCTACATTTTCTTCACTACGTGCTGGGTGTGGTCTATTTGGTCGAGTCTAATCCAATAATGAAAATTGGGTCTCAAACTTACGGATGGTAGAGCTATTTGTGCGTTCAGTAGGCCGATTATGTGGATCATAAGTTGCTCTAAACGCCCGATACACATTCCTAGTAGAACGCCCATTTTCGTAATAAAGTTGAATTTGTAGACGCTGTGCCGGGCTAAGTCTTTCCATTATGAATTGTCAAACACTACTGAACAGAAATGGTACTTCAGTCAACACCAAGTATGCGCAATCTGCAATTAAATCCTCACCACAAAAAGTACCTTTAAATGAATCAACCTTTACACCTCATCTTACAGACGATCAAGTGGTTATTGCTCCGGATGAGGAGGATTTGGCGTTCTGGCGTGTAGACTCTTCAAACACTATGAAGAATGGGTCTTATCAGTTAAAAAAGCGAAAACCCAGTATCTTTGGGTAGATGGAGATAAAATTGAGGCTCTTGAATTTGACCAACAAACCCTACTTGGGAATAAAAATTGATGAGGAAGGACGAACAGAGAAAGAAATGGAACATCGAATTATGAAAGGAAAACAAGTGATCGGCTGTCTGAACTCCATTCTTTGGTCCAAATGCATGTGAACAAAGACACCTTCTTTACAGTATAGTCTTGAGCCTATATGGATGCGAAACATGGCAGATTAGCAAAACCCTGGAACGTAGACTATTAACACTAGAAATGGATTACTGGCGAAGCTCTGTCGACAAATCAAGACTCAAACACATTAGGAATGAACGTATTCGAGGAATAATGGAAGTGCCCACAACTATTTTAAAGCAAATACAGAAACGACAAATGAGAAGGTATGGATATGTCGAAATAATGGGCGAAGAACGTGTTCCCAAAGAAGTGATGAAGTGGGTGCCACCAAGAAAGAAGAAAAGAGATAGGAAAAAGAAAACATAGATGAAACGAGACAGGAGAGGCTGGAGACTTGGAATCGGAAGGCGTGGGGCGCTATGAAAAATATAATTCAACAGTTCGACTTCCTCAAAACTTTCTAACCTCACCGGCGTTTCCTCAAGTCTCATAGACGTGCAATCAAATCGAGTAACCGAGTGATAGCGAAGCCGTATTATTTGCGATAGTTGGGATAACCGTGACAATGTAGAATGTAAATTGAATTCATTTCAATAAAACGGTGATTTCAGTTTTATTCTCATATTATTGATTTATTCGTTTTGCGGAGGTTCAACAAACTACGCGCTCCGGCCGATCGAAAGCGGAATAATATCTCTTGCCGTGTTCTCTTCCGCAAAGTCGGGTAATTTGATGAGATGCAAGAAGGAAGTTTATCTTAACATAATGAAGATGACATTGATAATTTCGAGCGATTTGCATTCTCGCATCATTAGACGGTTATCGGGCTGGAGAAAGGAACGTGAACTCGTGAACTATCGGGGAGAAGACAAATTGAACACTTAGCCTGCAACAAATGGGAATATCAAGGCCCCATTATCGATGTCATGTTATGCATATTGTGTATGTATGTTACTGCCGAGGTTGGTAATGGGAGAAAATGTATATTATGGATACTGCCCGATTAACGGCGTAGAACGTTGACTTTGTTGTGACGAAATTAACACATCTGGAACATTAATTTTATGCGAAACATTCTCTTCCGTTTTGGAAGATTGAGTAACCAGAAATTAATATTAGGGGTATAACTAGGTTCGTGCGGTCTTTTCTTGATAATTGGAGTTTTATTTTGAAAAATTGGTTATACATTCAAACTGCAGGCAAATCTGCCATAAAACCTGGCCTTCAACATCTATGCAGATGTATTGGCTATACACTATGGTAATTAGACCACAGATAACATATGGCGCTGTAGCTAGGTGGAAGAAGGGCCAACATAAGCTCAACCTACAGCTCAAACTACAGAGACAGGTTTCCCTTGCAATTACAGAAGCGTTTCGCACCACACCCACGGCAGACATGGAGGTCCTACTAAATCTACCACCCCTGCACCTGTTGGTGCAAAGGAAGGCGAAATGGACCATATAAAAACTGCTTCAACTGGCGATCGACAAGCCAGAGGCTCGGGACTGCTGGACGAGCTTTTAAGAAACAGCACCCTATCGATGCCCTCGGATTTAATGTCAAAAGCCACGAGCCAAGAGCGGCATTTCAATGTAATCTTCCCCAGACGGGGCGGATGGACCCGGCATGATGAGGTTCTATTGAGGACCGACCTTGGCTTGTTCACAGACGGCAAACCAAGAATCAACATTTCATTCAGTCTCGGTCAATACGCAACCATATTCCAAGCAGAACTATTTGCCATTGAAACCGCGGCAGCTCTGCTGATAAAACGGCAAATCCACCACGGCAAAATTAAAATATTTACCGATAGTCAGCTCTGGAATCCAGCTGTTGTACATCGAAAAGTGTAGTTGCCGCACGGCTTTAAACAGGTTCGATATGTGCAACGAAGAGGCAGATCGGCTGGCGTTTGCTATAGTCACGCTGCCTCTGGTAGGCTCGGAACCATTTCTTGGAATACCACATGGCTAAGCGGACGATAACAGTCAGAATGAACTCAAGGCTTAAGTCTTTCTGGCTGAGCCATCCTGGCCTGAAAGATACGAAGGCATCCGAACCAAAAGACGGCGGACCTAGCGCTAGGTCAGGATAGGGCCAAACTCAGAACACTTGTCGGAATTAAGACAGGTCACTGCAGGCTGAAAGCGCAATTGCACAAAATCGGTCTTGCTAAAGACAATGAATGCAGGCTGTGTCTTGAGGACACTGAAACAGCCATGCACATCGTCTCAGAGTGCCCAGCGGTGAATCGCATCAGATTCGAGGTCTTTGGCCAGGCTTTTATAGCCCACAGCGAACTGAAAAAATTACCCCTGAACAAGATTATCGGTTTTATCCAAAAACTGAATCTCGTCGGGGAGATATAAATTAGGAGTGAACCACAATAGTCCATGCGGACATAGTGGTAGGGTGGACAGACGCCCGCTCGCCATAAATAACATAACATACTAATATGAAACAGCTGTATCGGCAATGTATGTTATTTCATTCCTATCATTATTCTATATTTTCTATAGATTCCTTTATATTTTTTTAGTGTTGTTTCAGATTTGAGAACTCTATATATCTACTGAAATGGAAACAGTGTTTCTAAGATCTTTTTAGAGCTTTCACAGAATTTTTCCGTTCTAATATTTAAAATTTAAAATATTATCTTTTATGAAGGAATACACCTCTTAGATTTAGAAATCTAGGTTAGGAAATTGAAGTAATATCCATAAAAAACATGCAACTAACCCAGATATTTCCACTGAAATATGTGAAATCTATTATTCATTACAGGTAGGGAAAGTTTCTCTATCAACAAAGAAGTAGAAGATAAAGTTACCGAATTAGAAGCAAAGTTAGTAGCATTAGAAAAAGGAGGTAAACCCAGGCGAAATTATGACAGGTCACTGCAGGCTGAAAGCGCAATTGCACAAAATCGGTCTGGCTGAAGACGATGAATGCAGGCTTTGTCTTAAGGACACTGAAACATCCATGCACATCATCTCAGAGTGCCCAGCGGTGAATCGCATCACATTCAAGGTCTTAGTTCAGAGATGTGATTCCAGCAAGAAGCCACACAACACGACTCGTTTTGGCTTCATTACAATAATTCCCAGTAAGCGTAATTTCTCGTTTTGGCGATCTGAATTGGCCACCAAGATCTTGTGATTTATCGCCTTTGGATTTATTTGTGAGGTTGTGCGAAGGATCGTGTTTATGCCGATAATTAAAATTAAAATTTGATCCATATTGTGCTTTATTCACGCTTACTTTCGGAAGAGCAAAATGGATAACCCCGTATTATCTAAGGAATTTTCGTGAGCACCATTACCTCCTCCTTGTTTGATTAAAACGCAATTTCGTTTCATAATCTCTCCAATAGTACAATACAAATCGAATTATTATACTGATTTAGAAGCCTATTTCCCTCCCATTGCCGGTTCATTAGTTTCACTGATTTAATCTATACTTATTATCTATTAAATTAATTCATCGATGGTCGACTGAATTTATTTAAATGACATTAGAGATAATTAAATTCTTACATTTCATTGGACACTGATCGGGTTTTTTTGGCTTGTAGCGCTTTCATGTTGCATGAAAAAAAGAGATTTATGGATTCTAAATAGCAATGCCAAATTGAAAAAATTGAATATGGTATTTGAATGAAGATAGGCACTCCGTAGATCATTCGTTTTTTTCTCATCTCTACTTGAATAGACTTTTCAAATTCGCTACTTGTATTGAAAATCATAACATTCAATTGTGAATACCAGTTTAGGCATTGCCTTCTAGACTTTTGACGATGTGTTTAGTTTCAACTTCTGAATAAGTAATTTGGCATAATGAAATTGAATAAGAAATTACTTTGTTTTCTATCATTTTTAATTAATTGAATATACAGTGAGTCAAGTTTCGTAGTATTTACATGTTCAAACTGAATAAAGACAAATTGTATCTCAACTATTATAAACATTCGTTTAAGGCTTCGGCAAAACAAGTCTTTAATCGATAGACCATCAATGAGATATACATATAGTATATAATTATAACATGAACGCAACGTACTACGATCAGAGATATATATTTCTTCACAAATCAAGAACCACTTGAGATAAATAGGTCAATAAGGTAGTATATAGAATATTTGCATGAAAATCAAATTATCAGAATAAAAAAAACAGTCTATATCTGTTATTTCCTTGATCATATATTATTAAGCGATAATAAATACTAGCAGTAAATCCTTACTTGGGACAAACGGCTTCCGCGTTTCTCACAAAACCCTAAAATTTAATAACATAACGTCTATAATGGCGGCAAAAACACTAAAAAGATCTCCATTTGCTCCGATTAACTTAAACGCTCGTGAAAATATTTCCGCTGGAATAGTTCAACCTCATTGGATACAAAATAGCCTATTTACACCTTACTATCTGACCGTTTATAGATGCAAATGCTTCTTACTGAAATCTATATTTGGGATGATGAATTGATGATTAGTTGCGCCATATGTTATATATAATTTTCTTAGGAATAGAAACAGCTACATAAGATGATTCTCGAAATAATTCGAAACAAGTAGTTAGGCTTCTACCATGATGGCATTAAGTTTACTTGTTTTCATGAATTGTAAAGAACTAATTCATTGGACAAAATATTCGTATTCATATTTTTTTGGTTTTGAAAGAGGAACTTTTTGGTATCATACATAGGGGTACAACCATAGACCCAATTATTCGTTTTCTACTGAGGCTTACATTATATCGCTCTTTATTCAACTCGTCCAATGTAAATATCGGGTGTTTTCATTTCGTCATCGTGTGCATTTACCAAATCTTGAAATAGTGAAAAATATGAGGATCTCTGTAACGAAAATCGTCATCTTTATAACTCTAACAAATATCTTCTCATTTTCAATTGTGCAAAATTACCTTAATTTATTTGTCCCAGAGAACGCCCATTCCACAATGAATTATTCCTGGGACTAATCTCAAGCCGCCATTGAAGGCAACTGACGTTCTGTTGTTATTACCGGAGCCCACCTACATGCAGATAGATGCACGGGAGAACCTTTTTTTTTTTCATTAGAAAATTTGCTTACATACAGCTTCGCATGCAATCGCACTCGATTCAATATATATGCAAATACGTTGCCTTTATGTATACATCTTCCTGTTTACACGTGATACATTATAATAATCAGAATTGAATTATAATTAATCTATTGCCTACCGATCGTTTCAATCCCGGCCCCTGTGGTAGAACGTCCAAGAAATCTACACGTCCTATAATTTCAATCAGCGTTTTAATTGGAACGTTATGGCATCCAAGTGTGCTCTGAGGGTGTATTTAGCGACTCTAATCTGCTGATGACAGACCACAATAACAACGGCATGCGTATATTTCGAAGCTTGTTGGTTTTATCATCAGTTCCAGCTCTAAAGCCCAACGAATGAGATGCACCTTATTCTCCCTTAAAATCAAGAGTTTTACCAGATATAGTCCGTCTAGAAAGTATCCATTTAACTGTAAACACTTGAATAAACGTTGAGGTACACCCGAAACTACATCACCTCCATAAGTTTCGGTGATGGTAGTCCAGGACTGTAAAACTGACTGAATTAAATCATTATTATTTCCTGGCGCTGCTCGTTCAACTTCAATCTTCATTAGTCCCCATATGTTTTCAATGGGACTTAGATCTGGTGAAGCTGCTGGCCACGAAATAATTGTCACTTGGTGTTCTTGCATCCAAGCTTGAATATAGGCCGAAGAATGGCATCTTGCATTATCCTACTGGAAACGCCATCACTCTGGATACAAAGCATGCGCCATTTCAAGGAGAAAATCGTTTAGAATGCCACAATACTTTTCACTATTAATAGTACCATCAATTATACAGAAAGGCGTAGCACCACGCTGAGATATTGCTTCCCGAACCATTATTTTGGTAACAGGTTGTTTTGATAGGATTTTTAAGTGATTTCCACCAAGTTGAAAACAAATTTCATCAATTATAAGGACGTTATTAAAATTATCTTCTTGAAAACGTTGACAAAATTCTATCCTTCGTTCCTTTTATAAAGGTGTCATCATAAGGATTTTTTGGTTTCCTTGATATGTAGCCTTGGTTTTTCAGTGACATACGGACGGTTTCTAGACATACTTTTATATTTCATTGATTACAAATCTGTTTTTTAACGTTTCGAAACCCTTTTCTATACAAATATTCTATTTGTTTTTTTTTTTCTAAAAGTTTTTTGAATAAACATTTTTTTGAAATTAAAATTGTAGAAGACTGACAGATTAAATCTGTTTTGATATTCAAATTTATTATATTTCTTCTATAAGTAAAAAGCCTTTTTCTATTTATACACATTATAATATATAATTATATTTAGACTTGAATAAATCCCATTACGGAATGTCAATGGTTTAAAGAAAACCTTATAATACCTTACAGTTTTCTGTGATTTTATGACAGACATAGACTATCTGGATTTTCAAAGTTAGTCTGTTTAAGCAATTGCCGGTTACGCTTTAAGGTAAGATATACTGATTGTTAGTTGATTTTGATATTTTAAATATTATTTAGGGTCGATGAAGAGATTATCGGAATTCTAATTGTTTTTTGAAGAAATAGTGCATGTTTTGAGAGATTTTTGAATTAACTGATTTGAATATTTAAATATATTAAATATTTCAAATAAATTATATTTTTTGGGAAGTTCTTAAGTTGTGTTTTATGTTTTTGAAAAGGAATTGGTGTTCATAATGGTAGGATAAGAAACAAAATTTTGTCTCCTTCAAATATTTATTTATTTATTTTAAATGACTATTTATATTTGTCGGCTTATTTATTCCATTTGACATTGTATATTGAGTTTTGATTGTATACGTCTGTTAAATATGAGCGGTGCTTATGTAGGCAATAATTTAATTCTAAAAGTTTTTTGAATAAAAATTTTTTTGAAATTAAAATTGTAGACTGATAGATTAAATCTGTTTTGATATTCAACTTTTGTTATATTTCTTCTATCAAGTAAAAAGTTCCTATTTTATTCTATTTGTTTTCATTTTTCTAATTGCGATATTATTGTATCAATCAACAATATTTGCCATATAGTGTTGCCATGCAACTTTAGCCATAACCAACTATCTGCACAACCTATTTCATACATTACTTTTGACTTAGAATTTTACAAAAAAGAAGTATATTAAAATTATGGAAAATAATAAATCCCGGGTACATTCTAGACGGATTATACTGGCGTCATCTAATGCACTGATGATTAAACCAACAAACTTCGATCCATGCGTAATGTAGGATAGAATACATAATGAAGCTTAATCGCATCCCTCTTCCGAAAGAGAAGGAATAAATTCTTGTTTTTTATGAACATTTTACACTATCCAAGAAAATATTATGAGCAGCCGACGGTTGCTTGATATTTGAATCCAGAAAGCAAAAATATATTAGTAGTAGAAATGAGTTCTCAATTTATATATTTCAAAACGGTCAAATGTACAGCTAGTTTCGAATTTAATTACAAATATTCATATATAGACCAACTATATTCATTTAAGAATAATTTGGGCTCAAAATCTCAAAAATGGACGTTAATCGCTGTGGTAAATATCACTGTTAAATGTGCAAAAATGAATAATAAGCCACGAAACTGACTTCAAGGTCAGTTTACTTATTCGCATCGTAATTCCAGGCATCTCCTCCCAGAACGTTGCAGAAACGAAATCATGTCGAGATAACGAGAATGCACATCTTCATTTCGCAAGCATCGTGAGATGAATAATAGGTGTTAATACCTCTTAGATCACCACATTTTGCCATTGTTTCTCATCCTACACACACATGTACACACGCCAATACCATATCGCGAGATACGAAGAGATCTAGAAACAATACAAATTTGAGAGTTGTAATTCTATTCTGAGCAGAACAATTTAGAGTCTCATAACGCCAATCTATACAGAAGAATGACGATAATAATGAGAACGCTCCTAGTATATGTGAAATTTTTCAATGATCCTTTGTGCTCGGATGTACCAGTAAAAAAATTCCCATGACGACTTCAGATAGACGAAGATCTTCTCAGATCTGATAAGCTCTTTTTGTCGATAGATAAGCCGACGCCTCTTTCTGGTTTGAGCGTTGGTAATTGTTGTTTTGGGTTCTTTGTTCGGATCTGCGTTCACGAATATAATTTTGAATGTTATCTTCGGTTTGCCATCAATTGGAGAGTCGAGGAAATGACGATTCTTATCTGGCGATGAATGGGAAAAAGTATTTAGATTTCAGGGTTCAAACAGTAGCAAGTCAAGAGATATGTTACATTTTAAATTCCGAGTCGTGCTGGCCTTTACTTAATAGAAATCCATTGTACACTTCAGTTACGAGATGCGTCCAATATTATGTCGGTATAGGCATGAAAGAAACTAAAAAAATTTTGGAAAAATTCTTTTTTTTTAATATATAGTCCGTCTAAAGAGTATCCGGAATGTATAACTTTTCATAATTTTAATACACCTCATTTTGTAACATTCTAAGACAAACGTAATGTATAAAATAGGTTGTGCATATAGTCGGCTGTGGCCAAAGTTGTAAGGCAACACAATTTGTCAAATATTGTTGATTGTCAACAGGTATACAATTTATTAAATAATGTCGCAACTAGAAAAAAGAAAATAAGTAGAATATTTGTATAGAAAAGGTTTTCTCTCAAAAATTTATCTGAATTCAAAGGGACATTCAATAATCTATGAATAAAACTATTATATGCTGACAGCTTTTGGTTGGTGCGATGATTTGAAGTTTTATGTATGTATGGGTTTGTGGAAAATACTGAAATCATGTAAATTATCTAGAAATGATTTGAAGTAAAACACTTTATTTCCGCTTATTTTTATTTTTCAACCAAAATTGTTTCGTCAATTACATATTGACTTCGTCAGGTGAGTATGGTTACAGTAACCATACTCACCTGACGAAGTCAATATGTAATTGACGAAACAATTGTCGTTGAAAAATAAAAATAAGCGGAAATAAAGTGTTTTACTTCAAATCATTTACGATGAATTTCCGTCAAGTAGAGACCGAAACAATCAAGAATTAAATTATCTAGCCCTGTTAATGTCATCTACATATGTATACCAATAAAGGAAATATTTGCTTATCGGATTTAGGTGTATTTTTGATTCTAGATCATCCATAAATATTTCAGCTAAAATTGAACTGAGTGGATTTCCCATTATTAAACCATTGTTAGAAATATAGACGGTTTCGTTAAATTGAAAGCAGTTTTGTTCAAGACACATTTCCAGACATTTAAGAATATCATTCATTTTGATGGGATTGGCATTATTTTTAATTCATAGTTTTTTTTTAATTTGTATTGTTTCAATTGGAGGTATACTAGGAAATAAGTTTTGTACATCAAAAGAAATTAATCTACAAGTTTTGGGCAATTGGACGGATTGAATATTGTCTATTAGTTGGATGCTATTTTTAATAGCGTATTTAGCTAAAAAGTTTGTTTCGTTTTGAATAATAGAAATTAAAACTCTAGATCGTTTTATGCTTGGTGATGTGATGAACGAAACTACTGGCCTAATTGGATTATTTTCTTTATGAAATAATATTTAAATAAGGTTATTCTGATTTTCACAAATTTTTATTGTTATGTTTACAACAATCGTTTCGCTGTCACAGTAGCATCATCAGGCAAGATTACATTTTGAATAACTAAATTATTCAAAATGTAATCTTGCCTAATGATGCTACTGTGATAGCGAAACGATTGTTGTAAACATAACAATAAAAATTTGTGAAAATCAGAATAACCTTATTTAAATATTATTCAATATGGATTTTCACCAAGTAAGGACTGATTCAATGCAATATTTCTTTATGAAGTTTTATTAATGAAATTTGAATATGAAAACAAATTGAAATATGATTATCTTCTACAATTTTAATTTCAAAAAGTTTTTTATTCAAAAAATTTTTAGAATTAAATTAATGTCTAAAACAACCAACAGATATACGAAAGTTATTAAAATTAATAAATAAATATTTAAAGGAGACAAAATTTTGTCTCCTCTTTAATTTTAATAACTTTCGTATATCTGTTGGTTTATTTATTCTATTTGACATTATATATTGAGTTTTGATTATATACGTCTATTAAATGTAAGCGGTGCTTGTTTTAGACATTAATTTAATTCTAAAAGTTTTTTGAATAAAAATCTTTTTGAAATTAAAATTGTAGAAGATAAAGATATTTCAATTTGTTTTAATATTCAAATTTTGTTATATTTCTTCTATCAAGTAAAAAGCCTTTCTATTTTATTTTTTATTAATGAATATAATTTTGGGATTTGTGGGTTCAGTAAAGTGAATCACTTTAATGAAACCAAAAACAATACATAGAAGAGAACAATACACAGAAATATTTTTCGTTATCTTTATATCAATGGATTATCTGAAAATATTGCTAAATATTTCAAAAATTGTTTCAATTATAACGCGGCTTTTAAGACAATTAATAACCTTAGTACCTACATAAAAACAATAAAGATCGAACAAATAAAGAAAATAAATCCGGATTCTACAAGTTGACTTGCAAAGATTGGCCAATGTATACTAACATTGGCCAGACTGGTAGATCATTCAAGAAACGTGTCCAAGAACACCAAAGGGGTTATATATACAATTCTGTACATTCGACATATGCTAATCATCTTAAGGAATTCGGGCATAATTTCAACAATAATTATGAAATTATCCACGTTGAATTTAGAATTTCTTGAAATCAACAGGTGTAATGCCTGCAAAATCCTTTTGAACGAACAAACAGATATTGGAAAGTCTCTATTACTGAATTTCTTTCCTTAGTGACATTTTTATGACTTGTGCTTCCATTATTTGGTCACGTACCTAACAATGTATTTAAACTCGGTTACACTGAATACCATCAGACAGTACAATGTAATACCTGAAGAAGCCACATCGTGGTGAAACAATTGTTGTAGTAGTACAAACATATTTGTGGCAATAAAATACTCCTATATATTTTCAAATTAAAATGAGTTTCCACCAAGTAAAGACCGAATCAATCAAATATATAAATGTTCTGAAGGAATTAAATCGAATTTCGGGAAATATCGGAACAACTCGTCGAAACGTAATATTAATTTCAAAACAAAACAATTCACCTTTCAATTCATAATTTATGTTCCATAACAACCATTAATATCGTATGTGTATCACGGTTTGACTAGCATCGTTTTCTAGTATTACCGTTTCCATACAGTAATTGAAATGTCAAACCTACAGGTACTGCCTAGCAATAGGAAAGTCATAAACCATACTATTTATGACCATATTCACACCATGGTTTTACGAGCTTTATGTGAATGATGCAACATTTTGATATCAACACCGATGATTTATTTGGTCTGATGGATATCAAGTTTTGATTGATAACGGAGAAACCTAGAATAGGAAGGAAATATCGGGTGTTTTTTTCAGAGTGATAGAACTTTAAATTGAAATAAAACACATTTAAATTAAGATAAAAGCCAAATTTTTTTATTTGAAAGAAAATTTTTTGACATTTATTATTTTCAAATAATTTCCGGCAAATGTCCACCACGACTAGCTCTGAGGAATCGCATTCGACCAGACCAATTTTGGACCTCTTTTTCGAGTAATTCAGACCTTGCTACATCAATAACACGAGTTATGTTGGCTTCCAAAGCGTCTATTGTTTCTGGTGTATCAGCATAAACCAATGACTTGATATAACCCCAAAGAAAATAATCCAGTGGAGTTCTGTCGCATGATCTTGGAGGCCAATTAATTGGACCATTTCCCAAAATAATGTTATCGCCAAATCTTCCTTTCAATAAATCAATTGTTACGGTAGCAGTAGGAGGTGAAGTACCATCTTGTTGGAACCAAAACACTTCTGAGTCGATACCATTCAAATTTTGAAACAAATTATTATTGACCATCCATCTGAGCACCATTCACTGTAACATTAGCTCCAGCAAGAAATATGGACCGACGATGCCTCCAGCGTGTAAAGCACACAATGCCTTTTTCAGGATGCAATGGAACCTGCAGAACTTCTTGAGGATTGTTTTCACTCCATATACGTTAATTTTACTTGCTTACATAGCCGTTCAACCAGAAATGAGCTTCATCCTTAAACGCAATTTTACGATAAAAAAGAGAATCAAGCTGTTCTAGGGCCCAATCAGCAAACAAACGAGGCTTATTATGGTCAAATGGCTTTAGTTCTTGAACCAGTTGGATCTTGTATGGGTGCAGACCAAGATCTTTACGCAAAATTTTCCATGTGGTGAATGCACAGTGTCCAACTTGTTGTGAACGTCGACGAATAGACAAATCTGGATCATCTTTAACACTATGACTTACAGCAGTGATATTTTCTTCTGTACGTACAGTTCTTTGTCTTGTTGTTATTGCATGGAGTAGAGAAAATGTTATCCGAAATCTATCGATAGTTCGACGAATAAGCTGCTCTGAAGAACGATTATGCAAACCATAAATTTCATGAAGTGCTCTACAAGTTTGGCGAATAGAAGACTGATTTTGAAAATAAATTTCAACAATTCGTAAACGTTGTTGCGGCGTTAGTCTTTCCATGATAATTTGTCAATGCTTACTGAACAGAAATGACAAATCAACATGGCTTCTACCTTCTGTCAAATCACAGTTACCCCTATCAAATATTCTATCACTTTAAAAAACACCCGATATTTGTATTGAGAGAATTTACTAAGAATGCTAAAGTGGTTTGGTTGGGTTTGAATTGCTCAAATATGTCAGCAAATTCATCTTTAATTTTTCGTATAATTGTGCTGAAGTAATTCATGCCAAAAGGTACTGGTTTTATGCCAATTTTGCTTTGGAAATTGAAAATGAAGTAATTTACCGCTCCCAAATTCTTCTGCAAAAAACATTAACTTTTCTTCGAAACAAACATAGGCTGAGTTTTCCTTACCTTTCAGTTTTAGATTCAGCTCATTTAATCTCGCCACAAAGTGAATTTTTGCACCCATTTGTCGTTCTCTAATTCGGGGTGATTAATGCCCCTCTTCATTGGGGAATGTATTTATTTCATTCAAGCGCAAAGCAAAACGTTTCGACACCTTACCTTAGGAAAACCATCGCACTTTATTGTGAAAAGGGAGGTTAATTAATAAATTGTGGAACTATTCTTTATCATTTCATTTCATTAGAATGAAGTAAGGACCAATTCAATTGAAAAAAAAAAGAAGTGGGGTCTCCCAAAATACAAAATATTATAATATAAGAAAAACAAATGTTAACTTCCGCTATTTTATTGATTTTCACAACAATTGTTTCGTCATACCATGACTTCATCAGGTGAGTATTTAAACTGAGGTATACAATGCAAAACATGACCTTGAATACACAGCTCTGGTACAAAAAATAGAGGGGTGGAAAGATAGGTATACAATTAATGAAAAATATTAAGTAGGGGGGATCTATTTAAATCTATTTGATCATTCAATAAAATTTGTCTTTTATTATATTTATTGATTTCTAAAGTTTCTAACAGATTTAGTTTCTGACTTTTGTTTTCAATATGTAATATTTTATAGTTCATATTAAAATTATGGCCAGTCTCTAACAAATGGTTGGCATAAGTTGAATTCGGTTTATTATTAATGTAACATTTTTCATGTTCTCGTGTCCTTGTTTGGAATGAACGGCCTGTCTGTCCCACATATACACATGGGCAATCACTACATGTTAACTTGTAAACTCCTGATTTTTTATTAAGCTGCCTAAAGAATTAATAGTTTTAAAAGAGATGTTATATTTTTCTTTTTTCTTTAAATATCTAGCAATCTTTTCAGATTTTTGGCCTATGTAAGTTAATGAAATAAATTTGGTTTCGTTTGAATTTTGAAATTTTGGATATACAATTATCAAGTAAATTGTCTACAATTAACGGATTGAAATCATTATTTAAAGCTATTTGTTTAATCGTTTTATACTCTTTGTCAAAATTTTTTTTCGTCATGGGTATGTTAATCAATCTATAAAGCATACTATTATAAGCTGACAATTTTTGTGAAAATGGTTGGTTTGAAGTAAAATTAATCGTACCATCTGTATGTGTAGGTTTTCTGTATATGGAAAAGTCATGTCTATTATTAACTTTAGTGATTTTTAAGTCTAAGAAATTGATGCTATTATTTACTTCATCTTCCTGTGTGAATTCAATTGTTGGGTATAATTTATTGATAGATTCTAAAAATGAACCAAGTTGTCTATTTGTGCCATTAAATAAACAAATTATGTCATCCACATAGCGGTAACAATAAACGAAATCTTTAAAATATGGGAGTTTTTGGATATTGGTTTCTACGTGATCCATGAATATTTCTGATAACAAGGGGATTAATGGGTTCCCCATTGTTAGACTTTCTTCGTCTAGATGAAACGTGCCGTTGATCATAAAATAATTTTAATCTAGGCAAACGTTTAAGGCGTCTAATATTTCTGTTTTTACAACAGGATTAGTTCGTTTTTGGAGTAATAAATCATCAACTAATTTTATGGTTTCACTGACCGGTATACTAGGAAATAAGTTTTTTACATCAAAGGAAACAAATTTGGCATTGTTTGGGATATGTATTTGGTTAATTTTTTGTATAAGTTGATAAGAGTTTTTTATTGCAAATTTGGCTTCAAAGTTAGTTTCTGTTAGTATAATTTTGATTAATGATTTTGAAAGTTTATATGACGGGGCTGTGACAAATGAAACAACGGGTCTGATGGGATTATTCTCTTTGTGCAACTTAATTAAAGAATACAGAATGGGTGTTGATGGGTTCATTAAAGTTAATTTATAATTCGGAATATTTTGATGAAGTCATGGTATGACGAAACAATTGTTGTGAAAATCAATAAAATAGCGGAAGTTAACATTTGTTTTTCTTATATTGAAGATGAATTTCCGTCAAGTAAAGACCGAGACAATCCAAAATGTTATAAATCTCAAATACACTTCGTTAAAATTTCGAAAAATCCACTCATTGCCGTGAAAATCCTCAAGATGTCGTGTGATATTATAATTATATGGAAGCATTATATTCGCCGGCATGGGTAATTAAAAATCAAACCAACAATTACGGAGCATCGCGTGACCGTTGATAATTGCTCCCTAGTTCTTCCCAGAACTGAAGCCGTGTTTTCCTTCCCTATAGCGCGAATTTAATTATCTCGTGGTTTGAGCGTAATTAATAAGTTTCTTGCTTAATATGGTTGTCCGAGAAGTGGCCGAGATGTTTTCTAGAATATAACTCACATTTCTCAGTTCGCAATCATGTTGTATCATGTTTTAAGTTTCATACTATTAATCAAATGGCTGGATATTGAAAACGTCGACTCTTGAGGGTCAAATGTTACTGATCTACGATGGTGAAAAAGCTATACTTATATATTTAGTATGTTGACTATCGCTTATGGGCTTAATATTTGTTCAATTCATTGAAATATGTTAAGTGAAACTGAAAACAATTATTTATGAATAATCGTCAAAAGTCTTGCCCCCCCCCTATAAATTCTCAACTTGTTGAATGTAACATGACAATTTTTTGTGTGTGGAATCTTCACTATTTTATCACTTAAATGAAAACAATAAACCAGCAATGTTTCTTGTTCGGGAGAATGAAGATGTATTCGAAGTTAATCAGTTTTCAGCGAATAACGAGAGTTGTAATATTGAGAATATTCCGTGGAAAATGCCAGGACATCCAATTTCTCTTGGCAAGATTAGTAGCCCCACATCAAGAAGCTTTGTCGAACCACCAGATTGCGTTTGAATATTCCACGGACTTCAGTAGGGCGCAAAGTGTCCCTTTTCCAGGAAATCGGCAGCTTTGCCCGGAGACCGGTGCCTGTTCGACCCAGAGCAACATCTGAAAGGAAGGACCATTATATCGCAAATTTTACTCGAAGGAATCGAACGGTATTTGTAACAGCTCTTCGAAGTAATATTTTGAGGACCTATAGACGGGTAGTCTCAACCAGTACTAAAAGGAGACGGATGTATTCCTCAAATTTAAGGGCAAGATG
Source organism: Megalocaria dilatata (assembly GCA_034642435.1). Lineage (NCBI taxonomy): Eukaryota > Metazoa > Arthropoda > Insecta > Coleoptera > Coccinellidae > Megalocaria > Megalocaria dilatata. The sequence goes on along the minus strand of CM067855.1, from coordinate 6,040,319 downwards.
ACCTTTAAGAGTACCTCGGCTATCACCTGGACTTATGATCCACATAATCGGCCTACCGAACGCGCATTTAGCTGTGGCATTCATAAGTTTGAGTCCCAATTTTCATTATTGGATAATACTCGATCAAATAGACCACACCCAGCACGTAGTGAAGAAAATATAGGGGCGGAAGAGGAGAGTGTACGCGAAGACCGTGAAGTGTCGATTCGTCGCCGTTCTCAACAGCTTGGCCTGTCACATTCAAGATCTTGGCGTATTTTATGTAAAAATCTTTCTTTAAAAGCTTACAAAATTCAACTAGTGCAAGAACTGAAGCCGACCGACCTTCCGAATCGTTTCTGTTTAAGTCGTTTAGCTCTTGACAAGTTTGCCCGATACACATTACTCGTAGAATGCCCATTTTCGTAATAAAGTTAAACAATTTGTAGACGCTGTGCCAGACTAAGTCTTTCCATTATGAATTGTCAAACACTATTGAACAGGAAGAGCACTTCAGTTAATACGAGGCATGCGTAATCTGCAATTAAATCCTCACCAAAAAAGTACTTCGAAATGAATCACCCTTTACAATAAAAACCAGAAAATGAGCATGATATAATGAGAACCAGCATGATATAACGAGGAGAAATGATTATATATTGAAGTAAGTAAATAAATCATCTTCTTTATTTCAGATTTCACATATAGAATATATATAAAAAATGAAATGACCTAACAAATTGCAGAAACAAAGAAATCTAAGTAATCACCCATTGAATATGGTTCCAATTGAACTAACATATCTTCAATCAATTTCTTAGTGAAGTGAAGGCGTATCTATAATACAATCGTAGGATCGATATAAAATAAGGCAGCCGAAACTACACACATTGTCAAAAGTCTTGGCCTTTCCTTTGGTTTGAATATTCCACGGATTTCAGTAAGGCGCATAGTTGCCCTTTTTTTGGAAACCGGGAGCGTTGCCCGAAGAACGGTGCCTGGTCGACTCAGAGTAACATCTGCAAGAGAAGACCATTATATCGCAAATTTTACTCGAAGAAATCGAACGGCATCTGTAACAGCCCTTCGAAGTCATTTTTTGATGACCTATAGACGGGTAGTCTCAACCAGTACCATAAGGAGACGGTTGTATTCCTTAAATTTAAGGAGTATCTCGGTAATACGGACTATTGAATCTGGATTCAGTTGTGTCGGCAATGTATTCTTAGAGACGTTCAAAAAATGGACAAGACTGAATTCAATACAGACAAAGAACCACCTTAAATAAATTAACTTGGAATCGTTGCAGGTACCAAGAATTTTATGATCTTTGTCCTCATTTATTGAACTCGCGATATATGACAGCACCCGACCATCCTTTGTCTTGCTGACACAAAAAGCCCATGGTTACGCCGTGCGATAAATCAAACTATTTAAGTGACAGATACTATGCATAAAATGAAATATATCTCCTGGGATACACGGTAAGACGGCGTGACATACATGTCACATATCAATCGGAAATTCAGAATAGACGATCAGGGCAATAAAATCGCTATGAATCTTAAACGCCGCGTGGTAGGTGGTATACTTACCAGAACAACGTGAATCGGCGAGGATTACGTTCAAGCAGGAGATGCTGTAACTGTTCTCAATTTATTTTAATGTATTTCTCATGTACGAATTTTTTACAGCGTTGCGATGTTCCCAGTAAAATAAGAGATCACATGAAAATGTACCTAATTGTCGGTAATGGCAAGAATTTAATCATATTGTACGTTAATAATTATACTAACAAGGAAAAATATACAGTGAACATTTTACATGGGGTATCAACAAATAAAGTCAAAAATGTAAAACTATAAAAACTCCATACAGAATAAAAGAAATGAAAAAATAAATTAACATTAAACAGTAACATAAACATTACAATTATGGACAAACTATCCAAATTGACTCAACCAAATTTATGTATTGTGTAGTAAGGTTTGTGGTATCTAATTTCTTCTCTTCGTCTAAGTCAGTAGAATTAGATACCTGAAGAAGCCGCATCGTTGTGAAACAATTGTTGTGGTAAACATTTTTGTGGAAATTAAAATGCTGTCTCCTATATATGATAGATCACACCCAGCCCGTAGTGAAGAAAATATAGGGGCGGTAGCGGAGAGTGCACGCGAAGACCGTGATGTGTCGATTCGTCGCCGTTCTCAACAGCTTGGCCTATCATATTTAACAACTTGGCATATTTTACGTAGAGATCTTTCTTTAAAAGCTTACAAAATTCAACTAGTGCTAGAAGTGAAGCCGATCGACCTTCCGAATCGTTTCCGTTATAGTCATTTGGCTCTTGACAAGCTTGCCCGATAAACTTTCCTCGTAGAACGCCCATTTTCGTGATGAAGTTGAACAATTTGTAGACGCTGTGCCAGGCTAAGTCTTTTCATCATGAATTGTCGAACACTATTGAACGGAAATAGCACTTCAAATAACACGAGGCATGCGTCATCTGCAATTAAATCACCACCACAAAAAGTACCTCTAAATGAATCATCCTCTACAGTAACAACAAGAAAATGGGCATGATATAATGAAAACCAGCATGATATAACGAGGAGAAATGATTATACATTCTGTCAAGAAAGTACTGGGAATTATCGATTTAAATCTGGCGGGGCAATGAGGCAATGAGGAGCAAAGAATTTGTTTAAAGTTTTGTGTTGCAAATGAATTTTCGTGTGCCGATGCATTGAAAATGTTGCAAAAGGCCTTTGGTGATAATGCTCTATCGAAAACTCGTGCATATCAGTGGTACAGAGCCTTCAAGGACGGTCGTGAAGTGGTCGCCCATCGACGACTTCGATCGAAGATAACGTCGATAAAATTAAGGAAAGGGTGCTGGAAAACCGTCGTACCAGCTTGAGAGAGATAGCACATGATCTTAAGATATCCCACGAGTCCGCACGTACGATTTTGATTGATATTTTGGGCATGAGAAAGGTGGCCGCACGACTCGTACCGAAAGACCTGAATTTTCTTCAAAAACGTCATCGTGAACAGGTTGCTTCAGACATGCTGGATCGCTGTAATTCCGATTCTACATTCATGGAACGCATTATAACTGGTGATGAGACCTGGGTCTACGAGTACGATATGCAAACAAGCCAGCAATCATCGGAATGGGTGGCAAAAAATGAGCCGAAACCGAAAAAACCACGCCAAAGCCGCTCGAAAATGAAGGTGATGCTTATTGTTTTCTTCGATATCCGTGGCGTGGTGCACTACGAATTCGTTCCAGAGGGTCAGACGGTAAACAAGGAGTATTACCTAGGCGTTATGAAACGTTTGCGTGAGCGTATCCGTAAGAAGCGGCCAAATTTGTGGGCGAACAACTCATGGATTTTGCATGACGATAACGCGCCTTCTCACCGAGCTACGATTGTGACTGACTTTCTCGCCAAAAACTCAACAAACGTGCTTCAGCAACCACCGTATTCGCCGGATTCGGCTCCCTGCGACTTTTTCCTCTTCCCAAAACTAAAATTGCCCCTTCGTGGCACCCGTTTTGAGTCGATTGAAGCCATAAAACAAAATTCGGCGCGAGAGCTAAAGTCCATCCCGGAAAGCGCCTATAAAAAATGTTTCGATAATTGGAAGTGCCGTTGGCATAGATGTATTGGAGCAAATGGAGCCTATTTTGAAGGCGACCCAATAAATTTTGACGATTAAATGTAAAAATGTTGTTTTAATTGAAAATTCTCGGTACTTTCTTGACAGAGTAGTATGTTGAAATAAGTAAGTAATATTCTTTATTTCAGATTTCACATACAGAATATACATAAAAAATGAAATGACAAATTTGCAGAAACAAATTAAAATAAACTCTATAAATCCAAGTAAACACCCATAGAATATGGTTCCAATTGAACTAACATATCTTCAATCAATTTCTTAGTGAAGTGAAGGCGTATCAATAATAAAGTTGTAGGATCAATATAAACTAGGGCAGCCGAAACTACACAGATCGTCAAAAGTCTTGGCCTTTCCTTTGGTTTGAATATTCCACGGACTTCAGTAAGGCGCAGAGTTGCCCTTTTCCTGCAAACCGGCAGCGTTGCCCGAAGACCGGTGCCTGGTCGACTCAGAGTAACATCTGCAAGGGAAGACCATTATATCGCAAATTTTACTCGAAGAAATCGAACGGCATCTGTAACAGCTCTTCGAAGTAATTTTTTGAGGGCCTATAGACCAACCAGTAGCATAACGAGACGGTTACATTCCTCAAATTTAAGGGCAAGAAGACTTTTAAGAGTATCTCGGCTATGACCTGGACATAGAGCTACCCGTCGACAATGGGTAGAACACCACCAAGACTGGCTTTTACCACAATGGCGCAATGTACTTTTTTCGGACGAGTTTGGAAAGGTTCAGGCAGACTAAAGCGACTCAATTTCACCCGGAACGTTGTGCCCTTTCAAGGCGGATCAATAATATGCTGGGGGGGTATAATGATCAGTCTCCGTACCCTTCTTATTATCGTTGAACGAACAATGACTGGTGCCATCTACGTAGAAAACATCATTGAACCAATCATTGTTCCTCTGCGCAACGAATTTGGGGATAATTTCATTTATCAGGATGATAACGCTCCACCACACGAAAGGTTCAAAACTTCAAGAGAACAATATCCAGAGAATGAACTGGCCAGCAAACTCACCAGGCATGAATCTAATTGTGCAAGTATGGGATTACTTAGGAAGAGCAATGTTCCATCGCCAAAACCCACCTTCAACTTAACAGGAATTCAGTTTAGCCCTTCAGGAAGTTGATTGAAAGAAGAGGTGGCAATACGGACTATTGAATTTGGATTCTGTTGTAGAATAACGATAATTAATCAAAAATAAATAATCGATAAATTTTAATTTTTCTCATTTTTCCTATTTTGGCTCATCCTGCATAAAGCAAAGATTTTCTATCAAATATATTGCAGTTGAAATAGAGGAAAATATTCATTTCATTTCCAGAACATAGTGTTTATTTCTTGAGAAACCTAGGGAGGCAACACTTTTGACAATGTGTTTAGACTAGAAACACCAAGAATCAGAAGAATACTTGAGAGCGCAGAAATGTAAGTAGCTTGCAGGTTAACAGCAAAGGTTGCGGTGAACAAGAAAAACAACACAGATATCAAAAGGATGTGTAGGAAAGCTAGAATTGATTATTGCATGCTAAACAGAAAGACAGAATGGAGTACTCAAATCAGGAGGATATCAAAAGAAGGATTGGTAAAATTGATGAGGGACAAATCACCATCAGGACATCAAACCATCGGCAGACTTCCAAACCATAGAGCCCACGCAAAGGGACAAGGAAGGGTTTAGGAGGAATTCAAAGAAGAACCAAATCAACATTTGAATCCAAAGAAACTACCCAAGATTTCGCTTTACGAGTGGATTTTTCTGCCCTACGAACAATGCATCCAGCTGTAAAGTTCACTTCAAAGACCTCATTGAAATTCAAACGGCCATCCATATTAAGATTCAACATCTCAAGTGCTCCAAAGCGATGGCCACTAAGAAACAATACCACCTGCGGGCCCAGAAGATATACTCGTGTCAGTCTCGTCACATATCAATCGTACCATTCCATAGAATAGATGATAAAGATAATAGCGGCTGCCATGAATCGTAAACACTCGAACGTATTTGAATGCGATCAAGGAGGCTGGATGAGTTCATCTCTAGTCAGGTGGTGCCGGGTCAGGCGTGACATTCTGTAACCCAAGAATGGCGTAGTCTCGCCAAACCCAACGGTGGATCGGTGTCTTCATGGCTCTATTCATGCCGACTTACGTAACAGCAGCGCATCTCGCCTAGGGGTCTCCGGTCTCCGTAGACCAGTCACGGATTAGATAAGCAGCCAGAGAACAATCCGCCGTTTTATGGGAAACCATTCACCAACAATTGTGACATTTATTCGAGAATGAAATCACAATGATCGCCGTAAACGTTCGTAAATATCAGATATGTACTCGCGAGTTTATATAACCGGTACATGACGCGTATAAATAATACATATATTACGTTCCTGCTAAAGTGGGTCATTTTGAGATATTGTTCGTGTGATTGGAACACCTATGGGCATATGTTCAATAGCGATCGATTGAAGATGGCAGATGGAATGCAAAGATGCTAGATGTGTGTAATCTTGTCGGTGTAATTGAGTTTGCTGTTTACCTCTTGTAGCTCCTTTGCTCTGGTTCAGAGAATAACGTATCTGTAACTTTGTTGATTTCATTTTGTCAAATCATGAATCCCTGAATTCAAATTTACCCTTCGAAATAGTGATTAAGTTGAATAATGGAGAAGTTGAAAGAAAAACATTTGGAGAACGGACCAGCTTTTAGCGCCATCTTAGACACTAATTTCGGAGTAGATTTGGTGTCGATTGAGTTGATAGAATATTTTGGGATGTGTTGGATTAAATTTGGTAAAATCATGTTGAGGTGTTTGCAGAGTTTCGTTCCAGGTGCACTTGTATACCACAAGGCACTAATTTAGGACCTATTTTATTCGTTGTCTATGATGACGATCTCCCAGAGGCTTTGGAAGGTGAGCCTGATACATTTCAAGAAACGGTATCACCAGCATTGGAAACGAGTTCTTACACTTTCGCTGATGATACTAATATAAAAGTGTCTTCCCAAGATCTAGAATCTGTGACTGTTGGCTCAACAACTGCTTTATCGAACGTCAGTGAATGGTGCATCTGCAATTCACTAACTCTTAATTCTCATAAAACAAACATCATGTTTTTTTTTCAGCATCAGGACAAATGTTAGTTTTCCAGCGTGCAACCACCAAGCCTAAGTACAAGACTTTCGGGAATCACAGTAGACAAACACCTAAACTGGGAACACTGTAACTTCTTGATATTAAGGTTAATCTCGGTAGTTTGCACACTGAAGGCTATTCGATATCAAGTTAATATAACTACAATGAAAACCACCTATTTTGCAACTTTTCAGTCACTTCTATCTTACGGCATTGTATTTTGGGGTTCCAGTTAATCAGTAGAACATTTTTGTAACACAAAAATTAGCAATCAGGACTATGCTTAATTTGAAATTTAGGTCATCTTGTAAGAACTACTTTAAGGCTAACAATATTTTAACTCTTCCAGGTCTTTATTGCTACAGAGTTTTGTTATTTTTGCGAGAACATCATTAGTGCTTTTGGCAGTAACAATTTCACCAAAAGAGTTTAAGAATACTTTTTCCCGATCCATAAATATTCCTATATTGAGAAAAAGCACACTTTATATGAGTATTAAATTGTATAATCTCCTACCGATATTCAGGATATATCAGATTACCATCGATTTCGTAAGGTTGTTTTTTTGTTTATATTGAATTGTGAACCATGCTCTTTTGCAGAATTTGAAGACTTGTGTCTTAGTTATTTGAATATTTTAATATTAGCCTTCTACATATTTAATTTAAAAAAATTATATTTAATAATTATAACTTCAGGAATTAAATTTAAATAATGTCTTATAAGTACCACTTATATCAAACGACATATAAAATAAACATTCATTATAAGACATCCAAATGATATAACAAAATCTAATAAATGAAAATTGTTAACCAAAATCCTATAAATTAAATATTTTGAATAAACAAAATTTCTTTCTGCTGATCAATCTTATGAAAACAAATATCTTTCAAAAATGTTTAACATAATCTTAAGAATTTCATCATAAAACTATCTTACTTTATCTTACATTACTGGAAAACAAGTTTTAAGAGAGACTTTGCTTCGTCACTATTCAAATAATTCATATTCAATAAAATATAACATCAATCAACAACAAATATTTACTCACCCTTCAACAATTTAGAAAACTTCTGGTAAATGAATACTGAAAAATTTAAATGGAGTGTAAGGTTAACTACAAATAAATAATTCTGTGGTTTACCCTTGATCTAAAAAGTTTGTCTATTCAAAATATTTAATTTATAGGATTTTGATTAACAATTTTCATTTATTGTATTTGGTTATATAATTTGGATGTCTTATAATGAATGTTTATTTTATATGTCGTTTGATATAAGTGGTACTTATATGACATTATTTTGATTTAATTCCTGAATGTATAATTATTAAATATAATTTTTTGAAATTGAATATGTAGAAGGCTAATATTAAAATATTTAAATAATTTTATATACTTTCTATCAAGTATTAACCTCGATTTATGTTATTATGTCTTAGAATATGAATGACTGTATTCTTCTGATTTTTATATTGACTTGTTTGGACATGTTTCTACTTTGATTCGGATGTCTTATAATGAATGTTTATTTTATGTCATGATATAAGTGGTACTTATACGACATTATTTTAATTTATTTTCAGAAGTTATAATCATTAAATATAATCTTTTGGAATTAAATATGTAGAAGGCTAAATTTCTTAAAAAAATTTTTTTAAATTTTTGAAATATTTATATAATTTTATATACCTTCTATCAAGAATTAACCTCTATTTATGTTATTTTATTCATAATATATAATTATTTGGTTTCCTTAACATTCTTTATACAGATAGTCCTTGTGCTATAGCAGAGGCCGTTAAATTTGTCTTTCAATCTTCTAGATCAAAGGTAAACCACAGATATATTTCTGTGTGTAGTGAATACCATATTTAAAGGTCTCATTTCGGTAGAACTTTTTCTAGAGAATGAAGGGTGAGTTGAATATTTGTTATTGATTGATGTTGTATTTATTGAATATGAATATTTGAATACTGATGAGCAAAGTCGATCTTAAAACTTGTTTTTCAGTAATGTTTTGCATATCTTGAGTTTTTATATAAGGTACCTTGGTTAGATATCCAATAATATTGAATAGTCTAAGTAAGATAGTTTTGTGATGAAATTCTTAAGATTATGTTGGATATTCTTGAAAGATATTGGTTTTTCATAAGATTGATGAGCAGAAACAAAATTTTGTCTATTCAAAATGTTTAATTTATAGGATTTTGGTTAATAATTTTTATTTATTGGATTTTGTTATACCATTCGGATGTCTTATAATGAATGTTTATTTTATGTCATGATATAAGTGGTACTTATACGACATTATTTTAATTTATTTTCAGAAGTTATAATCATTAAATATAATCTTTTGGAATTAAATATGTAGAAGGCTAAATTTCTTAAAAAAATTTTTAAAAATTTTTGAAATATTTATATAATTTTATATACCTTCTATCAAGAATTAACCTCTATTTATGTTATTGTTTCTACTTTATTGTCCACATGTATGATAATGATTATGGAAATAAATATTATCATTATAATTATTATTATTATATATGAGACAATGGGTCTCATTGGACAATTTGTTTTATGTATTTTAGGAAGGGTGTAGAGTGATGTAATTCTAGGATTCATAGTTGTTAATGAAGATTTTATGTCTTATTAATATCCAAAATGTTTCATCAAGCGGTTGCGAGAAACCAATGTATTTAAATAAATAAATACTGTCTTTTCTTTATAACGAAACATTAGTTGTTATAAAGACAACATAGTTTCTCATCATACCTCAATTCACAATCTTCTTTGCATCCTGCTGAGTTCTACTACCTTTGACCCAATTCTCCAGTTTTCGTAACTCGGTCCAACGCATCAAATCCTTCAGAAAATTTTATACCTACTCAGGATAAAGAAGATTTATGTTAATTGTTCATTAAAGACGGGGTCAGGAATAAGAAATGAGATACGAATTACAGTAACAAATGGGATGTGCGGCTTATAATACTCTGTATAATGCTTATTATTATGTGTGGAGGAATACCGTTGCTCAGTTTTATATTCAAATGCAAAGAAGCCTCCGTGGATCATTATAATTATTCCTAGGAACTAGACGCTTAATTAGCTCGTAATGTAGACCGCATTTGTTGACGCCGATCGAAGATGGATGAAGGAACGTTCTTGAGAATGATGCAAAACGTGTTCGAGGAATACGTTCGCGAAGCGGAAAACAGGATTTCGAACGCGTGTCCTGAATTTTTCAGCGTATCACCCACAACTTTGTAATGGGATGAATCACTCGCGATTTGTTGGAAGTTTGGCGCCATTTGGCAAGCTCGATTTCGAAGAACGGGTGAATAAGAATGGTAGAAACGAAGATCGAATTTCATTGAGTAACAGATGGTATTTTGTAATTTCAAGGTCGGTTTTATGGCGTCTTTTTCATTCAGCAATGCGTCAGTATCAGATGTACATTAAAAGTACATTAATTCGAGAAGGCAAGTTGAATAAAACATGAAGTTGTGTTTTAAGAATTCATTTCATCGCCCTCAAAATATTTCCTTTTCAAGGCTATAAAGAAATACTTTTGCGGCAGTATCGACAAGCAGTGAGTATCACACTATGCTCCATCACTTTTTCCGCGACCAAGTTTTGGCAATGGTGAACGACGAAATTACAGGCACAGCGCTTTGTATCGTTAATTTGTATAAATATGCAAGAGTCTTGAAAAAATACGTGGGCCCCAAACCTATAATATCGAACGCAAACCAAATTGGTTGGTCTACATCATCTGCGCCTAATCTAGATTTAGAAGAGTTCTGTTTCCTTTTGAGAAGAAGGCTAAATGTAGATATAAGTGACTTTTTCTTAGGTTCAAGTTCCTCAATTGGAATATACCATATTCTGACTAATTCTTTTCCAAGCATCATGCACTTTGTGCTTGGGTTTGTGATTTTTATCTGCGGAGTCCCTCGTATTTTTCGTTTTTATTGCGCATGCCTCGTGTGAACTAAAGTGTCATTTCTGTTCAGTAGTACTTGACAATTCATAATGGAAAGACTTAGCCCGACACAGCGTCTACAAAATGTTCAACTTTATCACGAAAATGGGCGGAATGTGTATCAGGCAAGATTGTCAAGAGACCATCGACTAAAACGGAAACGATTCGAAAGGTCGGTCGGCTTCAGTTCTTCTTCTGTAAGCTTTTAAAGAAAGATCTCTACGTAAAATACGCCAAGTTGTTGAATATGGCAGGCCAAACTGTTGAGAACGGCGACGAATCGACACATCACGGTCTTCGCGTACACTCATCGCCACCGCCCCTATATTTTCTTCACTACGAGCTGGGTGTGGCCTATTTGGTCGAGTATTATCCAGTAATGAAAATTGGGTCTTAAACTTACGGATGGTAGAGCTAATTTTGCGTTCGATAGGCCGATTATGTGGACCATAAGTTCCTCTAAGCGCCCAATGAACCTTTCTCGTAGAACCATTTTCGTAATGAAGTTGAACAATTTGTAAACGCTGTGCCGGGCTAAGTCTTTCCATTAAGAATTGTCACTACTGAACAGAAATGGCACTTCAGTTAACACGAGGCATGCGCAATTTGCAATTAAATCCCCACCACAAAAAGAACCTCTACATGAATCACCCTATATTTACACCATTTTCGTGATCCATCTTCAGATGAACTAGAAACTCGTTTTTAGTTCCAAACCAAACATTTTTTTATACGCTGTTGAAAATGTCAACTTTTTTATATCTGAACAGCATTTGCGAGAATCTAAATTTTTTGTTTTGGTTAGAAATAAAGTGCTGCTGGAGCACATCGTATGCTTGTGGATGTTCACGTTGACAATGCTCCAACTGACAAGTTATGATTTCGGTTCTTTAAAAGCGGTTTCAGCGTTGAAGATAGACCTACCTCGGGCTTGCCATAAAAATCCGAAGAGATTAATTACAGACCTTACTCGATGAATATGCGCTTCTAACGCAAGACGAGTTTACACTTACGTTGGGGGTAACCCAACAAGCATATCTTTACGTGTCTGTACGTTTGAATCTATAGACCTGACTCAAAAGGAAGGTGATTTCCTTGTGAATTGAAACTAAGAGATCTGTAAAGGGGATTATTCTCTTGTAAGCAGCTGCTTCAAAGGAAAAAAGGTTTTTTTAGACGGCGTAGTCTTTGGAGGCGAAAACTGGATCTTCTACGACAACCCCAAGAAAAAATATTACATTTAGCATGGCCAGTCGTTGCCAACAACATCAACACCTAAACTGAATATTAATGGCTCTAAAGTGATGCCGTGTATCTGGTGGAACCAAGGGGGCGTGGTATACTACGAGGTGCTAAAACTTAATGATTCCATTAAGGGTGATCGGTACAGATTGCAATCACTTCGTTTGAATATGGTAATTTGGCAAAAGAGATTGTGAAAACAGAGAGCAAAGTTTCAGACAACTAGCTTTAAGAGATCAGTTTGCAACGAGTCGAATCGCTGACCAGCGGTTTGCAGAAGAAGCTCTCGACCTTGCGTGTACGAGAGGGAACACCACTTTGGTAATCGACGTCGGTGACTCTTGGGAGTGCCCAGTATCCCTTGAAGAAACTTACAAGCAGCCAGAATTGTTGGAGATATTAGACAACTTGTATCCTGGCGAAACCGTCTACGTCCTACCGTTCATTGGTGCCTGGGGCATTTGGTGCAAGGATTATTATTGTTATTTTTATGATTTTATAGTGAGCGGGCATCTGTCCACCCTACCATTGCGTCTGCAGGGACTATTGTGGTTCAACCCTCGACGAGATCCAGTTTTTGGATAAAACCGATAATCTTGTTCGGGGGTGATTTTTTCAGTTCGTAGTAGTCTATAAAAGCCTGACCAAAGACCTCGAATCTGATGCGACTCACCGCTGGGCACTCTGAGACGATGTTCATGGCTGTTTCAATGTCCTCAAGACACAGCCTGCATTCATCGTCTTCAGCCAGACTGATGTTGTGCAAATGCGCTTTCAGCCTGCAGTGACCTGTCATAATTCCGACAAGTGTTTTTAGTTTGACCCTACCCAGACCTAGCGCCAGGTCTGCCATCTTTTTGTTCGAAACTGCTCCAAGGAACACCTTCCAATATTTCGGGCCAGAATGGCTCATCCAGAAAGATTGTATCTTGAGTTCATTCTGCCTGTTATCGTCCGCTTAGCCACGTCATGTGGTATTCCCAGAAATGGTTCCGGTCCTAACAGAGGCAGCGCGGCCCCAGCAAACGCCAGTCGATCTGTCTCTTCGTTAGCCAAATAGTTTGAGTGACTCGGTACCCAAACAAGAGCGACATTGTTATTCACATCGAATTTGTTTAAAGCCTTGCGGCAACTCCAGACTGTTTCCTATGCAGAACAGCCATATTGTAGAGCTTTTAGTGTTGGCCAACTATCAATAATCATTTAAATGTTGCTGTTTTATCAGCAGATCTGCCGCGGTCTCAATGGAAAATAGTTCTGCTTGGGGACGATTACATTGAAATGCTGTTCTTGGCTTGTGACGTTTGACAATAGATCCGAGGGCATCGATAGGGCCCTGTTCGTTAACAGCTAGTCCAGAAGTGATGAGCCTTCCATCACTATTGCATCTGGCCTGTCGATCGCCAGTTAATAAAGTTGGTATGTAGTCCGTTCGCCCCCCTCTGCAAGGGTAGGTGCATGGGTGGTAGATTTAGTATGACCTCTATGGCTGCCGTGGGTGTGGTGCAAAACGCATCTGTGGTACAAGGATAGCTCTACCCCTTTAGACACACTAGGTATAAACAACCAATTTAACAGAAAGTACCTCACAGCAACCACGAGAGGCCTGATCTATTCACGCAGATGTCTACCGGAGAGCTTGGGGTGGATGAAGATGGGCCTCCAATCTTTCAAACTAAAAGTTTCCTAAATGGATGTCAAAAATTGCCTGTTTTATGTATTTTACAGCTGGAACTCCTGTTCTCATTTCAATGTTACTCAGAGAATAATCAATCCCTCTTCTATTTTAGTAAACGACCCGCATCTTCAGAAACGCAGACCAAATTCCAAAGACTAATAAAGAACACAAAATGAAGAATGCGTCGGGCTCGAAATCTTCCGCTATCGTCCGAATTGCTGTCCAGACCGGAGTATTAAATTGGTTCTCTCGAGATAATAGGGAGGACATAATGGAAGAATTGGCTCCCGTACACGATCGAATTCAGAGATTGTCTCATGGTCGATTCATACGGCGAAGAGTGAATTGAGGAGAAAAAGAGAGCGACAATTATAAATTCAATGACAAATGCTGCCGCGGCAGCGTAAAAGATTATCTGCCGTTCTTGATAATGCGGGATATTTTATATGTGTAAAGAACGAGTCTTGGACATAATCAATTCGAGGAGATATGAATGTGCTGATGAATAAGTATGACCTTCGCTTAGCCGATTCCTTGTTTATCTGATCTCTGGGTGCTTGTGAGGTAAGGGTGAGATCACTGGCGTCTTTGGGCTTCGATGGAGTTGAACTGAGTCATTCTGAGACGCGAGATCCATAAAAGCCAGGTGCAGACGTTTGTGAAGGGTCTTTCATTAACAGCGCCCCATTTTGTTTTGTAAATAAAACACATATTCATTCGAAAATTATTGAAAATTTTAATTCATTATAAAGTACAATGGATACCATTAGTTATGAGACAAAAGTCATTTAAATGTCCACCACAGAAACGCTGGCAGGAATGAAATCGTTGAACCCAATTTTCCATGACTCTCTCACAAAAATCAAATGGTATGTTAGCAATTACTCGTTCAATTTTGTTCTGTTAATCGACTGAATTAGCTGGATTATTGCTGTAAACCAATGACTTAATGTAAACTCAAAGAAAGAAATACAATGGAGTTGAATCGCTGGAACGAGGCGGATAATTTATCGGTCCATTCCTCGAAATCATCGAATCACCGAAAAATACATTGTTCGTTACAAAAGTTGTCATTTTCAGAGCATAAAGAAACTATATTGTTTACACTGAGATACTGGAAATAAACCCTAATGATGATACTTAAAATAAAAGTGTTACCAAATGAAACTGCACGAACTTAGTCCAACTCCCAACCAGTCGACTCATATACGTAGAGGGGTAAGACTTTTCCCTGACATTTCACTGATTTATGTAGAATTAATTTTTATAATGAATGATAATATTTGGTGTAAAAGCTATTATTATATGAAATCCATAACAGTACACTCTTATGGAACAGTTTGTTAAATCTGCCTATTGAACAAATCTTCATTCTCTGAATCCATTTTTTCGAATTTCCTATCCGTTCATCATCAGAAAGAGTTGAAGAAAAACTGCTGTTATGCAGATTCCACCCAATTAATAACTGAACCTTTGAAGTAAGAGGCACCAACATCAGATATTAATGAATCTTAAGTAAAAGAGATCGGACACGTTCAACGGATAATTCATCAAATGATCGATCGTTGTACACAAATAGCTCTAAAAAGCGACCAACATATCGTCGAGACTTGCAATTAGAAATTCAATGATGCAGCCACGTTGCAATCATTCGAGAATTGTGTCGATTATCGAATGAATCGGCATGGTAATTGATTAAATAAAGCTGAAGCATTGTTGCAACTTTGTAGGGTAGATAGATCTCTTTCATTTAGCTTTTCGAATTCAAATTAATGCCTGCACACAAACAGTTCTGAAGATTAGGTACTTTAATTGAACTGTCATCACAAGAACTCTATGTTATACGAAGTATATGCTGATAAATTCTAGGAAGCATTGGAAAGAACAAATATAAATACTCACGCACTCGAAGGAAGTTTCGAATGTGCAGAATGTGCAGGATCAAGAAAAATTCTAGTCATTTCAGTATACAGTCCTCCAAATGGGAACTCAGATGTTGTTCTTAAATGGAAGAGCTATCGTGTGTTTTTTTTTAGAGTGATAAAACTTTCGATAAGGATAACTGTGATTTGACAGAAGGTAGAAGCCATGTTGTTTTGACATTTCTTTTCAGTAAGCATTGACAAATTATCATGGAATGACTCACGCCGCAACAACATTTAAAAATTGTTGAAATTTATTTTGAAAACCAAACTTATAGAGTACTTCGTGAAATTTATGGTTTACATAATCGTCCATCAGAGCAGCTTATTCGTCGATAGATTTCGGACAACATTTTCTCTACTCGATGCAACAACAAAAACAAGACAAAGAACTATACGTACAGAAGAAAATATCGCTGCTGTAAGTCATAGTGTTAATGATGATGCAGATTTATCTATTCGTAGACGTTCACAACAAGTTGGACTCCAAATGAAAAATTTTGCTTAAAGATCTTGATCTACACATATACAAGATCCAACTGGTTCAAGAACTAAAGCCACTTGGGCATAATAAGCGTCGTTTGTTTGCTGATTGGGCCCTAGAACAGCTTGAAGTTGATCCACTTTTTTAGCGTAAAATTGTGTTTAGTGATTAAGCTTATTTCTGGTTGAACAGCTATGTAAACAAGCAAAATTGCCGTATATGGAGTGAAAACAATCATCAAAAAGTTCTGCACGTTCCATTGCATCCTGAAAAAGGCACTGGTGTGCTTTACACACTGGAGGCATCATCGGTCCATATTTCTTCAAAAACAATGCTGGAACTACTGTTACAGTGAATGGTGCTCCTTACAGATCGATGATCTATGATTATTTGTTTCAAAATTTGAATGGTATCGACCCAGAAGTGTTTTGGTTCCAACAAGATGGTGCTACACCTCATGCTGCTACCGTAACAATTGATTTATTGAAAGAAAGATTTGCCGATGACATTATTTCGAGAAATGGTCCAATTAATTGGCCTCCAAGATCATTCAAATAATCCACTGGATTATTTTCTTTTGGGTTATATGAAGTCATTGTGTGGATAAACCAGAAACAATAGACGCTTTGGAAGCCAACATAACTCGTGTTACTGATGAAATAAGGCCTCAATTACTCGGAAAAATGGTCTGGTCGAATGCGGTTCTTCTTAGTCGTGGTGGACATATGCCGAAAATTATTTTTAAAATATAAATGTCATAAAATTATCTTTCAAATAAGAAAAGAATTGGCTTCAATCCTAATTCAAATGTGTTTTATTTCAATTTAAAGTTCTGATTTTTGGTACAGATCAGCTGAATTAATTTATTTGTTTTCTATCACTTTTTAAAAAGATATATTTCTTATTCATTTCTTTTAAAACAAATTCTCAGTTAGTTTTCAACGATTTTATCATACAACTTCGTATTTTATTTCATTTTAGAAACAATTCTTTAAAGGCAGGAATTCAGATTTCGATACAAAACTGAAAACTAAAATTCTTGATTGTTTCGGTCTCTACTTGACGGAAATTCATCGTAAATGATTTTAAATGAAACACTTATACACAAATAAGCAGAAATAAAGTGTTTTACTTCAAATCATTTTAAAAACTAAAAAACGTGTCGAATTTTTTCATGATAATTCGAAATATACTTGCAGAGATGTTGGGTATCTTCTGCTGTGAAGACGTGTGCACATATATACGAATGCGAAAGACATTTCATAACACATCCCAAGATATTCGTGACTTGATAAACCGATCGGCTTCGGCATTATGCTGCCATTGGTGGCCATTAATTATACATTAACAATAGCCTTATGTGATGATATTTGTTAACCACTTTTATTACCATTATTTCAGTGTTTGTAGCATGTTTTCTATCACGCGTCTTTTTTAGGGTATTGCGCTAACAGATTAATTGCCAGATAAATTTCAAAGCACCCATAACGTCTAAGTTCATTGAAGGTTTCGATTGACGACACCTTTTCTGTAATGAGCTAATGATTATTTCGGTACCAATAATGATAGGTACATATTGTATAATTACCGTAGGAAGGTGATTGCGACTATCGTGTGTGTTGGATAAGAAATTCACTTAATGAACAATACATGTACTTCATTGTGAGATTACGCAAGGCGTTCAGTACGTGAATTCCATTCTTTGTCCGGAGTGGTTTATGATTTTCCATTCGTTTGCAGCGACTTTTTCAATTTGAGTGATAACAATTGAGGTATTTCCAAGAGGAATAAACTGATAACTTCATGTTTCCAAGTGAAAAATTATACAGAAATCGAGAGAAATGGACCAAACTTGGAAAATGTATTTGTTGTACACGTCGAAATAATGTGAAATACTTTTTACAAATGGAACAAATGAGAAATTACGTCGTCTTCTTTCTTTTATTATTGATGATACAGTGATCCAAGTTCCATAGTTTTACTACATTCTTAAACTGGCCTGATTGTAAGCCTCATGCTTATGTCCCAGATAGTTTCCTATAATATTTTGTAGGTAAGCTGGGGTGTCCAATTGCTGGAGTTTGTGCAGAAGACTATCATGCCAAACAATCAAATGCTTTCTTGATATCCATGAATATGGCTGCTGGCTTGTGACCTTTTTTTAATGTAGTTTGTATGTTCGATACTAGAGCTTTTAATGGGTGGATGGTTGAATGATTTCTCTTGAATCCTAACTGTGAAAAACGGATGTTCTGTCCAGCTTAATTCTCGAGGCGAATTTTTAAAACCTCTGTGTATTCCAGGATATTTAGTTTCTTGTCGTGAGGGCATTTATTTCTATTGAATTTTCTACGAAATTTCTAACACTGCATATAGAAGATTCACCACTCTGGAAATTAATTTTTGATGTTCCCCAGTTTTGTTCAAGCGTAAATCGACCCATTTCGTTAATGTCAAATATTAAACTAACTTTCTGTCAAATTACGAATGACACAAGTGTTGACAGGCTCGAAATAACCACTACTTCAAGATGCAAACTTTAGAAGGCCCATTATTTATGTGGGGCATTTTTTGGCGATGGAATTTATCATTTCTGAGTATCCAGTTGAAACAAGCTTGTCTTCTATGATGGTTCTGGATGATTACGATCAGTGCTTTATTTGTTCTTGTTACATATCCATGCGGGACACATGTTTTCTAAGTAAATGCATTCAATCTTTATATATATATTTCTTGTGTGCGTGTGTATGTCACTGAACTCCTCCTAGACGGCTAGACCGATTTTGATGACATTTTTTGTGTGAGTTCAAGGGGATTCGAGGATGGTTTAGATTCACAATTTGGTCCACTGGAAAATGTTTATTTAATTAATTTTTCATTTATAAGTAGTTGATAAGTTGGAAATGTTTTACTTTCGATCCGATAGACTGCGCTGTCATCGCAGCATTGTTCTATATTAATTTCGGTTAGTCCCGATATTTAGTGCTGCGATCAAATTGAGAAAAATATCTGACATTATTGTGTTTGTTCAAGTCTAATTAAAATGTTCAATTGTTCAAGGCTAATTAAAATATTAACTACGAATAGAAATTGATGTTTGAAGAGTTTTTAAGTGTGCCTAAAGAACGATACTTTTTACGAATTTAAGGTGAAATCGAAGTAAGTATATTTTTTATCACACAACCAACCTAACCTATAAATTTATTTGTGTAGGTCATATTAGGAGTACAAATAAGTTTCCGCCCTTTTTATTGTAGATGGTGCGGCACGGAGTTTCGGTTAGCTTTCGCAGATGATAACCGGCTTAAAAAATAGTTTGGATATCCAAGAACAACAAAACCTATTAATATCATTGATTTTATATTGGTAAAATATAATTTTTATAAGTTGAAAATGTCAAAATTTGAGCCAAGTAAGCGTCATTTGGGGGAAATATCAGTTTACTTCTTTAATTTAAAGAAATCTGCTGCTGAGGCGTATCAATTGCTCGTAGAAGCATATGGTGAGGGTGCTTTGAGTGAGAGAACGTGTCGAGAGTGGTTTCAAAAGTTTAAAAACGGTGATTTCGACGTAGAAGACAAAGATCGCAGTGGAAAGCCAAAAATTTACGAGGATGCAAAATTGGAGGAATTATTGGAGGAAGATTCATCTCAAACACAAAAAGAACTTGCTCTAACATTAGAAGTCACTCAGCAAGCAGTCTCACATCGTTTAAAATCATTAGGAATGATTCATAAACAAGGAAATTGGGTTTCGTACGGCGGAAACTTATTTGTATTCCTAATAATTTTCATCAAAACAGTCCAGATTGTTACAGCTTATTAAAGAATGTTTGAAATTTTCGAATTAACGACGTGTGTACAGGACAACGTCTGTATTTTATATTTTCTTTTGATTCTTTATCGGTTGACTGCCGCACATATGTTTTGATAATTCTATATGTTTATAAAAAGAAACAGTAGGACAATTTATTTCATTTAATTTTCGAACATTTCAAAGAGATTCTTCAAATTAAACTTGGTAGAGGTTTCGGAGAATTGTTCTAATTAATTATATTTTGATTATTCCCCCAAAACATTGTCGAAAATATTTTAATGAGTCAAGTTCCCTCAACACGAAAATGATAATGAGATTTCTCGTAAACAACTAATAAAATAAATACAGCGAAACTTGAAACGTTTTTTTTTTCTCTTTAATACGCGAACTCGATCTTTTCAAAAACAAAACACAAAAGGATATTCTCGATTTCTCTCTCTTCGTCGCTTCCCAATTCACCCACTTCTGAATTTCGAAGAGCGTACACTCGAGAACTGACAGGTTCCTCGAAGAGGATCCCCAGGTACCTACCTTGGTTCGATTGAGCGGCACAGAGAAGTCCCAGTCTGGGGCCACGAACAGGTATCCGCTTCGGGCTATGGAACGGCTAGCCTGTAACAAATTCCACACATAAGACATGCGAACAAAGACCGAGATAGGTACGTGATGGGCCAATGATGACCCGGGGGCTTTTGAGAATATTGTGGATTGTTAAAATCGGTAAGATGTTGGGGATTCAGAGTTTCGCCAAACAGATGGATACGTTGAGATCGTAAACACATGTCCTTCCTTGCAGGTCAAAAATGTCTAATTGGTCAGAATCATGAATTATTCATGCTTAAATTGGGAAAAATAGTGTTTATTTTCGAAATTATCTTCAATATAAGGCAAAATAATATAAATCAAATATTTCAAAGAAAAAGTTAACAAAACACAATTATAAATGGAATGAAATAATAAATTACTTCGTTTTCTGTCTCGAGTGGCTCCAGTTTCGTAGTGTTTACTGCATATTCAAACTGAATAAACAAATTGCAATACTTCTACTACTAATGGTACCATCAACTATACACCTCGTCTTGGTCCCTAGGTTTCTCAAGAAATAAACAATCTATATTCTGGAAATGAGATGAATATTTTCCTCTTTTTCAACTGCAATAAATTTGATAGAAAATCTTTGTTTGTTACTCTTTGCTTTATGCAGGATGAGATAAAATAGGAAAGATGAGAAAAAATCTAAATTTATCGATTATTCATTTTTGATTAATTATAGATATTTCACAACTGAATCCAATAGTCCGTATTACCATCTCTTGTTTCAATCAACTGCCCTTATGCCTCCATGTATATATTCCACGTTTCGAATTCAGATATCTTCTCATGCTCAAGTCAGACACAGTCATTCCGTGATTTTAGATTTTTTTTTTTAATATACCTGTTAGGCTGATCTTTACCCTATATATCTAATTAAGAGTATAAGCTATTGGCATACATATTTCCATATGTCGGGACATTTCAACTAACATCCGTATAAACATTTCGAACATAAAGAAGCCCGGTTTGGTCAAGTCGATTTCTCGAAACTTCTCTGTAATATGCAACATTAAGAAATCTGCAACGTACCTAAATTCGCCCCGCATAGCATAACATATAGATTAATGATAAAATGGGTTCATTCAGTTCATGCAGAAACGCATACTTGACTTACTCTTGTGAAAGTATTTTCGAACAAAGCACTATTTCCGATTGTCTGTAGCGAAAATTTCATTCATCTTCAAGTCAGATTCTGTCAAGCAGTGATACTGATAATAAGCTCAAATATAATCGATTTTATTCCATGTTTCGAAATCAGATATCTTACCTCATGCTCAAGTCAGACACAGTCATTCCGTGATTTCGATTTGGAGAAAAAAAAAATTTTTTTTAAATATAACTGTTAGGATGATCTTTACCGTATATATCTAATTAAGAGTATAAGCTATTGGAATACATATTTCCATATGTCGGGACATTTCAACAAACATCCGTATAAACATTTCGAACAAAAAGTAGCCCGATTTGGTCAAGTTGATTTTTTCGAACCTTCTCTGTAATATGCAACATTAAGAAATCTGCAACGTACCTATATTCGCCCCGCATAGCATAACATATTGATTAATAAGCGACATATTCTCCTCTCACTCTATGAGATTTATGAAGTGGCCTCTGTTAAAAATTTACTTTTTATATGAGACAATAACAGTTACTCTTTGCTTTATGCAGGTTGAGACAAAATAGGAAAAATGAAAAGAAATCTAAATTTGTTGATTATTTATTTTTGATTGATTATAGTCATTCCACAATTGAATCCAAATTCAAAAGTCCGTATTACCAGCTCTTCTTTTAATCAACTGTCCAACACGCCTAGGCATCCCACGAATCAAGTCATTAATGAATTTTTCGGGAATATCGTTCCATTCTTCCCGAAGGGCTAAACTGAATTCCTGAAAAGTTGAAGGTGGGTTTTTGGCGATTGAATATTGCTCTCTTTAAGTAATCCAATATGTGCTCAATTGGATTCATGTCTGGTGAGTTTGACGATGTGTGTATATGTGCAAAGTTATTTGTTCCGTACATAATAATCGTATTTTCAAATGAATGACCAGAACTAAATTAGACCACCATTTTTCCGTTTGTCCAGTTTGATCGGTCGAGACCATTTTCGGCTTAGAATTCGCAAAACATGAAATTATGAGGAGTCTAGAAGCGAACGCAGAAAAAATATAATCTTCGACTCCTTTTGGAGTAAGCAATTTCATCGATTCTAAATCTATCATTATTGGCTCCTCAACACTCGATGTTCGTTGAGAGTAACGTCAAAGATAATTTTGATGCTTGCGGAT